>CM053026.1:411879513-412572013 GCA_028564925.1 Lithobates sylvaticus
AGGAACTCCGTTATGAGGAAAGATTAGAGGAACTAAATGTATTCTCTCTTGAGAAGACTAGCTTAAGGGGGATATGATCAACATGTATAAATGGATAGATGATCCATATAGTGAACTTGGTGTTTGATTTATTCACTTTTAAAGGGTAAGTTCACCCTTTACAGAAAAATCTATAAGGTGAACTTGCACAGAACCCCCTCCTCATCCCCCCCCCCCCACCCAGTCCCGCTGACCTGGAGCACGGCGATCTCTCGTTCTGAGCCCTGCTATAGCCGCGCCCCCAATCCGGGGCTTAGAAATCCGCTCGGCTTTCACTCTTCTTTAATGCTGACAGGATGGACTACGCGGGTTCTGATTGGTCGACGCTGCCCATGTGACGGTGCCGACCAATTAGAATGCTCCTAAACGTACCTTCTGCTGGGGTACATTTTGGAGATTAAGCTATGGGTATTTCCAAGCACCAGACTCGTGAAGCGGTTATAGCAGGGCTCAGAATGGGAGATCGTGGTGCTACAGGTCAGCAGGACTGGGGGGGGGGGGGGGGGGGGGGGGGGTCCTGTGTAAGTTCACCTTTTTAAGGTCATCACAGAGGACAAGGGGGGCATTCTTTATGTCTAGAGGGAAAAAAGAAATGTAATCTCCAAATAAGGAAAGGTTTATTCACAGTAGAAGATGTGAAAATGTGGACTCTCTCCAGAGGAGTTGGTTCTGGCCAGCTCAGTAGATTGAGGAAAAAAAATCCAGGCCTTTTTTTTTTTTTTTTTTTTTTTTAATTCTATATTTTATTTTCAAAAGCATTTTTCATACACAAACATACAATTCCATTGCATGCGTAACACAAAACATAACTTAGTTATATATCGTTTCATATTTATATCTGATTTATACATATACACATAAAAAAACAACCTAAGTATATACACATATATACATATACATACACACGCGCACACACATATACATAGATATACACGCATACACACCTACATATATACATATGTACATGCATATACACATACGTACACACACATAAATGCACACCATACACACATACACACATACATATACACTCAGATACACAAAAAAAAAAAATATATATATATATATATATATATATATATATATATATAAAATAAAAAATAAAAATAAAATTTAAAGTCCTCTCTCCTCCCTCTCAGCCCGACTCCCCCCCCCCCCCCCACAAGTGCCCCGCCATATTCTCTGGTAGATACAAACCTAGACCAAGATTCCCACTTTAATTCAAACCTCTCCTCCTTACCATGCGTAGTTGCGATGCTTTTTTCCATGGCGTATATATCTGCTATCTTTTTAAACCACAAAGAAATAGAGGGGGGTACTTTCTGTTTCCATAGAGCCGGGATACACGCCTTTGCCGCGTTCAACAGATGAGCAATCAATGAGTTTCGGTATCTATGTTTCGAAAAGTCTGAGTGGTGGAGGAGATACCTAGCTGGGTCTGATCCCAAATCATAATCTGTTAGCTGTTTAATAATACTTTGCACTTTGCCCCAGTATTCTGTTATATTTTTACAAGACCAGAATATATGTAGCATATCGCCCCCCTGCTCTCCACAGCGCCAGCAAGTGTTTGTCTCTTCTGGGTATATTTTGTGTATTTTGGAACTTTATACCATCTTGTAAGAATTTTAAAACATAACTCTTTATAATTACTGGCTGTCGCGGAGTGGTGGGCAAAGTATAAAATGTTATTACGTTGCTCTTTAGAGAATATGATATTTAAATCACTTTCCCACTTCTCAAGGAATCTAGGAACAAAATCTTCCGGGGGATCTATTAAGATTTTATTTACCTCTGAAAACCCGTGTGACGTGGGTTTTTCCCCGCATGCAGAGATTTTCCATTGACGTATTTAATCGATCAAATCTCTCTCCCCTAGTAAGAGATGTAAGAAAATGAGTGAGCTGTTGCATCCGCCAGGGATCCAAAGGCGGACTAAACATGAGCTGTAATTCTGACGCAGTTTTCATCCTTGATCCTTCAAGAAAATCTCCTAATCTAATTTTCCCCTCTCCCATAGCTTGTGTAAAACTACGGTCTGTATATCCTGGGGGGAATAATGGATTTCCCAAAACCGGAAAAAGCCGGGTAATTTCCCCCTCCACAGCTAAAAATAAATTACTTTGTTGGATTACTCTTAGTGTTGCCCCTATCAGAGGATGTTGTCTTAGTATTCCTAATGCTTTTGGTCTCAGCCATGGCAAACAACAGAGTGGGATCTTTGTATATGATTTCTCTATCAAGACCAACGTTTTTTGTCCCTCATTTCTACACCATGCCAAAACCCTAGCAAGATGTACTGCTTTGTAGTACTATCGGATCTGGAAAGGACATACCACCCCGTGCTTTGGGCATTGACAGATATTTAAAGGCTATTCGGGGATGTTTTTTTGCCCAAACAAATTTAATGAAGATACTACGAAGTGATTTCAAAAACGGTTCAGGAATTACTATTGGTAGGGTCTGAAACAGATATAATAGTCTTGGTAAGATATTCATCTTAAGAATAGCGTTCCTACCCATCCATGTATAGGGTGCTTTATTCCATCTTTCCAAGTCTACCATGAGTTTCCGCAATAAAGGAGGAAAATTTGCATGGAAAACCTTGTCTATTGAGGGAGTCAGTTTTACCCCAAGGTATGTCAAAGCTGTAGGCGCCCAGGGAAATGAAAAGGAGGATTTAAGAGTTTGTACAAGTTTACTTGACAATGTGATATTCAGTAATTCAGATTTTTGAACGTTGATTTTAAAATTTGAGATTTTACCATAGCCTTCAAACTCCCTTAGTAGATTTGGTAACGTGATTTCTGGTGACGTGATGAAGAACAATATATCGTCGGCAAAAGCCACCATTTTATGCTCTGTTTTATTGATTAGGCAGCCATGAATATCCTTATTTTGTCTTACACGTCTTAAAAAAGGTTCGAGAGTTAATGTAAAAATCAATGGGGATAGGGGACATCCCTGTCTAGTACCGTTGCTCATGTTAAAGTATGGAGAAGTAACCTCATTAATTCTTACTGCCGCCGAAGGCGCTAAGTATATAGCCTCTATCCATTTAACGAATGACTTTCACACCCCAATATGGTTCGGCGTCTCCTCCAGACCTTTTTTAACCACTTCATTACCACGTATAGTCATATGACGCCCACAAGGTGGATCTCCCACCCTGGGTGGGCGTCATATGACGTGCTCCCATTCCCGGCCGTTTAAGGGGCGCGCGACTGCGCCGGCGCTCGGGACCCGTTGTGCGTGCCTGGCGTCCGCCATGTCCGCTGGGCACCCGCGATTGCCCGGGAACACAAAAGGACCATGGATCTGTGTGTGTAAACACACAGATCCACGTCCTGTCAGTGGAGAGGAGACCGATGGTGT
Organism: Lithobates sylvaticus; assembly: GCA_028564925.1. Lineage (NCBI taxonomy): Eukaryota > Metazoa > Chordata > Amphibia > Anura > Ranidae > Lithobates > Lithobates sylvaticus. The sequence continues at coordinate 411,882,928 of CM053026.1, forward strand.
GTTACAAGTACAGAGGAACACCGATAGGTCTCCTCCCCTAGTGAATCCCTCTCCCCCTACAGTTAGAATCACTCCCAGGGAACATTAACACCCGCAGCGCTCCCTAGTGTTAACCCCTTCCCTGCCAGTCACATTTACACAGTAATCGGTGCAATTTTATAGCAACGATCGCTATGTAAATGGTCCCAAAAATGTGTCTGAAGTGTCCGCCGCAATGTCACACTCACGAAAAAAATCGCAGATCGCCGCCATTACTAGTAAAAAAAAAAAAAAATGCAATAAATCTATCCCCTATTTTGTAGACGCTATAACTTTTGTAGAAGAATACATATCGGCCTAAACTGAGTAAATTCGTGTGTTTGTTTTTCCAAATAAAAACCGCAGAGGTGATCAAATACCACCAAAAGAAAGCTCTATTTGTGGGGAAAAAATTACGTCAATTTTGTTTGGGTGCCACGTTGCACAAAAGCGCAATTGTCAGTTAAAGCGATGCAGTCCCGAATTGCAAAAAGTGCTCTGGTAAGGAAGGAGGTAAAATCCTCCGAGGCTGAAGTGGTTAAAGCCATGTAAATGATATAACTGGATACTGACATTTTATAGGTAAAGTTTATCCAGGAAAAATCCGATTGCCTCTCAGGGGTTCGGGAAAGATTTTTTATTTTTTCCCTGCTGTAGCAAATTGGATCGTGCTTTGCTGGGGGTTTTCACTTTCCTCTGGATCAACGGTGGATGAAAGATTGTATGGTTTAATTAATTTTATTTTAGATTTTGGTTGAACTAGATGGACTTGTCTTTTTTTTTATTTATTTTTTAAACCTGGTTAACTATGTAATGCATACTGTGTGTGTGTGTGTGTGTGTGTGTGTGTGTGTGTGTGTGTGTGTGTGTGTGTGTGTGTGTGACCTATATAATCTCTAGTGGTTGCCATCGCACAGGAATCGGGGATAAACAATGGGCCCGGGTGCACAGCAAAGACTGTAGTACATATAATCCAAAAGAGCGGTACTCACAGGTTTTGAAAGGTGAACACAGGATGACAATTTTGTTTCGATGAGGCACAAGCTCGTCTTCCTCAAGCTAACAAACAAGTGAAGCAACACAACATGTATATCCTAAAACCCCCTCCTATCATTATCACCCACATGTGATGACATCAGCAAGTGCAAATGCCAACGTTCCAGCTAAAAACAATCATGGGAAAATCTCCAAATTTGGGAGAACAGAAAAAACACAAAAGTACCTGCAAAATAGACCTCAAAAAAAGGAAGGAAACAAAATCCATGCATTAAAGACAAAAATAAAACTGCATGACAATATCATGCTACCTATGGTTGCCAACACCCATAGCAGAGGAGTTCCACTGGTCGCAAAGAAAATAAATAAGGAAGAAACTCCACAGACCTGTAGCCGGTATCATCAGAAAGGAAATCACAGGTGAAAGAGGAAGCTGGACCTAAGGCTGGAGGGAAGGCTCCAGAGTGAACAGCAAGCAGGAACAAATGGTTAAATCTGTTATGGGAGATCTCCGCGCTTAGGACCGGAAATAAGGTGTGCAGCCTGTCCGGAAAAAATTAACCCCCTAGAGGGCAATTTAAATGTAAAGTGCAAAATATGAGGGACAAAAATCCAGTGACATTCACGTTGCAATAATAGGCGATGGCGATCTCCACCTCTGGTCAATGAGGGAATGTGAACAATTGCCATACGTTTTGAGGGTGGGTGGTGGATGATTAATTTCAAGGAAATAACATGCAACCAGTTGCGTGGCGATTCTTGAAGACCAGGCCTGTCGTATAGCTGATCAATGGCTATTAAAGCGATCTAAAGGGAGTAATGGTTTTCCCTACATAATACAACCTGCACGGGCAGTGGATTAAGTAGATCACATATTCTGAAGTATATGTAAGTCTATTTTTAATCAAAATCAGTTTGCCAGACTGAGGGTGAACAAAGTACTCTCCAACGAGCATACAGTGGATATAAAGTTTACACACCCCTGTTTACACACATCAGATGGTGCCTCACAGAAAAAAGCAGAAGGATATACCCATGTGTGGTATCAGGTGGCTAGTTTATTGGTAAATTTAAAATTGGAATTAAAATAAAAAATAAAAATAAAACCCAGGGTGTCTCACAGGATCAGCCTGGTTCCACCGTACACATTAAAAAGTAGCAAGCAGGGGCGGCTTAGGGCTGGTTTGCTGTTTGCACTCCACAAGCGTACCAAGCCTCTAAGTCCCGCTCCAGAAATGACGTCAGCACGCGAGGCGTGCTGACGTCATTTCTGGAGCGGGACTTAGAGGCTTGGTACGCTTGTGGAGCGCAAACAGCAAACCAGCCCTAAACCGCCCCTGCTTTAATTCCAATTTTAAATTTACCAATAAACTAGCCACCTGATACCACACATGGGTATATCCTTCTGCTTTTTTCTGTGAGGCACCATCTGATTACCACCTGGGGTATTCCCCCTCCCCCGCATCTGAGGGTTTTGGCTGCATTCACTGGAGAAAGTTACTGGACCAGGACCCGATCCAGACCACCACCAGGAGGACCATCCGACATCCATATTCTTATGCTGTTTACCCCTGCAGGGGTACCTACGTCCGGTGAGTGAGGGAACTTTGGGGGGGCAGCACAACAGTCACCTACTACTGCCTGAAGCACTACAAGTCACCGGTGGAATTATCTTCACAACTGTTACCCATATATCCCCACCCACTCATCAACACATTGCCTACTGATCTTGCTGTGGGTCCCTGCATAGGATTGGACTCCCTCCCTTTAATACTATGATTTTTGTATTTTTCACAACCGTATTTTTGGACTGTTCAACTTTCACACACTGAGTGTATGGTTTATACAGGGTTTTTTATTATTATATATTTTTTGATTTTCATTATTATTATTCACTTTTTTAATCTTTGATCTTTTGTATTGGGACTGTCACCTGCTTATTTATAGCACACTGCTCACTTGGCTCTTACATTACCAGAGTTACTCACCATTGGTAGTGTTGGTACAATTCTAAATCTACATGTATTAATGGTATATTATGGATACACTATTAGTTGGGTAGAGGATACATGCTAGCTGGTTAGCTGCTACCTCCCTTCCCCTGTGGTTTAGCCACTTACCTAATTAGCCACATTTATAATACACACTACATATCATTTATATTTGTGTTTCTATTTTTTATCTATTTATTTTCTATTAATTAAGTTGCTCACGCTCACTAGCACTGGTATTCACAGATTGGAGTAGTTCACTAATATTGTTATTTATAGGGTGGTACACTCCACCTATATCACAACATCTACTTTTCACCTAGCAGGATTAATAAGGTAGATACTCTCTATAGGTACGCACTTTTTCACTTATACCTTTTTTAGGTTCACCATATTTATTACTTACAGGGAGCGCCATTTGTCCCTCATATTTTGCAGGAACAAATGGTTGGAAACAGTGTGAGAGCCAGAATGACGGAGAGCAGAAAATGTCTGTTTAAAAAAAAAAAGGGTACTGGTCGCATAATATACATAAAGAGTGTAATCAGTCAATCAACAGCACATACAATCTCTGCAAAGAAAGTAGTGTCAAATAACAAAAAATCTATCTGTTTCCAAACCCACAATAAAAAACAAATGAATATTATTGGATCAAGGTCAGGCAGATTGCACTGTGTATGAAGCAACAGAGCAATCTGAAGGACAGACCATACACAATGAATGCAATCAATGCCACCAATCATCTACAAAGGATTAATGTAAAAAACAAGGGAACAAATCATGATGGTAACGACTATAAATGATGGTGAAGATTGTATGAGTGAAGGTATGGTGAGAGTCAAAGAGGCCATCAAGAGGAAGGAAAATCCACTGAGAGATGGGGAATCCTAAGTGGGGATCAAGATCAGCCTGATTTACAAAATGTGTGGGATCCTAGGGCGAGAAACTCCAGATGAGACAGCCACACACACCTTGGGATCGCTACTGCCAATCATATCCCAAAAACGCGGTCAATCAATTATATGGTGCAGAATCATGTCAAATCACAGGTAGTAATTGCAACTCAATTGTTCATTGAGGCCTTTTTGGCGCTGCAGTTTGTAGGTCAAAAATCCAGTGGCATTCACGTTGCAGTAATAGGTGATGGCGATCTCCACCTCTGGTCAATGAGGGAATGTGAACAATTGCCATACGTTTTGAGGGTGGGTGGTGGATGATTAATTTCAAGGAAATAACATGCAACCAGTTGCGTGGCGATTCTTGAAGACCAGGCCTGTCGTATAGCTGATCAATGGCTATTAAAGCGATCTAAAGGGAGTAATGGTTTTCCCTACATAATACAACCTGCACGGGCAGTGGATTAAGTAGATCACATATTCTGAAGTATATGTAAGTCTATTTTTAATCAAAATCAGTTTGCCAGACTGAGGGTGAACAAAGTACTCTCCAACGAGCATACAGTGGATATAAAGTTTACACACCCCTGTTAAAATGCCAGGTTTCTGCGATGTAAAAAAAAAAGATAAATAATTTCAGAACTTTTTCCACCTTTTTTAATGTGACCTATAAACTGTACAACTCAGTTGAAAAACAACTTGAAATCTTTTGGGGGGGGGGGGGTTAAAAAAAAATGATGTGGTGTGCACACCCCCTTATAAATGGGGAATATAGCCGCGTTCAGAATTAAGAAATCAACATTCAAACTCAGTACACACCTGCCATCATTTAAGGTGCCTCTGATTTAACTCTAAATAAAGTTCAGCTGTTCTAGTAGGTCTTTCCTGATATTTTCTTGGTCGCATCCTACCGCAAAAGCCATGGTCCGCAGAGAGCTTCCAAAGCATCATGGTGATCTCATTGTTAATAGGTATCAGTCAGGAGAAGGGTACAAAAGAATTTCCAAGGAATTAGATATGACAGTCATCAAGTGGAGAAAATATGGCGCAACAGTGACATTACCAAGAAATGGACATCCCTCCAAAAGTGAAAGAAGAAATGGAAACAGAAGAAAACTGGTCAGAGAGCCCTACAGCAACATTAAAGAAGCTGCAGGAATATCTGGCAAGTACTGGCTGTGTGGTACATGTGACAACAATCTCCCATATTCTTCCTGTCTGGGCAATGAGGTAGATGGCAAGATGGAAGCCTTTTCTTACGAAGAAAAACATCCAAACCCAGCTAAATTGTGCAAAAACACATCCGAAGTCTCCCAAAAGCATTTGAGAAAATGTGTTATGGTCTGATGAAACCAAGCTTGAACATTTTGGACATAATTCCAAAAGAAATGTTTGCCGCAAAAACACTTCTCATCCCAAAAATAACACCATACCCACTGTGAAGTACGGTAGTGGCAGCATCACGCTTTGGGGCTGTTTTTCTTCAGCTGGACAGGGGCCTTAGTCAAGGTAGAGGGAATTTTATGAACAGTTCCAAATACCAGTCAATATTGGCACAAAACCTTTTAGGCTTCTGCTAGAAACTAAACATGAAGAGGCACTTCATCTTTCGGCATAACAATGACCCAAAGCATACATCCAAATCAACAAAGTAATGGCTTCACCAGAAGACTAAAGTTTTGGAATGGGCCAGCCAGAGCCCAGACCTGAATCCGATTTGAAAATCTGTGGGGTGATCTGAAGAGGGCTGTGCACAGGAGATGCCCTTGCAATCTGACAGATTTGAAGTGTTTTTGCAAAGAGTGGGCAAATATTGTCAAGTCAAGATGTGCCATGCTGACACTCATACCCAAAAAGACTAGGTGCTGTAATAAAATCAAAAGGTAGGTGCTTCAACAAAGTATTTAAGGGTGCAAATGATGGTTGAGAGGGTCCAAAACGTTATACAGCACCTCATCCCAATATTGCAAATATGGGTGTGTGGGAGGAGTAGAACTATGGGATTATAGCAGTGCCAAATAAATGTTTGTCAACGATTCAGTGCATCTTGCAAAAAAAAGTTTTTATTAGAAAATATTAAAATAATTTTTTTTTAAACAAGTTTCAATTTCTATATGTTTTAGAATATGAAGGTAGTGCTCTCAGCCCCGGATTTACATTATACATTCAATAATTGTATAAAGAATTTGCAGTAGAGATATACATATCAATATCTAAATACATTCAGTGAGTTGATTCAATACAACCATAAGTCCAAATCAGCATAGGACTTAGTTGGTGATGCAGGCCATTAGTTTGCCGACATGTTTCGCCATTACAATGGCTTCTTCAGGGTAGGCCTGCTAGTCAGATAGTATGTCTAAATGTAAAACAGTAAATACATGTAAGTTTTTTTGAAAAGACAATTAATTGTTAGAGCAATTGAAAATCGTAACTAGACAATATAGACAGCAAACAGAATCTATTAGTTCCCGTATCGCCAGGCAGCCCAGCACCCAGAGACACTTACCTATTGAATACCAGGAGGGTATTTACTGGGGAACATGCGCAGCTTGGGCGGAGTCACCAGAGGAGAACTAGCCAAAGGAAGCAGGAGACGCACTAGACCTAGCAATATAGATCAATTTAAAATTATTGTCAATTACGCTATATACTATTAATCATATACAATGATGCCCATTGCGGGGATTTAGGTCCCACAATTCATAGGTGTAACATTGTGATTGGAACTGTAGTCTCAGTACTTGCATTAGATTAAAAGATAATTGATAGTAGACACGGACAAGGATAAGCTGGATGGTGGGAGGCGCCTAAGAAGTTAATTCATTTAAGTGAATGATAATGATGTGGCTGGCTAGATATACATATAACTTTATTTGGCTTAATATCTAATTTAGCTTATAAATGGATATATGATAGCCAAGGATTAAGGGTATCATTAATTACAAATTAACTGACATTATATGGGCTTTGGTGAATTATAAGGATTTTATTATTACCTGATTTGATGATGAAGAAATAACAAACGCTGTTACCAATTAGAAAGTTCCGAAATATATAGAACAGGTAGTGGTCAGTATAGCCAAGGAGTCAATAAGGCAGCCATAGTGGTGCCAATGAACAAAAGAGCTCCTAAGAACAAAAGTTAATATATATAGAATCCAGTTAGAAGCTGTTCGATTAGCCAAAAAGATGTTTTAAAAGTATCTAATTAGGAAAATGATTAGTTGGAAAATCAAGAATAAAAAGCTTACTTTGGAGCTAAGATGACTGCGTGTCAAGCGCCTCCGGTGTCCGGTACTCAAATGAGTGCCGTCTGCTGGCTTAAGTAGCGTCTCACCTGAGTGGGGGGCGTGAATCACCACCGCCCATTCAGCGGACAGAAAAGACTCTGCGCATGCGCGAAGATCCCGGCTCAGTGTGGGCCTACAATGCCCACAAAGCAAAGCGCATGGATACCGTACCGCGTGATGACGTCACGCTGGTACGCGCGTAAGTGTGGAAAGCAGAGACATGTTAAGGGCTAGCGTCTGGTAAGTGGCGCCGCCCTTGGGTGTCCTTACTTACACAATGGTAGTATTCCAATGAACTCCACCCATAGCTGAGGCGCATCACCAGATGTAGTTCTTATTAGGGAAGATGCCTCATGGAAAGAGCTGACCAGCAAGCCAGGAACAGATCAGTTGGTCAAAGGCACCCACGGATCCGGACAATAATACACGGACCCAGGGTATCCAAAGCCACCTACAGTGTCACAGGGACCAGGCAATGTAATCAATTTAAGGGTGTGCAACCATACTTTATTTTTACTTCCCTTCACCTAAAAGATTTTAGTTTGTTCAACAACGTTGTACAGTTTATAGGTCACATTAAGGTGGAAAAAGTTCTGAAATTAATTATCTTTTGTCCTCTATCTTTTATTTGTTTTATTTTTTTACATCACAGAAACCTGACATTTTAACAGGGGTGTGTAGACTTTTTATATGCACTGTAGGTCTACATGTGCTGCAGTCAGAACAATAGAAGCAGCCCATTTTAGCTGGTGGTAGCCAGGAATGGGAAACTGGAGCAGATGGCAGTTCAGTTGGGACCAACAAGTCCTTAAGATTTCTCCCCCAGCAATAGCTCATAATCAATGGGGTTGACCCGGCTAAAGATAAATTGGCATCACTAGTAGCGATGAGCCAATGAGCAGCCACAGAATCTGTGACCAGCCTGCTACCACTCAAGTACTGAGTGGGGAAAAAATACTCTGTTCTGGAGATTCTTGTTCCTCGGCTTGTTAGTATCAGTAGCTGCAGTAAGAGCCTGCTGTTTTATGCTTCAGGAGTGCTTCGCTGGAATATCCGTTTTTTTTTTTTTTTTTTAAATGCTGGACTATGTCATCCAATTGTATTGCTGCAGTGTCAGGGTTGGAGTTATTCCTAACCACTTTCAGCATTTGTACAAACGGAATTTCCCTTATCAAGGATGGAGGATGGGCACTCTGCATGGAGGAGGGTATTCCTATCTGTTTAATTTACGATAGACTGGTCCTCAAAGTAGTTTGGTCTTGTGAGGTAACTTTTTTTAGATGTTTAAATCCAGGAAATTAATATCGGAGGTAGAATATGTCAGAGTCAGTTTCACAGGATTAGTTAACCACTGATCACATCAACTCTCCGTATCAAGTCCTCTGTAGTGCCAGTCCACAAGAGGAGCAGGTCATCCAATCTAGAGCCAGTAATATAGAGTATGAGGGGACAGTGAAGGTAGTGGAAGATTTTGTTCAAAGTAATACATAAATATATTTGCAAAAGAGAGTGCCACATTTGAGCCCATAGCTGTCCCAGCGCATTGTAAATAGAAGGTGTCTTCAAATTTAAAGTAATTCAATGTCAAAATGAGCCTTGATAGTTCAAGGAGAAAGCTGATGGATGGTCTTTCTAATCCAGAACAGCTTGGTGTACCGCCTCAATGCCATCTTCATGTGGGATAACTGTGTACAAGCCTTTGACATCCAAGGTGGTGAGTACACCGTCTGAGGATCAGCCCCAGTTGTTTTAAAGAGTCAACCATTGAGGAGTCACTCGGGTATAAAGGCCTCTTTTTTGTACGTCTTGTTCCTCCTTGCACTATATTGTTTATGAAAAACTTGGCTTCTAGACAGCCCTGGGGCACTCGCAAATCTTGACCATTCAGAAAATATGCCATCATTAATCTCTACCTCCTCTAACCAGTTTTCTATCCAGGTACATATGATTAATGCCAGCAATTGGCCTCCTCATTTCCCAGACATTTAAAGAGTGTTCTTAAAGGGACACTAAAGGTTCAGGTTTTTTTTTTTTTTTTAATTTATTTTTAAATAACATACTTGCCTCCGCTGTGCAGCTCATTTTTGCACAGAGTGGGCCCGAACCTGCTCTTCTGGGGTCCCTCTGCAGCTCCTCCCCACATCAGATAACCCCCTGGGAGGAGCTCTCTTCCAAAGGGTAACCTTGCAAGTGTGATCTCGAGTCCAGCATTCGGCCCCGCCCCCGGTGGCCACGTCATTGGATTTGATTGACAGCAGAGGGAGCCAATGGCTGTGCTGCTATCAATCTATCCAATCGAGCCGAGAACCCCAGGCACAGAGTGAGTCTCCCCATGGGACAAGTTTGAGGGTTCAGGTAAGTAAAACGGGGGGGGGGGGGGCGGTTACTGACAGGTGTTTTTTCACCTTAATGCATAGGATGCATTAAGGTGAAAAAACACGAACCTTTAGTGTTCCATTAAAGAAGATGGAATGCTACACCATGGTAAAAATGGCCAACTTTTTGGAAATTTGGGTTGTACTTTGCTAGCTTCTTCTTACCCTGGCCCAACTTTTTGGAGATGCTGCCATTAACTTTACAATTACCTTTTTTTTTTTTTTTTTTTTTTTTTTTTCTTTAAAATTGTAAACTTTCTGTTGTGAGTAAAATATGGGTTTATGGAATTTGAAAATCCATTGCATTCTGTTTTTTATGTAGATTTTGAATGGGTTGCTAGGGTCTCCCCGCCTCGCGTCTAGCAACAGCGCCCTGAGTCCACCCACCTCCGCCTCCGGCCGCAGCAGCAGGGAGAGAGAGAGAGCAGCCAAAGAGCGTCTTCTGTATCTTCTCCTTCTGAGTCCTGAGGGCGGCTTCTGATTGTTGACATTTGAATCATTCATCACGTGCTCTACTTAGTATGTGGTGTATATGATATAGTGTCCGTGCTCCAAACAGTACATTGGATGCACTAAGAGAGCTCTGCGTGTACGTTTGTCTGAGCATGTAGGGAATATAAAGCGTGGCTTTAGCAAACCTAATCTGTCTAGGCATTATGCAAAATACCACAATAAAAAATTGAAAGGGATATTGTTTGTAGCCTTGGATAAACTCCAACCTCACTGGAGGGGCACAAATAAAATTAGAGCTGTCTCTAGACTTGAAACTAAATGGATTTTTAATATGCAATCTTATGTGCCTCAGGGTTTCAACGTTGACTGGGACATAAATTGTTTTATCAATAATTCTTAATATTCTCTGATTTATTACTGTTTTTTTATGTATAATTTAATTTAAGTTGTGTATTAATTTTAAAAATTGATTACTATTGCCTTTATTCATGAATACATTTTAAAGATATTAGTTTGTTATGGATGTAATGCGGAGTCTCCCTTACCTCTTGCTTGCTGCTCGTGTGTCCCATCAGCTCAATGTAGATATGCTTGTCAACCACAAGATGGCGATTTTAATATATTCTCTTTTGAGTCTTATTATGTTTATATAGGTAGCCATTAGTTAATATGGTGGTGCCTTCTGTTCCCATCTCTAAACTCCGAGCGGCCAGTACTTAAGATGGCACCATGTGACTATTTAAGCCCCATTCGTAATGACGGCGCCACTGGCCAATCCCCAGACGATGTCCTATCGTGACGAAATGCGTAGGGACGAGCCTGTGGCGGTGACGTCTTTACGTTTGTTATCCGGAGATTGATGGGACACAGATAGTAGGCGGGAGGAAGCCTGTGGAGATGCCGCAAAATCAGATTTTACCACACGATTGTAACTATGCTCTCAATGGATGAATAATTCTGTATGTGCAATTTGTTCAGCATATTAAATCTTTTAAAGAAATACTACACCATGGGAGCCTTTTCTGTTTTTGTTTAATGAGCAATACAGTCATATCTTCAGCTGTGGAAGCCGATATAGGTTGCGGGGGAGACCTGAATTTTTCCCTGTGCTTGGTGAGACTATCTTTTATAGTAGTCATCTGCAGTGGGTAAGAGGCTTTAATACTCACTTGGGTGTGAATTATCCTGGATGCGGGACCTTTTCACCATTATTTCACCTTTTCACCATTATCCGAGCAGCACTTTCACTTTATGGACTCTTATTTATTAATTTATTACATTTTTTGACAGATTTAATGCGCTGTTTTGAATTGGGACCTTTTTTTTCTTTTTGGTGATTGATTGGTCTATTAATTATAAAAACATGTCACTTTTTTGGTGAATTCATCTACCCTCTATGGTGACTGCTTTAGTTTTCTCTATAAGAGTTTTTTTCACCATTACTTTTATTTTTGTTCATGTTTTAGATGATTGTTTTTATTATATTGTTCCAAATGTCACTTTGAGTGCCTCCAGTGGCATAATTTCCTACTCTATGCCAATGTATTGAGATTTTTTCACTATCTCCTCACATATTTTATTAAGCGTTGCATCTGTATTTTCTATTTACTCTTAAATATGAGATCTGGGGTCAAAAAGATATTTACACTAAGATGCAATAAAAAAAAAAAAAAAAAAAAACATTTTTTGTAATTTAAAAAAAAAAGAAAAAAAGTCCTTTTTACGAGCTATGGGTGGAAGTGACGTTTTCCCCTCACTCGTCTCCATGTCAGGCTAGGGAAAACATCCAATCGCCTCCGCCGCTGCTGACGGCTCCGGAACGCGTCAGAGGGCACCTGCCACAGAGACCACTTTTATCTGAAAGCTGACCGCCCGCTGAAGAAGAGGATACCGGGGTTATGGCAGCTAGCTGCTGCCATAACAACGATATTCCTCTTCAAAGTACCAACGTATAACGACGGTGGGTGGTTCGGATGTGGTTAATGCATAGGATGCATTAAGGTGAAAAAACACGGGTTTACAACCCCTTTTAAGGCAAGTAATTGTCCACATAGCTTGGAAAGGAGATCTCGTCATCACCGAATTGCCTAAACCTCTGCTCCAGGGCTGAGTTACACGTCCAGCATGGAAGCCATCCATCCAGGCAAGGCATGTGCTCATCTCCTGTTTATAAGGCTCATCACTTTGAGAAGCTGGGACCAGCTTGCGAGTTACCTGAAATGTTTGAAGACTTTCTTTACTCCCACAAGGAAAAAGCAAATATGCGTAACTGTTTTTTTGCTTCTCATTTGTCTTTCTTCATTGGCCTCTGCTCATTACTGGATATCAAGTTTCAGTCATACACCTGTGCCGAGCATTGGCTCCACGCTTTCACATGCTTTTTGACGCACATCGGCTAAGCAGATTCTTTGTTTGATTTACAAGGGGTGTCATTTTGCTTGTGAGGTGTTTGGATGCGATTTCCATTAAAATTCTGCTGGATTATCTCAACGTTCAATCATCTGTTTTCTAGCATGTATGTGTATGCTGTCTGAGTGGTGTCTTGACATTTTTAATTTAATGACAACGTTGTCTTTATTTTATAATGGTGGAAGGTTTATTTATTTTTTCTTTGAGTGTTTTTGATATAAATTTTTGTTCATCAATAAACTTTATATATGTATTTTTTTTTCATTTATGTACTTCATTGCTAGATCCCTGTGGCTCATTTAAGTGGCAATTTAAATCGCATCTCCTCTCAGATTTTTTTTTTTTTTTAACTGCGTCCGAAATGATTAATGAACTATGGATAGGATCCAACTTACCTGGGAGGCCCCAACCACCTAGGTGCAATTGGGATGCCATAAAATATGTTCAGGAGTGGGGTGCCGCCAGCTGTCCCTGGTCCTTGCCAAACTGAAGTGTAGAGCGTTTGATCTGAGCAGATTTTTTTTATGCTGTTTATAAATCTCTAAATAACGCATCCTATGTGAGTAACCCACTTGCAGGGTATCTAAATGAAGGAATTCTGAAATCTGTATAAATAGTTGTGGAGCCCACACCATTTTTATTAGCTCTGCTTATGCTTGATATCTATACAAGTCTTTTTTGTTTAATCCGTTTTTATTGAGAAAAGGCGGTACATCTTAAAATACAGCCAACAACCTCTGGTAAACAGCACCGAGTGGCTTCATGCATATAAAACATAGTCGTATACATGTACTTGTGAAAGAAAGCCTCCATTGAGGATCAGGGTGATCCAAATAGAACTATATAACAAAACTGAATACACCTGTTCCCCCTTGAGATTACAGAGGGTGGCATCTACATTATAAGCGTCATTGGCCAAAATATACCCCTTTTTAACAGTATAATAATATGGAAAAAAGAGAAGAAAAAGGGGGTGCAGAAGATATGAAAGAGATAGAGGGGGTGGGAGGGAGGGGGTGTGGATCTGCCTCGATCCAAACTCGGATAAGCATAAAATCGCATCCAGCACCATCAACATAATATGCATCAAAATGTTACACAGGTTGAAACATAATTTCCACATATGCGGTGGTGTATTTAAAAGCAAACCAGCAGGACCATATCTTTTTAGCTAGATCGGATTTGCCTCTGAGAGTGGTCATATCTTCCATATAATAAATTTCGTCAACTTTCAACATCCATTGACGCAACGACGGGATGTTTTTTTTTTTTCCCCAAAATCGTGGGATGAGGGTCTTTGCAGCGTTAAGATGTGGTGTCACTGATCTTTTTTTAGGGTCCTGCTGGCTTGCCTGAACAATGATAAGACGAACCATGGGTCATTAGGGACCTCCCAACCTTGGATCTCTTTGATCCAGTAAAGGACAGTTAACCAGAACGGGCGTATGCGTGGGCATAGACACCAGATATGGGCGTGGGTTGCACTTTCTCCGCATTCCCTCCAACACAGAGAGGACATGTGTGGGAAGGTGTTGTGTAGAATTACAGGTGAGTAATGCCACCTTGTGAGGAGCTTGTAGTTCACCATTTTAGAGGCCCCAGAGGAGGTATGAGCCAGTGTGAGAATCACTTTTTTTGGTTGGTTATTAATTCCTTTTGCAGGTCTAGTTCCTAGTTGTGAACAAAAGGGTCTTTAGTAGAGGTTATCTCTACCAGGATACGGTAAAAATGAGAGATGGGTTTTTCCACTGGATGATCCTCGGAAAATGCGGCTTCCAATGGGGTCAGCTCGGCAAGAGATCTCAGAGGTTTCAGAAGAGAATGTACAAATGCCGCAAGCTGCCGATATCTCCATTGATCCATGTTGGAAATGGTGGGGCCAGGTAGGAGTGTAGCTAAAGGTAGGATACCTAAAGGGCTGGTGATCTGGTGCAGAAGAGTCCTGCAATAGTTGTGTCCGGTCAGAGGCAGAAGAGGTGAGTTGTATACCCATTTTATAAGCTTTACACATAGTCCCATGCCATAAGAGAGGAATGAGCTAGTGGGGATGTAGCAGGCGAAAGGTTTCTATATTTCTTTGGTATCCACATTTGTGTGGAGATATCAGAGCCACTGAGCTCCGCCTCCAAGGCTACCCAAAGTTTGGTGGATCTATGATATTTCAAATCAGAAAGTCTGGTTAATACTATTGAGCGAAAATACATTCTAAAGTCCGGTAAAGCTAAGCCGCCCTTTCCTTTGACCCTTATTAAAAGGGACCTAGCAGTCTGGGTCTCTTCATATTCCATACATAATTACCAATCATAGAGGTAAGCTTCGTGAAAAAGCCCACCGGGTTTCCATATGGTATCATCTGAAATAAGAATAGCACCCTAGGCAGTATATTCATCTTGACGACCCCAATTTTTCCCAGCCAGGAGTGGGCAAGTTGCAACCATCTTTGTATGTCAGCCCTAATTGCATTCAAAAGTGGTATAAAGTTTGCTCAGAACAGAGCGGACAAATTTGGTGTTAAAAAGATACCCAAGTATTTCTTCTTTTTTTTTTTTTTTTTTTTATATATCTTTATTTATCAAAATTTTTCTGTTACAATCAATTTTACATTACATTTATACATAGATATCTTAAGAGTTACATTTACTTCATATCTCAGCATATGTAATTACCAAATTTCAACATAAATATAACCTTATATGCTCCTTCATATTATTTTGTTTCTTAGTTTTAATTCTTCAACATTCTCTCACTTTTTCATATTGTTTGTATCTTAATATTAATTCTTCAACATTCTCTCTCTCTCTTACTCCTACAACCAATTCATTGGGGAAAAAAAAAAAAAAAGGGGGGGGGGGGAAGGAGAGTGTTTGGAAAGGAAAAAGAGGAGGGGGTAAAACGCCACGGCCCTCTCCCTCTCCCCTCTTCCCTCCATCTGCTCTCTTACTTTATATTTATATTTGCTCTCTCCATCTGGGCTGTTGGATATTAAATTCAGTCCATGTCTGCCATACATTGCTTTGTTCTTTTTTATACTCCTTTTCCATTTCCCATCTTGTTTCTATTGCACACATTTTGTTCATTTCCATCTCCCATTCTTTTATATCCGGGCTTACACTATTTTTCCATTTTCTAGCTATTATAGTACGTGCAGCAGTAATAAAACATTTAAGGATACTTTTCCTAACCTTTTTTACCGGTCCCATATTCATTGATAGTACTGACATTAAGATCTCTGGTTGGGTTTCTATTCCTGTCATTTCTGTATATGTTTTGTATACTTGTTCCCAGAATCTATAAACTCCGGGGCAGTAGTACCAGATATGTGACATTGTTCTGATATCTTTTTGGCATCTCCAGCATGTTTCTTTGTTTTCTGGGTTTATTTTATGCATGTCTGTTGGACATCTGTACCATCTGACCAGGAGCCTATAGTTTTCTTTCCTGATGTCTACTGGATTTTGAAAGTTTGTTTATTATTCCAAATGCTTCCTTCCATTTATGTTTAGGAATATTTATTCCTAGTTCTTCTTCCCATTTTTTTATGTATGTTATCTCTTGCGTATTATTATTCTTCATTAAGTATTTGTATATATTCGACAGGTTATGTGTTGACTTCTAGGGGTATTAGTTTATTATGTTCAGTTATCTCCCCAACTCTAGTGTCTTGTTTTTTATTCCATTTCAAAAAGGTTCCTGTTTTCATTGCTGGTGGGAATCCCGGATTATCAAATATAGGAGTCATTGGACCTATATATGAGAATCCCTGGCCCTTTCTTACCAGTCTATCCCACACCTTCATAGTCCGAGCTACAAAAAATGGGATTTCTCTATCCGAGGGGCGCTCTTCTTTCCTAACCCATGGTAATGATTTCAATCTGATGGTCGTGATATCTTCCTCCAGACTGACCCATTGTTTAGAATCCTTATTTTGGAACCAGTCTACAATTCTTGTTATTAGAGCCGCTTTTAAATATGTCGTAAAATCTGGTAATGCTAGTCCTCCCTCTTCTTTATTACGGGTTAGTGTTGCCCTGCTTGTTCTTGCGGGTTTCCCTGCCCAAACAAAACTTCCAATCACTTTCCTTAATGGATTTAACATATTCTTTGCAGGGAACAGTGGAATAGCTTGGAATATGTATAGTATTTTAGGTAATATATCCATTTTTACTATAGTTATTCTTGCCATCCATGTATGAATCCCCTTTGTGTATTGCTGAAGCGTTTTCGTTATTTTAGCTATTATTGGGAGATAATTAAGCTCGTATAGTTTATCTAATTCCTTAGGGATATATATTCCTAAATATTTGATTGCTAGTGATTGCCATTTAAAGGGGAAGTTAATCTTAATTAAATCTATTTTCTCTATGGGAAGTGAAATGTCCATCTCAGATTTATTATAATTTACTTTAAAGTAGCTTACTCCTGCAAACCTCTCGAACTCATGTATCAAGTTGGGGAGCGTTATCATAGGGTTGGTAATAAAAACCATTAGATCGTCCGCATAGATAGAGATTTTGTATTCAATTTGATGTATTTTCAGTCCTTGTATGTTAGGGTTATTTCGAATGGCTATTGCCAAGTGTTCCATAACCAGCACATACAATAGGGGAGACAGGGGGCACCCCTGCCTAGTTCCATTGGTTATTTTAATCGGTTCAGATATTTCTCCCGCCATTCTTATTCTGGCAATGGGTTTTCGGTATAGCACCATGATTTTTTCTAATAAAACTGGGCCTACTCCCCATTGTTTAAGTGTCTCTTCGAGAAAACACCATCCCACCCTGTCAAATGCCTTCTCGGCGTCCACTGCCAAGAGACAGGATGGGATGGTGTATCTCTGCGCGTATTCAATCAGTGTTACCGTCTTTAGAGTGTTATCTCTAGCTTCCCTCCCCTTTACAAATCCTGTTTGATCCAAATGGATATATTTCGGGAGTATGGGAGTGAGTCTGTTTGATATAACCTTTGAATAGATTCTAAGGTCCACATTTGTTAGCGAGATAGGGCGGTAATTTCCGCATAGGGTGTGATCCTTTTCGGGTTTGGGTATGAGGGAAATAAACGCCTGCATCCCTTGTGGGACAAAGGGTTGTTCCCTTGATACACCATTGAATAGATATCTCATGATTGGGATTAATAATTCTTTAAACTGTTTGTAGAATCGGGGGGTAAAACCATCTGGTCCTGGGCTTTTCCCTATTGCTAGTCCGTCTATTACCTCTTTAATTTCCTGTTCAGAAAACTCATCCTCTAGTTGTGTTTTATCTGTATCTGTTAGGGTCCGTAGCGGAGTCTCATTTATATATTCCTGTACTTTATGTCTAAAGATTTCGGGTTTTTTTTGGGCTGGTTCATTCGGAATATTATATAACCTGGAGTAGAAGCTCCGGAAAGTCTCCACAATACCCTTTGGATCTTGGGCATAGGTGCCCTGTTCAGTTTTAATTTTAGTAATAGGTGTAAGGTTTGTGCGTTGGCGTAATGTGTTTGCCAGTACTTTACCAGGTTTGTTGCCTTGATGGTAATGCAGGGATCTCATTTTATCTCTAATTTGTAAAGTTTGTTCGTCTAATGCCGCGTACACACGTGCGGACTTTTGCTGGCGGACCTAGTCCAGCGGACAATCCCGCGGGACTTTCCAGCGGGGTCCGCTGGACTTTCCGAGCGTGTGGACTTGCCCACACACGCACGGACTTCTCCAGCGGATAATCCGCCGGCCAAAAGTCCGCGGGACTTTTGAAAATGAACGGACTTGCCCACACACGGAGCAGTCCGTTCATTTCGAACGTAACTTCAGGTTACGTAGCTAGCGTAGGCAGTAAATGCCGCCGCGCTAGCTCCGCAAGCTGGCATGGATTTAAAGGGAATCCCCACGCCGAAAAAACGGCGTGGGGGTTCCCCCCAAATCCATGTCAGACCCTCATCCGAGCACGCAGCCTGGCAGGCCAGGAAAGGGGTGGGGACGAACGAGCGCCCCCCCCCCCCCTCCTGAGCCGTACCAGGCCGCGTGCCCTCAACATGGGGGGTGCCCTGGGGAAAGGGGGGCCGTGCGGCCCCCCCCACCCCAAAGCACCTTGTCCCCATGTTGATGAGGACAAGGGCCTCTTCCCGACAACCCTGGCCGTTGGTTGTCGGGGTCTGCGGGCGGGGGCTTATCGGAATCTGGGAGCCCCCTTTAATAAGGGGGCCCCCAGATCCCGGCCCCCCACCCTATGTGAATGAGTATGGGGTACGATGTACCCCTACCCATTCACCTAAGGTGTAAAATGTAAAGTACAAAAACACACACACTTTTGAAAAAATATTTTATTGCACTGCTCCGGGGGTCTTCTTCCGTCTTGGGGGTCTTCTCGCCGGACTCCCCCGCTCTCTTCTGCTCTTTTACCTAGCTCTTTCACGAGGGGGGGAGTCCGGCTACCTTCTTCGTCGCCGCCGCCGTCTGGGGTCTCGATCCGCCTTCGGGGGTCTTCTTCCGTCTTGGGGGTCTTCTCGCCGGACTCCCCCGCCATTTACCAAGCTCTTTTACCGAGCGGGGGAAGTCCGGCTACCTTCTTCGTCGTCGCCACCGTCGTCTGGGGGGTCTCGATCCGCCTTCGGGGGTCTTCCGGGGGTCTCTTCTGTTCTTGCGGCGGTCGTCGTCTTCCGCGCCGCTGGCGCCTTGTCCTTCTTCTTGTTCTTGTTCTTCTTCTTCTTCCGATGTTGACCCGACGCTCTCTCTGCCCGGAATGCCTGTGCCGGTCTGCGCTCGGACTTATATAGGGACATGGGGGACAGGGTCACATGTTCATGTCACATGGTGACCCCGCCCCCTTGCGATGTCACAGTCCCAGCATCCTCCGGGACTGTGACAACACAAGGGGGCGGGGTCACCATGTGACATGTGCATGTGACCCTGTCCCCATTCCCCTATATAAGTCTCAGCGCAGAGCGGCACAGGCATTCCGGGCAGAGAGAGCGTCGGGTCAACATCGGAAGAAGAACAAGAACAAGAACAAGAAGAAGGACAAGGCGCCGGCGGCGCGGAAGACGACGACCGCCGCAAGAACAGAAGAGACCCCCGGAAGACCCCCGAAGGCGGATCGAGACCCCCAGACGACGGCGGCGACGACGAAGAAGGTAGCCGGACTTCCCCCGCTCGGTAAAAGAGCTTGGTAAATGGCGGGGGAGTCCGGCGAGAAGACCCCCAAGACGGAAGAAGACCCCCGAAGGCGGATCGAGACCCCCAGACGGCGGCGACGACGAAGAAGGTAGCCGGACTCCCCCCCTCGTGAAAGAGCTAGGTAAAAGAGCAGAAGAGAGCGGGGGAGTCCGGCGAGAAGACCCCCAAGACGGAAGAAGACCCCCGGAGCAGTGCAATAAAATATTTTTTCAAAAGTGTGTGTGTTTTTGTACTTTACATTTTACACCTTAGGTGAATGGGTAGGGGTACATCGTACCCCATACTCATTCACATAGGGTGGGGGGCCGGGATCTGGGGGCCCCCTTATTAAAGGGGGCTCCCAGATTCCGATAAGCCCCCGCCCGCAGACCCCGACAACCAACGGCCAGGGTTGTCGGGAAGAGGCCCTTGTCCTCATCAACATGGGGACAAGGTGCTTTGGGGTGGGGGGGGCCGCACGGCCCCCCTTTCCCCAGGGCACCCCCCATGTTGAGGGCACGCGGCCTGGTACGGCTCAGGAGGGGGGGGGCGCTCGTTCGTCCCCACCCCTTTCCTGGCCTGCCAGGCTGCGTGCTCGGATGAGGGTCTGACATGGATTTGGGGGGAACCCCCACGCCGTTTTTTCGGCGTGGGGAGTCCCTTTAAATCCATGCCAGGTCACGGAGCTAGCGCGGCGGCAGTAACTGCCTACGCTAGCTACGTAACCTGAAGTCACGTGCTAAATGAACGGACTTGCCGATGAGCGGCAAGTCCGTTCATTTCAAAAGTCCCGCGGACTTGCCCACTAACGGCGGGATTGTCCGCTGGACTGCCAAGTCCAGCGGATAATTTGAAAACAAAACTTCAAACTTTGGCGCCAAAAAGTCCGCCGGACTTTGGCGCCAAAAAGTCCGCCGGCGCCCACACACGAGGGGATTATCCGCTGGACTTCAGTCAGATAATCCCGCGGGATTGTCCCTTCGTGTGTAAGAGTATTCTAAGTTCCGTTTTCTGTTTATTTAATTGCTTTAATGTTTCTTGTAGAGGGTTTAGTTTATGTTGCTTTTCAAATTTTTTAATATCGTTTGTTAATTGTGCTGCCTGATTTCCCTTTAACTTTTTTAATCTCACCCCATGTTTTATAAATAAACCACGTAAGATACATTTTAGGGTCTCCCACTGGTTAGGGAGAGACATAGTATCACCTGTATGATCTATTATGAAGTTAGATATTGCTGGCCTGATTTCTGTTATACATATTTCATCAAATAGTAAATTATCGTTTAGTATCCAGGACCCTCTAGTCTTTCTTATATTGTCTATTGTTAATGTTATATAAATTGGTGTATGGTCTGACCAGACTGCGCTTCCTATTTCAGGTGAGGTTATCTCGGCCATTCCTGATTGATTTATCAGGAAGTAATCGAGTCGGTGATAAGTTCCATGAACTTTTGAAAGAAAAGTATAGTCCCTTTCAAGGGGGTGATCGATTCTCCATATGTCAATTCATTGGTATCTATTCATCATTTCTGTAAATTTTTTCCTTATATTTTTCTTTCCTTTAATTGAGGGGGCTGTTGTATCTAGTTCTGTGTCAAAGACGAAATTGAAATCTCCCCCAATTACTGTAGTTCCTTCTGCCCTTTCCATCAGCTTTGATATAAGTTGTGTCCCAAACTCAATCTGGTCCTGATTAGGCAGGTATACATTTATGAAAGTGTATTTCTTACCATAAATAAAGACTTTTAATAATAATCCTCTTCCGTCTTGATTCTTATAACACTCTAGAACCTGATGTGGTATTGATTTATGTATTGCAATGGAGACTCCCCTAGACTTTGAATATGGGAAACAGTCGTGGTACCATGTTGGATAGTGTCCCGTTTCGGTGTTGGGTATGTGATCTGAACGAAAGTGTGTTTCCTGAAACATAACACCCACATTCTGTCTGTGGAGGGAGTATAGGATCTGAGATCTTTTAGAGGGTATATTTAGTCCTCTAACATTGTATGAGCATATTTTTATCATCCTGAGGATTCAGAGGGAAGAGCAGGGAGGGACAAGAAAAGGGGAGAAAAAAAAAAAATATTACAAAAAACAAAAGGTCCAAGTTATATTCAAAACTTGTTCCGGCTACCAATATTCACATTCATGCCAATCTTACAACGTACATTTATATTCTGCTAACTATGACTAATTTAAGTCTACCCTTACATATAAGGTCCCTAATTGGGGTGTATGACAACTTCCCCCAGCTTGACGGTGCCCTCCCCAGTCATTGAGTTACATATATACATTTTATTTAATTACTTTCCTGATATCTTTTATTCTGGGAACGTGCAAGGAGAGGGGTGCACGGGGATTCCGAAATCTGTCCATAGGGCCGGGGGGGAGAGAGGCGGGGGGTGGGCGTAGAGAGGGGGGGTAGAAGGGGAAAGGTTATGAGAGAGCAAAACAAAAACAAAAAAGGGGGTATTTGGGGGGATTTGGTGCTTGTGTTTCCTGTGAACTATTTATCACACAACTTGAAGAGTGAGGGGGAAAAGGAAGTGAAGGAGAGAGAAGAAAAAAAAAATGTTTTTTCCTTTTTTTTTTTTTTTTTTTCTCGCTCTCCTTAATGAGGCCCCGAAAACAATGTTCAACTTCTTTGCTACTCAGTTGGCTATTACTATCCCATAAATTAGGGGGTTATCTACCCCCTGGTGTATATCAAGGTTCAACCTTATCTTGTATGTGGTTGAATAATGAGTGTTATTAAGGAATGAACTTTAAACATATATAAATACATTCGTCTCACAATTGTTGTTTATATATATTTGTTTATATATATGTATATATATATGTATATATATATATATATATATATATATATATATATATATATATATATATATATATATATATATATATATATATATATATATATATATATATATATATATATAAAATTCTTGTGGTCCAAAAAAAAAAAAAAATATATAAATTTTTTGGTGATATAAATTGGTGCGACTAAATTTTGAAAAAATAATCATTATATTAAAGAAGAAAGCAGTGTCTGGGTTCCTACTATCATGTGTGTGCTTAATTGGTGAGTGTTGTTAAAGTGTAAAGTTTAAACCTATATAGGTACATTCATCATGTAAATATCTATTAAGTGTAAATTGTATTCCAGTAATCCTAAAACCACACTATATATATATATATATATATATATATATATATATATATATATATATATATATATATATATATATATAAATATACATTTGAGAAAAAAAAAAAAAGGTCTATAAAAAATTCAAAAAAATTAACACCCATTTCTTCCTCCCCGCTAAAAATTCAGAAAAAGAAGAATACCTTTCCCCTCCTCCCCCCCAGCCCACGCCACCCCCCTCCACCCCCAACCACTCATGTCCTCCGGTTTGATCTAGCTTCTTGTGTATAACCCTCTCGAAATGTCCAAGTATGTTTGTGGCCACGATGGTAGTTCAATTAGAGGCAGGTCTAAATTTTTCAGGAAATCTGGAAGATCTTTCAAGTCCCGAAATACATTTTTTTGTCCGTTTTTATGTACTATTATCTGGAACGGGGAACTCCATTTGTATAGGATATTTTTCTCTTTTAATATGTCCAGTAGTGGTTTCAGTGCTTTCCTCTTTATCAAGGTGTATTTAGAAAGGTCCTGCAGAAGAATCAATGGGGGTTCCTTCAAATTCAAAATTCCTTTGTTTCCTTGCCTCTATGCTCTCTTTAACCTGGAAAAAGTGTATCCTGCAGACTACGTCCCTGGTTTTTGCTGGATCTTTATCTCTCGGCCCCCATGCTCTATGTGCTCGGTCTATTTCAATATTATTTGTGTTCGGTTGATTTAATATTGTGTTAAAGATTCCTTGTAGTGTATCCTTCAGTTTATCTGGTGTTATTATTTCTGATAGTCCTCTGACCCTAATATTATTGCGTCTAGTTCTGTTTTCGAGTTCATCATTTTTATTAAATAATTGGACTAGAAATCTGTCAGATTCTTGATTCCTTTCCTCCAGATCTAGAATTTTTTGATTTATACCTTCAATTTTCATATTTATATTTTCCACTCTGTTTTGGGTATCCGTTACCGATGCTTTTATGTGTTGTATCTCAGTTTTATAGGAGGTCTCTAGTCTGCATACGTATTTGTCCCTTGTGGGTTGTGATTTTATATATGATTGTATGTCCCAATTTTGCGGTACAGTGGCTTCTTCCATATGTAGTGTTTGTATACTACTCTCCGGGCTGGGGTTAACTGTTATGTCTGATCCACTATGAGGGGTCTCTAGATCGTGTTCATCCATCGCAGAGTTTTCAAATTGTGTTTGGGAGCTTGGGTTTTTGAAGAATCTGGTTATATCCGTTTTCGGGGTCGGACTTGATTTTGCTACGGTTGGGGGGATTTTTAATGTTCCCCCTATTGACCCTCTCTTCCCCTTTTGTGAGTGTGTACTTTTAGGTGGCATCTCTAGTATAGACTGGGTAGATGTGATTCGGGAGAGATAGGAGGGTGTTTCCTATTTGGTGCCCCTGGGGGTTTGTGTATTAGTTAATTTAAGAGGTCTAGATATTTTATCCATAGAGATGTTTTACTGGGTTTAAGGAGTTTCCTTCTTACTCTTTTCCCCCTTTTATTCTTCCCTCCTTCTTTCCTTCTCGTTCCCCCTATAGCTCCTTTTTGTTTCTTCTCTTGTGAGTCTTTTGGAGATAATTGGGGGGAACTTACAGGTTATTGAAGGTGTATTTTTAAGTTGTGGTAAAATATTATATTCCCATACGGGTACGGTATAAAATAAGTAGGGGTCAATGAGGTAGTGGAAAATATAGCCAGATAAGTTTCAGATTTTGCTTATTAGCGTTTTTGGAGTTTAGTTTTACTTGATCTGCTTGGTCTGTTTCTAGTGTCCCTTGAGTAGGGCCCTCCAGGTATAGGCTCCTTTAAGGTGTTTAGACAATGTCCCCTGTTTGTGTTTGCATAGAAAGTCCTGAAATATGTGTGCCACTTATTGCTGTATAATATAGGGCTTACCTCCAGCCTGTGGTCCTTCACTCTCCTTCGTTTTCAGATATTTCGGCTTCGGCTACTTTCATATACAGTGGTGTGAAAAAGTGTTTGCCCCCTTCCTCATTTCCTGTTCCTTTGCATGTTTGTCACACTTAAGTGTTTCGGAACATCAAACCAATTTAAACAATAGTCAAGGACAACACAAGTAAACACAAAATGCAATTTGTAAATGAAGGTGTTTATTATTAAAGGTGAAAAAAAATCCAAACCATCATGGCCCTGTGTGAAAAAGTGATTGCCCCCTAAACCTAATAACTGGTTGGGCCACCCTTAGCAGCAACAACTGCAACCAAGCGTTTGCGATAACGTGCAATGAGGCTTTTACAGGGTCCTGGAGGAATTTTGGCCCACTCATCTTTGCAGAATTGTCCTAATTCAGTTACATTAGAGGGTTTTCGAGCATGAACGGCCTTTTTAAGGTCATACCACAACATCTCAATAGGATTCAGGTCAGGACTTTGGCTAGGCCACTCCAAAGTCTTCATTTTGTTTTTCTTCAGCCATTCGGTGGTGGACTTGCTGGTGTGTTTAGGATCATTGTCCTGCTGCAGAACCCAAGTTCGTTTCAGCTTGAGTACACGAACAGATGGTCGGACATTCTCCTTCAGGATCTCTTGGTAGACAGCAGAATTCATAGTTCCTTTTATCACGGCAAGTCTTCCAGGTCCTGAAGCAGCAAAACAGCCCCAGACCATCACACTACCACCACCATATTTTACTGTTGGTATAATGTTCTTTTTCTGAAATGCAGTGTTCCTTCTACGCCAGATATACTTGGACACACACCTTCCAAAGAGTTCCACTTTTGTCTCATCGGTCCACAGAATGTTGTCCCAAAAGTCTTGGGGATCATCAAGATGTGTTGTGGAGAAATTGAGATGAGCTTTGATGTTCTTTTTGCTCAGCAGTGGTTTTCTCCTTGGAACTCTGCCATGCAGGCCATTTTTGCCCAGTCTTTTCCTGATGGTGGAGGCATGAACGCTGACCTTAACTGAGGCAAGTGAGGCCTGCAGTTCCTTGGACGTTGTTGTGGGGTCTTTTGTGACCTCTTGGATGAGTCGTCGCTGCGCTCTTGGGGTAATTTTGGGCGGCCGGCCACTCCTGGGAAGGTTCACCACTGTACCATGTCTTCGCCATTTGTGGATAATGGCTCTCACTGTGGTTCGCTGGATTCCCAAAGCTTTGGAAATGGCTTTATAACCCTTTCCAGACTGATAGATCTCAATTACTTTCTTTCTCAATTGTTCCTGAATTTCTTTGGGTCTCGGCATGATGTGTAGCTTTTAAGGATCTTCTGGTGGACCTTACTGTGTCAAGCAGCTCCTATTTAAGTGATGCCTTGATTGTGAACAGGTGTGGCAATAATCAGGCCTGGGTGTGGCTAGAGAAATTGAACTCAGGTGTGGACAACCACAGTTATAGTATGTTTTAACAAGGGGGGCAATCACTTTTTTTCACACAGGGCCATGATGGTTTGGATTTTTTTCACCTTTAATAATAAACACCTTCATTTACAAATTGCATTTTGTGTTTACTTGTGTTGTCCTTGACTATTGTTTAAATTGGTTTGATGTTCCGAAACACTTAAGTGTGACAAACATGCAAAGGAACAGGAAATGAGGAAGGGGGCAAACACTTTTTCACACCACTGTAGCTGTGGTATTCTTCGGCCACTTTCGGAAATGTGTGTGCCGGGATCGAGGCTTCAATAGCCTCCGGCGGTGTACGAGCCCTTCCGAGTGAGTCACTGCGCTGGCGCCTCTCTTTGGGGACTTTATCGGCTCGGTGTGTTGGGGCTCGTCATCTTCACCTTACAGGAGCGGCGTAGAGGTGTCTATCAGCCCGATCAGGTATGTCCTTCTTTCCTCCACTTGTAGAATCTTAAGCCCAGCTATGATGTACCTCGGTATCTCCTGGCGAGTGGGCGTCTCAGACGCCGGCTTCTCTCCTCTGGGGCTGAGGTTGGCTCAATACGGTAAGGTCTATCTGCACCGCGAAGCAAAAGGCAGCGGGGGGAGACCGATGATCTCGGCAGGTGTCTCTCCTCCTTTCTTTCTCAGGATCTAGGGTCTCAGGCCCGCTCTGATTGCTGGATGCTGTCCGAGTATAATAGCAGGTTTTACTAGTACATTCAGCCTAGTATGGCTGAGGCAGGTGCGGGCTTGTTTCGGGAACTCTCAGGCTTCACCACCATGCTGTGTCTGCCGGGTTCATGCTGGGGAACGCCCGCTCTTCACGCTTATTCCCATTATCTCATCAGGATCTTCAGCTGGTTGACTGGGGAGGGGGAAGAGCTATGCTCAACACACGTCTGCTCTGGTCGGCGTCATCCCCCACTGCGGAAACGTCTCAGTATTTAATTTTTTCAGGTTGCCAGTTAAAGGGGAAGGCTTGTGTTAAATGCGTTGCAGTGCGTTTCGGGACAGATGTGAGTATATCCGACTTAGCCATCTTAATCTTGAAGTTGGAAATGGCACTATAAGTCGAGAACTCGGTCATAAGGTTAGGGATGGTTACCAAGGGTTGCTGTATATAAAATAAAATGTCATCTGCATAAGCAGCATACTTGTGTTCTGTGGGACCGGTGACTATTCCGTGGATATTTGGGTTTTGTCTTACAATAGATAGGAAGGGCTCTAAGGAAAGGGCAAATAAAATAGGTGAGAGGGGGCAGCCCTGGCGTGTGCCATTATGTAGGGTGAAAAGTTTGCTTAGTGTGTCATTTATACGCAATTGGGCCATGGGGTGATTATGTAGCGCAGAGATTTGGGATATGAGAAGGGTGTTAATACCCAGATAGGCCAGAGTTGCCATAAGAAACTCCCCAGTCCACCCTATCGAATGCCTTCTCAGCATCGGTGGAAAGCAGAAGGGTGGGCTGGGAGGTTCCACGAGCATATGCCATCAAGGAAAGGGTGCAAAGGGAATTATCCCTTGCCTCCCGACCCGGGATGAAACCCGTCTTTTAGAAATCCATTTGGAGATTAGGGGAAGAAGTCTATTTGCAATGGCTTTGGCATAAATTTTAGCATAAATGTTCAACGAAGATATGGGGCGGTAGCTACCACAATTGCTGGGGTCCTTATCAGGTTTTGGTATAACCGTGATGTGTGCGTGTATGGTCTCAGGCCGGAGCTCGCCACCTTCAGAGGTCACATTGGCGTAAGTGGTCAACCGAGGCAGAAGTACATCGGCATAGGCTCGATAATATGCTACCGTGAATCCATCTGGGCCCGGTGCCTTGCCACTTGGCATGCCTTTCAGGGCCTTGTGTAGCTCTGAGGCGGTAAGCTCCCCCTCCAAGGAGGCTTGGACATCAGGCGACTAGTCTGGGAAGGTTTGCAGGCTCTAAATCTCTGATAAGACTCGCTTTTACCTCTCTATCTGCAATAGAGTGTTGCACATGATACAGTTGTTGGTAAAACTCCCGGAATTCTTTGGCTATAGTCGGCGTGTCATGGACTATTTTGGTTGAGGAACTTCTAATTTTTGCAATGAAGGAAGCAGATTTCCTTTGTTGCAGTGAGCGGACCAGTAATTTTTTTTCCATAAAGATTTTTATTAAGAATTTTTCAACATCACAAAATAACAAAAAATAACAAAAGCAGCACTGCAGTGTACAAAATATACATATATGCATCACTTGTCGTGTCATGAAATAAGCGGTATAGTCACAATAACTTTGACCAATACAGATACATAATACAAAAGGAAAAGAAAAACAAAACATTACACCTCCCATTCATGTATCCAGAGTCCCTGAGTAGGTCAGTTATTCTGCCCGTCCTAGCGGTGCAGTTTGGCGGGGATAGTTCCGCATCTAGAAGCGCCTCCCTGGATCGGGGGGGTTGTATGGTTCAGAGGGACGAGATGCCAGGGAAGCATGCCTGCGCAGTGGCCTCCGTATAGGTGGCATCTGGGCCTACAAACAGATGAGGGATGCGAGGGACGTGCCTATTTAGTGACTTGCGTCGCTTCCACTCGTGGCATTCAGACCTTATTTATTCTCCTATTGTAGATGCCAGGGAAGCGACTAAGTTCATGGTCGACACTCTTTACTGGAGCGTTTAGTGAACAAGGCCAATACCTACAGTACAGAAGTCTATTAGGTACAGAGTAGAGTGAGATAGTATGGGGGGACATGGGTGGAAAAAGTA
This sequence comes from Lithobates sylvaticus, assembly GCA_028564925.1. Taxonomy (NCBI): domain Eukaryota; kingdom Metazoa; phylum Chordata; class Amphibia; order Anura; family Ranidae; genus Lithobates; species Lithobates sylvaticus. The sequence goes on from CM053026.1 coordinate 411,911,740, forward strand.
AAGTAGAAAGGAAGAAGGGAGGGGGGAGAGGTAGGAGTGGGTAGTGAGAGGGGGGGAAGCAGAGAAAAAGGGGGGGGGGGCGGGAAGGACCGGGGGAGGCACCGTTTCACTATCGGCAGGGTGTTCCAAGCCCGTTTCGCGCAATCTTACCCTATGGGGGTTCACAGCGAATCAGGTCTTGACAGCCTTGCGTCTGGCGATAGTCAAGCCAGGGTGACCAGATTGCAGAGTATGTATCGATCCTATCGTGGGCCGTGCTAATCAGCTCTTCCATTGTCGCTAACTGGTTCATCCTAGCTACCCATTCTTTTAAGGATGGGGGAGATTTGGATGCGGACCAGTAATTTACTTGGTTTGTTTCCCCATTCATAAAAGCTTTGGGCAACCAAACGTGTGCGTTTGTTTTTGATCTATGTGCATAAGTGCCTTCAGTTCTTCTCTTTTCTCAGTCAGGGTGTGAAATAGTGGCTGCAAATGTCTTGTTTGTGTCGTTGTTCAAGTTGTTTAATTTCAGAGTAATTTAGATTGTTGAAGTGTACATTCCCTTTCTTACCTGGATTCTAATTCTATCAACTTGCCTCGAATGTGAGCCTCCCAAAGTACACCCAGAGTGATATCAGGGTGTGAGTTTTCATTAAAGTACAGAGTTATGGCCTCTTCTATTGATTTTTTTATCAATTTCATCCGAAATGAGTTCCTCATTTAATTTCCAGTTTGTGGATTTTAGGGGTAGGGACAGTACCTTTTTTAACAGTAAGTATAATTGGCATGTGATCAGATATGGGGGAAGTTTCAATAGACGACCTCACCAGTAAGGGTAAGTGTTGGTGATCAATAAAGCACAGGTCAATTCTAGAATAGGTCTGATGAACCTGAGAATAGTGGGTGAAGTCGCTTTCTCATGGGTGCATAATCCTCTAAGTTATGATTCATGTAGCTGTTTGCGAATATATTGTAATCGTTTGTGTGAGATGCTAGAACTCCCTCTGGAAGTGTTGATGACAGGTTCCAGGGGAGTGTTGAAATCGCCTGCTAGGAGAATGCACCCCGAGAGAAGTCCCGCAACTTCCTAAGTGTGGAAGCTATAAAGCTCGTCTGGTCGCAATTAGGGGATTATATAGTCGCCAAGGTACAGGGCATACTGCCTAGGGTGCCTCTCAAAAATAAGAAATGGTCCAACGGGTCACTTAACATAGTCTAGTGCAAACGCGGTTCCCCTACGGAACCCAATGGCTACCCCTTTTGGCTATGTATGTCTGAAAGGCTGTAATACCACATGGGGTATTTTTGAGAGCGTAACTTCACCAAAGTCTTGTGTGTAAGGTGGGTCTCCTGCAGGAAGACCACATCCCCCCGCAGGCGACCCAGCTCTCTATATATGTTATGTCTCTTTCCAGGGGCATGTAGGCCCTTACGTTTAAAGGAAAGTAAGTTTACCGTAGCCATGGGGACTCCAAGAGAGGACCCATGTTCACAGCCATCTCATGGGTTTGGATCCGAGGCAGATTGAGACGGGATAGGGTGGGGAGGGAGACAAGAATAGGGTGAAAGAAAGTGGGAGAAGAAAAGGAAAGTGAAAAAGAAAAGTTAGTAACGCATAATAAACATTAAAAAAACATCCAAGGGGGCTGGCTAAAAGTGCACGCATAAGTCTGCAGTGCTTGAGCAGGGCGCATATGAGGTTCAACACCTCCACGCCCACGGACCAAAGGGGTCTGAGTGCTTGGAGGTGTGAAACCACACAGCTCCTTGCCATGGTGGGGGCAAGGGATCCCGGGCATCAGGACACCGATCCCAATAAAGATGAGCAGTGTCCCGAGGCCCCGGCGCCGACTTCATTCAATTGTGCAAAACAGCAGAAACATTATAAAAACGCATAACTAAGAATAAAATCAAATAGAACCGAACAACGACATCGAACATCATCCTGTGGGGAGAAAAAAACGGCATGATACCTGGAACCTAGACCACAACGTGAAGCTAAGTCCGATAAAGCCCGCAATCATGTGCAGCTTGGTAAGAACTAGTCAGTAAGCAGAACTAGGTTAGTTGACCTGTTTGGGGCCAGCACAACCAATAGAAAAAGGATATCCTTCCAGTTGAGGACTCTCCGTTCTCAGCCGAGAATGGGGGTGCTATCGCCTGGGATACCAGTCCTGAATTCAGCCTGTGTGTGGTGAAGAGCCAGACGCTGAGGGTCGGTGCTTGCGATCAACCTTCTGCCACTTTGGTTCAGAGTTACCGGGCAAAGGTCGGATGACATCTTGCCAGCCAGGGAGTTCCAGAGGGAGGACGTTCATGTCCACGCAAAATTTTTCCAACTCCTCCAGGAAATCTAAGAACCGCCGTTTTGCCATCTCTGCTCGCTATTAAGGCAGCGGGGAAGCCCCATCTATAGTTAATATTTGCAGCCCGTAGGATATCCGTGAGTGGCCGAAGGGCTCTATGTCTCTTCAGTGTCTCTCTTGCAAGGTCTGGGTAGAGGGAAAGCATGGCCCCATCAAAGTCTATCGGGGAGGTCTCTCTGGCTTTTTTCATGATGAGCTCTTTTTCCGGGTAGTGGTGCACCCTGCAAATCACATCCCGTGGAGTGTTAGTGGAGAGATTGCGGGGACGCAAGGCCCTATGAACTCTGTCAATTTTCAGAGGGTTATCAGCAGGTAGGCCCAGGAGGCCGTTAAAGCGGAGTTCCACCCGCACCAAAAATATTAAAAGTCAGCAGCTACAAATACTGCAGCTGCTGACTTTTAATAAATGGACACTTACCTGTTCCAGGTTCCAGCGATGTAGGCAGAAGATGACGAGCGACCGCTCGTCTCTCGGCTGCCCCGGCGCCATCCTCTGTCAGGGAACCAGGAAACAAAGCTTGTGGCTTCACTGCCCGGTTCCCTACTGCGCATGCGCGAGTCGCATTGCGCGTCTTTATTGGTCCCCGTTGTGTCCTGGGAACTGTGTTTCCCAAGACACAACGGGAACCCTCGGATATGGGCGGGCATCCTCGAAAATGGGCGGGGCAGATACCTGTATTATACAGGTATCTGCACCCCCCTCCCCCCTGAAAGGTGCCAATTGTGGCACCGGAGGGGGGGAGGAATCCGATAAGCGGAAGTTCCACTTTAGGGTGGAACTCCGCTTTAAAGATGCCTCGGATGGAGGGGAGGAGGTCATCGTCCCTTGTTGCTTCTGGGAGGCCTCTGATTCTAATATTATTATGCCTATTGCGATTTTCCTGATCCTCCGTTCTGTAAAGGGCCATCCTGTAAACTATTGCAAGTTGGCGGGTTGATGCCTATAAGGCCCTAATGGCGGTCGCGTGCCGATCTAGCCGCTGCTCAGTCTCCTCAACCCTTTCAAGGACTTGAGAAAGGTTGGAGCGTACTGCGGAGATCTCCTTCTTGACCCACTCAAGGCTCATAAGCATGGAGGCTAGGTCTGTCTTGGTAGGAAGATCACTTACCAGAGCTGTGACTCCCGAGTGCCTGTGAGAGCTTTCTTTTGGTGGTATGTGATCACCTCTGCGGTTTTTATTTTTATTTTTTGAAAAAAACTAATTCTTTACTTTTTGCTATAATAAATATCCCCAAATTCCTCAGTTTAGGCCGATACGTATTCTTCTACATATTTTTGGTAAAAAAATCGCAATAAGCGATTATTGAGTGGTTTGCGCAGAAGTTATAGCGTTTACAAAAAAGGGAATCGTTTTATAGCATTTTTTTTTTTTTATTTTTTTTTTACTAGTAATGGTGGCGATCAGCGCTTTTTATTGTGACTGTGAAATTATGGCGGACACATCGGACATTTTTGGGACCATTGTCATTTATGCAGCAATCAGTGCTATACAAATGCACTGATTCCTGTGTAAATGACACTGGCAGTGAAGGGGTTAACCAGGAGGTGGCAGTGTAGGGGTTAAGTGTGTCCTAGGGGCGTGTTGCTAACTGTGGGGGGTATGGCTGTGTGTGACAGTCACTGATCTCTGCTCCAATCACAGGGAGCAGAGATCAGTGTCACTTGTTGCTAGGCAGAACGGGGAGATGCTGTTTACTTCAGCATCTCCCCGTTCGTCCTCCCCGTGAGACGATTGCGGGTATCCCCGCGGCGATCGAGTCTACGGGACCCGCGACCAGACTCGCATAGGTTCCGACCGGCGCGTGCACGCGATGGCACGGTAGTAAATTTTTAAAGGGACGTACCTGTACGCCCTTATGCCTGTACGTGCCATTCTGCCGACGTACATCGTCATGCGCCAGTCGGGAATCGGTTAGAGTCCCATTTTTTTCCAAAAAATTGTATTTGAACGACTGCTGAAGCATGGTAGATCACCCCCTCCCCCACCTCAGACCCTTTATCAAGGAAACAGTGGGTGAAGGATGAGGTTTTACCCTCGGGATCAGGAGGAAAGGCAATCCAATGACTTCTCTTCAGAGGAATCAACGGTGGATGAACCCTTTTCAGCCTCACCATCTGAAAAATTTCTGGTACAGTCTCTTACAGAAATGGTTCGCTCTCCTTTCAAGCTGCCCTAAACTGAGTCAGCCGAAAGTTGTTTCTTCTTTGGGTTCCTTAAAACCTCCGCAGACATTGCATGCATTTCCCGTCCATGCATTACTGGAACAGCTTATTTATGCTGAATGGCATCATCCAGATAAGCATTTTCTAACTCCAAAAAAGTTTTCAGTGCTTGGACTGGAATGTACAATCAGTTGACGCTGCTATATCCAGTGTGAATAAAAGTCTAACTTGTCCAGTAGACGATGCTCAAATACTTAGAGATCCAACAGATAAAAGATTGGAATTCCTGTTAAAATCCTCTTCTTTTTTTTTTTTTTTTTTTTCTTTAGCAGGTGCAGATTTAACCACTTGACCACTGGGCAGTTAAACCCCCTTCCTAACCAGACCAATTTTCAGCTTTCGGTGCTCTCACACTTTGAATGACAATTACTCCGTCATGCAACACTGTACCCAAATTAATTTTGTGTCCTTTTTTTCACACAAATAGAGCTTTCTTTTGGTGGTATTTGATCACCGCTGGGTTTTTTATTTTTTGCGCTATAAATCAAAAAATACAGAAAATTCGTTAAAAAAAAAAAAAAAAATTCTTTGTTTCTATTAAAAATTATTGCAGAGTATTGGCGAGTATTGGCGAGTATTGGCAGAGTATTGGCGAGTATTGGCAGAGTATTGGCGAGTATTGGCAGAGTATTGGCGAGTATTGGCAGAGTATTGGCGAGTATTGCAGAGTATTGGCGAGTATTGGCAGAGTATTAGTGTTGCACAGTATTGTTAGAGTATTGCACAGTGGTTGCGGAGCGTTGCACAGTGGTGGCGGAGCGTTGCACAGTGGTGGCGGAGCGTTGCACAGTGGGGGCGGAGCGTTGCACAGTGGGGGCGGAGCGTTGCACAGTGGGGGCGGAGCGTTGCACAGTGGTGGCAGAGTGTTGCACAGTGGTGGCAGAGTGTTGCACAGTGGTGGCAGAGCGTTGCACAGTGGTGGCAGAGTGTTGCACAGTGGTGGCAGAGTGTTGCACAGTGGTGGCAGAGTGTTGCACAGTGGTGGCAGAGCATTGCACAGTGGTGGCAGAGTAGGCAGAGTATTGCACAGCGGTGGCAGAGCATTGCACAGTGGTGGCAGAGTAGCCAGAGCATTGCACAGTGGTGGCAGAGCATTGCACAGTGGTGGCAGAGTAGGCAGAGTATTGCACAGCGGTGGCAGAGCATTGCACAGTGGTGGCAGAGTAGGCAGAGTATTGCACAGCGGTGGCAGAGCATTGCACAGTGGTGGCAGAGTAGGCAGAGTATTGCACAGCGGTGGCAGTGTATTGACCAGCGCTGTGGGCACTACACATCCAGCCCACAGCGCTGGTCCCGTCTCTCCCCCTCTCCGCTTCTCCCTTCTCTGTACCGATCGGTACAGAGAAGGGAGGGAGGAACCGGCGTCATGACGTGACGCCGGTTTGTGTACATGTGATCGCTCCGTCATTTGACGGAGCGATCACATGGTAAACGGCCGCTATCAGCGGCTGTTTACCGTGATCCGTGATGCGCCGGGTCCTCGGGACCCGGCGGTCACGGATGTTCCCGAGTGCGCGCCCCAGGGGGCGCGCGGGAGCAAGTTTCTGAGAGGACGTCCGTAGGACGTCCACTCAGGGAAACCCGACCGCGCTGTAGACGTCTTTCGACTATAGCGCGGTCGGCATGTGGTTAACCAAGGACCAGGCCTCTTTTTCAGACTCAGTGTTTACATGTTTAAAACTGTTTGTTTTTTTTTGCTAGAAAATTATTTGAAACCCCCAAACATTACATATTGTTTTTTTTCTAACACCCCTGGAGAATAAAATGGCGGTCATTGCAATACTTTTTTTCACACCGTATTTGCGCAGTGGTCTTACAAGCGCACTTTTTTTGAAAAAAAAAAAAATCACTTTTTTGAATAAAAAAATGACAACAGTAAAATTAGCCCAATTTTTTTTATGTTGTGAAAGATAATGTTACGCCGAGTAAATTGATACCCAACATGTCATTCTTCAAAATTGCGCCCGCTCGTGGCATGGCGTCAAACTTTTACCCTCCAAAAATCTCCATAAGCGACATTTAAAAAATTCTACAGGTTGCATGTTTTGCGTTAGAGGAGGTCTATGGCTAGAATTTATTGTTCTCACTCTACAGATCGCAGCGATACTTCACGTGTGGTTTGACTACCGTTTTCATATGCGGAAGCTACTTACATATGCGTTCGCTTCTGCGCGTGAGCTCGTCGGGACGGGGTGTTTTTGAAAAAAAAAAAATGTTTCTTATTTATTTTTACACTGTTTTAAAAAAATAAAAATAAATGGATCACTTTTATTCCTATTACAAGGAATGTAAACATCCCTTGTAATAGAAAAAAAGCATGACAGGTCCTCTTAAATATGAGAGCTGGGGTCAAAATGTCCTCAGATCTCATATTATATAAATACGCTTTCTAACCAATGATGCAACAAAGCTCCCTGGTCATCTCCCGCCGCGATTACTGCAACTCCCTCCTCATTGGCCTACCTCTGCATACTCTAACCCCCCTCAGTCCATCATGAATGCTGCTGCCAGACTCATCCACCTCACCAACCGCTCTGTCTCTGATACTCCTCTCTGTCAATCTCTCCACTAGCTTTCGCTCACCCAACGAATTAAATTTAAAATACTAACCACCGCCTACAAAGCAATCCACAAGTCTGCCCCCAGCTACACCACTGACCTAGTCTGAAAATACCAACCTAATCGTTCTCTTCGTTCTTATCAAGACCTCCTGCTCTCTAGCTCTCTCATCACTTCCTCCAATGCTCGTCTCCAGGACTTTTCCCGAGCCTCTCCAAGCCTATGGAACTCCTTACCCCAATCAGTCCGTCGATCTCCTACTCTATTAGCTTTTAGACAATCCCTGAAAACTCTCCTATCCTACCCACACCTAACTGTATTTTCATTTTTTCCATCTGATCATCCCCCACAGTTACCTTTTTGTTTCCACTTGACCCTCCCTTCTAGATTGTAAGCTTTAACGAGCAGGGCCCTCTGATCCCTCATGTATTGAATTGTATTGTAACTGTACTGTCTTCTCTGATGTTGTAAAGCGCTGCGCAAACTACTGGCGCTATATAAATCCTGTATAATCATAATAATAATAATAATATTTGGACTTAAATGCAATAAATAAAAAAAAATGATATTGACATTTTTTTTTTTTTTTCCTTTTTTTTAAGAGGTATGGGCGGAAGTGACGTTTTGAGGTTGCTTCCACCCTCCTATGGTATACAGACGAGTGGGGGCCATCTTGGCCTCACTCGTCTCCATACCCAGCAGTGTGCAGGACCCGATCGCCTCCGCCGCTACCGACGGCTCCGGTAAGGGGCGGAGAGCGGCGGGAGGGGGGGTGGCACCTCTCCCGCTGCCGATAATGGTGATCTCACGGTGAACCCGCCGCGGAGACCACCATTATCGTAAACACAAACGCCTCCTGTAAAGATGGATAACTCGGTTGTGGCAGCAGCTGCTGCCGTTACCGAGATATCCCTCTTCAAAGTGCCGACGTATATGTACAGGAGGTGGTCAGTAAGTGGTTAAACAGGTCCTTAAGGAGATTCCTGTGCAACAGGCCCGGGACTTGGCCGAACTGCCAAGGGCATTATTTTATGCCATTAGGGATTCTTTTCACCAGGCGGCTCGCATGGCGCTTGTGCTCATGCATATGCGTAGGATCCTGTGGTTGAAGAATTGGTCAGCCGAAGCGCCATGCAAAAGGCTTCTGACTGGTTTTCCTTTTCTTTTTTTTTTTTTCAAATATTTATTTTATTGAATTTTACAAACAGAAATAAAGTGTGGGCAACACCCCACAGTATAGAACATAAATGTACACAATAGAGGTCGCAGCCTCTTGAAGTAAACTTTACATATATGTATCATGGTAGCATTAATGTGTCTAGCTGTCTATCTTCATATATATGTGTAGTAAGATCACATGCTTAAGCTTCGTATGATTGTTGGTATAACGCCTCCTTGAGTTGTGTAGGCGTAGGCCGAGAGTCCTCTATTTGGTCAAGGTGTTGAAAGATATAGGTAGAAGGAAGTTGAGAAGGTAGTAGAGAGAGGGGGGGAGAAGGGGGGAGGGGGGGGGGGGGGGTGGGGGGGGAGGGGGAACTGGGTCCCTGCGGTAGTTATCATCTGTATAACGGTGAGCTATGTCAGATGGCGCTATGCTGCGTATATGTCCCGTATCTCAAGCTCCTAATAGGCTTTTCCCTTCGTCTGAGAATACAAACATATTCCAGTGGAACCATGTCTTGCTATATACTTCCTGTTTATCTTGGGCCGTTAAAATTAGGTCCTCCAGCCTATTTATTTCCTCCACCTTCCGGAGCCACATTGCTGTGGTTGGTGGGGTTTGTTGTTTCCATAGAAGGGGAATACATGATCTAGCTGCGTTGGTCAGGTGGCGTAGTATGGATTTTCTATACCGCTTGGTGGATAGAGATGATACCTGAAGTAAGAAAAATGCCGGGTCGTCGGGAATCTGGTATTCCGTGAACCTTTGGGAAATAGTGCGAACTGAAGTCCAGAAGGGGGTCAATTGGGGACAGGACCAGAACACATGTATCATCGTTCCTCTTTCTCTTTGGCATCGCCAGCAATATTCTGATGTATCAGGGAAGATCGTGTGCAGCCGGCTTGGCGTTAGGTACCACCTGTTCAAGATCTTAAAGTTAGTTTTCCTGTGTTCTTGTGCACAGGGAGGATTTAAGGGCAAGGCTGGTCATGGATTGTTTCTGGGGTGCAGTAAAGGTGCATTGTAGTTCTCTTTCCCATTTTGCTATGCATGGGAGGTCTGTGGGCAGGGGGGGTGTATTCAGCAGGGCATACATGCTTGAGAGGATCTTTGTCAATGGTTCCTTACCAGCCGCAAATTCCTCAAACGAGGTAAGAGGTCTACTGTAAAGTTGAGGGTTTGGGATGCTATGCAGGTAGTGGTGTAGCTGCAGAGCGTTCCAGAATGGTACTCGGTATCGGCCAGTCGGGTTTGTCAGTTCCGCTATGTTGGGCCACCTATCTCGCAGCACGAAGTGTGATGCCGTCTTCTGGTCTTTATTTGTTAGTGTCTGGTAGTTCGTTCGGGAGTTCCCCGGGGGGAAACTGGGATTTCCCAGAATCGGGGTTAGGGGCGATGTTTTGGTCGTCTGAGATAGTCGGAGTGTTACCCGCAGGCATTGGCGCATGGTATTCCCTATCAGGGGGTGTAGTTTAGTTTCTTGAGTTATTGAGTCATAGCACCAGATCGCTGTTTTTAGGGGCGTGGGTGTCTGGTTTTGCTCTATTTGGGCCCATAGTTTCAGTTCCTGGTGTCGACCCCAGTCTACCACTCTCCCCAGGTGTACCGCTTGGTAGTATTTCCTGATGTCTGGGAGTGCTAAGCCTCCATGTTGTTTGGGTGCCGTCAGCTGAGTACGCGGTAGTCGCGGCTTCTTATTTGCCCAAACAAAACGGGTGAACATAGCTTGTACCTGTCGGAAATAGGTGGGTGGGATATTAATAGGGAGTGCTTGAAACAGGTATAGGAACTTGGGTAGGATGCACATTTTTAGTAGGTTGCATCTCCCGAACCAGGAGTGCAATCCTTTGTTCCATTTTTCTAGGAGTGTTCTCGTTTCTGTCAATAGGGGGGGGAAATTAGCTGCGAATATACGGGTCATGTCCGGGGGTATGTTGGTACCGAGGTAGGTCAGGGCGGATTCAGTCCATCTAAATTTGAAGTTTGACTGTAGGGTCATAAGATTTTGGGTTGGTATTGCTATCCCCATGGCCTCAGATTTGCTGTAATTTATTTTGAGGTTGGACAGTTTCCCGAATTTCTCTAGTTCGCTGAGGAGGTTTGGTAGTGAAATCATTGGCTCGGTCAGTGAGAAGAGCATGTCGTCCGCATATGCCGATATTTTGTGTTGTTTTCGTCCGTCTGATATTCCGTGAATGTTTGGGTTTAGTCTCACCGTCGAAAGGAAGGGTTCCAGGGAAAGGGCATACAGGAGAGGGGACAGGGGGCATCCCTGTCGTGTGCCATTTGCTATCTTGAAGGAGTCAGATAAGACTCCATTTGCTTTTACTTGGGCTGTTGGGTTGCCGTATATCCCCGCTATTCTACTAAGCATTACTTCGCCCAGGCCTACTCCCCTCTGGTTTTCCTTTTCATGGGGATCGGCTATTTAGGGATGATTTGGACAAGTACATCCACAAAATTTCAAGTGGGAAAGGTACCCTCTTGCCAGTCAAAAGGAGGAGTAAACATCCTTCATTTAAACGGGCCTCTTCTCCAGGGCCAGCGGCATCAGCCTCTAGGCAGTTACGACGGCCTCCGTCAGGGTCTAGAGCAGTAATGGCGAACCTTGGCACCCCAGATGTTTTGGAACTACATTTCCCATGATGCTCAACTACACTGCAGAGTGCATGAGCATCATGGGAAATGTAGTTCCAAAACATCTGGGGTGCCAAGGTTCGCCATCACTGGTCTAGAGGAAAGCCTCAGGGTCAGTCCCAGGGACAAAAGAAGTCCTGGAGGCAGAAACCTGCAAAACCGAATTCTAAAGCTTCATTATGAAGGGGTGCCCCCGCTCGTCAGGGTGGGGGGGGAAGACTTCTGCAGTTCTCACAAGTCTGGCAGGAGGAGATTCAGGACAGATGGGTAATCTCAACAATTGCTCTAGGTTACAAACTGGAGTTTCCAAAGATCCAGGGAAAAAGGTGATCTCTGTTAGGGCTGCACGATTAATCGCGATCTTGATTCACCCCCCCTGACAATCTCTCTTGCTGAGAGTAGGAGATTCTTTCATATAAAAAAAAAAATCCAACTTGAAGTCGCCCCAAGTCGCGCAACGAAATCAATCAATGTAAGGGAATGAGAGCCGTCCCTGTCTGCACACTACTGAAGTCGCTCTGACTTCAGAAAAGGTTCCTGTACTACTTCAATCCGACTTCTAGGCGACTTGTACCCATTGATTTCAATGGAAGTTGCCTCCAAGTAGGATCTCCTGTCTTAACTGAAGCAACTTTCCAACATGAAACATTGTACTTCTTGTGTAAACAAATAATCTGGGCAGTCTGCCAAGCTTTCAACCATGTGTAAATGCAGGAATTTTAACCACTTAAAGTCTCAATCTTTTTCTGACACTTCTTTCTAAAGTTAAAATCAATATGTTTTGCTAGAAAATTACTTGGAACCCCCAAATACATACATCATTTTATATATATATATAACACACACACACACACACACACACACACACACACACACACACACACACACACACACACACACATAAACATTTTAGTAGAGACCCTAGGGCAGGGATATGCAATTAGTGGACCTCCAGCTGTTGCAGAACTACAAGTCCCCTGAGGCATAGTGGGACTCTGACAGCCACAAACATGAAACCCAGAGGCAGGATGGGACTTGAAGTTTGGAAACAGCTGGAGGTCCGCTAATTGCATATCCCTGCCCTAGGGAATAAAATGGCAATTTCTGCAATATTTTATGTCAAACTGTATTTGCCCAGCGGTCTTTCAAATGCAATTTTTTGGGAAAAAATGCACTTCAATAAATAAAAATAAAAAAACGAAACAGTAAAGTTAGTACAATTTTTTTGTTTTAATGTGAAAGATGATGTTACGCCACAAGAATCGTGAGAGAATCGTGATCTATCTTCTAAGCAAAAATATTGTGATTCTCATTTTAGCCAGAATCGTGCAGCTCTAATCTCTGTTTCAGGCATTAGACACCGATTACTGGCTCAGAGGGTGATTGTGGAAATCCCCACAGAAGAGCAAGGTTTGGGGGTCTATTCAAACCTCTTCACGGTACCAAAACTGAATGGGGATGTCAGACCCATTCTAGATCTCAAAAATCTGAATCAATTCCTGAAGGTACGCTCTTTTCGTATATGGAGTCGATCACGTCAGTGGTTTCGATCCTACAAGGAGGGGAACTTCTGGCGTCAATCGAAATCAGGGATGCATATCTGCATGTTCCTATATTTCCTGCTCACCAAAGATTTCTGCGTTTCGTGGTAGAACAGCACCATTTTCAGTTTGTAGCCTTGCCTTTCGGACTGGCTACAGCACCCCAGGTATTTACAAAGGTTCTGGCTCCACCTCTAGCCAGGCTAAGGGCGCAGGGCATAACAGTCCTGGCATACCTGGACGATCTATTGCTAATAGATCGGTTAAGTTGCCCGCTTGGAGCAAAGCGTGCGCAATACAACCAAATACCTGGAAAGACTAGGTTGGATTCTCAACCTAGAGAAGTCTTCCTTAAAGCCACTGAAAAGGCTGGAGTACTTGGGTCTGATCATGGACACAACTCAGAGAAAGGTGTTTTTGCCTCAGGCAAAAATCAGCGCCGTAAGAGAGCTAGTGCAGATGGTCAGGTCAAAGAGATCCCTCCATTTGCCTTTGCATGAGGTTGTTGGGCAAGATGGTGGCTTCATTCAAAGCGGTTCCCTATGCCCAGTTCCATTCGAGACTGTTGCAAAACAGTATCCTGTCTGCTTGGAATAAAAGGGTCCAAGCTCTAGATTTGCCAATGCGACTGTCCCCAAAGGTGTCCCAGAGCCTCAATTGGTGGTTGGTAACCCAAAATCTGCTGAAGGGAAAATCCTTCATACCAGTTATCTGGAAAGGGGTGACGACAGATGCCAGCCTTTCTGGCTGGGGAGCGGTACTAGAAAAGACAACTATCCAGGGACAGTGGTCAAGAACCGAAAGAACCTTGTCCATCAACATCCTAGAGATTCAGGCAGCGCGTCTGGCTCTGAAGGCCTGGACATTCAGGTTACGGGGTTGTCCTGTCAGGATCCAATCTGGCAATACCACAACTGTGGCTTTTATCAATCACCAAGGGGGCACCAAGAGTCTCGCAGCTCAGTAGGAGGTGAACCATAATCTAGCCTAGGCAGAAAGGAATGGTCCTTGCCTATCGGCAATCTTCATGCCGGGAGTAGAGAATTGTCAGGCGGACTACTTGAGTCGCCAAGAGTTGTTTCCGGGGGAATGGTCCCTTCACCCCAACATTTTTCTGGCTATTTGTCAAAGATGGGGGACCCTGGACGTAGATCTTTTGGCATCCAGGTTCAACATGAAGTTGGTCAACTTTGTATCCAGTACAAGGGATCCACTCGCATGCGGAACAGATTAATTGGTGACCCCGTGAGATCAGTTCTGATATATTTCCCCCTATTTGGCTGCTGCTTCTTTGCAGGATCAAGCTGGAAAGAAAGCCAGTGATTCTTGTAGCCCCAGCATGGCCCAGAAGGCCCTGGTATACAGAAATCGTAAGGATGGCGGTGGGGGATCCATGGTCCTTTCCACTGCGTCCAGACGTACTCTCGCAGGGGCCAATATTCCATCCTACCTTACAAACTTTAAATTTAACGACTTGGCTATTGAAACCCACATTCAAGGAAGCCAGCTTTCAGAATCATATATTATATGGTCTGGAGGGCTTATGTTTCCTGGTGTGAGTCCAAGGGTTGGCACCCTCGGAAGTATAACATAGGCAGAATTCTTGCCTTTCTACAACTATGGGTAGAGATGAAGCTGGCCTTAAGTACTTGCTAATGTGCCAGTTAGGTCACCTTTGAACCCTTGGGATTTGAACTTAGTTTTGTCAGTGTTGCAAAAACAGGCCTTTGAACCGATGCAGCATACTCCCTTCTGACAAGGAAATTGGTGTTCTTGGTTGCTATATCCTCAGCAAGGAGGGGTTTCAGAATTGGCTGCTGTTTCTTGTAAAGAGCCATATTTAATTATTCACGAAGACAGGGTCGTGTTGCGTCCTCGTCTTAAGTTTTCTGCCTAAGGTGGTCTCAGGTTTTCACCTGAACCAAGATATTGTGCTACCATCCTTTTTTCCTAAACCGTGTTCTAGGGAAGAGAAGTCACTACATTGTCTTGCTGTGGTGAGAGCGGTCAAGGCTTATTTAAAGTCGACTGCTCAGATCCGGAAGACTGTCTTATTTGTGCTGCCAGGGGGTCCTAGGAAAGGACAGGCCGTGTCGAAATCCACTATTTTTAAGTGGATTCGGCAAGTTATAGTTCCTATGGCTTAAAAGGTAAGGTTCCACCTTTTCAGGTCAAAGCGCACCAGAGCGGTTAGTGCTTCTTAGGCAGTGCATCACCAGGCCTCCATGGCTCAGATCTGTAAGGCCGCAACTTGGTCTTCAGTACATACATTCACCAGATTTTATCAGGTGGATGTAAAGAGGCATAAGGATATCGCCTTTGGGTGCAGTAGGCTGCAGTATAGGTCCTCAAGTCTGATGGCGCCCTGCTGGTTGTGTCTCCCTCCTCTCAAACAGCATTGCTATGGGACATCCCATATAGTTATTACTATGGCTCTGTGTCCCGTGATGTACGACATAGAAAATAGGATTTTTATAACATTATAAATATGTCTATTTTGCACAATATTACCTTGCACAGGAATGTTTATTTCACTATTTGATGCACTGTATGATTGAGTTTATTGGTATAGCATTAGCTTTTGCTATTATTAACTTTCAGACGCTTTTAGGGAACCATCCTTTGGAGCCCCCCCTGAGGATTGGCATCCTTCTTACTAGCAAGCGCCACATAATTTTTACCTTCCTATTTTTTACATATTTATTGCATGTACTCGTAATCATCAGATCTCTTATTTATTGGCAATTTATCAGCAAGTATTATCCATATTTATTTATTCCAGCAAGTGCTGCTTGTTATTAATTAATATCTTTTTTGATATTTAAATTTTTTGCTAGCGCCCTATTTTATATATATTTGTATATATTTATTTTTATAACCGCTTACCTGTAAAATCCTTTTCTTGGAGTATATTACGGGACACAGAGGTCCCTCCCCTCTTTCTGGGGTTTAGGTATATTGCTTTGCTACAAAAACTACTTCTGGTAATGGGAGGGGTTATATAGGGAGTGAACTTCCTATTACTATGGCTTTTTGCAGATGATGCCTACAATCTGCCATGTATCTTAGTGCAAGCTTCTGTGAAAATCGATGAGCCAACCACACAAGCAAAAAATTACATTTCTGGGCGCGAACACCTTCAGGTTGCCATTTGCATTGAATTTTACAGGAAAATTGCTGATTTGAAAAGGAAAATTCTAGGGCCACCATTCATATATTTACTAATAGATTATAATCTTTTATATTTTACCAAAAATGGGTGTTGTGTTTGTGTGCGGCATAAGTGTCAATGGAGTCGGACTGTGAGTGCAGTGATCACCGGGCCTGTATTCCATTGAAACTACAAGCCTGCCTTCAGGTGGGACTTGTAGTTAATTTACCAATTTCTGTGAAGGATGTTCCCATTTGCTTTATGCTACACCCTAAATACAGGTGTAACGTGGTGCAAAATGCAATATTTACCTTTTTAAGAAGGACGTTGCTATAGGATCGCAATTTATTGCTAGAACTAAAAGGACTGTGTTTTCTGCTCTGTAATTGCAGGATAAGCTTTTGCAACATGTCACACCTGTATTCAGGATGTAATATGTTATTGTTGCTAGCAGCCCCCATTGTGGCACCAGGCTGCGGTTCCTGAAGAAATAATTCCGGATGACTGAACTTTAAAAAATCTTTTTATTGAAGCTTCATATGACAAGTGGCTGACAGATGGAGCAGGGGACAAAGAGGTAGACACGTTTCACGCAAATGTTAGCACTTAGTCATTTCCTATTGGAACTAGTCACCACCATCACCTATATACTACTCCAATGGGTCATCATTCGATTACAGGTGAACTAACCAATTAAAATTAGTATTTAGCTGGTGTTGCAAAGAAAACCCAGCTAGAATACACAGTACTTGCACTCAAACCTTATGTAAAGAGTTTGGTTCAAATACACTGCCAGAAAAAATCTGATGCACCAATTGAACTCGGAGAAAACTCGACACATCAGTCAAAATCATTGTATAGTTACAGCAACATACACAAAATAATAGAAAACATGTATATATGTATACACACAATGATGTTGAGAACAAAACCTCTCCCTGCACCATTGTCAACATTTAAAAAAACACTGCCGAACGGGGCTCCACTCACCCAGCTGCGTCATTCTTTACACAGAGTTCTGTGAATGGGAGAACTACATGTACCGACAGTCTTTGCGGCTGATGGCTTGTAGTTCTCAATGAACTGCTAGGGGAGTTGTTGAACACTCTAGGTAGTTCATTGATGCTTCCTGTCATTCAGTAACTACCTGCCCTGCCCATACGAGGTACGGGCAGACAGTTACACTGATGGTCTGCAGGAGCCTGAGATTGCGCCCGCAATCTGCTGATAGTGGGTGCGATGCTTTGAGGGCTCCTAGTAAAAGAAATATAAATGCACATTTTTTACCTGCAAAAAGATTTTTTTTTTACCTGCAAATAAGTTTGCAAATGGGTGCAAAACATTTGGTTGTGTATAATGTTATATGTTGGGGGCAGCAGAGTATCAATAAATATAGTAGCGTTAAAGTATAACTACTAAAGTATAACTACTGTAAAGGCAGCATTTTTTGTGTTTGTTTTGGATAGAGGGGAGAGAGATTAGAACACCTGTCAGGTTTTATTGCTGCCTGTGCCCCCTTTAGGGAGATTCATCCTCCTCTATTTTGTCCTGTTTACCATTATCATTAAAAGTAAAAGAAAATCACACATTTTGGGTTGTCCCCAGAAAATCCTCCTTTGCGGTGGCTGGTTAAGCGGTACAGCCGGCGGTGGCGGCTATCAGTGTTTGCCAGTCTTTGAAAGACCACTTTAAAAGGTTGGTTAGGAGCCTACCTTGTCAGGAGGAATCTACCGAGGAATTGTCGGAGCTTCCTTGTGCTTTGCAGTAGACGCATTGAAAGACTCAATCCAGCAGATGTCTCGTTTCGCACTACTGTCAATACATATGCACAGAGTCTTGTGGTTAAATAACTGGTCTGCCGAGATGCCATGCAAAAAGCTGCTTGCGGCTTTTCCCTTCCATGGAGAATGCCTGTTTGGCGAGGAGCTGGATAAGTATATTCAAAAGATCTCAGGAAGAAAGACGCCTTACTTCCTGTCAAGAGGAGGAATAAGCAGCCTTCCTTTAAGATTCCCAATGCTTCAGGGCCTAGTACTTCTTCTCCCAATCGGTATCGACGGCCTTAGCCTCAGGGTCAGAAAACGCCCTGGACCCAAAAGTCAGCCAAGTCCAACTCCAAGTCTACCTTGTGAAGGGGTGCCCCTGCTCTTACGGGTGGGGGGCAGACTTTGGCTGTTTTTGGATGCTTGGGAAGAACTAGTTCAGGACAGGTGGGTCATTTCCACTGTAACACAAGGTTACAGAATGGTGTTCTGGGAATTTCCTCCAACTCGGTTTCTGAGCTCAAGGATTCCGGCGGAACCAGAGAAAAAGTCTGTTCCTGGCTTTGGAGCATCTGCAAAAGCAGGGGGTAATTGTCAAGGTTCCGTACAAAGAAAGATTCAACTTTACTCAAACCTTTTCACCGTGCCGAAACCAAATGGGGAGGTAAGGCCCATTTTGGACCTCAAGTCTCTCAATTGCTTTTTTAAACGTCCGTTCCTTCCATATGGAGTTGGCTTGTTCAATAATGACATCCCTGAGAAAGGGGGATTACTTGGCGTCCATAGACATCAAGGACGCGTACCTTCATATACCGATCTTCAGTCCACATGAAAGATTTCTGCTTTTCGCAGTAGAAGGGCGCCATTTTCAATTTGTGGCATTACCATTCGGTCTATCCACAGCCCCCGGGTCTTCACAAAGATTCTGGCTCGATGTTGGCATCCCTAAGATCCCAGAGAATCTCTGTGATAGGATATCTGGACGATCTTCTCCTGAAGGATCGATCTTGCCTCATCCTAGTCCAAAACGGTTCGGTTTTTACAGCGCCTAGGCTGGATTCTGAATGTGGACAAATCATCCCTTTGTCCGGCTCAGGTCTTGTTATATCTGGGCCTGATCTTGGACACCGCTTAAGAAAAGGTGTTTTTACCCCCCTTAAATGTCGACTCCATAGTGGAGCTCGTCCGGAAAGTGAAAAGAAAAGAGAGATCTTCTATTCAGCTGTGCATGAGATTGCTTGGCAAGATGGTGTCATCTTTCAATGCAATTCCTTATGCACAGTTCCACTCCAGGTTGTTCCAGAACAATATTCTGGAAGCCTGGGACAAGACTGCTCGAACCTTGGATCATCCTATGGCTCTATCTCTGCAGGTACAATGGGACCTCTCTTGGTTAAAAACCAGCAACTTGAAAAGCGAAAAATCCTTTCCACCAGTAGCCTGGAGGGTGGTAACTACAGACGCCAGTCGTCTCGGCTGGGGATAGCAGTCCTGGAGAAGGCGTCTGTCCAGGGGGTATGGTCCCAAGCAGAAAAAACCTTGCCCATCTCTCTATTGGAGATTCGGGCAGCCCGACTAGCTCTGCGCTTCTTGACATCCAGATTGCGGGGCCTTTCTGTCCAAGTCCAGTCCGACAACTCCACGGTGGTGGCATATATCAACCACCAAGGATGCACCAGAAGCCAGGCGGCTCAAAAAGTGAATCGCATATTGACTTGGGCAGAGAGGCATGTGCCATTTCTTTCGGCAGTGTTCGTACCTGGTGTGGACAATTGGCAGGCAGAGTTCCTAAGTTGCCAAAAGTTGTTGCCGGGGAATGGTCCCTTCATTACGTTTTTCTTCAGATCTGCCAACACTGGGGGACCCCAGATGTGGATCTACTGGCATCCAGATTCAATACCAAGCTGGACAGGTTTGTATCCAGGACCAAGGATCCACTTGCTGTCAGGACAGACGCGTTGGTAGTTCCTTGGGAGCTATGCAGGATACAGGAGGAACGAAAGCCAGTGATCATGGTGGCCCCAGCCTGGCCCAGGAGGTCTTGGTACACAGAGAAGTTGTCGGTGGGGGACCCATTATTCCTTCCATTCCGTCCAGACCTGTTGTCTCAAGGACCCATATTCCATCCTTCTTTACGGTTGCTGAATTTGATGACATGGCTATTGAGACCAGAGTACTGAAAGACCGTGGTATTAAGGGTTCAGACTTTTCTACTCTGATAGTTCTAGAAACTGGCTTCCTAGCATTTATTTACTATAGAGTTTGGAGGTCATACATTTCCTGGTGTGAGGGAAAGGGATGGCACCCTCATAAGTATACGATTGGGAGGGTCCTTGTTTTTCTTCAAGCAGGAGTAGACTGGAAACTGGCTTTAGGCCCAATTAAAGGACAAATTTCAGCCTTATTTGTTTTTTTTCCAGAGACCGATTGCATCCCAATCTCTGGTGCGGACCTTTGTCAAAGGAGTAACGCACCTGAGGCCACCGGTTAAACTGTCCTTATGCCCCTGGGAGCTGAACTTGGTGCTATCAGCCCTTCAGAGTCAACCCTTTAGCATATTCCCTTTATCCCATTAACTAGGAAATTGGTCTTTTTGGTAGCCATAACCTCGACTAGAAGGGTGTCAGAATTGGCCGCCCTTTCTTGCAAGGAACCTTATTTAAATCTACATCAGGACAAAGTGATCATGCGCCCTTGTCCGGATTTTTTGCCCAAAGTGGTTTCCAATTTTCATTTGAATCAAGATATCATTTTAGCTTCCTTTTTTTCCAAACCCTAAGCCTGGGGAAGAAAGGTCACTTGATGTGGTGAGGGCAATCAGAGTTTACTTAAGGATGTCAGCTCTGTTCCGGAAGACTGACTCCTTTTTTGTCCTGCCGAAAGGTTCTAAAAAAGGACAGGCAGCTAAGAGTTCAACTATCTCTAGGTGGTTTCGCCAGGCTATTATCCAGGCGTATGGGTTAAAGGTTCCACCCTGGAATTTTAACTAGAGGGGTTAGTGCATCATGGGCAGTGCACCAACAGCTGTCTATTGCTCAGGTTTGCAAAGCAGCCGCTTGGTCTTTGGTTCATACGTTCACCAGGTTTTACCAGGTGGATGTTAGATCTCAAAGGGAGACTGTCTGTCTTTGGCTGCAGTGTGATGCAGGCAGCTTTATAGGTCCTGGGGCCCGTTGGGGCTTAGGAATACTGTTTCCTCCCCTCAGGTGCATTGCTTTTAGGACATCCCAGATAGTCTTTACTATGGTGCCCTGTGTCCTGTGATGTATGATAAAGAAAAATGGATTTTTAAAACAGCTTACCTGTAAAATCCTTTTCTTGGAGTACATCACGGGACAGAGAGGTCCCTCCCCTCTTTTCTGGGATCTTCATTGCTTGCTACAAAACTGAGGTACTTCCCGTATGGGAGGGGTTATATGGGAGGAACCTTCTTACTATTGGTTGCCAGTGTCCAATCACCTAAAGGTAGCGTATAACCCAGATAGTCATTACTATGGTGCTCTGTGTCCCATGATGTACTCCAAGAAAAAGAATTTCCAGGTAAGCTGTTTTAAAAATCAATTTTATGTCAAACAGTAGTCCTATTCGCTCACCAGAAGCAGTAAGAAATGGAGCATAGTATACCATCCATCAAACATCACCGTGTGCTTAGAGAGATATTCACATGTGAGCCATCACCCATACATTAAACTCACCAGATGAAAATTTATGTAAGCATCAATCCATTACAAGGGCATTAGGTCTCTTAAGTGAATGTTGCAGGTTGAGTAGAAGTACTATGCAGTTCACCACACTAAATGTACTGTGGTCGGCAACCTGTCGATTGCTGGTGAGTGACGGGTAGATCGCCAACTCTCCTCTGCTTTGCCGACCCCCACACTTCGGCACTAGTCTTCCCTTCCAGCCTCCTCCACTGTACTCATCTCTCCTCACAGTAAAGCAGAAATCGGAATGCAGTACAGCTCAGAATGGTGGGAGGGAGCTGGCCAAGTTAACTTTTTAAGGTAACTGGTAGATGATTGGGTGCAAGGCGGTACTAGCAACCAATCACCAGATTGTTAATATGGAAAGTTATCTCAGGCTTTGGCCCTCTGTCCAGAGCTGTGTAGTGTCCCGCTTCTGTTCTGTGTACACATGTATAGGTAGGAGAATTAATCCACTGCTATACTGACATTTACACTGCTGTGTGTTGGGCAGAGCACATTGCTGGGGGGAGGGGCAGTGGGCACTCTTTTGGTGGAAGAAGGGTTCGATGTGAAATGGGCAGCGGGATTGCTATTGGGGGGGTTATTGTGAAAGGGGCACCGTCACCTGCCCTACTGACACCAGCCATTGCCCTACTGCCACTGTCATCTGCCCTACTGCCACTGTCCCCTGCCCTACTGACACCATCCACTGCCACTATCACCTGCCCTACTGACACCAGTCACTGCCCTACTGACACCAGTCACTGCCCTACTGACACCAGTCACTGCCCTACTGACACCAGTCACTGCCCTACTGACACCAGTCACTGCCCTACTGACACCAGTCACTGCCCTACTGACACTGTCACTTGCCCTACTGACACTGTCACTTGCCCTACTGACCCCATCCACTGTCACCTGCCCTACTGACCCCCGCCACTGCCCTATTGACACAGTCACCTGCCCTGATGACATCATCCACTGCCCTACTGCCGCCGCCCACTGCCTTACTGCCGCCAGCCAGTGCCCAACAGACACCAGCCACTGCCCTGCTGACACCATCCACTGCCACCAGCCACTGCCCTACTGCCACCAGCCACTGAACAGCGGGGCTCTTTGCTCTATATGTTGTTCAGGTAGATTTTTACCTCTCAAAGGTTGTCAACCCCTGGTGTACATAAAAGCATCATAGCACAATAAATTCCAAGTAAGTGCACTTGCATCAATAGCCAAAAAACGAAAAAAAGGGGGGGGGGGTGTATATCTCCATATACTGGGACTTTAAATGACGTGCACAAGGAAAGGGGATAGTGCGCCTCCATCCCTAATCTAAATTCAAAAAATAATAAAAAAGTATGGGCCTTTTAAATGAGACAGGTTCAGACACAAATTTGACAGTAAAAATTTGTTTTATTGTACTACAGTGTCAAATTGCGTAACGTTGTATATGACAAATAATTACTCAATGCATATGCAGACATCTTAGGAAGTACATAGCATACATATAAACAGGTTGTAAAACATAATAGCCATAACAGGGGAACAATTGTACATATTTCATGAGTATGACTTGTAATATACTGTTAAAATCATAAAAATTGTTGATGGAAATATGAGGGGATGTGTCCTCACAAGCTCGCCGCGTTTGGTCATTCGACTGATCAGGAGCGAATATTAAATATCTATAAGTAATAAAGTATTCTAGATCAAAAAAAGGACCCATGATATGGAAAGTATTATTATATGTAAAAAAAAAAAAAAAAGTGGATGTATGTATATATATATATATATATATATATATATATATATATATATATATCTCTCTATAACGAAAGGATGGTCAAGTCCCCAAACTTGCATCCCATTGGAATGCTGAACTTCGAATGATCCTGGTATGCAGGAGTCACCACATCAAGCCTAACCCGGAGCTGAGGTATAGAAGTCTGTCCATAAACAGGCCCACTCCGGAAAGTCCTCAACCAGAGAACAAATGTAGTATATTGAGTATTATGCCAATAATGGGGAGTAAATCTGTAAGATATTTAAAAGTATTGTATGTGATACACCTGGCAGCAGTGTCAGGCGCAGAGAACATAGAGATAAATGGAGGAAAGAAGGTGAAAAGGAGTGGCAAAAGGAGTGCAAG
Source organism: Lithobates sylvaticus (assembly GCA_028564925.1). Lineage (NCBI taxonomy): Eukaryota > Metazoa > Chordata > Amphibia > Anura > Ranidae > Lithobates > Lithobates sylvaticus. The sequence goes on from CM053026.1 coordinate 411,934,957, forward strand.
TTAAAGCGTAGGTAAGAATACACCTACTGGATAATGTGCAAAAGAAGGATGAAAATTGAATGTGGAGTGAACCAGTGAAAAAGTAAAAACAAGAATGAAATAAACAAGTGACATAGGAGCACCCTAAAGAGAGATGCACCTATTGGGTGATGTTCATAAAGGGTTAATATAGGTGTAGAGTGAAAAAAGTAGAGTATAAACAGACCGTGATATAATTACCCTTTTAGTAGCAGATATAGTGTATACGTGTGCTGTGAAGCAAGCAGTGTGAGCCAGTTAACTGATCAGCTGTAAGTGGGGACCCCCAGGTGGGCCAGTCAAATAGGGCGGACAATACCAACGTCACAGAAGCGTGATGACGGGCAGGAAACATCCGCCCGCAATTGGCGCCACACCTATTCCTGCCAGTACATCAGCTAGTCGGAACTACCGTGATATCCAAGCGGCGCCAAATAAGGACGTCACTGGTGCGGCATGTACATGGCGTTGATGCGCATTGCAGCTCCGGGGAAAGAAAGACAAGGGCAACCATAGCAAAGCAGGCACGATGAATAGCATCCACTGGGGGTGAAAGAACTGTGGATCATAAATATGAAAAAGGGAGGGTCACATATAAAAACCATGTGTGTCGCAAATGTACATAAATAATAAATAACATCCAGCGGGTGGGGGTCACAAGATCCCATCCACCCCTAAGGTAAGTATTTAAGCATTAAAGAGGTAGCTAAACTGCTACCCATTGTGTTGAAACACTGCCTCCATCCCGGTTTCAATATACGAATATACGTATATCTTCATCTACTGGGACTTTAAATGAAGCGCGAAAGAAAAGGGGGTAGTGCGCCTCCATCCCTAATCTAAATTCAAAAAATAATAAAAAAGTATGGGGCTTTTAAATGAGGCAGGTTCAGACACAACTTTGAGAGTAAACATTTGTTTTATTGTACTAGTGTCAAATTGCATAATGAACACCAAAGGTGGCTCAGCTGCCCATCCATGTCCTGGAGCTTTATTCAGTTAGGCTGGGTCTGGATTGATGTGCCTCCTTCAGTAGGCGCACCTTCACATAACGCCTCTCTGCCACGTACAGGCATTCCAGGCATCGGAAACTGACAGGTGGATTTCCTCAGTTGGCAGATCAGGGTGACGGGTCCCTACACCAGCAGTATTATGTCCGCTCTGCCTTCACTGGGGCATCCCAGATGTGGATCTTCGGGTGCCTTGCATCCATAGGAATGTGCCGAGGTTCGTGGAGAGAGTGAGGGTCCCCCTGGTGGATGCAACAGGTGCACTTCTGGTGCTGTGGGGTCAGTATCGTAAGCTCTACGAGCAGGGCCCTCCTGTACCTTTTTTGTATTGAACTGTACTGTAATTGTGTTGTCCCCTCTACATTGTAAAGCGCGCGTAAACTGTTGGCTCTATATAAATCGTGTAAAATAATAATAATTTATGCTTCTTATCGCACCTGGAAGGCTTACATTGCCTGGTATGCGGCTCTGGGTGTTCATGTTCCAGGTTTTGGCTTTTTCCAACAGGCATTGAACAAAAGCTGCCCAGAGTACCATCAAGGGGCAGGTTTCTTCCTAGTTTACCATGTGGTGCCTTCTGTGCATTTCCTGTTGCCGTCGTGGGGCCAGAACTTGGTTCCTTCAGTCCTCCAGAAGCCTCCTTTTTTAGAGTATTTTTGGATATACTCCTTCTACCTCTGGAGACTCTTCGGTCGCTGTTGATTCTGCACGGCAGGTGTCAGAGCTGGCGGCCTTATCTTGTGTTTCCGCTGTGGTCTTACACAGAGAGAAGGTGGTTATCCATCCGTGTCTCTCTTTCTTTCCAAAGGTGGCTTCAGATTACAGACATTGTCCAACCTTCACACCCTGAGGAGCTTGTCCTCCACTTCTTGGCTGTGTTCTGGGTGGTTCTGTATATCTGTCTGCTACGGCTTCCTTCCAAAGACTGTTTTGTGTCCCAGGCAGCTTCCTGGTCGCCTGTGCACACTCTTACCGAGTTGCTGTGTTAGCATCTCCAGATGCTAGTTTTGGCCGCAAGGATTTGCAGGCCACTGCTTACGGTTCTTTGTTCCTTCCAGGGTTGTTTGTGTGGGTGTTTGGCATATTTGCTAAAACACATATTTGCTCCAGTTTTTTTGGTTTGCCTGACCCCTCATGAGAAGCTGCTTTGGGGTGTCCCCATGGTCAAGAATAGAAGAACTGTGTGTCAATGAAAGTAAGAGAAAAAGGGGTTTCTTCTTCTTTTTTTTTTTTTTTTCATATAGCTACTTTAAGTACACCTAATGGAAATGTTTTAAATATTTGAACGTGCAAATATTAGATCTTCGTTTTCAACCGTTAAAATTTTACTTGTGTTTTTATTTAAGTATCATATTTATCTAAAGATTATACTTGAATAAAATCACAAGTAAAATCTGCCTTTTTCAAAAAACATATCAATAGATGGAATGGTGTACTGTGGAAAATATAGGTTTTCAGTAGAAATTACTTGTTTGTTTGTTTCGCGTAACTGCCCACTACTCTGACATCAACTCACTGGACACTTTGACCATACCACAATGCAGAATTCCCTTCACCTTCAAGATGTTTATGGGTTTCCTTGTAATTTTTTATTTTTTTTAGCTATTGTTGAATTGTCTAGTGTGCTTTTGGTTTGTTATGTTAAAGCAGTAGTAAACTCCGCTTTTTATCTTGTACGTACAGGTAAGCCTAATATAATAAGGCTTACCTGTAGGTACAGTGAATATCTCCTAACTGTGCACAGTTTAGTGTGTGTGTGTGTGTGTGTGTGTGTGTGTGTGTGTGTGTGTGTGTGTGTGTATATATGTATATGTGTATATGTGTGTGTGTGTGTGTGTGTGTGTATATGTATGTGTGTATATATATTATATGTGTAGTAGCTTGTGACGTTACCGGCGCCATGTACACTGCTAGAGAATAGCTAGATGGCAACCCGCCTGCCTGATCCTGCCAGGAAGCCGATACTGCACACCGCTAATCGGGCATTGAGACGTTTCCCGGTCTGTGCAGGAAATATCTTGATGCATGTGATTAGTGGTGTGCAGTATCGGCTTCCTGGCGGGATTGGGCAGGTGGTTTGAGACTAAGGCCCCATGCACAAGAGACTATAAGCGTTTGTAAAGATAACATCTTATAGACCCTCCCCATCTCAGAAAGCATGTATTAACTATTTCTGCCATTTTGATCAGAGTGAGCAGCAGCAGAGAGAGCAGTTGTACACTTGCATTTGCCTCTCTCTTTCTGTGTTTTTTTTTTTTGGAAATGGATCCCATATTGAATATATGTCAGGAAATGCTCCTGATGTTGCTCTTGATGAGGCAGCAACGTCGTCGCAAATTGCGTGAGAGGTCTAGAGTCAGAGCTCGTCAATATTGGACCCATCCGTTAATGGCACAGCGAATGTCCGTTGGATATTTCACAAACATGGTGGGGGGTTGGGGCTGACTAGACATTGGTATGCAGGTTTTTCTTTGTGAAAATAAGACCTTGCTATGCTTTGGTCAAACTAGGTTCAGTCACTGATTAGATTAGAAATTGGATGAAGGGTTGGGGCAAAGAAGTGGAGGCATTCCTCATTGTCTAAGCCATCTAAAAAAACTAGAGTTTTTTTTTTTTTATGGCATTGCATCAGTGAGTATATATGCTCTATGAACCATCTAAAGTAATTACGACATTTTAAAACAATTTTTGTTATTTAGTATTTTTTATGGTTTACCATCCATATTTCTGAGTTTTCTGGTCCAAAAAATTGGGTTCCTTTAAAAACGCTTAAACGCAAACGCGGGTGCCGCATTTTGCGTCTGAAACGTGGAAAAGCAAAGTGTCTGAACCCATTTTTTTTGCTTCTGGAAAAACAAGGTTAAACGCAACTGCATAAAAACGGGAAAAAACGAGACTGTGTACATGGACACATAGGATAACATTGAATGCGTTCAGGGGCAGTTGAAAAAGGTGTCCAACTGCCTCTGACCGTGCGTTTTAACAGCGTCTCGTGTGCATGGGGCCTAAGATCCCTAACATGCCTAAGTCCATCTCTACTAGAGAGCAATGCTGCAACCATGCATCATCCTGGCTCAGCCTTCCAAACGGTCGTAACCTGCGAACCTGGAAGGAAGACCACTGGAGGAATCCATTTTTTTTTTTTAGCTACGTCATGTTATAATGTGTGGCGAATACTAGCACATTACGATGTGAGCCTGCTGGAGGGTCATTTAAAAAAATTTTTTTCATCAGTTTACTACCGCTTTTAAAGGATAAGTTCACCTTTCCAGAAGAAAAATAAATGCACGTTTTTTTGCAGGTAAAAAAATGTGCATTTATTTTTTTGTTGCAGGAGCCTGGAAAGCATTGCACCAACGATCAGCAGATCGCTGGTGCCATGCAGGTCTCCTGCAGGCTTGTCAGTGTATAGGCTCACTCGTAAAGCTGATACATGCTGACAGGAAGAATGAGTGAACTACCACAGCGTTCACAGTGCCGTGGTAGTTCATCGAAAAATACAAGCCGACAGCCGTAAAGGCTGTCGAACCTTGTAGTTTTCCATTCACAGGGTGCTGTGAATTAGTGCCGTGGTCAGGTGGGCGGAGCCCCACACTTTTTGAATTTTGACAGCTAGCGAGTGGAGAAAAACCCCTGCTAGCTGACACAGCGGGAGGTGCGGGGGCCGGTGCATTCATAACATGTTACACACCGAATATGGGTGTAACATGTTATGAAAGGTGAACTTATCCTTTAAGATCTGTTTCCAGTCAACTTTTTCAGACAATTAGTGTCATATTCTCATCAAGTGCGCTTTGTTGCAAAATTATAGTTGATTTGATGTTTTCAAGCTGCCCAGACCCTGAAGCAGCAAAGTAACACCAAACTGTAACATTTCTAGCCCCATGCCTTACAGTTGGTATGAGTTTTTTTTCGCCTAAGATGCTAACTTGTGCTAAGAATGTCTACTGTTACTGTGGCCAAACAACTGGGCCACAGTACGACATATGGACCTGACAGCGAAAGGGTCCCTGGAAGTTGTGACTATTGACCTCAAATCTGGAACACCTGATTCTAATTTTGTGCCTTTAAAGAGGAAGTAAACCCTCCTGCAAAAAAAAAAAAACCACACCCTGCAAGATAAAGGCATAATGAGCTAGTATGCATTGCATACTAGCTCATTATGAATTGCTTACCCGAGAACGAAACCCACGCAGCCGTCCTAGTCTCCCTCTCAGGCCACCGACATGTCGCCCGGGTCTTGCTTCTGGGTATCGTGGCTCCGGCGCTGTGATTGGCTGGAGCCGCGATGACGTCCCTCCCGAGCATGTCTCGGCCATCCAGGACTCTACCTCCTTATTGGCTGAGACCCAGCGCAGCGTCATTGGCTGCCAAAGTCAGTTAGCCAATCAGGAGAGCGAGGGGGTGGGGGCGAACGGCAGCTCCTTGTCTGAATGGACACACAGAGCTGCAGCTTGGCTTGGGTGCCCCTATAGCAAGCTGCTTGCTGTGGGGGTACTCAAAAGAAGGAAGGGGCCAGGAGCACCGAAGAGGGACCCGAGAAGAGGAGGATCTGGGCTGCTCTGTGCAAAACCCCTGCAACAGAGCAGGTAAGTATAATATGTTTGTTTTGTTTATTTCTTTTTTTTTAAACAAGACTTTACATTCACTTTAAAGTGGTGGTAAATGTAGGGGTGTACTTCCTTTTTTCTTATGTGGCAAATCTGCAGTCTTACCTTTTTAGATTATGAAAATAAATACACCATGTAATTAGTTAAAATATATTGCCTTTATCTGTAGGCACGGTTTGAATAAATATCTAATGTTTGCTTGTTCAAATATGTTGAAAAATGTCAAAAAATGTTGTGTACTTGCCTTTTTTACATGATTGTGTGTGGGTCACACTCTCGCTCACACATGCATACACAATGGACTTTATTAATTCAATACTTATTTCTCCTCTCTCTGTGGTGGATTTAGTGTGAACTGTGTATGGTATTTATGTCTTCCATATAGCAAAAATCAGATGGAATGTAATATACATGCTCGGCAGATATTTTTAAAATATAGCCTAGTAGAAGTCTACACAATTTTTTATTTTCAATATAGATTTTTTTTTTTTTTATTGTATTTATTTATTTAGTCTTTTCTTCCCACAGACTCTGATGCAGTTTCCTCGCTACCCAGCTGTGGCAAAAGGTATATATTTATATATACATATACAGTGAATTAATCCATTAAGTTGGAAGCCATTAATCTTTTAAATGGTAATTTACATTAGTGAGCATAATGCCATATCTAATAGACTGACATTTTAATGTACAGTAAGCTATGAAAGTTATGTTAACAATGTAGGTGTTCTCAGTTAACTGAATAGCCATTTAATGTATAGCTGTATGTTCTACTCCTTTCTATAGTATAGACGTGCAAGAGTAGAAGTCCATGGGGCAATTCCATTCACGCTATGTGCAGGAGCCCAAATATGTTGCATAAAGGTTTGACTGTGCTGACAGAGGTCTAATCCAAGCGCTATGTCTGAAAAAGAATACCATAGGACCAAACATAATTACGTGACCCTGTCACCACAGGGTCACATTTACAATGCGTAAATGCTTACATGAGTTGAATTCTTGCTCTCCCACCAGGTACCATGGTTCCTTCCACTGGTGCATGCATCGGTATGTATGAGCCAGTGGGAGAAACAGTGGCCAGCAGAGGCAAGGCATGCATTTCACCTATCCAGCCATCAATTATTTACAGGTGGGCTTTTTAACCACTTGACAACTGGGCACTTAAACCCCCCTCGTGACCAGACCGGTGTTCTCACATTTTGAATGACAATTACTCAGTCATGCAACACTGTACCCAAATTAATTTTTTGTCCCTTTTTCATACAAATAGAGCTTTCTTTTGGTGGCATTTGATCACCTCTGTTTTATTTTTTATTTTTTGCGCTATAAATTAAAAAAGACTGAACATTTTGAAAAAAAAAAACGCATTTTATTCGTTTCTGTGCTAAAATTTTGCAAATTATAAATTTTTCCTTCATAAATTTTGGCCTCAATTTTATACTGCTACATATCTTTGGTAAAAATAACCCAAATTAGTGGATATTATTTGGTCTTTGTGAAAGTTGGAGAGTCTACAAGCTGTGGTGCAAATCATAAAAAATTGATCACACCTGATAGGCCACACCTGATGTACTATCTCATTTCTTGAGACCCGAACAAGCCAGAAAAGTACAAATACCCCACAAATTACCCCTTTTTTGAAAGTAGACAATGTATTTAGTAAGAGGCATGGTGAGGTTTTTGATGTTGTAATTTTTTCCCACAATTCTTTGAAAAATTAAGATTTTTTTTTTTTCCACAAAATTGTCATTGTAATAGGTTATTTCTCTCACATGGCATGTGTATACCACAAATGACACCCCCAAATAAATTCTGCTACTCCTCCTGAGTATTATGATACCACATGTGTGGGACTTTTCCACAGCCTGGCCACATAGAGAGGCCCAACATGCAGGGAGCACCATCACATGTTCTAGGAGCATAAATTACACATCTAACTTGTTGACTACCTATTACACTTTTAAAGGACCTGGAGCACCAGGACAATGACACGTGACACTGATGTGGCACTGATGACAGATGGCACTAATACGTGACACTGATGACAGATGGCACTAATACGTGGCACTGATGACAGATGGCACTGATACGTGGCATTGATGGCACGTGACACTGACAGATAGCACTGATACGTTGCATTAATATGTGGCACTGATGACACTGATGTGGCACTGATGACAGATGGCACTATGTGGCACTGATGACAGATGGCACTATGTGGCAGTGGGGACAGATGGCACTGACATTTTCTATGGCACTTTATTTTTGTTTTTTATTTTACTCGCCTCTGCAGCCGTTCGCTCTCCCTCCTCACACGCGGTCTCTGTCCTATACGCACAGTTTAGAGGGCAAAAAAAAAACTATTGACCACTTGCCGCCTGTCATATGACAGCCAGGCGGCGCGGCTCTTGTTCTGGGAGGGCGTCATATGACGGACCTCCATTTAAACAGGGGATGCGCGTGATTGTGTGCACGCATCCCTGTTACTTCGGTGGCGGCGTGTCACGGAGACACCGCTCGCCACCAAGGGGGGTGAACAGCCATTGGGCATGGCTGTTTACCACGTGATAGTGGAAGTCTTCTTTTATTTTTTTTTATTTTTTTTAATAGCTGAGCTCCTCCACACCTCACTTACAAAAAGATATTGATAACCTAGAATGAGTACAGAGAAGGGCAAAACATATCGGGAGAGACACGACTGGAACTTTTAAAATACCTTAAAGTGGATTTAACCACAATCGCGTACATGTGCATCGTTGTGTTCAAGCCGTTATAACGGGGTTATGGCCTCTTGTCCCTCTCTCTAGTCCCGGGGCATGCTGGGACTGTGACGTCATAAGGGGCAGGGTCACCGTGTGACGTCACCCGGTGACCACGCCCCATGCCTATATAAGTCGTCGCACACGGCATTACAGCAAGAGAGCATCGTGTCAACATCGGAAGAAGAGGGAAGAAGGACAGAGAAGCACGGGCTAATGCTAGTAAAAGAGCTGGAAGAAGATAGTGGAGGAGCCCGGCAGAAGAACCGGAGAGCAGGAGAAGAACCAGAGGCCGGAGAGAGCGGAGGAGTCTGAAGAGACCCCCGGAGCTGCCTAATAAATTACTTAAAAAACCTGTCTAGTGTGTTTTTTTTTTTTTTTTGACGCTTTTTTTTCCCTCAGGTGAATGGGTAGGGGTACAATGTACCCCATACTCATTCACATAGGGTGGGGGGCCGGGATCTGGGGGCCCCCTTATTAACGGGGGCTCCTGGATTCCGATAAGCCACCCACCCGCAGACCCCGACAACCAACGGCCAGGGTTATCGGGAAGAGGCCCTTGTCCTAATCAACATGGGAACAAGTGGCTTTGGGGTGAGGGGTCGCAGGGCGCCCCCTCCCCCAAAGCACCCCCCCATGCAGCCTGGTACGGTTCAGGAGGGGGGGGGAGCCCGCTCGTCTCCACCCCCTTTACTGACCGGCCAGACTGCGTGCGCGGATAAGGGTCTGGTATGGATTTTGGGGGGGCCCCCACGCAGTTTTTTCGGCGTAGGGGTTCCCCTTAAAATCCATAACAGACCTAAGGGCCTGGTTTGCCCTTGGAGGGGGAACCCATGCCGGTTTTTTATTATTAGAGAGGCGACATTGTCGCAATATAGTTGGAGATCCGACTTTGAGTCGACTTCCATTGAAATTAATGGGTACAAGTCGCCTAGAAGTCGGTTTGAAGTCGTACAGGAACCTTTTCTGAAGTCGGATCGACTGCAGTAGTGTACATTAAGACGGCTTCATTCACTTTCATTGATTTTCTCAACCGCGCGACTTGGGGCGACTTGAAGGCGGATCCCAGGTTGCCCCTGTGTGAACCGGCTTTTAAATGTTTTCTGCAATAGAGATTTGAAAATATTTGTCTATCAGTTTGGAGCTTACTTGTCTGTACTGTCACTTCCAATAGTCCTTTAAAGATTAAGTAAACTTCCTCTGCTGACATTTACCTATAGGTAAGCCTATAACAATGTGTGTGATTTTTCTTTTTGTTTTTTCTTTACTTTCCAGAGTTTACAACCTCCTTTATAGAGAAAGGAATACCTCCTTATTTGTTAATTTATAGACTAAGGCATTCCCACCCTTCCACCATACCTCTATACTTCTGTAATAAGAAACCTTTCTGTTATCGATTTATAATTACTTGAGGGGTACTTATAATGAACCCAGGACCTAGGTGTTTCATTACTTCAGTTCCTTGGACAAGAACGCAATCTCATAAGTACACCACAGTCTTTCTCCTCGTTCTATATGCAAGTACATTTTTCCTGAAACCTTGCTTATCATTTTGAATGCGAATGGCACTTTCTGGGTAAATATCCTGTAAAACCACATGCATTTCCTTTACTTAGATTGTAAGTAAGCATGAGCTCCGGCGTGTTCGCACACTCCATGTGCAGAGCCCACCAGGAAATCGGCACTGCGCTGCGCTAATCACAGGCAGTGAGACATTGTCCAGATGCGCAGCTGCAGAGATCAGGAAATGTCTCGCTGCCTGTGATTAGCGCAGCGCAGTGCCGACTTCCTGGCGGGCTCTGCACGTGGGGTGTGCGAACACGCCGGAGCTCATCCTTAATTGTAAGTTTGGAAGGGTACCTTAATAGGAGATATAGGTTTGGGCTCTTCAGCAAAAAAAACACTATCTGGCTCTTTATGTGCAATGGTGGCTTCTTTAGGCTTTAATGTACTTCCTTTTTTGTACAGCAGGGCCCGACAAACCCCGGGCGCCAGGTCGCATTTGCGACTAGAATTAGCGACCTGGTACCTGGGGTGGCACAGCTGGGGTATCCAGTCTCCGTGCGACACCGTCCCCCACCCCCAGGGCCGGACTGGGAATAAAATTCAGCCCTGGAAAAAATTTCATACCAGCCCCACAGCATTATTATACCAGCGCAACAGCATAACGTCATTATTTTCTGGTTCAAGAAAGGAAGAACCAGACATTTTAAAGCACATTTGAAGAGTGTATTATATATAAAAAAGACAGATATGAAATCACATAGGGATATATATAAGCAAATTCCAGTTAAAAGTGGTCAATCATCAAGGGGGACCCCAGGAACTCAGAACGTGGGGGGGGGGGACCACATTCCGCAGAAAGAATACACTAAGGTAAGGGGGGGGGGGTTACTGATATATAAGGGGGAAACCCTTTATATCAGTGCCCCCTTACATTATTGTACTCTCTCCCCCCTTACATCAGTGACCCCCCTTCAGACTGGCCTGGCGGTGCTGTCAGTGGCCCCCTCTCAGGTGCACCAAGCAGGGCTCAGTCAGTCGGCTCCAGCTTGGTGGCTCTGGTTCTATCCTATAGTCTCCTCTCCACAGTCCACACACGTCTGACTTCTCCTCCCATGACCCCCATCCTGGCGGCGCTCCATCTCTTGACTCCTCTTCAGACTCCCTCAGAGACTGCAGACAAGATACAGGAGAGGAGATGGTCAGAGACTACAGACATGATACAAGAGCTCAATGCAGCCTCACCAGTGCCCATCAAATGCAGCCTCACTGTGCCCATCAAATGCAGCCTCGCCAGTGCCCATCAAATGCAGCCTCGCCAGTGCCCATCAAATGCAGCCTCGCCAGTGCCCATCAAATGCAGCCTCGCCAGTGCCCATCAAATGCAGCCTCACTGCCCAAATGCAGCCTCACTGTGCCCATCAAATGCAGCCTCACTGTGCCCATCAAATGCAGCCTCACTGTGCCCATCAAATGCAGCCTCACTGTGCCCATCAAATGCAGCCTCACTGTGCCCATCAAATGCAGCCTCACTGTGCCCATCAAATGCAGCCTCACTGTGCCCATCAAATGCAGCCTCACTGTGCCCATCAAATGAAGCCTCACTGTGCTCATCAAATGCAGCTTTACTTCACTTTGCCCGTGAATGCGGCCTCACTGTGCCCACCATTGCGGCCTCACCGTGCCCACCATTGCAGCCTCACCGTGCCCACCATTGCGGCCTCACCGTGCCCATCAAATGCAGCTTTACTGTGCTGTGAAAGCAGTCTCACTGTGCCCATGAATGCAGCCTTACTGTGCCCATGAATGCAGCCTCACTGTGCCCATCATTGCAGCCCCTCCTGTGCCCCATGTCCCAGTCTGCAGTCCCTGTCTGTGGGAAGGTGTGTTGTTGATGCTCGGGTACAGTACCTTGCATGCCAGCAGGATATCCATGATGGCCAGCAGCAGGCAGGGGCTGTTCTCGTTTTGGATGGGGACAGTGTTCCTTCCAGAGGATCTGTTTGCTGTGAGATGGAGTGGTCCCGGGCCACCTGCACCTTCAGCCGTCCTCACTTTCCGGCCCCAGTCAGCCTGTCCCCTGGTCCTGGGGAAGTGGAGAGCACTGGGTGGGAGCTGGAGAGAAGGGGGAGCAGAGAGTACTGGCGGGACTGGAGAGCACATGGGTGGGGGCAAAGAGCAGGGAGGGGTGAAGATCACAGGGGTGGGGAGTGCAGAGCACTGGGGGGGGGCAAAAATAACAGGGGTGGAGAGCACGGGAGGCTGAGAGCACTGGGGGGGGGGGGGTAAGAGTGTGGGGTGGCGAAGAGCACTGGACGGGAGCTTGAGAGCACTGGGGGGGGGGGGAGCAGAAAAACAGGGCTGGAGAGCACTGGGGGGTACAAAGAGCAGGGGGGGAGTGGAGAGCACTGGGGGGGGCAAAAATAACAGGGGTGGAGAGCACGGGAGGCTGAGAGCACTGGGGGGGGGGGGGTAAAAGTGTGGGGTGGCGAAGAGCACTGGACGGGAGCTTGAGAGCACTGGGGGGGGGGCAGAAAAACAGGGCTGGAGAGCACTGGGGGGTACAAAGAGCAGGGGGGAGTGGAGAGCAATGGGGGGGAGGTTGAGAGCACCCATGGGGGCCAGAAAGTACAGGGGTGGAAAGCACGGGGGACTGGAGAGCACTGGTGGGGTTATAGAGCACATGGGTGGGGGCAAAATGCAGGGGGGAGTGGAGAGTACTAGGGGGAGCTTGTGAGAGCACTGGTGGGGGGAGACAAAAAGAACAGGGGTGGAGAGCACGGGGGGGGTAGAGAGCACGGGGGGGGTAGAGAGCACGGTGGGGGGTAGAGAGCACGGTGGGGGGTGGGGAGCACGGTGGGGGGTGGGGAGCACGGTGGGGGGTGGGGAGCACGGAGCGGGCTGGAGAGCACTGGGGTGGGGGCTAGAGAAGGATGGGGAGAGCTGGAGAGCAGGGGGGGGCAGAAAGAACAGGGGTGGGGAGCATGGGGGGGCTGGACAGCACTGTGGGGGGGGGGTGGGGAGCACTGCGGGGGGTGGAGAGCACTGTGGGGGGGAGCACGGGGGGCGGGGAGCACTTCAGGGGGTGGAGAGCACTGTGGGGGGGGAGCACGGGGGGCTGGAGAGTACTGTGGGGGGTGGGAATCACTGCGGGGGGTGGAGAGCACTGTGGGGGGTGGAGAGCACTGTGGGGGGGGGAGCACGGGGGCTGGAGAGTACTGTGGGGGGGTGGGGAGCACTGTGGGGGGTGGGCAGCACTGTGGGGGGGAGCACGGGGGGCTGGAGAGTACTGTGTGGGGGTGGGGAGCACTGCAGCGAGTGGAGAGCACTGTGGGGGGGAGCACGGGGGGCTGGAGATTACTGTGGGGGGTGGGGATCACTGCAGGGGGTGGAGAGCACTGTGGGGGGGAGCACGGGGGCGGGAGAGTACTGTGGGGGGGGGGGGGGTGGGGAGCACTGCGGGGTTGGAGAGCACTGTGGGGGGGGGGAGCACGGGGGGCTGGAGAGTACTGTGGGGGGGAGCACGGGGGGCTGGAGAGTACTGTGGGGGGTGGGGAGCACTGCGGGGGGCTGGAGAGTACTGTGGGGGCTGGAGAGCACTGTGGGGGGGCTAGAGAAGGATGGGGAGAGCAGGGGGGGCAGAAAGAACAGGGGTTGAGGGAAATGTGGGGGGGGGGGGGGGCTGGAGAGTCTGGTGGGGAGGAGAGCACTGGGGGGAAGCACAAGGAGAAGGGGGGGCAGTAAAAGAAGTTGGATAGGGGGGGAACAGCGGGGGGGGGGGGCGGGCTGCATATAGAGGATATGAGCTTTCTATATTCCTCCATGCAGCCGCTGAATGCTTGATTCTCCTCCTCTCCCTCCTCCAAGCATTCAGCGGCTGTATGGAGGAATATAGGAAGCTCATATCCGCTATATGCAGCCCGGCCCCCCCCCCCCCCTGCTGATCCCCCTATTCAGGCACACAGGGCGGCTGTGCTCACAGCCTCACAGGCATCTCTCCTGTGAACACGGAGCTGGCCGGGTCTGTGTTCGGCGGCCGCTCCGTAACACGGTCCCGCCCCCCTAGACTGGCTGTGTGATAGGTGGATTCTAACTACTATCACATGAGCCAGTCTAGGGGGGCGGGACCGTGTTACGGAGCGGCCGCCGAACACAGACCCGGCCAGCTCCGTGTTCACAGGAGCATAACAGGGGAGCACAGCAGCATTAAAGCAGCCCCAGGGCAGGCAGCCTACCGGGAAATATCCCGGTATCCCGGTATCCCGGTAGGCCAGTCCGGCCCTGCCCACCCCCCCGGCGTGATCGCGCTTCGGCCGCGCTGGTAATTGAGGCCGCAGCTTTGCGACCTTCTGCAGTCCTATGGTTCCTTCTTGAATATGGCGCCCTCTTGTGGTGGCCGTTGGTATAACAAGACAACCACCAATGCTAATGGAGCTTCCCCTGACTGTTTTCCTTCCCATCTCCTTCCCTTTACTTAGAACCCCTAAACATTATATATATTTTTTATTCTAACACCCTAGAGAATAAAATGGCAGTCGTCGCAATACTTTGTTACACCGTATTTGCTCAGCGGTCTTACAAGTGCACTTTTTGGGGAAAAAATACTTATTTTAAGTAAAAAATAAGACAACAGTAAAGTTAGTCCAATTTTTTTTTTATATTGTGAAAGATAATGTTTTTTCTTATTTATTTTAACTTAAATTTTTTATTTTTTTCACGGTTCTTTTGAAAGAAAAATGTTGTCACTTTTATTCCTATGTAAACCTCCCTTGTAATAGAAAAAACAATGACAGGTCCTCTTAAATATGAGATCTGGGGTCAAAAAGACCACAGATCTCATATTTATATAGGTGTAGGCAACCACAATAGGTTGTCTCAACCCCGCGCTTGGAGGGAAAACTTTACAATTCAAAAATAATATATTTTTGATATTATTGATAATATACTACAATTTTTAAACCAATTGATCAGATAATTAACTGATAAACTGAATAATAATGCTGCTCCCTTTGAAATCCTTAGATTTATTGAATGGTGTGGTTTGGTATAACGGGGCGCTACTAGATCTAAGACAACCTCCTATATCTAAATATATTTGAAAAAATAATAAAAATAATAATAATAATACGTTCTGGTTGGATCGACCCCCTCGAATGGAGTAGTGCGTGCCTCTAATTAATGTAGGTGTCCCCCCTCAGTGGATTAAATTGCATATCACATGTGCAAAAAACATATAATATAGATATAGGAAAATATTAATATAAAAAATATAATTAAAAAATGTGTGTCACAAATATTAAGTGCCACCAGATGCAATTCACATATAATCGACAATATGTATACACCAGTGTTGCGTGTTCCCGTGAAAGGATCACACTCCTTCAATATAATTGATAAACTTAGCAAGCTTAGCAATTTATATTACATATCACATGTGCAAAAAAAATTTTTTTGAATACAAAAAAGATATTAATACAAAAGTGTGTCACCAATGATAAGTGCCACCATATGCATTCACATACAACCACCAAAGTAATTAACCGGTGATGCGTGCTCACGCAAAGCATATCAATCCTTCAGTATAATCAAACAAAAACTCCTCCTTAATAAAGTAAATATATATGTCAAAAAAAATATATATATAATAAAAAACGTTTTTGAAGAATACACAGCCAAAAACAGCAATAAAGTTCATAAAGAATCCTATATGTTGAATGTCGGTATTCTTCTTATCCTATGAGATGTGAGTCCCTTCACCACATAGTGTTCCTTCTTTCACCCAAATAAGTGATGGCAAAAATTAAAGCTGGCCTCTTACCAGACGGTGTTGATTGCTTTACTTAAAAAACAATCAAGCGCGCTTGTTACAGGACTTGCCTGTCGGTAGATGCACCATAAACTTCGTGATGCCACCCTGAAGACGTGACATCACGAAACGTGCGTCGGAGGCGGTACCTGATCACGAACCCAAGCGCTAACGTCCCCGGATATCCGGCTTGCCTGGTTGACGGCGAGAGTAGGTGACACGCACGCCGACCCGCATCAAGGAACCATTAGAGGGAGAGGAATATTCAAACATACCACTGATTGTTACAAGCGAGCAGCCCCAGTGCCGGGCGGGCACCAGCTAATGTGAGTGGCCATTTGGCTTTTGTATTATTGTTCAATTTTAAAAAATAAAAAGCAAGATTACACTATGAAGTGCTTTCTTTGATCCACATATATACCCATCCATGGTCTGATCTGAACTGGCTTATGAAGAGGAGGAGTTGTTTTCAAATTTATTTTATCTGGGAGGAGGAGGAGTTGTCTCAAAGTTTATGGTGCATCTACCGACAGGCAAGTCCTGTAACAAGCGCGCTTGATTGTTTTTTAAGTAAAGCAATCAACACCGTCTGGTAAGAGGCCAGCTTTAATTTTTGCCATCACTTATTTGGGTGAAAGAAGGAACACTATGTGGTGAAGGGACTCACATCTCATAGGATAAGAAGAATACCGACATTCAACATATAGGATTCTTTATGAACTTTATTGCTGTTTTTGGCTGTGTATTCTTCAAAAACGTTTTTTATTATATATATTTTTTTTGACATATATATTTACTTTATTAAGGAGGAGTTTTTGTTTGATTATACTGAAGGATTGATATCCTTTGCGTGAGCACGCATCACCGGTTAATTACTTTGGTGGTTGTATGTGAATGCATATGGTGGCACTTATCATTGGTGACACACTTTTGTATTAATATCTTTTTTGTATTCCAAAAATTTTTTTTTTGCACATGTGATATGTAATATAAATTGCTAAGCTTGCTAAGTTTATCAATTATATTGAAGGAGTGTGATCCTTTCACGGGAACACGCAACACTGGTGTATACATATTGTCGATTTATATGTGAATTGCATCTGGTGGCACTTAATATTTGTGACACACATTTTTTAATTATATTTTTTATATTAATATTTTCCTATATCTATATTATATGTTTTTTGCACATGTGATATGCAATTTAATCCACTGAGGGGGGACACCTACATTAATTAGACGCACGCACTACTCCATTCGAGGGGTCGATCCAACCAGAACGTATTATTATTATTATTTTTTTTATTATTTTTTCAAATATATTTAGATATAGGAGGTTGTCTTAGATCTAGTAGCGCCCCGTTATACCAAACCACAACAGATCTCATATTTAACCACTTCAGCCCCGGACCATTTGGCAGCCAAAGGACCAGAGGTCTTTTTTCAATTTCGCACTGCACTACTTTAACTGGTAATTGCGCGGTCATGCAATTTTGTAACCAAACGAAATTTGCGTCCTTTTCTTCCCACAAATAGAGCTTTCTTTTGATGGTATTTGATTGCCTCTGTGATTTTTATTTTTTGCGATATAAACGGAAAAAAGAGCGAAAATTTTGAAAAAAAAAGAGATTTTCTACTTTTTGTTATAAAAAAAATCTAATAAACTCAATTTTAGTCAAACATTTGGGCCAAAATGTATTCAGCCACATGTCTTTAGTAAAAAAAATGCCAATAAGCGTATATTTATTGGTTTGCGCAAAAGTTATAGCGTCTACAAACTAGAGTACATTTTCTGGAATTTACACCGCTTTTAATTTATGACTGCCTATTTCATTTCTTGAGGTGCTAAAATGGCAGAGAAGTACAAAACCCCCCCAAATGACCCCATTTTGGAAAAGTAGACACCCCAAGCTATTTGCTGAGAGGCATGTTGAGCCCATTGAATATTTTTTTTTTTAGTCCCAAGTGATTGAATAAAGACAAAAATAAAAAAGATTTTTTTTTTTTTTTCAAAAAGTTGTCACTAAATGATATATTGCTCACACATGCCATAGTTATATGTGGAATTGCACCCCAAAATACATTTTGCTGCTTCTCCTGAGTATGGGGATACCACATGTGTGGGACTTTTTGGGAGCCTAGCCGCGTACGGGGCCCCGAAACCCAAGCACCGCCTTCAGGATTTCTAAGGGTGCAAATTTTTGATTTCACTCCTCACTACCTATCACCGTTTCGAAGGCCATAAAATGCCAAAATAGCACAAAACCCCCCCAAATGACCCCATTTTGGAAAGTAGACACCCCAAGCTATTTGTTGAGAGGCATGGTGAGTATTTTACAGCTCTCATTTGTTTTTGAAAATGAAGAAAGTAAAGTAAAAAAAAAAAAAATTTTTTTTTTTTTCAATTTTCAAAACTTTGTGACAAAAAGCGAGATCTGCAAAATACTCACAATACCTCTCAGCAAATAGCTTGGGGTGTCTACTTTCCAAAATGGGGTCATTTTGGGGGGTTTTATGCCATCTGGGCATTCCATGGCCTCCGAAACTGTGATTGGCAGTGAGAAGTGAAATAAAAAAAAATTACACCCTTAGAAAGCCTGAAGGCGGTGATTGGTTTTTGGGGTTCCGTACGCAGCTAGGCTCCCAAAAAGTCCCACACATGTGGTATCCCCGTACTCAGGAGAAGCAACAGAATGTATTTTGGGGTGTATTTCCACATATGCCCATGACATGTTTGAGCAATATATCATTTAGTGACAACTTTTTGTAAAAAAAATATATATATTTTTTTTTTTTCATTATTCAATCTCTTGGGACAAAAAAAAAAAAATATTTAATGGGCTCAACATTGCTCTCATCAAATAGCTTGGGGTGTCTACTTTCCAAAATGGGGTCATTTGGGGGGGGTTTGAACTGTCCTGGCATTTTATGCACAACATTTAGAAGCCTATGTCACACGTCACCCACTCTTCTAACCACTTGTAGACAAAGCCCTTTCTGACACTTTTTGTTTACATGAAAACATATTTTTTTTTTGCAAGAAAATTACGTTGAACCCCCAAACACTATATATATTGTTAAAGCAAAGGCCCTACAGATTAAAATGGTGGGTGTTGCATTTTTTTTTTCCACACAGTATTTGCGCAGCGATTTTTCAAACGCATTTTTTGTGGAAAAAATACACTTTTTTTTATTTTAATGCACTAAAACACACTATATTGCTCAAATTTTTGATGAAATAAAAAATATGATCTTAGGCCGAGTACATGGATACCAAACACGACATGCTTTAAAATTGCGCACAAACACGCAGTGGCGACAAACTACATACATTTTTAAAAGCCTTTAAAAGCCTTTACATGATACCACATTAGATTCACGGAGGAGGTCTACTGCTAAAATTACTGCCCTCGATCTGACCTTCGCGGTGATACCTCACATGCATGGTGCAATTGCTGTTTACATATGACGCCAGACCAACGCTTGTGTACGCCTTTGCGCAAGAGAAGGGGGGGCAGGGGTGCTTTTTTTGTTTTTTTTTGTTTTTTTTTTTATTTATTTAGCTTTTTTATTTTATTTTTAAACTGTTCCTTCCATTTTTTTTCTTTGTTATGATTTTTATTGTTATCTCAGGGAATGTAAATATCCCCTATGATAGCAATAGGCAGTGACAGGTACTCTTTTTTTGAAAAAATTGGGGTCTATTAGACCCTAGATCTTTCCTCTGCCCTCAAAGCATCTGACCACACCAAGATTGGTGTGATAAAATGCTTTCCCAATTTCCCAATGGCGCGGTTTATATCCGGGAGGGGGGACATTCCCTCCCACTGCTTGTAAAAGCAGTCTAGAGGCTAATTACCCGCTAGAATTGCTTTTACATGAAAGCCGATCACTGGCTGAAAAGAATGATACCAAGATGATACCTAAACCTGCAGGCATCATTCTGGTATAACCATTCAAAGTCCAGCAACATACTGGACATATATTGTAATCTTTTTTTTTTCATGCAGCCTCTTGGCTGAACGAAAAAAAAAAGAGATTGATTGGTGGGTATGCCCACCATTAGAATACCTCCCTTCATCCACCCACTTCTAATGATGGGCATACATGCACCATTTATATATGCCGATGCATGGGGGCATCCTCCCGCAAAAGTTATGCCGTGTACACACGGTCGGAATTTCGACCGTATGTACGTGGCATTAGGAGCCAATCGCTCCGCCCCCCCCCTGCTGCCCCATGCTTCGGCATATATGCTCTTTTTTTTAACTGTGGTGGTGAAATCACCTCCTACAGCGTTGGAGTCGCGGCTTTATGTATCGTGGGAGCAAACGCTGTTGCTGTCAAGATAAATAAATCCGCGTTGCAACTGAATGGCGCACCTGAAAACAAAAAAATGCTCAACACTAAAACACACAGTAAACAAAATTACATACCTGAAAAGCAAGCATGATAAAACATAATAAAACATAATAAAACATAATAAAACATTGCAGAATAGAATGGAGTAAAAAAAGAGCAACAATAGAGAGAGAATAGAGTGAGAGAGAGAACAATAAAACGACAACTATTTTATTTTTTTTTATTTTTTTGAGATTCACAGGTAAAAAAGCTCCTGACTGAAGCGACTGAATCAAAACGCTACCACAAAAAAACTGTTAGCGATCGCAGGGATCAGGCCTGACTCTGCGAACGCTGCAGTTATGTGTGCTTAGTGTTTTGTAAGTGACAGTGATCGATCGATACTGCACTTGGGTGGGCTGGGCTGGGCTGGGCGGAGGGGGAAAACGCAGGTGCTAGCAGGTATCTGGGCTGATCCCGCTAACAATGCGTTTTTTTTTTGGAACCCTAAACTGCTGGGACGCTAGTATAGATCTGATCAGATCAGATATTGATCTGTTCAGATACTGTGCCACTAAGGGAGGTGTATGCTTTGCGCGTGGGTGTTTGCGGTACTGGCACTAACCTGGGGCGACGCAGACCTTATTTGACCCTAAAACCTAATTGATATCACCCGCCGGGCGATCAGGGGGTTAAACCGTTATTGGGTAATAAATGGCGGGTGCCCTGACAGTATAAAAAACAAGCTAACTAACCAGCGTCACCCGTAACAGTAATACAAAAAAAAACTGGTTACCTAGCGACACTAATGCAGCGATCAGAAAAACGATCGCTTAGTGACACTGGCAAAAGGGGGTGAAAGGGTTAACTAGGGGCAATCAGGGGGTTAAAACCTTTATTAGGTAATATATGGGGGTACCTGACGCTATATAAAAACCTGACGGGGAACCTAAATAACGAAATAACTAACTGGCTAACCAGCGTCACCAGTGACAGTTATACAGTGATCACTGGTGAAAGGGTTAACTCTAGGGGCAATCAGGGGGTTAAAACCTTTATTTAGGTTGTAATATGGGGGTACCTGACCTATAAACCTATTTATGAACCTATATAAACATGGCGGTTACCTAAAAAAAAAAAATGGTTACCTAGCGACACTAATGCAGCGATCAGAAAAACGATCGCTTAGTGACACTGGCAAAAGGGGGTGAAAGGGTTAACTAGGGGCAATCAGGGGGTTAAAACCTTTATTAGGTAATATATGGGGGTACCTGACGCTATATAAAAACCTGACGGGGAACCTAAATAACGAAATAACTAACTGGCTAACCAGCGTCACCAGTGACAGTTATACAGTGATCACTGGTGAAAGGGTTAACTCTAGGGGCAATCAAGGGGTTAAAACCTTTATTTAGGTTGTAATATGGGGGTACCTGACCTATAAACCTATTTATGAACCTATATAAACATGGCGGTTACCTAAAAAAAAAAAAAATGGTTACCTAGCGACAGCAGTGACACTAATACAGCGATCAGAAAAACGATCGCTTAGTGACACTGGCAAAAGGGGGTGAAAGGGTTACCTGGGGGGCAATCAAGGGGTTAAACCTTTATTAGGGGGGGGTGGGGGGCTACCTTGGACCTAAAACTAACTGCACTGACAGTTATTACAGTCACACTGACACTAAATGCAGTGATCAGTAAAAAAATGATCACTGCAATTAGTGACACTGTGACTGGGGGGGGAGGGGGTGATCTAGGGGGTGATCTGGGGGTGACAGGGGGGTGTTTTGTGTGCCTATGTGTACTGGTGTCAGTGTACTGTTGGTGCACTAACCTTTAGATGTTCACAGCTCGGCGTTCCGGTCACATAGACCGGCGCACCGAGCGTGACATCACTTCCTCTGCCTGTGTTTTGATTGACACAGACAGAGGAAGCATCTGATTCGCCAGGAGCGATCGCGAGGGGGTGGCCAGAAACCACTGGCCGTCCCCTCATCCCGGATCGCTCCTGAAGCGATCCCGACCGTCCCCGCCGGCCGGGGGGGGTCCGATCGGACCCCCCACCCGCCGGAAGAATGGCACGTACAGGTACGTGGTTCTGCCTGTACGTGCCATTCTGCCGACGTATATATACAGGGGGCGGTCGGCAAGTGGTTAAACAAAAATGCATTAAAAAAAAATAATAATAAATTTGTCATTTGAAAAGAATAAAAATAAAATAAAAAATATATAGAGCCACTCTCCTCCAGACTCTTCACCCTGAGGCCACAAATTTATTAGGCCTTCAGCAACGGGTTTCATGGCCAGGGCAAAGAGGGCCTCTCTGCAGTTGGAAGGGGGCAGACACAAGGCCATTCAGCCGAATATCTGCCAGTGGGCCCATGAAAAAGTGTTTGGATTCATGCTATAAATCTTAATGGAAATCCCTTCCTCCTCCTTCTTAATGGGAATCCCATTACCACCCACAGATAAGCCCACTCCACTGTAAAAAATGCCTTTTCCATATCCAGGGTGGCTATCGTTCTAGTGCCTTTATTTATATGAGGGTCGTGTATGATACATAGTTACATAGTTAGCTAGGCCGAAAAAAGACCATCCAGTTCAACCATAACAAAAAGAAATAAAAAATATCGTACAATCCAATATACCCCATTCTATACCCACAGTTGATCCAGAGGAAGGCAAAAAAAAAAAAAAGAGCATGCTCCAATCTGCTACAGCAGGGGAAAAAAAATCACTTCCTGATCCCCCTAGAGGCAATTGGATTTTCCCTGGATCAACTTTACCTATAAATGTTAGTACCCAGTTATATTATGTACATTTAGGAAAGTATCCAGGCCTTTCTTAAAGCAATCTACTGAGTTAGCCAGAACCACCTCTGGAGGGAGTCTATTCCACATTTTCACAGCTCTTACTGTGAAGAAACCTTTCCGTATTTGGAGATGAAATCTCTTTTCCTCTAGACGTAAAGAGTGCCCCCTTGTCCTCTGTGTTGACCGTAAAGTGAATAACTCAACACCAAGTTCACTATATGGACCCCTTATATATTTGTACATGTTGATCATATCCCCCCTTATTCTCCTTCTCAAGAGTAAATAAATTCAGTTCCTCTAATCTTTCCTCATAGCTGAGCTCCATACCTTTTATCAGTTTGGTTGCCCTTCTCTGCACTTTCTCCAGTTCCCCAATATCCTTTTTGAGAACTGGTGCCCAAAACTGAACTGCATATTCCAGATGAGGCGTTGGAGAGTAACTGGAGAATATTGATATCAGTAGATCTAGCAGGCATGAAGTCCATTTTGGTTTGGGTCTACCAGGGATTTAATGACTTTATTTAATCTGGTGGCTAATAGTTTTGTGAGGATCTTCAGGTCACAATTAAGCGCAATGGACCCCACAATAGGGATAAAACTTTTTCGCAGAAGGGAGTTTAACAAGACTCGTGGCCACTCATTAAAATTGGAAAATAAGAGGTTTGACCCTAAACTATGTAGAGGGTTCTTTACTGTAAGAGCGGCAAGGATGTGGAATTCCCTTTCACAGGCAGTGGTCTCAGCGGGGGGCATTGATAGTTTCAAGAAACTATTAGATAAGAATCTGAACGACTGCAACATACAGGGATATACAATGTAATACTGACATATAATCACACACATAGGTTGGACTTGTGTCTTTTTTCAACCTCACCTACTAACCTGGTAGGAAGGTTAGAGGTAGGAAGCCGGAAAGTAGGCAAGATTTATATAAAACAGCCACCCTGGGGGCGAGCAATTCAGTATGGGTTCTTTAGAATTCTATTGGCAGGCCATCAGCTCCAGTGCTTTACCCGCCGGGAAAGACTGAATGGCAAGGGTAATATCATCGGAAGTTGGTATAGTACCCAGTAAATTAAGCCAGAATGTCTTCCTGAGAAACCACTATTTCTTTATCGTAAATCATAGGACACAGAGCCTTAAGTATTTACTTAGTGGGTTATAGCTACCTCCAGGGGTTGACACTGGCACACCCAATACAGGAAGTTGACTCCCCTATATAACCCCTCCTCCTTCTAGTACCTCAGTTTTTTCGCCATAGTCCAAAGGTGTTGGCAGGAGTTAACATGTGCTCTGCGGAGCTCCAGGAGGGATCCATGCTGGATTTAAAAAGCCTCCACAACCGGATCCATCCCGCCACTGCGGCTCCAGGATTGTACCGGGGCCTCGCATAGAGGAACAAGGTTTTGCCTGGAACGCTCCTCTTTGAGGGTTGGGCCCTAGGAGCCAGGACTCTTTTTCTGGTTCAATAAGTTTTATTGCAGAAGTAGTAATAAACATACAACAATATCAAAGGCACCTAGATCGCCCAGGGGCTGGAACTGGCGCATTGGAGACAAAAACAACAAAAGAGTGCAACATAAACCGAGGAGTGCAGCCTCCTAATTGGAACCAGCACTCTTTTTGGTCTTGCTACATTACCTAAAGCTGTCCTGAGGGGTGCTATACATGGTCCAAAGGAGTGGAACCCCTATTAAAAGGCCCCCAGTCTTTGAAGGTTTAACCACACTACCCGCCGTGATGGGTGAAGTTTGGATATGTGTGTTTACAGCAGTATCGTGCAGCGAGGAAAAGGTAAGAGAAAAGCATAGGAACTATGACTTTTCTTTCAATTTTATATTGTAAAATGCCTTAAAAACTCCTCTAGTGTATAGACCCTGTTGAAATCTGTGCTAATACAGCGTGTGTCTCAGCAGCTGGAGGGGGGGGGGGGGTCTCCAAACTGAGTGGATAGGGATATGCTCTCACATTTTGAATGACAATTACTCAGTCATACAACACTGTACCCATATGAAATTTTTGTCCTTTTTTTCACACAAATAGATTTCTTTTGGTGGTATTTAATCACCATTGGGCTTTTTATTTTTTGCGCTATAAAAGAAAAAAAAAATGTAATGTAAAAAAATGAATTTTTCTTCGTTTCTGTTATAAAATTTAGCAAATTTTGTAATTTTTCTTGATACATTTTGGCCAAAATTTATACTGCTACATATCCTTGGTAAAAATAAGTACAAATTGGGGTATATTATTTGGTCTTCTATGTGGGCGGGACTTACATATGCGTTCGCTTCTGCATGCGAGCACACCGGGACAGGGGCGCTTTTAAAAAAAATAATTTTTTATTTGTTCATTTTACTTTATTTATTTTAGTTTGACACTTTTTTTCCCCCCAAAAATGTTTTTGATCACTTTTATTCCTATTACAAGGAATGTAAACATCCCTTGTACTAGGAATATGGCATGACAGATCTCACATCTCACCTCTAGGCTGGAAAGCCTGAAATAAAAAAATAAAAAAACGATCCTGGCTTTGATCATAGCGGTGAGTCTTTGGAAGCACCGGAGGGCGGCGGGAGGGGGGGACACCCCCTCTTGCCTCCCGTAAGAACGATCAGGCAGAGGAACAGCCGTTATGATCATTCTTATGGTGTAGGGAATCGCCGGCTAAAAAAGATGATATCTGAATGATGCTGGTAGCTGCAGGCATCATTCAGATATCCCCTCACAAACTCAAGGATGTTATATGACGGCCGGCGGGCAGGAAGTGGTTAAAACACTTTTGTGTTAAAAAAAAAAAAAAAGTTGTCCATGTATACAATATTTCTAACACATAGCATGTACATACCAAAAATTACACCCCGAAATAGATTCTCCTACTCCTCCTGAGTAAGGCGATACCACATGTGTGAGACTTCCACAGCCTGGCCACATACAGAGGCTGAGTATGGCAGGGTATCGCAGGGTATCGCTGGGTATTGCAGGGTATGGAGAGATGGCTGAGCATGGATGGATGGATCAGTGCTGACTGCAGAGCAGCGTTGTGGGCACTACAGATCCCGCCCACAGTGCTGCTGCCACCGATCCCTCCCCCTCCCCCTCTCCACTCACACCGTACCGATCGGTACAGAGAGGAGGTTTGTATACATGTGATCACTCCGTCATTTGTTCTCGAGCCCTGGGAGGACGTCACTGTACGCCCTCCCAGAGTTAACAAACCACCATTTATCCATCATTCGGCTATGGGCCGGTTGTTAACTGGTTAAACAAGCATAAATCTGAAAAGCTGATAAAACGGGTGTGTAAATCCCCTTCCCCCCTCCCCCCCTCTGAGTTGACTCTTGCTATAGCACAGGAAAGGGCGTGGCGCATAGACAATCAGGCTCACACCTGAAAAAGCTTAAAGCTGAAGCAAGGCTCCCGCAGGACATAGAAGTGCTTGTGCACGTGACGGGTTTACACAGGCATTTGCAGTACAGGAAAAAAATTTGTTTAGCATTAGATCATTCTATGCTACCACAGTTTTTTCCTACTATTGTTCAAATAAATAGAACAGTTCTTAGAGTACCTTTTTGCTTTTTGTGCTTTGCACTAAGCCTTCAAGGCTTACTACTAAGGCACCAAAACCACCCCCAGGCGCTGGGAACTCCAGACATGCCTCCACATTGTCATCCTCTTCGGAGATACCAGACATGGCAAGCCAGGGTGAGTCATTGGAAGCAATTGGTGGTGCAACTGCTTCTCACACTTCAGCCCCTGTATACGTGACTGAAGATGCATTTTCCTCTGCCCTGCAGGGCTTAGAAGGAAGATTAGCGGCTTTAATCACATCCTCCATTAAAGGGGATACGAAGCGTGCTAGATCCCTCTCTCCCACTCCAAACCCCTTACCAGGGGAACAGTGGGGACAGGATGAGGTATTACCGTCAAACGATCAGGAAAAACAAACAGATTACTCCTCTGCGGAGGAAACAACAGTTGAAGTTTCAGCTTCACAATCTGAGGTACAAATCCTTACGGACATGGTTCGCTCCAAATTCATGCTACCCCTAACAGAGTCAGCTGAAAGTCTGGTTTATTCTTTGGGTTCCTTGAAACCTTCACAACCAATGCATGCGTTTCCTGTCCACACATTACTAGAGAAGCTTATTTATACCGAATGGGATCATCCGGAAAAAGCATTTTCTCCCTTCAAAGAGATTCTCAGTTCTCTATCCTATGGAGGAAAAATTCACCAAAAAATGTAATGTTCCAGCAGTAGGTGCTGTGATTTCCAGTGTGAATAAAAGTTTAACTTGTCCAGTGGACAATGCACAAATGCTAAAGGATCCAACAGATAAAGTTGGAATTCCTGTTAAAATCCTCTTTATCTTTAGCAGGTACTGTTGCTCAGCCTGCAATTGCAGCTATAGGCATCTGTCAGTCCCCTTGTAATAGGAATAAAAGTAATCAAATATATTTTTTTTTTTTTTTAAAGTTGTTGAACTAAAAAAATAAAGTAAAATGAACAATAAAAAGAAAAAAAAAATTTAAAGCGCCCTGTCCCCGCGAGCTCGTACGCAGAAGCGAACGCATACGTAAGTCCCGCCCACATATGAAAACTGTTCAAACCACACATGTGAGGTATCGCCGCGAACGTTAGAGCGAGAGCAATAATTCTAGCCCTAGACCTCCTCTGTAACTCAAAATATGTAACCAGTAAAAAATGTTAAAGCGTCCACTATGGGGATTTTTAAATACCAAAGTTTGGCGCCATTCCACAAGCGCATGCAATTTTGAAGCGTGACATGTTGGGTATCTATTTACTCGGCGTATCTTCATCTTTCACATTATGCAAAAAAATTGGGCTAACTTTACTGTTTTTTTTTTTTTAAAGCAGAAACTGTTTTTTTTCTGAAAAAAACACGTTCGAAAAATTGCTGCTTAAAAGACCAGTTCACAAAGGCCCTTAACGAGCTCCCTGCACAACAGGCCAGTGAGTTGGCCGATTTACCAAAAGCATTATGTTTTGCCATAGATGCGTTAAAGGATTCTATTCACCAGGCGTCTCGCCTTGCACTTGTGCTAGTACACATGCGTATGACCCTTTGGCTAAAGGGTTGGTCTGCTGAAGCACCCTGCAAAAACCTACTGTCTAGTTTCCAGTTTCACGGGGAGCGACTATTTGGGGATGATTTGGATAAATACATCCAGACAATTTCCAGTGGAAAAAGTATAAGTCCTTCATTTAAACTGACTTTCTCTCCTGCGCCAAGCGCATCCGCCTCTAGGCAGTGGCGACGGCCTCCACCATCAGGGAAAATCGCAAGGTCATGTCCAGGCTCAAAGGAGGACCTGGAGCCGCAAGACTACAAAGCAGAATACTAAGTCCTCTTCGTGAAGAGGCGTCTCCCCTCACCAAGGTGGGGGGGAAGACTTCTGCATTTCGCAGAAGTCTGGCAGAGGGAAACTCAGGACAGATGGGCACCCTCCACAGTGACTCTAGGATACAAACTAGAGTTTCGGGAGTTTCCACCATCTAATTTTCTGAGAACAAACGTTCCCAAGGATCCAGGGAAAGACGATCCCTGTTTCAAGCATTAGACTGATTTATTGACTCAAGGGGTAATCATACAGAACCCTGCAGAAGAATAAGGTTTGGGTTTCTATTCAAACCTGTTTACGGTACCAAAACCGAATGTAGCTGTCGGGCCCATTCTGGATCTAAAAAAATCAAAATCGGTTCCTGAAAATTCGCTCATTTCGAATGGAGTCAATCAGGTCAGTGGTCTCCATCCTACAAGGCGGAGAATTTTTTTTTGGCGTTCATCGACATCAGGGACGCATATCTGCATGTCCCTATATTTCCCGCTCACCAAAGGTTTCTGCAATTCGAAGTGGAAAAACGGCACTTTCAGTTTGCGGCCTTACCCTTCGGGATAGCCACAGCACCATGGGTATTCACAAAAATACTGGCCCCACCTCTAGCCAAGTTGAGGGCATAACAGTGTTGGCGTACCTAGACGATCTATTGTTAATAGACCAGTCAGTGACTCGCTTAAAGCAAAGCGTACGCATTACAACCAGTTACCTGGAAAGTCTCGGTTGGATCCTCAACCTAGAGAAGTCTTCCTTAAAACCAGTAAGAAGGCTGGATTACTTAGGCCTGATCATAGATGCAGCCCAGAAAAGGGTGTTCTTGCCTCCAGCAAAGATCAGCTCCATACAAGAGCTGGTACGGATGGTCAGGTCAAAAGCAAATCCTTCAATTCGCCTTTGCATGAGGTTGTTAGTAAACATGGTAGCTTCATTCGAAGCAGTCCCCTATGCCCAGTTCCATTCAAGACTGTTGCAAAACAGAATCCTCTCTGCTTGGAACAAGATGATCCAAGCTTTGGACTTGCCAATGTGGCTGTCCCCAAGAGTGTCTCAAAGCCTCAGTTGGTTACGAAGCCAGAATTTCCTGAAGGGAAAATCCTTCAGACCAATCTGGAAAGTAGTAACGACAGATGTGGGGAGCGGTACTAGAGGAGGCTACTGTCCAAGGACAGTGGTCAATACACGAAGGAGCCCTGCCCATCAACATCCTAGAGATTTAGGCAGTGTATCTGGCTCTGAAAACCTGGACGTCCAGGTTAAAGAATTGTCCAGATTCAATCCGACAATGCCACGGCTGTGGCCTATATCAATCACCAAGGGAGCACCAAGAGTCTCTCAGCTCAGAGAGAGGGGAACCATAGCCTAACTTGGGCAGAAAGGAATGTCTATTGGCAGTTTTCATTCCTGGAGTAGAAAATTTGCAGGCGGACTATCTAAGTCGCCAGCAGTTATTCCCAGGGGAATGGTCTCCTCACCCTGAAGTGTTTCGGGCTGTTGGCCAAAGATGGGGTACTCCGGACATAGATCTTCTAGCGTCCAGATTCAACATGAAGTTAGTCAACTTTGTGTCTAGAACAAGGGATCCACTCGCATACGGATCAGATGCGCTGGTAACCCAGTAGGATCAGTTTTCACTGATCTATGCTTTTCCCCCAATTCAGTTGCTGCCTCGACTTCTTTGCAGGATCAAGCTGGAAAGAAAGCCGGTAATTCTGGAAGCACCAGCATGGCCCAGAAGGTCATGGTATGCAGAGATCGTAACGATGGCAGTGGAGGTTCCTTGGCCTCTCCCACTAAGGCCAGACCTGCTCTCGCAGGGGCCGATATTCCATCCTACTTAACAAACGCTAAATTTAACGGCTTGGCTATTGAAACCCACATTCTGAAGAAGCGTGGGCTTTCCAGGTCAGTTATCTCAACTGTAATCAATGCAAGGAAACCAGCTTCCAGAGCTATATGTTATAGAGTTTGGAAATCTTGCATTTCCTGGTGTGAATCCAAGGGTTGGCACCCTAGGAAATATATTATAGGCAGAATTCTTGCCTTTCTACAATTGGGCATAGAGATGAAGTTGGCCCTAAGTACTATTAAGGGCCAAGTCTCAGCCTTATCGGTTTTATTTCAAAGACCGCTTGCTACGCATTCTTTAGTCTGGGGTTTTATGCAAGGGGTAATGCGGATTAATCTGCCAGTTAAATCACCTTTAACCCCTTGGGACTTGAATTTTTAGTTTTGTCAGTGTTACAAAAACAGCAATTTGTCCTTAGTCCTTCTGACTAGGAAGCTGATATTTTTGGTTGCTATATCCTCAGCAGAGTTTCAGAATTGGCTGCTCTTTCTTGTAAAGAGTCATATTTGATTATTCATGAGGACAGAGTGATGTTACGCCCTTGTCCAGGCTTTTTTCCAAAAGTGGTTTCAGGCTTTCATCTGAATAAAGATATTGTCCTGCCATCGTTTTTCCCAAAACCATGTTCCAGGGAAGAAAAATCACTACATCTACATCTACATCTACATCTACGTCTTGATGTAGTGAGAGCAGTGAAAATCTGTTTAAAGAAAACTGCTCAGATTCGTAAGACTGATGTCTTATTTATTCTACCAGAAGGTCCTAAAAAAGGACAGGCAGCGTCGAAATCCACTGTTGCTAAGTGGATTCGGCAAGTTATAATTCAAACTTATGATTTAAGGGGTAAGATTCCCCCTATTCAAGTTAAGGCGCACTCTACCAGAGCGGTTAGTGCTTCTTGGGCAGTGCGTCGCCAGGCCTCCTTTGCTCAGATCTGCAATGCCGCAACTTGGTCTCCGGTCCATACATTCACAAAATTTTACCAAGTGGATGTAAGAAGGAATGAGGATATCGCCTTCGGGCGCAGTGTGCTGCAGGCAGCAGTAGAAGTCCTCAAGCTCTGGGGGTGCCCTACGGGTTGTGTCTCCCCTCAAGTGGCATTGCTATGGGACGTCCCACTAAGTAAATACTTAAGTCTTTGTGTCCTATGATGTACGATAAACACAGAGTTCCCGCCCCTTTTTTGGGGTGTAAGTATATTGCTTGGCTACAAAAACTGAGGTACTCCTGGAAGGAGGAGGGGTTATATAGGGGAGTCAACCTCCTGTATTGGGTGTGCCAGTGTCAACACCTGAAGGTAGCTATAACCCACTAAGTAAATACTTAAGGCTCTGTGTCCTATGATGTACTCCAAGAAAAGGATTTTACAGGTAAGCTGTTTTAAAAATCCTATTATTTCCCTCCGTAGTGAGAAGTTCAGAAACTATTGTGAGAGGTCTGTCATGTTGGGCCATCAATGCCAACAATTTGCGATTTTTTTATTTATTTATTTTTTTATCCAAACTCAAAGTATTCCTGTCTACAAGTTTTTGTATACCAAGTCTAGTGATTTCTGAAACATGGAGATGTAGTAGCTCTCGCCGAATTGAAGAGAGATGGTCAAAGTTTTCAGCAGTAGAAAACGAGGAGTATTGGGCTAGGGAATACTTGACTTCTGTCCACAGAGTGGAGACCAGGTCCACCTTTTCAGCCCCAACAGCTGCAATAACTGATATATACTGCTCCCTGTTACGAGCTTTAAATGCATCCCAAACCATTTCAGGGGAGGCTGACTCCTGATTATTCGCCAGTGTCTAAGGTTTTGGTCAGGAGTGAAGATGTGCTGTGCTGAGCTCCACTGGAGCAATCCTTGCTGAGGCTAGCTATGCAGCCGGATCCATTCAAAGTGTCTTTTAGGCCAAATTGAATGGTACCCGGGCCTCGTGTCCGAAGAAACGAGGTTTTGCTTGTAAACGCTTCTTTTTAGAGAGCTGGACCCTGGGATCCAGTACTTTTTGGTATTAAGGCCATAAAGTT
The DNA here is from genome assembly GCA_028564925.1 of Lithobates sylvaticus. NCBI lineage: Eukaryota > Metazoa > Chordata > Amphibia > Anura > Ranidae > Lithobates > Lithobates sylvaticus. Next base: position 411,967,040 of record CM053026.1, read on the forward strand.
TTACTGGCGGGGTGCTATTGCAGGTCCAGGATTGTGGGTTCCCCGAGGGTCCCCGGGTCCTGATGGTTTGTTAACGGAACCCACCGTGAAGGGTGAAGGGTGAAGGTTGGTTCTGTTGGTTTTACCACAGAAAACCCTGCGGCGGGAAAGGTAAGTGGAGTTTTCTAAGGAATTGTTTAATTTTCTTATGAAATGTCTCCTTTAAAGTAAATGTCATGCCCAAGTGTCACCACTGGGGGCTGTATGGAGCACGTACCTTCTCATGCTTTGTTCAGAGATCACGCTGTGTCACAGAAGCAGCAGACTTTTTTTCCTGCGGCTAGCAGGCAGATCTCCGGTAAGTTTGGGGGGTTTTGCTTCCTCCAGACACCCCCACCTGGGCTGAACTCTTCACCTCTTCATGAGGCTGAGTATAAGGGAGAACTGAAAACAATCAGCAATGCTGTTTTCTTTCACCGCCCCTACTTGGCAGCGGCTTCCAGGTCTCTTCCACGCCATCCCTCCCTCACTCGCAAGCCGATCCCGTCTGATCGGAGGCCCGTGCTTGCGCTGGAAAACTCCCTTTTTGCTGGCGGGAGTGTGTTTTAAAAAAAAAAAACTCCCTTTGTGCTGGCTTCAAAATTGTCAGAGAGACATAAGAGCAAAGAGGAGCATGAAAGAGGTTTTGGTGACGCAGGCATTTCCAATTTGACACATTTACTATTTGCATCAGGCTGAGCATTAATGGAAGCGGCAGTGGCTGGACTATTGCTCAAGCAGTGGACGTGATTTCTTCTGGTAGTACCTCTGCTTTGTGCATTGGGCTAAGGTCAGAAAGGGGGGGGGGGGGTTTGAAACACCTCCCAAAAAGAGCTAAAAGGGTCTCCCTCAAGCTCTGGAAAGCCTACTCATTTCTACAAATGGCATCCTCCCCTGAGAGAGGGTGGCTGGTCAGAGTGAGCATCAGGGCCATGAAATGTTTGCAACTGTTTTCAATACCAGTAATTAACGCTGTTATATCCTCTGTGAATAAGTTTGACTTGTCCGGCAGACAATCCTCAAATGCTTAGGGATCCAACGGATAAAAAGTTGGAATTCCTATTAAAAAGATTGGCAGATTGAGTGTCTCAGCCTGCGCTGATAGTAATTGCTTAATCGCTGAGAGACCAGTTTAAACAGGTGTTCAAAGGTTATCCTGCTCAGCAGGCCCAGGATCTGGCAGTTTTATGTTTGCAATAGTTGCTCTGAGAGATTCTATTCTTCAGGCCTTGCGTCCTTTGCTAAGCACCATGCAGAAGCTCCTGGCTAGTCTTCCTTTTGCGGTAAAAACAGCTATTTGGGGATGTTTTGGATAATTCATCCAAATAAATTCTAGTGGAAAAAGTACCCCTTTTGCCATTTAAGAAAAGGAGTAAATGTATTTTCGTTTTTTAAAGCTTCTTCTTCTGTGTCAGGGGCATCGGCCTCCAGGCAGTCAAGACGGCTTCCGACCTCAGGTTCAAAAGGTAATTCTCAGGGTTAATCCCAGGGACAAGAGGTCTTGGGGGAGGAAACCTACAAGATATTGAAGCCTCCTTATGAGGAGGTGCCCCCGCTCGCTCAATAGGGGGATTTCTTCTGCAGTTCTCAAGGCTCTGGCAGGAAGAGTGTCAAGACGAATGGGGGACTTCCTCAATAGCTCCAAGGTACAAACTGGAGCTCCAAGTTCAGTCCAGTTCCCATCTCCTTGTTTTCTCAGATCAAGTGTTCCTAAGGATCCAGAGAAAAAAAGTCTTTCTCTCAAGCATTGGACCATCTTTTGGCAAAAAGTGATCATGGTGGCCCCCATGTAAGAGCAGGGGTTGGGGTTTGGTTAAATCCAAATGGACATTCTGGATCTCAAAAATTCAATTCCTGAATATAACCACTCCTTCTTCTTTTTTTTTTTGCATGGAGTCAATTCAATCAGTTATCTCCATCCTACAAGGAGGAGAACTTCTGGCGTCAATCGACATCAAAGATGCATACCTTCCATATGCCTATTTCCTCGCTCACTAGTAATATCTACTTTTCAAGGTGGAAAATCTTAATTTTCAGTGTGTAGTTCTGATTTCCGGTCTAGCTACTGCACATTGAGTGTTTACAAAGGTTCTGGCCCCTCTTCTAGCCAGATTAAGGGCCCAAGGTATAAGGATTATGGTTTACCTGGACGATCTGTTCTTGATAATCCAGTCGGTAGCCCGCTTAGACCAAAGTATGGTCACCACATTCAATTACCTGGAATATCTAGGTTGGTTTCTTAGCCTAGGAGAAATCTTCTTTAAAACCATGAAAAGGGCTAAGATACTTTAGTCTGATCATAGGTACACCCAGAAAAGGGTATTCTTGCCCCAGGCAAAGATCAGCACCATAAAGAAATTGGATTTAGGTGGTTGAAGCAAGATGAATTCTTCTATTCAACTTTGCATGAGGTTGTTGGGAAAGATGGTGGGTCGGGCCTGCTTGGCACCCGGATGGACCACCTGGAAATACCAGGTACTGTAGGCTGGCTATGCCGGTGCCTCAGTTTATGGTTAATATCCAAAAATCTGCAATCAGGGAAAATCCTTCCTTCAGTTACCACGGAAGTGGCCCAGATCAGAAATTACCTTGCCAATTATCATTCTAGATATTCAGGCAGAGCACTTGGTTCTGAGGGCCTGAACGTTCAGTTTACGGTATTGTCCTGCCAGGATTCAATCCGCCTATGCCACAGCAATGGCCCATATTAATCACCAAGGGGGCACAAGAAGTTGTGAATCATAGAAAGGTGAATCATATCCTATCTTGGGCAGAAAACAATGTACTTTGCCTATAGGCGGTCTTCATTCTAGGAATAGGAAATTGGCAGGCGAACTACTTGAGTCGCCAGCAGTTGTTCCCGGGAAAATTGGTTCCTTCACCCTGATATCTTCCTGTCAATACGTCAAAGATGGGGGATCCCAGACATAGATCGTTTTACGCCCAGGTTCAACAAAGAAATCGACAACTTTGTGTCAATAACAAAGGATCCCCTAGCATGCGGAACAGATGCCTTGCTATTCCCGTGGAATCGGTTCTCGCTGATTTATGCATTCCCACTTAGTCTGCCTGCGTCCACGACTTCTTTGCAGGATCAAGCAGGAAGGGAAGTCGGTGATTCTTGGTATGCAGGGATCATAAAGATGACAGTAGGGAACCCATAGACCCTACCGCCACGGCCAGACCTTCTTTCGCAAGGTCCGGTATTCCATCCTACTTTACAAACGCTAAATTTTGTGGTTTGGCTATTGAGACCCACACTCTGAAGAAACGTGGGCTGTCAGGTTCAGTGGTTTCTATCTTGATTAATGCAAGGGAGCCGGCCTCCATAATTTTATATATTATGGAGTCTGGGAAGCATATGTCTCCTGGTGTGAAACCAGGGGTTGCACCCCAAGAAATAGGTCAAAGGTAGAATACTTGACTTTCTGCAGATGGGGTGAGAAATAAAGCTGGCCTTGAGTGCTTTCTAAGGATGGGTCTCGGCCTTATCTGTATTATTTCAACGACCATTTGCTTAGCTTTTTTTGGTTCGTAACTTTATTCAGGGGGTAACACGGCTTAATACCTGGTTAGGTCACCCCTGAACCCTTGGGACTTGAATTTAGTTTTTGGCGGCATTACAAAACAGCCTTTTTTTGGACCGATACGACATATTCCCTTGGTCCTTTTTTGACAAGGAAACATTTTTTTCTGGTAACCATATCTGCTGCAAGAAGGGTATCAGAATTGGGTGCTTTTTCTTGTGAAGAGCCATATTATTGTTCACAAGGATAAGGTAGTATGGTGTCCTCATCCTAATTTTTTACCAAAGTAGTATCAGATTTTTATCTAAACCAGGATATTCTTCTTGTGAAATTAGTGCAATAGGGGCGCTATATATATTTTAAGTGAATATATAACAATACAATCGCCGATCGTGTACATATAAATTATATATGATGCAAATACAGTACCTCAGAGTACATATAACACTCTATCTAGCGAAGGAATGCTATTTGATGGTTACCATGTGTCAGTACCCCATCTGACCTATATGCACTCTAATAAAGTGAATAATCAAAATCACACTCCCGTGCAACCATAGCTATTTCTCTCAGTGAATTTAAACATGTAACCACATAGATTGCTCAATAGTGACACATCCTAAAAATCAGTTTAGTGACATGTATAAAGTCCATTAGGGTAAGTGAACCCCTCCGAATAAGAATTGTGACAAAAAAATCTTCTGGTGATATGTAGTTTTCATACAGTCTTGTCAGTAGCATGAGACCCTTCACCATAAGGAATCCTCTCTCTGTCACCCAATAGTGAATAATAAGCTGGCTGCTTACCAGATTAAATTGATTACTTTACCTAAAAAGCAATCAATCACGCTTGAACAGGTAGTGCCTGTTCACATAGATATACCAGGAGATGATACCAGGTGCTCTTCCTCCCAAGTGGCTCAGGCAAGATACATAAAGAGGAGCAAAACAGCTACATAGCATAATATTGTTTTTTTATTTATACAAATTTGATAAAAACATAGCCGATTGGCTACTCACATTTCTCAGAGCCCAATCAGGCACTGGGGTTGCACACTTTGTAATAAAATAGGATGGATGGTGGAGATTGCTTCAAAACTGGCTCTGTGTTTCCGTGTTTCCAGCGTGCGCTCCAGCTAACGCCACCGACAACCAGATAAACAGGAACCGGAAGTGGTTGGATACAGAACGTGACCAGGTACCGCCTCCGACGTACGTTTCGTTGACACGTCTTCCTAACTTTATTCAGGGGGTAACACGGCTTAATTCCTGGTTAGGTCACCCCTGAACCCTTGGGACTTGAATTTTAGTTTTTGGCGGCATTACAAAACAGCCTTTTTTTGGACCGATACGACATATTCCCTTGGTCCTTTTTTGACAAGGAAACATTTTTTTCTGGTAACCATATCTGCTGCAAGAAGGGTATCAGAATTGGCTGCTTTTTCTTGTAAAGAGCCATATTATTGTTCACAAGGATAAGGTAGTATGGTGTCCTCATCCTAATTTTTTACCGAAGTAGTATCAGATTTTTATCTAAACCAGGATATTTTTCTATCTTCATTTTTTTCAGAACCCTGTTCTATGGAAGAAAAATCACTACATTCTCTTGATGTGGTGAGAGCAGTCTACTTAAAGACAACTGCTCAGATTCGGAAAACTGATGTTTTGTTCATATTGCCTGAAGGTCCTAAAAGAGGACAGGCATCATGAAAATCTACTATTCTAAATTGATTCGACAAGTAATCGTTCTAGCTTATGGTTTTTAAGAGGTAGTTTCTACCCTCTCAAATCAAAACGCACTCCTCTAGGGCTGTTAGTGCTTCGTGGGCAGTGCCTGACCAAGCCTCCATGGCTCAAATCTGCAAGGCCGTAACTTGGTCTTCAATCCATACATTTACCAGATTCTATCAGGTGGATGTAAAAAGACAGAATGTCGCCTTTGGGCATAGTGTGCTGCAGGCAGCGGTATACGTCCTCCAGTCTCATGGTGCCCTACATTTGTGTCTCCCTCCCCTCAGTTGGCATTGCTCTGGGGCATCCCACATAGTAATTACTATGGCTCTTTGTCCCGTGATGTACGATTTGAATAAAATAGGATTTTTATAACATCTTACCTGTAAAATCCTTTTCTTTTGAAGTACATCACGGGACACAGAGGTCCCGCCCCTCTTTCTAGTATACACGTGTATTGCTTTGCTACTAAACGGAGATGCTACCGGTATGGGAGGTGTTATATAGGGAGGCAACTTCCTGTTTTTTTTTTTTAACATAAAGTTTATTTATTTATAACAAAACATAACATTACCAATTTACAGTACACTTAGACAGATCTTACACATCAAAGTAGAATTCAGTAGTTACATAGGATACATATCAGCATAACAGAAGGTGAACCTGAGGCCTCGGCGCCCTATAGGCGACCGCAGATGCATAGGAGTAGTAGTATCCAAGGGGGAGGGATGGTCGGTGCTCACATTCATGACAATTGAGTCATTTCATTTCTCCCTTTCCCTTTTCTAGCCTTCCCGAATAGCTAGTAGCAACTTAGGATACCCTATTGGCCTAATCTTCTCATGGTTCCTCGCACCTCAATCAAGGGTCAGGTGTTTGGCTTCCACCCAGGCTGCCCAAATCCTGTCAAACTTTTGTGGGCAGTTTCTATTAAGATATGTTAATTTGTATAACGGGAGGACCTTGTTGACCAGTGATAGCCAAAGCTGTTTCGTGGGCGGTGCCGCCTGATTCCAAGTAAGGAATATGGCCTTTCTAGCATACATCGAGGCGTAAAAAACAAACAGTTTCTTCTTTTGAGGGGCCTCAAGAAAGTCACACACCCCTAGTAGAAGGGGAATAGGGCTATTGGGGACTCTTAATTTCCCGATGGAGTTTATATCGTCTAAGACCAGTGACCAAAACCCTTTTATCAATGAACAAGCCCAGACCATATGGAAAAAGTCCGCATCCCCCTCTCCGCATCTGGGGCACGTCGCTACTCTGGATGGATAGATTTTGGACAGGCGCAGTGGGGAGTAGTAGGCTCGGTGCAGAAACTTTAGTTGGGCAAATCTGTCTCTAGCTGAGATTGTCAATTTCAGGAACTGCTGGATCCCCTCCTCTCAGTCGTCGTTCGCTAGTTCGGGTATATCCCTGCGCCAGGTCTCATATAGTTGGGAGACCTTGGAGGTGTCCATCAAGGCTAACATGTTATAGACATTGGATAGTGTTTTTGCTTTCCCCGGGGATCGGAGCTCTGCCTCTAAGTCTGACATGTGCAGGGTGATTGGCTCAGGAAACTGGGATCTAAATGCGTGTCTAAGTTGAAAAAACCTAAAGAACATCCTATTTGGGAGACCCTTACTATCCTTCAAGTCATCAAATGTTCTCAGTTGTCCCCCCGATACTATGTCTCCCAGTGTTACTATCTGGTGCCTTACCCATAGAAACGAATCGGGGATTGAGTGGAAGTGGGGAAGCCTCGGGTTGCCCCACAGAGGTGTCTCGGGGGACCAGGTGTTGGGCTGCCCCAGTTTCTTCCTGACCGCATCCCATACTTTAATTGTTACCTTCATGGGGGTTGTCACCCTCGCGTTTGATTTGGGCCCCCTGTGGATAAGGTTCCTCAGCTCAGAGTGCGAACCTAATATTGAGGCCTCTACAGCTGACGCTGGATTATCAGGTTCAGCCGCCAGCCACCACTTGAGTGTCACCAGGACCGCTGCCCAGTAATACTTCAGAAAGCACGGGAGGGCAAGACCCCCTAGTGTGATCGGAAGCTGCAAAGTCGTTTTCGCCACCCTGGGGACCCTCCCATTCCAGATAAAGGAGACCACTAGGCTGTCCAGCTTCCTGAAGAAGGACATGGGTATAGATACCGGGGTCTGCCTGAACAGATAGTTAAGTCTAGGAAGAAGTGACATTTTAACTAAGTTAACCCTACCGACAGGGGATAAGGGCAGGGGCCTCCACATCGTACACCTCTGAGTTATCTGAGACATCACCGGGGTAAGGTTGAGAGGGATGAATTGTCGGAGGTCTCTGTGGATCTCCACTCCTAGGTACCGAAATTGGGTCACCCTTTTTAGCTGCAGATCAGACTCCCGAGGGTCCATTCCAGAGTGTAGTGGGAACAGGACAGATTTCCCCCAGTTCACACACACGCCAGAGAAGCGTCCATATCTGTTGATACCCAGGGCCTGGCGCAGGGACTCACCATCATCTCTAAGATACAGGAGAGTGTCATCAGCGTACAATGACACCTTCTCCTGCAGCTGACCTATCACTATGCCTCGGACCTGGGCCGTGGATCTAAGGAGGATGGCCATAGGTTCCAACGCAAGCGCGAAAAGTCCCGGCGAGAGGGGGCAGCCCTGCCTCGTCCCCCTCCCAAGTGGGAAGGGCGGAGACAGAACAGCTCCCGTGCGAACCCTGGCCGATGGAGAGCCGTACACGGCCTCAACCCAGGAGACGAAGACAGGGCCAAAGCCGAATCTGCGGAGGACCTCCCATAGATAACCCCATTGGCAACTTCCTGTTTAGGGTGTGCAAGTGTCCAGCACTTGAAGGTGGACTATAACCCACATAGTAATTACTATGGCTCTGTGTCCCGTGATGTACTTCAAAAGAAAAGGATTTTACAGGTAAGCTAATTTTCTATGTTTCTACTAAGGCTTCTACTCAAAACTCTTTACCCTTGTTAACCCAAATTAAGAAGTGCAGTCCATTCTGGATCTGAAGACTCTCAACGTGTTCCTATTGGTGCAAAAATATGTCATGGAAACTCAAACTCCCAGGTAGGTCATTGCATCCCTCCTTACAGGGTATTTTCTTGCCTCAGTAGACATCTGGGATGATTTTTTGCACATTTCCAGCTTTCTGCCTCATCTGCTCTATTGCTCTATCTACATTTAGCAATGGGCAATCAGTGTTGCCTATTTTTTCCCTAAAGCTTTTCTGCCCCTCCCCAAAGTTTTCACCAAGGTGCTTGCCCTACTCCTGGCTCAGGTGATTGATGCCATGGGGTACATAGACAATCTGCTAAAGGACCAGTCCTGCCTTTTCTTGTTAGTCAACATTCAGGAGACAGAGAAGACTACACTTAGCCTACCTTTTTTTTACACCTAAAGCAGACCGTGTTCCTGTTGATTTGGAAGCATGGATTTTTCAAGCATTTTTGCACACCTTCAGGAGTCTATTTCCAGGGCTGGGTGAGGAGAGGCAAGAAAAAAAACAGGAGCTAGCAACAGCAACTGCTGGAATCGGAGTCCTGACAATGTAATTCTCACTGGGACTATTCACTTGTACGTGCAAATGTAGCCTTACAGAGTGTACTACTGAGCATTTCATTTAGAATACTGTGTACAAAGACAATACATAGTCCATAGAAACATGCCTTATAGATTCATAATTAAAGGATTAGTTCACCTTTACAAAAAAATGAAAATGAATGCTCACTTTTTGCAGGTAAAATATGCATTAAAAAAAAAAAAAAATTGTTAAGACCTGTAAAGCATTGTGCACCCATGATCAAAAGATCGTGGTTGTAATGTCACGGTCCTGCAGACTGTCTGTGCATCTGTTTGCCCATACCACCTGATACGAGCAAGCAGTTAAACTTAAGACAGGAAGCTCAATGAATTACCACAGCACTCAACAGCACCGTGGTAGTTCATTGAGAATTACAAGCCAACAGCCGCAAAGGCTGTCAGATCTTGTAGTTTACTCATTCACAGAACACTGTGAATGGATGATGCGGCAGGGCAGGCACGTGGAGCTCCACATGGCTACATCTTTTTTAGATTGTGATAGCTAGCCAGGGGAGAAAATCCCCGGCTAGCTGTCAGAACGTGGGAGAGTGGTGGCCATTGCATATGTAACATGTTACATCCTGAATATGGGTGTAACATGTTATAAAAGGTGAACTTATCCTTTTAAACAGGTAAAACTGTTGTTATTTTCTTGTAAGTGTTTTGACAATCATTGAATAGAAAGGTAAAGAAAATAGAGGAATTCCTTCAAAATACTGCCAGTTTAATATCTTTTGACGCTGTATAATGCTGTATAGTCATTGGGCCCTATAAGGGGTCTGTGTTTTTTTTTTTTTTTTTTTTTAAGAAAAATGGAGTGGAAGGGTGAAAGCAACAATGGAACGGGAAGGTAGGGTACAGAGGCGAAAATGTCTGTAAGGAGGGAGAGTGAAGTAGGAAGTGAGGAAATGTGAGCATTGATGGTGAACCACCAAGAGGGTTCCAGGAGTCATGCATCCCTAATGGAAGTAGCCCTCTCTGCTCACATCACAGGAGTGGATAGTTGTAAGGTGAATTACCTCAGCCATCACCATATGGATCAAGGGGAATGGGCACTTCATCTCAACATCTTCATTCTCCTATGTCAGAAATGGGGAACTCCAGATGCGGACATCCTGGTTGCCAGGTACAACAAGCTACCCCATTTGGAGCAAGAGTTAGGGATCCTCTAGCATTGGCATCAGGTGCTTTGGTAATTTCTCGTTTAGTTATTGTTATTGTATGCCTTTCCTCCAGTGTGAATTGTATCTGGATTGCTCCACAAATATATTGCCTTGAAAAAAGTATTCATACCCCTTGAAATTTCCCACATTTTGTCATGTTGCAACCAAAAACGTAAATGTAGTTTATTGGGATTTTATGTGATAGACCAACACAAAGTGGCACATAAATGTGAAGTGGAAGACTATTTATAAATGGGTTTTCAATTTTATTTTACAAATATCTGAAAAGTATGACGTGCATTTGTATTCAGCCCCCGCCCCTCCCCCCCCCCTCCGAGTCAATACTTTGTAGAACAGCCTTCCGCTGCAATTACAGCTGCAAGTCCTTTTGGGTATGTGTCTGTCAGCTTTTGCACATCTGGGGAATGAGATTGTTGCCCATTCTTCTTTGCAAAATAGCTCAAGCTCTGTCAGATTGGATGGAGCGCATCTGTGAACAGCAATGTTCAAGTCTTGCCGCCGATTCTCAATTGGATTTAGGTCTAGACTTTGACTGGGCCATTCTGACACATGACTATGCTTTGATCTAAACCATTCCATTGTAGCTCTGGCTGTATGTTTAGGGTAATTCTCCTGCTGGAAGGTGAACCTCTGCCCCAGTCAAGTCTTTTTCAGACTCTAATGCCACGTACACACGATCGGAATTCTCGTCTGATGGTCAGTAACACTGCAACATACAACACGTTCGACTGCACCATAAAAGGGAAGTTTGCATACACACGATCGAAAAATCAGATTTTCCGTCGGAAAAAATTAAGAACAGGCTCTCAATCTAAAGTACGTAGGAAATGCCAACAGAAAAAGACCGATGGGCATACACACGGTCGGAAAATCTGATGAAAAGCTCCCATCGGACTGTTTCCATTGGAAATTCCGGCCGTGTGTACGTGGCATAAGTTTTTCCTCTAAGATTGCCCTGTATTTGGCTCCATCTATCTTCCCATCAACTCTGACCAGATTCCCGGTCGCTGCTGAAGAAAAACATCCCCACAACATGATACTGTCACCATGTTTCACAGGGGGGATGGTGTGTTTAGGGTGATGTGCAATGTTAGTTTTCCTTCAGGCATAGCATTTTGCTTTTAGGCCAAAAAGTTCAGTTTTGGTCTCATCAGAGCACCTTCTTCCACATATTTTCTGTGTCCCCCACATGGCTTCTTGCAAACTGCAAATGGGACGACTTATAGCTTTCTTCTTGCCACTCTTCCATAAAGGCCAGATTTGTGGAGTGCATGACTAATGGTTGTCCTGTGGACAGATTCTCCCACCTAAGCTGTGGATCTCTGCGGCTCCTCCAAAGCTACCATGGGCCTCTTGGCTGCTTCTCTGATTAATGCTCTCCTTGCCCGGCCTGTCAGTTTAGGTGGACGGCCATGTCTTGGTAGGTTTGTAGTTGTGCCATACTCTTTCAATTTTCGGATGATGGATTGACCAGTGCTCCCTGAGATGTCCAAAGCTTGGAATATTTTTTTTTATAACCTAACCCTTCTTTAAACTTCTCCAACTTTGGGAACAGAAAGAAAAAAGGAATTCAAAGAAAACCTGCGGTTGGGCTTTAACCACTTAAGCCCCGGACCAATTTGCAGCCAAAGGACCAGGCCCCTTTTTGCGATTCGGCACTGCGTCGCTTTAACTGACAATTGCGTGGTCGTGCGACGTGGCTCCCAAACAAAATTGGTGTCCTTGATGTGAGCCCTAATGCGTCTACGCATTTCGTTGTACACTTCTTCACATTTGGGGTTCAGTAGTTGCAAAGAAGATAAGGATCTCACTATCTTGCAAGAGGGTCACGTAAATACGTATTAGTCAATCAGTGATTAGACAGAAAATGGTTTCCAATAAAGAAAAACATACGGAAACACAGCTCAATACAGCCGAAACGCATAGAGGCCACCTGTGGGCTGATCATCAAAACCTTATTGAACAGGGGATATTAGACGGGAGATATAATATGCCATGGACCATGATGAATAGATCAAAGAGGATCCTTGAGTCACAAAAAAGACCACAGATAGAAGCTTGACTGTTTATCCAATATGGTGGATTGTTTGGTCTCCAGAAAGTAAGAGCTTTCAGATTCCATTATGGTCTATAAAATGAGCTATCCTGTAGAAGCCCTTGTTGACCCACCATGTAAACTGTTGGTGCTGTCCAGGAGGGTTTCCAAAAATGGGGGCCACTGATGGAGAGGGCTAAGAAAAGCTTTACCCTCCTTAGGGGGACAGCCAAAGTAAGAGGTCAATAGAAAGCAGGGTGCTAGCTTATGCCTCCAACTTTTACCCAGCCAGGTTTATAGGTTGTAGAGAAGATTTGATGGAGCTGGACCAATTGGGCAGCTCTGTAATGACGCAAAGTGGGGAACTCCCAGACCACTCCGCAATTTGGAAACAAACGTGGTGGAGCGAACTACTCTGCAACCTCCTGAGCTCCAAATAAATTTGAAGATCAATGACTGAAGTTTTTTCAGGAATGCTATTGGAACCGGGATTGGTAAAGAATGAAAATAATGAAGAATTTTGGAAAGGGTGTGATTCTGTCAATTCTTTAGGTCACATGCCGTAGAAGAGAGGAACATAGTTTGCCTTCTATAGGGTGGGGGACATATGGGGTAAGTTTTATTCCCAAATAGGGGAGGACCTGGGGTACACCAATTGAAAGGAAGCACGTACAGAAGCTAAAGTGGACTCTGGGAGGTTAATGTCCATTGCGTCTGATTTAGATTGGTGCTATTTCGGGTCTGAAGATTAACCAAATTTGGACATAAGTGAGTGTAAGTTAGGCAAGGTCGTGATAGTGTCCGTGATGAGTAATAAGAGGTCATCCACAAATACGCATTTATGGACTCTGCTCAATATTCCATGGATATTTGGGTTGGACCTGATAGCGACAGCCAACGTTTTACTATGGCGATGACAAAAATAAGAGGACAGCCCTGTCTGGTCCCTGTTCTGATTTGCAGTAATTACGACATCCAAAAGCTACAATGTTGGCTGAAGGAGTTGAGTACAGTACACTAATGCCGCATACACACGGTCGGAATTTCCGATGGAAACAGTCCGATGGGAGCTTTTCATCGGATTTTCCGACCGTGTGTATGCCCATCTGTCTTTTTCTGTCGGAATTTCTGACGGACTTTAGATTGAGAACCTGTTCTTAATTTTTCCGACGGAAAACCTTTATCATATTTTCCGATCGTATGTATGCAATTTCGACACGCAAAATTCCGACGCATGCTCGGAAACAATTCGACGTTTGCTCAGAAGCATTAAACTTCCCTTTTTATAGTGCAGGCGAACATGTTTTATGCCGTGGTGTTATTGACCGCCGGAATTTGGTGTGACCGTGTGTAGGCAAGACAGTTTGAGCGAAATTCCGTCGGAATTCCGACGGGAAAACCATCAGAGCTTTTTCCGATGAGAATTCCGACCGTGTGTACGCAGCATAAGTAGTGAAGGTTATTTGGGCCCAAAGTTCCATCCCAAAATGTGGAACAGGAAAGGCCAGTAATCAAAAGACTTGTGTAGGTCAAGTGATAGTGACATTCTCCGTCTGGTGCTTAAACATCCCATTTGGGGCGCAGTAGGGATATAAGGTCTACCAACCTACGAATATGATCATTAGGTGTAGGGGGAGGGCTATCCTCCATGCTCCCATAATTGAACACTATTTCACCGAGTTTTATCCATATCCTAGTTTTGAGACGAGAATAAATCCCCTACAGTAGAGAATGACGGAGTCTGGGTGGAATAATCGACCAGCTCACCTGTCTGGACAGTCGGTGGATCAGTTTCTGTGACTGCTGTGCTTGCAGCAGCACCATCTTGTCGGCCTGGGAGACCTCTGGATCATCCCCCAGCAGCAGCTGTAAAGAGGATTTTGGCTTGCCTTTGGCCATAGACCACACACCAGAGGTATTTTGAACTGGATTAAATGGATAATGAATGGGGGCGGGATTGCTATCTGCCAGGGTCAGCAGCGTAGGCTGACTTTGAGCAAAGCTGAGGTCTTGCATGTCTGCCATTTTCAGCTGCACACATGGGCCCCCCGAACAAAGGCATTTCAATCCCAGAGAATTCTCTATGGCTTGCATCCTGGCCTTCCTATAATTGAAATGTAACCAGAATTCTGTCCAGAATAAACTACCTTTTTACATCACCCCATGCTTCCTTGGGGTCCCGATTTGATTATTTCTGCCCTGCAGAAACCACTCTTTGAACCCATCAGGATACTAGAATATATTCTCTCCTATAAAGTGGCCTTCTTGGTAGCTATCAGGTCCCTAACCTAGTGGCTCACTTGTAAGAAGCCATTCAAGACCCTTTATAAAGACAGTTGTCTTGCACACAAGACCTACCTTTTCTGTCTAAAAAGGTATCTAACTTCCCTGATGTACCCCAAAGAGATCGCTCTTCACTGTGTGGACATTGTCAGAGCTATCAGTTTACTAGCTTTACAAGGCCACCACCTGGGCTTCAGTTTTGCCAGGTGGCTGTCCAGTCTTCTGAGAAATCAGCTTTGGCTGCAAGGTTTTTTGCAGCAGATCTGAGTTGGGTCTGATGACACTTTTTTTATTTTTTGGGCCTGTTGGCACAGTTCTGTTTGCCTTGTTGTTGCACACCCTTGTTTATTGCTTGGGAATGTCCAAGGATTTATTCAAATCCAGCCTGTGACCCCCTCCACTGGACTATTAACAAGCCATGCAAATACAACATTTTTTTACTACTTTCCAAGTATGGAATGTACCTCTGGCTCGGCTTTAGTTAATCTGGTTGAAAAAAGACACTAGTCCATCCAGTTCAACCAGCTCCTCGTTCAAACATCCATTGACTGGACACTTTATCGATCTTGGACCTCTGGTTTTTGCACACCTTTTCCAATATTCCAATCATCCCCCCATTGAGGTGCAAATATAAGAAAAAATCCCTTCTGATAATGCCGTTGAAGTGTGCATTCTGCAAAAATGCAGAACCCCCGACAGTTGGTCAATGAATGGCTGGCTGTGATAAACTTGATTGGTAATATGGAGTGATTGACAGCAACTCGAAAAGATGAACAGTTACGTAAAGCATGGTTTTATTGGTACTTTTTCCAATGCTCTGCAGATATGCTACATACATGTCCTACGTAGTTCTTTAAACCCTTTTGGCATAGAGTGCCATAATTGGCACAATTCTGCTTCCAATTGGGTTGCCATGGACTTTTTATTTATTTTTTAATCTCTCTCTGCTTCCCCTCTTCTCTCCTTCCCCCCTATTCCCCATTTATCTTCCTATTTTTTTTCTAGGAGCATTTTTCATTTTCCCACTATAGGACTTTGGAAAAAGAATTCAGCGTATGCACCATTTTTTTTTTTTTTTTTTTTTCTGAGACCTCTACCTACATGTGGAAATCACGGGGGATTGATTCCTTGTCCTTTTCATGAGGGTGTACTGATCCTGCATTATCACATAGCAACTTCCTAATTTACATTTTAAATAGGTTTAGTTTTTCACTGCACTGGATCAGTAGTGTATTTCAATCTGGTATCAAATCACTCTGCTTTCTGTCTGTCTATCTTATCCTTGTGGTCAATTTCCATTGTATGCTTTGCTGTAGGATGCGGTAAAGCTTATTTAAAAATTCCAGCCTGTGTACTGGCCTGTATGATTAAGATTTAAGGCATTTGTCTTGGAGTTCAGGACACAGGCAACCCTCCCCTCCGTTTCAGTGTTACTCTGCATGGTTTGCTAAAATACTGAGCTGCCAGGAGTAGGGTAGGGTTACCAGGGTATGCTCAGGGATTGGGGGTGTCCAGCAAAGCTTTGCCAGTGTCCACTCACCTGAAAATTACCAGTCTCTATCCCAGGAATATCCAGTGTGGTGAGGTGAAAACAAAAAGGAACTGAAAACTTTCATGTAATGCACTACGATGTATGCTGCTGTAGAATCATGTTATGTATTTTTTTTTTTGTAATGCAATTTTAGTCTATAACATTTTCCAGGCAATAAATATGGGAAAGTGTAAGGGTAGACATCTTAACAGCAAAATGCTTAAAAAAAAAGCCTTCATTGTTTAATATATCACACCTATTTATGTCTAATAAAATTTTGTCCAATAAAATTTTGTCCAGTCTATAAAAAGTTCTTATTACTACTTTCTGTGCTAAAATATGGTATACATCTTAAATGTGTAATTTTTTAATACCAAATAGCTTCCATTGTCTGACGTGTTTTAGAATAGTTCCAGAATAAATTAAAGGATTGCTAACATTTTTTTTTTTTTTGTTTGTATTCTAATCAGTTCCAGGCCCTTGTGAACCAGAAGATTTGCTGGGTGGGGTAATTTTTGGGGCCAGTTATCTTGGATCTACACAACTTGAATGTGAAAGACACCAAATGGCAAGTAACCAAATGAAACAGGCGCGAGAAGCAGTGGACAGGGTGAAGGTGAGATGGAAGTAAAACATTTTATATTCAATGGTGCTCAGGTGACATGGATAAAAAAAATCTGTGTATACAAGGAGGGAAAATGCACAGAACGACTGAAAGAAAATTCTCTCGTCTATTCAGTAACTTTTTAATAGTTTTAGCACAGCTAAGAGATAGATCATGTGTTAATTGCCTGAAACTCATACAGTTCTATGTCTAATGTAACTCTAATGTAAAAATGCATTAAAAAAAAAGCCTTTAAAAAATACATTGTCAACATTTTGACAATACAAAGAATGCAAAATGTGAGTGCAATCAGGGAAGCTAAAATAGACCATTAAAGGCACATAGTGGAGAAGAGTAAAAAAAAATAAAAAAATCTTTAAACATATACTGTAAGAAAGTAAGGCCAGAACCAGTGTTAATTTTGGCTGCAAATTTCGATTTTAGTTTTAATCTTAGGAGTAAAATGGCATTTTTAGTTTTAGTCCCATTTTAGTCTTCTGCAATTGTTAGTTTTAGTCGTATTTAGTCGACTAAATCTCCAATACATTTTAGTCGACTAAAACTCATTTTAGTCATCTAAAATCTAATAGGTGTAATTAAATTGTAATGCATTAGTTAACATTTCTCTTCAATTTACAAACTCATTATATACTGCTGGAGTGAAAAATCAAATATGTTTATTATGGCATTGAGGTATGAACATGCGCGACAGACCACTGTTAATTTTGAAGTCAAATTTGAATTTAGTTTTAGTCTTATGCCCTGTACACACAATAGGATTTTCCGACAACAAAATCCATGGGATTTTTTCCAACGGATGTTGGCTCAAACTTGTCTTGCATACGCATGGTCACACAAAGTTGGTTGGAAATTCCAAACGTCAAGAACGCGGTGACGTACAACGCATACGACGAGCCGAGAAAAATGAAGTTCAATAGCCAGTGCTACTCTTCTGCTTGATTCCGAGCATGCGTGGCACTTTGTGCGTCGGAACTGTGTACACACAATCGGAATTTCCGACATCTCAAATTTTGTGTGTCGGAAATTTCTATGGAAAATGTGTGATGGAGCCTACACTCGGTCGGAATTTCCAACAAGGTCCTATCACACATTTTTAATCGGAAATTCCTATCGCGTGTACAGGTCCTAAGTCTTTTGACTAAAATGCCATTTTAGTTTTAGTCGTATTTTAATTATATCAGTTGTTTTAGTTGTATTTAAGTAGACTAAAATAATAATCATTTAGTCGACTAAAATGTTTTAGTCGACGAAATTAATGCTGGCCAGAGCATATTGGCCCCATAAAGGATGATGAAGGGAATTTGGTTACAAAAGACAAAGAGGAGGCAAAAGTTTTAAATGCTTTCTTCTCCTCATTTTTCACAAAGAAAACTTGGGAATATAATAACTAAGACTGTAATGTTATTAACACATCACAGAATGTACCCTCATGGCTAACAGAAGAGTGCTAGAAAAAAGACTTGAAAAACTTAACATAAATAAGTCACCAAGACCAGATGGCTTACACCCGAGGGTCCTTAAGGAACTCAGTCAGGTGATAGCTAGACCATCGTTCCCTTTTTTTTTTTTTTTATGGACACTTTACTGACTGGGATGGTACCAACTGATTGGAGGAAAGCCAATGTGGAACTACAGGCCAGTTAGCCTAACATCAATAGCAGTGCTGGTGTGTCCATAAGGGCGCACGGGCGCCGCCCCCTCTCTCCAGCCACCCCCTCTATCACCTATAGATGGACTCATGCTTGCATGAATCTATCCACGCCAGTCGCTGCCTGGCCCCCTTTCGGGCCAGGGCCCTGAATTACAGCGGCATGGGGGGGGGGGGGGGGGGGGGGGGGGTTGAAGCACCTGATTAGAGCCATAGGCTCTAATAGGCATCAAAAAAGGTGACCAGCGAGCTTGGCGCTCGCAGTTCACCCAGGTGTGTTAGAAAAGCAAATTAATATTCGCTTTCCTAACACTGAACCGTCTCTCCGCCAATAAGGTGCTTGGGTCTGTTAACCATCACCTGATTGGCTGAAACGACAGGTGCTGTGATTGGATGCCAGGCGTCCAATCATAGAGGACAGGAGAAGACAACGAGGACATCGACGGCCGCCGTCACCCGCTGCCCTATCGAGACAAGTGGGTAAGTGCTGGACAGATGGCGAGCAAGCTAGCAGGGGGAGGGGCATAGTGGCAGCATTTGATGGGCACAGTGGCAGCGTTTGGCAGGCACAGTGGCTGCGTTTGGGGTTTCTTTTTTCCAGAATTTTTCAGTTTGTTTGTGCCTCCCCAAAAATTTTGAGCACCAGCTGCCACTGATCAATAGTCTAAAAGCTATTGGAGGGGATAAGGGATTATATCCAAGGTTTTAATGAAACCGGTATCATTAGTGGTAATCGGCATGATTCATGAAGATTCGTTCTTGCCAGACCAATATATTAACCTTCTATGAAGAAGTGAGCTGCCACCTGGATAAAGCAATGCCTGTGGATGTGGTGTATCTGGATTTTGCAAAGGCATTTGATACAGTTCCCCATAAACGTTTACTTTACAAACTGCGGTCAGTTGGCATGGACCATAGGGTGAGTACCTGGATTGAAAACCTGCTACAGGGGCGGTTGGTGGTAAATGGCGAGTACTCAGAATGGTCTGGTGTGGTAAGTGGGGTCACCCAAGGATCTGTCCTGAGACCAATTCTGTTTAATTTATTTATAAACGATCTAGAGAATGGGGTAACCGGCTTAATCTCCGTATTTGCGGATGATACAAAGTTAAACAGGGCAATAACTTCATCGCAGCATGTGGAAACCTTACAAGAAGATCTAAATAAAATAATGGGGTGGGCAACTACATGACAAATGAGGTTTAATATTGAAAAATGGAAAGTAAAGCATTTTGGTGCTAAAAATACGAGCGCAAGTTACCGTATATACTCGTGTATAAGCAAACTTTTTCAGCACATTTTTTATGCTGAAAAAGCCCCCCTCGGCTTATACTTGAGGGAGGGTGCAGCCTCACTGTGCCCATCTGCAGCTGTACCTTTTGATAACCAAAATAGTGGTGTCTCCCGCTGTGTCATGCAATCTTAACTGTGCAGCAGCTGTCTCACTGTAACAAAGCCCCGCCTCCTCGTCCGTGATAGACGGAAAAACTGATTCAGTTTCCCAGCATTGTCTCAGTGTTCAGTCTATCATGGAGGAGGCGGGTCTTTGTTACAGTGGATGGCCGCCGAACAGTTAAGACTGCATGACACAGCGGGAGACACCCGCTGTTTTGGTTATCAAAGGTACAGCTGCAGATGGGCACAGTGAGGCTGCAGATGGGCACTCAGTAACTGCAACAAAATAAATAAATAATCACGGAGTGATCAAAAACCAACAGTGGTCACTGAATCGTGACCCAGCTGTTAATCAAGTGCAGTGAATAGATCCTTTAAAGTGCATACAGTGATAAATAAATAAATAAATCAATAATATATAAACACTAAAGATATATATACAATCACTCTAAAAACATATATGTGAATAAAAGTGGCATATAAAAACCATATATCTTTGATCTTGAAAAACCATAGAATAGTGGGAGCATAAACAATGAATCGATCAATCAATGAAAAATCAGTCCATAGAGTGGTACAGAGTGGAAGTAGTGTGATAAAAGTGACACCTATAAGGAAAAATAGTCTCTATGATGCAGATAAAATATGCTTTTTCATTCTGTTTTCCACACGTGGGGAGTGCTGGGTGGTGAGGGTCTATCCAACAATGGTGCTCTCTAGCCTCTCACCTCTCTTCCGATTAAAATCGGCCTTTATAGATACTCCTGTGGCAATCTCCAGCTCTCCAAACCCCAGTATGGCTCTCAATGCATTCAGCTTTACGGATCAAACGATACCAGATCAGAGTCTCCACTTCCCCACAGCAATGTTATGGCTCCCCCTCCGGGGGGAGTGAATCAATCAAAGAATGAGAAAAAATGGAGAGAGGGGACCCGATCGTGAAGTATGTCAAAATACGTTTTAATAGAACAAAAAGTAAATGCTTACATTAAAAACAGCAGCTGGATGAATGTGTGCGGTCTCTGCGTCAAACACTTCCGGTATCCTGACCAATCCCTATGCATTACGTCACGTGACCTCGTGACTTCTTCAGGGGATGCTGATTGGTTGTTTAGTGTGTCTTTTATATCTGACAACCGGAAGTTGTCTAGCGGCCATTTTGCCGTGGTCCGCGTGTGTAAACAAAGCGCGGCCATTTTCCTGTGGACTTCCTGCACTTATTCCGCTCTATGAGGCGGATCTAATGGCTGGGCTTATCCGTGATGTTTGTTGCATTGTGTAGTTCGGGATTATCTCCTGTGTCTGTGCAGACACACAAAGTTAAATGAGCACTCTACCCAATTGATTTAAATGGGATCTGGTTCGATGCAGCACCTACAACCATTATCAGGACCATTTCTCGGTGGCGCTGAATAGCAGTAGCAAGGGCAGCCCAAAAACTAAAATATCCTAAGGGATCATAAGATTTTAATGTTAATCTGGTCCATGGAGCACAGTCACTGGCAATTAAAAGATTGTCATGACATAGCCCTCATGTGCCCTATTGAGGCAAAGAATAACTAAATCCCTATACATACATATGTGTTGGAGATGTGAAGTCCAACACAATATGTATCAACGGAAGCTGGGTTTGGCCTATGAGTCTGTCAGTACTGACAGACTCATAGGCCAAACCCAGCTTCCGTTGATACATATTGTGTTGGACTTCACATCTCCAACACATATGTATGTATAGGGATTTAGTTATTCTTTGCCTCAATAGGGCACATGAGGGCTATGTCATGACAATCTTTTAATTGCCAGTGACTGTGCTCCATGGACCAGATTAACATTAAAATCTTATGATCCCTTAGGATATTTTAGTTTTTGGGCTGCCCTTGCTACTGCTATTCAGCGCCACCGAGAAATGGTCCTGATAATGGTTGTAGGTGCTGCATCGAACCAGATCCCATTTAAATCAATTGGGTAGAGTGCTCATTTAACTTTGTGTGTCTGCACAGACACAGGAGATAATCCCGAACTACACAATGCAACAAACATCACGGATAAGCCCAGCCATTAGATCCGCCTCATAGAGCGGAATAAGTGCAGGAAGTCCACAGGAAAATGGCCGCGCTTTGTTTACACACGCGGACCACGGCAAAATGGCCGCTAGACAACTTCCGGTTGTCAGATATAAAAGACACACTAAACAACCAATCAGCATCCCCTGAAGAAGTCACGAGGTCACGTGACGTAATGCATAGGGATTGGTCAGGATACCGGAAGTGTTTGACGCAGAGACCGCACACATTCATCCAGCTGCTGTTTTTAATGTAAGCATTTACTTTTTGTTCTATTAAAACGTATTTTGACATACTTCACGATCGGGTCCCCTCTCTCCATTTTTTCTCATTCTTTGATTGATTCACTCCCCCCGGAGGGGGAGCCATAACATTGCTGTGGGGAAGTGGAGACTCTGATCTGGTATCGTTTGATCCGTAAAGCTGAATGCATTGAGAGCCATACTGGGGTTTGGAGAGCTGGAGATTGCCACAGGAGTATCTATAAAGGCCGATTTTAATCGGAAGAGAGGTGAGAGGCTAGAGAGCACCATTGTTGGATAGACCCTCACCACCCAGCACTCCCCACGTGTGGAAAACAGAATGAAAAAGCATATTTTATCTGCATCATAGAGACTATTTTTCCTTATAGGTGTCACTTTTATCACACTACTTCCACTCTGTACCACTCTATGGACTGATTTTTCATTGATTGATCGATTCATTGTTTATGCTCCCACTATTCTATGGTTTTTCAAGATCAAAGATATATGGTTTTTATATGCCACTTTTATTCACATATATGTTTTTAGAGTGATTGTATATATATCTTTAGTGTTTATATATTATTGATTTATTTATTTATTTATCACTGTATGCACTTTAAAGGATCTATTCACTGCACTTGATTAACAGCTGGGTCACGATTCAGTGACCACTGTTGGTTTTTGATCACTCCGTGATTATTTATTTATTTTGTTGCAGTTACTGAGCACTTTAACACTAGATGCACTTTAGCGCAAAAACACTATTTATTTATTTTGGATTCACGAGTTAGTGTTGACTCTTAGTTTTTGCAGCTTCTTTAGGACTTGTTCCATATTTTGTATTTGCAACTTTCACCATTTTAGATCACGTTTATTTATTACTTCATCTATAAATTCAACATCTAGTTCTTAAACCAGCGCAAAGGACACTCACATTCATTTCTGCAGATGGGCACTGTTTACCCAGTAGCTGCTGCATTTCCCACCCTAGGCTTATACCCGATTCAATACGTTTCCCAGTTTTTTTTGTGGTAAAATTGGGTGCCTCGGCTTATATTTGGGTCGGCTTATACTACGGTACTCGCTAGGAGGAGAACCGCTGGGGGGGAATCTAGGATGGAAAGGTACCCTGGGGGTCCTAGTAGATGACAGCCTCAGCAATGACATGCAATTCCAAGTTGCTGCAAGCAAAGCCAACAGAATATTGGCATGTATTAAAAAGGGGATTCACTCCAGAGATTAAACGATAATTCTCCCACTCTTCAAGACTTTGGTCCATCCTCTTCTTGAGTGTGTCATCCAGTTCTGGGCACCAGTCCTTGGAAAGGATGTGCTGGAACTGGAGAGAGTCCAGAGAAGGGCAACAAAGCTAATAAAGGAACTAGAAGATCTCTGCTGTGGGGAAAAACTGCAAGCATTGCACTTATTCTCTCTGCAGAAGAGACCCTTGAGAGGGGATTAAAAAAAAATCTGACATGCCCAATCACTCAAATTTGATGGCCTCATGAAAATTGGTCATTGCTGCAGCCCACTCATGGTGCGAAATTTGAACAAAAATTCTTAGAAAAGATTTTCGGAATTCGAACCCATGTATGGCCGGCCTTAGTCCTCTGTGTTCATATTAAAGAATATTACATAGTTGGGGGGCATGGCCAAGAGCGGCATGTGAGAGGATGCTGCTTCGATCCTGCTCCCAGCCTGTGAAACTTGGATTTCGATCCACAACCCTGCCGGACCCACCTCTGACACTCCTGGTTCTGCCACCTGACACTTTGGACGCCATGCAGACCCGTAAACAGATGGAGACCGGGGGTCTGCCCGAATTCCAACAGGGCGCCACAGCCTCCCTCGCCACGTGCTCACATGGATCTGACAAGCTGAAGGATTCGAGTAAGCCCCCCAAAAC
Source organism: Lithobates sylvaticus (assembly GCA_028564925.1). Lineage (NCBI taxonomy): Eukaryota > Metazoa > Chordata > Amphibia > Anura > Ranidae > Lithobates > Lithobates sylvaticus. The sequence continues at coordinate 411,990,803 of CM053026.1, forward strand.
TCCCAAGACAAAAGGAAAGCACCCCCCCAGGGACATGTTGTGTTACACACAAAAACTGTCTGGGCTTATGGGGCAGAGAGGGGAGAAAGATATGGATGCCGCTCCAGCTATATTACATGCAGCACTGGCAGGGCTCACAGGCCACCCCCCCCCCCCACACAGGAATCCACTCTCCCTGAGATTGAGGTGGAAGAGGGGGGGATGAAAAGGCAGCACAACCCAACCTGGCAGACATCCTCAGAGCGGTACATAATTGCACAGCCTCTGTGCATACTTTGCAGGAGCAATTTAGCAGCATGAAGGAGGAACTGGGCTTTATCTGCCATGACATACAAAAGGTTAGAGAGCGCACCACTGCTGCAGAAGGTTGCATCGGCGACATAGACAAACTGGGCCCCTTATCAGACACACTCAGATCACAGCGAGACTTACAAAGGCAAACAAGCTTAGGTCAGATGATATTGAGAACCGTCTGAGGAGGAACAATGTGCGACTAGTGGGGCTCCCGGAGAAGACGGAGGGCAGGGACCCCACTTAATTAGTGGAAAAATGGCTGCTTGAGGTCTTTGGGAGGGATGTGTTCACCTCATTGTACTCAGTGGACCGGGCACACAGAGTGCCACCCAGACCTCTCCCACCAGGCCATCTGCCTCGTACCCTTCTAGCCAGACTCCTTAATTATAAAGACAAGGAAATTATACTTCGCCAAGCAAGGGAATGGCGCAACATACAATTTAACGGTGCACGCATTTCTTTTTACCCTGACTACTCTGCGGAAGTACAACGCAACAGAGTGAGATTTGCAGATGGTAAAAAGAGGCTTGAACAACTTCAAGCTCCATACACCATGCTGTTCCCGGCACGACTCTGCATCATGGTTAGAGGCCAAGCACATTTTTTTTGAATCTGCAGCTGATGCATCTGCATGGATTGATGCCAACGAAAATGTTATCCGCCAGACCGGGAAGGCTGCATCGGAGCGAGACTGACATCGGGCTCCAGTGTTCCCGGTGGTGAGGTGAACAAAGCGAAAGCTGCCTTTATCCTGTTTTGTCTTCAGGACAGCGGCAGTTCTGCTGGGAGGCAAAACTGTTTTCTCCCCCCAGCGTTGTGAGCAATGTGAATTTTCAAAAATCACCAGGAAAGAACTAGTTGATTCCCTTTGAGTTATGCCAGTTGTGCTGCTCGAAGCAACCCTATGTTCTCAGTTTGTTTACTTTCAGTTATCAACCGACCGATTGAGACAGAAATCGCTGGTTAGCCAATGTTTCCTCTGTCACACAGTAATGGAGACTCTACTATTCTTAGTTCACTATTTTTCTTCACGGTTCAACTAAGCTGCCGCTATGATTCCAGAACTATTGACCTCACTTGCAGCCACCGCGCATTCACTGTAAAATTATGCCTTGACACTTATCCAATGCCCAGTGACCGACATGCTATTATACTTAGGCTGTGCAGAAATATGCATTACCCCGGGCAAGAAGGCCTATAAAATTATTACAAGATGGTATAGAACACAGAGTATACTACACCGGATATACCCCCAATGTCATGAAGCGGAAGGGACAATCTTACATATTTTTTGGGAGTGTACAAGAATTGGGGAGTTCTGGGAAATGGTTGCCGAAACAATTAAAACAATAACAGGAACCGCTCTAGGGGATAGACCGACAACGTTTATGCTGCTGGACATCCCTAGATCAGTGGGAAAATTTAAAAACTCACTAGTGAAACATCTCATAACAGCAGCGAGGGCGTGTATCCCTGTGCTGTGGAAGAAAGACAGACCTCCAACTAGAACTCAATGGTTCATTAGAATAGCAGAAATACAACAGATGGAGAATCTTACCCTGGCAATGAAGGACCAGGATGAGAGGATAACTTGATAACTTGGGCCCCATACTTGGCGCACAAGGAAAGCCAGAATAACTAATAGATTGAGAGGTAGAGGGGATCATAAGGGGAAGGAAGGGAAAAGAGGGAAAGGTAAAGAGGAAGGGAAACAAAAAGGAAAAGGGAGATCGGCAGGGGGGAGGGGAGTGAGAAGAGGTAGAGATGGGGAGGTTTGGAGAGAGTTCTTGAAGGGAGAGAAAATGTTTATTTTTTTTCATTTTTGTTTTGATAGGGGTTAAAACTGGAAAATGAGTAAACATAGGGGTCAAGAGGTACAATTATAAATGTCTATTAAGTTAGAAGAACCTAAGCTGTATTAGGAAGACAATATGTGAATGTAATGAATTGTTTTATGAAACCTATGGAAATAAAGAATTGATTAAAAAAAAGAAGGCCTGGGGCTCCATTCACCCTATCAAAGATGCCTTATTGATTCTAGATGAATACTGTCCTGGAATATCTCCAGGCCCCACTTAAACGTACCATGGTGTCCACCGTTCTCAGAAGGCACTCATCGGCTATTTATGCCCTTCAGGAAACCCATTTGGTTCCAGAGACGGTATCTTGTGTTAACTTTTCATGGGTGGGATAGGCGTAACATTCCACGCACACCTCCTACTCAAGGGGGGTGAGTGTATTGGTACACCGATCTGTAGATTTCGAGGTGTATGACAAACTGACTATGAGGGGAGGTATGTGATCCTGCTATCCTGTAAAGTGTACCAACTGAAATGCATCTTGGCTGCTTTATATGGGATTTTGAACATGCCCAGCTAATCTCTAACAACAAATTGTGCTGGCTCTCCTGTACATTAGCCCCATAAAGTGACCAGCACTGGGTTCCAATGTGCTGCCGCTGCCATGGAGACAGGGACCAGCGCTGTGAATAGCCAGGACAGGACAGCAACCCTGGTAGTTCCACCACTGGTCCACACTGGAGGATTCCCCCATCCACCTTTAATTTGTAGATGGGAGAATTGGATCATTTCTTTTTATGTCCCACCCCCTTTTAACTCTGAGGCATTGAGAACCCTCCTGGCATTTAAGCCAAGCAACCCTGACCTACCTTTGATTGCTGTGGGTGACCTTAATTGCTATATGTACCCAGTCCTGGATAAACATCCCCCTTCGGTGACTGGCCGCACAATTGCCTGAACGACACTGTGGTAATTCAGAGGAGGTGGGGTGGATAGACCCTTGGCGGGGCCGCAACCCGCAGCAGAAACAATTCTCCTGTTTTTCTAAGACGCATCTCTCCTTCTCTAGGCGAGATCTCTGCCTATGCACACCCCAAACGTCCCGCTTCCTACATGACATCAAATACCTAGTCAGTGGCATCTCCGATCGCTTTCCCCTATTAGTCTGATCTGATTTCTAAACCTGACACGACCCTGCCAAGGGCCCCTTGGAAACTCAATGCCTTTTGGTTAAACCTATTTCCCTCCTATGATGCTATAACTGATGCAATTGCAGAGTTTTGGCTACATCATGCGGATCACCCTAATCTGAATACAGCTTGGGATGCCTTTAAAGCATTCCTGAGAGGTATCCTTATTACTGAAGTTATGGGTATTAAATCTAAAACAAGTGCACAGAAGGAGCAGGTGGAGTGATTGGCGAGCCAGCTCCAGACACGGTTTATTGATAGCCCTAGTGATTCTAATATGGAGGCATGGCTGGCTACGCAGGAGGCGGTTGATCGTATTACCAGTTCAGCAGCTTATATAGATTTTTCAATAGACTTGCTTTTTACGAAGAGGAAGAACAGACAGACCGTATACTTGCAAAAATTATGAAGTCTTCCCAGACCTCCCCCTCTATTGGTGCGCTACACACCAAACAGGGAAGGATGGTGAACACTCCTACCCAAATCATGAAGGAGCTGGTGGAATATTACTCAGATCTCTACCAGTCTTGTGCATGCTACTCGGAGGCGGAATTGCAGACCTACCTACGGGTCGTTGAGCTGCCCCGCCTCTCTGCATCCCAAAAAGCACTTTTGGATGCTCCCATTAGAATGGAGGAATAGCAAGAGGCGATTAGCCTCTCCCCTAATTCCAAGGCCCCGGGGCACGATGGCCTCCCGATATAAATTTATAAACAATATGGGGGACTCATTCGACCCTATCTCCTTACAGTACTTAATTCAGCCAGGGAATGTCAGTGTCTGCCAGTATCTATGACTAGGGACAATATTGTGCTTATACTAAAACCACGTAAGGACCCGCTGGATCCGGGTTCGTATAGACCAATATCCCTTTCACAAAGTTATATTAAAATTCTAGCAAGGTCCTAGCCTTGAGACTCAATAAGGTTATCTCCTCCATCATTCACCCGAACCAGTCTGGTTTCATCCCCCAAAAATCAACTGCCATAAATCTCAACAGAGAGAGACATTTTCTTAACTTGCAGGCCCAACCGGATAATGTGGGAGACAGGGGACTGCTGTCATTGGATGCCCATAAGGCTTTGGACAGCATAGAGGGGCAGTACCTCTGGACAGTTGTAGGAAAGTTTGGATTTGGGGACACGTTTTTGTCCTTGGTCCGGCTGCTCTATGACTCCCCGCAGGCAGTTATTAGAGAAGCGGCCACATCTCCCTACCCTTCCATCTCCACAGGGGTACCTGAAAGGGCTACCCATTGTCCCCATTACTATTTGCCGTCGTGATAGAGCCTATGGCTGCCTTGATTGGGTCTAATCCATCTATCAGTGGTTTTAAATACGGGGGACTTCACGAAAAAATTAATGCTCTATGCCGATGACACCATGTTACTCTTGGGAGACCCTTCCGACTCTCTGAGGACAGTGATGTCAGTCATCGAGAAATTTGGAGTGTACTCTGGCTTAACTGGACCAAATCCTCATTAATGCTAATAGATGCAGGACCTGATAGCCAGGGTTCTGCACTACACAAAGTGCCAGTGACCTCAAGCTTTAAATATCTGGGGGTATACGTCACCCCTGAGACACGAGATTGTATTCCCCTCAATTTATCACCCCTGCTAGGTCGCATTCGCAATGGAATCAGTTTGGTCGAGACTAAAAATGTCCCTGGTAGGTAAAGTAAACCTCATAAAAATGATCTTCATGCCACAACTTCTATTCTACATCATACCCCAATAGTGGTCCCCTTAAAATATTTTGTATTATCAACTCCATCTTTAGGTCCTTCCTATGGCATGACAAACCCCCAAGAGTTAACAATTGCACAAACCCAAAGACGCGGGAGGCCTGGCCCTACCTAATTTGTGGATTTACTATGTAGCGGCCCAACTACAGCATATTGCTCGGGCCATGTCTCCGCCGCAAGGGGAGATGGGGGGGGAAACTCCGAAACAGGGTTAATGACGTAGAAGAGGGATTAGATGCCTTGGCCTATGCAAAATCCAATAAGAAGTTCCCCACATTTGCTCTGCTCCAAAAGATATGGAACAAGGCCAGACACTTACATGCCGTCGAAGGCTTTACCAAATACGGCCCAATTTGGGACAATGGTTACTATCCAGAAGTGCAATCCTTGACATGTGGGGCTCGTGGAGGAAACGCGGAGTCGCGCACCTGAACCACATTTTAGTGGCAAATTGAGCTCTTTTTCCGACATGCAGGAGTGATTTTGACTCCCATAGACTATGTACTTCTATCATATGCAGCTGCAACATGCTGTTAGGGCTCAATCCAGTGAGACTCCGTGGGTGTTATCCCCAACCCCCATATTCCACTACACGGAGGAGGTTACCTGTTTCAAAGGCTTTATTTCTAGCTGTTATTCAGTGTTATTGGTGGGATTCCCTTTGGAGGCAGTGAACAAGTGGGAGATTGACGTGGGCACTTTTGAGGCAAATCAGTGGGAAGAGGTCCTCCAGGTTGTCCAAATGTCATCCCTCAATGTAGCGCAACGACTATCCCATTTGTACATCATCTTGCAGATGCATTATATGCCCGCAAGGCTGTTTAGAAAGGGGGCGAGACGAAACTCTGACTGCCCTTGGTGCGCTAGTGATCATGGAGACTTGATCCATATGCTGTGGCGTTGCCCCAAGCTTCACCTAAACTGGACAGGGGTCCTGAACACCATTAACGAGGCCTTTTCAGTTACTATGCCGACAGATCCCAGACCATGTATACTGGACTACCTCCCCCTTGACGATAACTCTAAACCACCTATTGCAAGAGCCCTTTTTCAGGCTCGCCTGCTTGTCCTTCGGCAATGGAAGGCAGTTGACCCTCCCACGGTCAAGGAATGGATTAACCGGGTGGGTGACACTTTACCGCTGGAGAGGTTTATCTTCCAGCATAGCGGATGCCCTGGTAAATTCGATGCATTGTGGTCACCCTGGCTGGATACCCCGGGACTCTCCCCCCAGTGGACCTCATACTGGACAGACTATTAATCTAAACTAGTTGCTTAAGGTTTAAAATCTGTAACGTTGCTTAATGTTAGACAGCGCAGCCGGCCCTGTAGGGTAGTATGTTGAAGGTGCATAATGAAGATACCATTTTGAGTGCTGGTGTAAAGTGATAAGTATACCGATTGTACACTGTAACTTGTTGAATCTGGGATCTATTCCATGTTTGTAATTTAATTTCTTTAATAAATTTCTTTGAGGGGGAAAAAAAAAAAGAATATTACATAGTTGCATAGTTTACATAGTAGGTGAGGTTGAAAAAAAGACACACAAGTCCAACCTATGTGTGCTTTTATGTCAGTATTACATTGTATATCCATGTATGTTGTGGTCGTTCAGGTGCTTATCTAATAGTTTCTTGAAACTATCAATGCTCCCCACTGAAACCACCACCTGTGGTAGAGAAATTCCACACCCTTGCCACTCTTATGCCCCATACACACGGTCGGAAAATCCGACCACAAAATCCATCGGATTTTGTCCGACGGATTTAGTCCGACACTGGTGTTGCATACACACGGTCGGACAAAGTTGTCAGAAAAACCGATCATTCTGAACGTGGTGACGTTTGTTGCCTACGACGGGACTACGTAGAGGCTAGTAGCCAATAGCTTTGGTCTTGTAATGTGATCTGAGCATGCGTGGCACTTTGTCCGTCGGAATTCGATACACACGATCGGAATTGGTGTGATCGGACTTTGTTGTCGGAAAATCTTTAGAGCAGGAGATAGAACTTTGTCCGTCGGACAATCCGATGGAAACTGTCCGATGGTGCCTACACACGGTCGGAATTGCCGACAACTTTGTCCGATAGGACAGAATCCATCGGAAAATCCGACCGTGTGTATGGGGCTTTACAGTAAAGTACCCGCTACGCAGTTTAAGGTTAAACCTCTTTTCTTATTTTATTGAGTGGCTACGTGTCTTATTAAACTCCCTTCGGCAGAAAAGTTTTATCCCTATTGTGGGATCACCAGTACAGAATTTGTAACTTGAAATCATATCCCCTCTCAAGTGTCTCTTCTCCAGAGAGAATAAGTTCAGTGCTTATAACCTTTCCTCATAACTAATATCCTCCAGTCCCTTTATTCGTGTTGTTTCCCTTCTCTGTACTTGCTCCATTTCCAGCACATTCTTCCTGAGGACTGGTGCCCAGAACTGGACAGCATACTCCAGATGCAGCTGGACCAGAGTCTTGTAGAGTGGGAGAATTACCGCTTTATCTCTTGACTTAATCCCCTTTTTAATGCATGACAATATTCTGTTTGCTTTGTTAGCAGCAGCTTGGCATTGCATGCCATTGCTGCGCCTATCGTCTACTTGGACCCCCAGGTCCTTTTCCATCCTTAATTTCCCCCAGTGGTTCTCTCCCCAGTGAGTAGATTGCATTCATATTTTTTCTACCCAAATGCATTATTTTACATTTTTCCACATTAAACCTCATTTGCCATGTAGTTGCCCACCCCATTAGTTTGTTCAGATCTTCTTGCAAGGTTTCCACATCTTGTGGCAAAGTTTTTCACCATCTCCCAAAAACTCATAAGAGGTTAAATCCGCTGCAAGGCCCATTATTGCAGGGATTGGAGCCCTTAATGAGAGATTGGGAGAATGGCTAAACAGTGTCCTGCAGCCTCTAGTGTGCAGTCTCCCCAGCTATCTCAAGGATACAAACCATCTTCTGAGTATTGTCCAGGACATGACATGGGACAACAGTTCACTGTGGGTCACATGTGATGTCTTGAGTTTATATTCCTGTATTCCACATGAGAAAGCTCTGGAGGTCATAGCGTTCGATTTGGAACGAGGCACACAGTATAACATTGAGCACAGACTTTTTGTTTTAGATGTCCTACAATATCTCTTGACACACAATTTTTTCACTTTCAATGGAGATTGGTTCCTCCAGAGCAGCCATGTGAGCCAAGTTTTCACCGTCATTGGCTAACCTGTATATGGGTTGGTGGGAACGCCATCACATATATGGTGTTGACAATCCTTTTAGGTCATCGATTTAAACTATTTTATCGCTACATAGATGACCTTATCTTTATTACGGACGGAGAACTTGGCTCCCTAGAGCGTTTTCAGAAAACAGAAAAAACGATTTTTTTAACAAAGAGAGACACACTTTGAGCACATCCTTCAGTAGGGAATTTAATGAGATCAAAACCATTGTACATCCATATTTGCCTATACTTTTTGACGATAGTGTATGCGCAGACCTCTTGAAGGATGGAATAAATTGAATTCCCAGGCGTGCACCTACTTTGGGCAACTCTTTGTCCCCTAGTTTGTTTGATCCTAATAACCTAGTTTGTTTGATCCTAATAACCTAGTTTGTTTGATCCTACCACCTTGAGGTCCACCACTTGGTTGCACTTCAAAGGAAATTATGGTTGCGGTGTGACTGGATGTTCGTGTTGCAAGCACATCATTAAGGGGGATTTAATACAATCCTTCTCTAATGAAAAAAAGCATCAGATCAAATCCTTCTTTACAACACACGGTATGTAATTTATGTTACATGCAAGTCGTGCAATGTGAAATACATCAGACGTACCACTAGGAGACTCTGTGATAGATTTCAAGAACATTTGTACAGCATTGAGAAAAAATGTATCCACAAATGTTGCTAGACACTTGAACCAATCCCATAATGGCAGCAGTACCTTTTGCAGGTGTACAGATTCTAGAAAGTCTTGACACCTACTAGAGGAGGAGAGGTTTTCAAACTTCTCTGCAAAAGGGAGTTTTTGTTGGACTTTTTGTTTTAATACAGAAAACCTTTTGGATTGAACCATGAATGGGACATCACACATTTTTTATAATTAGATTTGTTTTTGTTCCATCCAGATTATATATATATATATATCAATTCCATATCTTTCCCATTTTTTTTTTTTGTCACTGTTGTGATTTGTACATTCTGATGTTTATATTTTACACCGGAATCCATTGCTTTATGTTACTATGCTCCTTATGTCCTTCGTAGATTTGACTTTTGATGGCTACTTTTTTCTCACCAGTCAGCCCTATGCATTTTTCACATCAATAGTCCAATTACATTGAGGTTCAGTTTAGCTGAACAAAGTTTTGGTTCTGAACTTTTAATACCCAATGAGATTTTGCTTTATACATCTATTTACATACACACCTATGAATGGTTATCATGTGTGCATAGACATTTTGCATTCATGTATTCAATGAACAGGTGTGTTTTGGGTTAATCCTTTTTTGGCATTCATACGCTTGGATTTGGACACTGTTGTCTTTTTTTTTTTTTCTAGGCTTTATTGTCCTTTTCTTTACTTTTCTAGTTTTTCATGATTTGCTTGTGACTTAATTTTGGATAAATGACAGCAAGCTTACATATATATTTTTATTATGACTTTTACTGTTTTTGTGTGCATTTTGTTTTAGACACATGTATGCGTTTTAAACATAGCAATGTTTTTGAAATGTTGTTTGTATGTGGAACTGACGCGTACACACGGCTGGAGTTTGCATCGGGCAATTCCAACAAAAATGTAGAACAGGCTCTATATCTAAGTCCGTCGGAAATGCAGACAGGAAAAAGTCAGATGGGGCATACACACGGTCGGAATATCCAATGAAAAGCTCCCATCTGATTTTTTTTCTCTAGAGTCAGGTGTGTTTTTGGGTGGACTCCCTTAAAAGGCCTGCTTGTTTAGTGTTACATTGGTTGTGAACAAGCAAGTGATCGCTTGTGAAACATCTACCATTGCCTGTATCTGTATGACCCTTTTGACAATAAAGATGACATTGAGATAATTTGGAGTTCCAGTGTGCGACCAATTCCTTGTTTTGTTCGCCTTCCACTTCTAAGCCTATGACTCAGGATTCTTCATTCTCAGCTAGATCTCTACCTCTTTTAGTGTCAAAGACCATTAGTTCACATAATGTTTCTGACCTGGAAGAAGGTGAGAATCCGTTGTCTGCATCAGAGAATGAGGATACTGGTAGCTCAACTAGGTATCTTTTTCCAGTTGAAGATATTGACGAACTATTAAAGTCAATATATACTTCTGAACAGATCGAGATGCCTCAGCAAGCCCAGTCTCTTCAGGATAAGATGTACAGAGGTCTACATGGATGGAAATCTAGGTCTTTTCCTGTACATCATTCACTCAAGGATATGATCCTTTCTGAGTGGAAAGAACCTGAAAGAAGGTCGTTCCAGTCTAGAGGACATAAAAGAAGGTTTGCCTTTTAGTCCGATTTTGAGGAGGGTAGCCACCCTGGCAGTATGATTATGTCCGATTTTTGCTTCTCAAAGCGGTACATTGTTTTGCATAGAAATTTGGCGTTTTATATTGTAGGCTTGTAATTCTTAGCAATAACTGAAATTACTTAAATCTGTCCAGACAAGAGTCTAGTAGATATCCCGGGTATGATAAAGTTTGAAACACAAAATTTATAATATAAATAACTATAAATTTATTATAAACAATAATAATATAATAAAATTAATTTCCCCACGATTCACTATCACTCAATTTTGCAAGTGTTCTAATTTACTATCGCTGTTTTCTAGGGATGAAAGGGATGTGAAATGATTTCATACAGTAAAGTAATCTGTAAGACTACAGTGTACTGTATGTGTTATGAATTTTCTATTTTTTTTAATTTGCCGCCGGGCTCCGCCCCTGTGCATCGCAGCGCTCGCAGGAAACAGAGGCATCGGGCGGTGGACACAGCCCGCAGACACAGCGGGGGGACAACGCAGGATCCTGGGGACAAGGTGTGGCTCGGGGTTACCGCTAATGGTACTGAAATTTAACCCCGAGCAACACTCGGGAAAACCGCCAGGGAGGTTAAATGTCCTAAATTAGATTCTCCTATGTCACAAGTATCTAAAAAGTCAGATCTTTCAATTGAGGACTCTGGAGTCCTTAAGGATCAGATGGATAGGAAGGCCTACTCCTTATTATGTAAGGCCTGGGATGCTTCTGCTTTTTCTTTAGGACCAGCTGTAGCATCCACCTGTATTGCTAGGAATTTAGACGTGTGGGTCCAACGTATGGATGACCTTCTCTCCTCCGACACCTCCATAGAGGAGATCAGGAATTATCTACCCCTTATTGCCAAGTCAGTTGCTTTTTTGGTTGATGCGGCAGCAGTTCTGTAAAATCTGTTGCCAGAACATCAGCACTCATTAATTCAGCTAGACGGGCCATCTGGCTAAAATCTTAGGAGGGTAATCTTGCCTCCAAGAATAAACTTTGCGGCATACCCTTTGAGGGCAAGTTCTTATTTGGTTCTTCCTTAGAGGAAGTCCTAGCTCATTCCTCTGAAAAGAGTAAATGGTTTCCATCTTCTCAAAAGAAAGAGCCCCACAATAAGAGGCCTTTTCATGGCTTTCAGAACAAAGTTAATTTTAAGACCAATAGGCAAAGAAGTGGTCATTTTAACAAAGACAAGCTCCTTCAGCCCCTACCAAAAATTCTTAGTGACGCCAGAGCGGGGTAGGAGGGAAGTTGTCCCATTTCATCAAGGAATGGGCAGAGATTGCCAGCAATCCTTTTATCCTCCAAATGATAGAGGTTACAGGTTGGAATTCAAGCCCCCCCCCCCCCCCCCAAGAGTTTTTTTTCTTATACATCTGCCCATCTGCCGAGGGACCAAGAGAGACGGCAGGCCATGGTGAATCTGATTGCGATGTGGGAAACGGAGGGGGTTATTTCTCCTATCCCAAAAGATCAAAAATTCTGAGGATTTTATTCTCACGTCTTTCTGGTATGAAAAGCTACCAGTGGTTTTCGGATAGTCATCAATTTAAGCGTCCTGAACAGATTCATAGCCTACAGACGATTCCGGACATAAAACATTTATTCTGTAAGGAATCTGTTTATTACCATGAGTGTTCGTGGTAACCCTGAATCTTCAGATCGCTTACCTTCATGTACCAATCTGCCAGAATCATCAAAAGTTCCTCAGATTTGCAGTTCTCATGGAGAACGGTCCAAGTCATTGGCAGTTCAGAACCCTCTGTTTTGGTCTCTCGGCAGCACCAAGGATTTTCACAGAAATCATGGCCGAAGTCGTGGCCTATTTTCGAATACACAGGGTATTGATCGTTCCATATTTAGATGATTTTTTTTTTTTTGGTCTTTGCCCAAGAGCCTTGTTTAGGATCTGCAATTGATCTTGCAGTCCTTTCAAAAATTGGGGTGGAAGGTCAATCGGCAAAAGTCTTGTCTGGTTCCCTCAGAGCATGCCCTTTTTGGGTTACCTAATGGACACAGTTGCCCAAAAGATTTTTCTTCCGGAAGAAAAGATTTTAAAGATCCTTCTCTCCATGCAGAACTTAAGGTTGCGCCCACAGGCCTCCCTTCGTTAGATCATGCAGTTATTGGGCTTAATGACTTAATGCAGCCATTCTGGGGGTGCCATGGGCCCAATTGCATCTAATCTCTGTTTGCAGAAAGAAGACCGACTGAAGACCCTTTGCTCAAGAGGTTCCCTTTAGCCAGAACTAGGCATACACCCAGGGCTGTTAAACAGATTCCCTGGGATCTATCGTTAGTATTAAATGCTCTAACTAGGGCTCCTTTTGAGCCATTGCATGAGGCCGCTCTGAAATTGCTTTCTGTAAAGAACACCCGTTCTTCCCCCTCCAACACATGTGAGCCAAGGCATATCGCCAATTCTTTGAAAAATTAAAATGCAGGTATTTTCCTTGAGTCACCCTTGAGGTGACAAAGGGACGTATACAAAGCGTTAATGGCCTATAATGAAAGGAACCTGCATTTAGCTCAGACAGGTGGAACCACTGTTTCGAGCGTAGGAGTATATCCTTTTTCTTGGGGTGCAAAAAGTTACCTTCTTTTTCTCTCCCCCCCCCCCCCCCCCCCCACACTTTTTTCATTTAAGTGATGGCACTGTATATGCCTTTGGCTCCCTTAATCAATAATACAACCATATATAATATATGATTATTTGTAAACCATTTTATTTTTACTACTTTGCATGCATTGCAGTGTTCTATTTTGTCCATCCTCCTGTTGCAGGCCGCTGTGTTCAGCCCCGCGGCACTGGGTGGGTGCCTCTTTTCCGCCCCGCTTCCCGGCACGGTGGGGAGACGCAGATGCTATCTGCGATTCTCCCCAATGTATGTTTCCCTACAGTTGAATCCTTTTTGGACAACTGTGGGGGGCCTTCCCCCGCGCCGGCGGCATTCCGTGATCGCTACCGGACTGTCAGTGACGTTGCGCTTTTGCGTCGGAGGCGATGGTTTAAGTCAGGGCTTATGCCTTCCGGAACGCCGAGGGGACCACGCGAACGATGCCATTTTGGTGACGCAGACCTGTGGGAGGGTGGATTGGGTGGGGCCTGACACCTGCAGACAATGGACAAATCATGCAGACACTTTAAAACCCTACAGCTCCCAGGAGATCCTGAGGTGTTCCCTGGTAATGCTGTCATACACGAATACAAGACTGATGGAGTGCTTGGTAAGTGCAGCTTTTGGAACGCTTTTGACTGGCTAATCTTTGTACTTATGTTACATCCATCCATTTTCATGCCCCAATATTGCTATTTAACTTATACAATACTATCCCTTTTGTAATATAACCTTAGTCTTATCCTTTTACTCTACATATATAGCATTCAGTGTCATATCACTCCTGGTTTGGCACCCTAATTCATTTCACTTTCACCATCACATTGAATTATCCCCCCTTCCTTTTTCACTCCACACACACATCTCCCCCCCCCCCCCCCATCAATTTAGGCACTCCACACTCACACCCACCCTTTAGTTGCCCACATTTTTCACTTTTACACTTTTAATATTTGTTTTCTAGTTTTTAGTAGCCTTTTTTTTGTTTTCACTTTCACACCTTTTATTGTTCCATCATCAGTGTACCCCACATCATGCACTTTCACTTCACTAATCACATCACCACACCCCATTCCTCACCTACCTTTTCACTGCTAGCTAATCTTTCTCATAATCAATCCAATCAACAAACAAACTACGCCATGTTATGTATAACTAACTTTTTCTATAATATGAATCCATTAATGACCAAGTAACAACCAGTCTACAGCTGCCAAGCCCTTCTATATACTGCCCCAAACTTATTTAATGACGACTTACAAAAAGTCTTTGCATGTCCATCTGCAGGTGTTTTACCCCCCATTCTCCTCTCTGGGTCCCAGAACGTGGCCCCCTGCAAGCTCGGTGGACTATGCACCCACCCGGAGGACGCCCGGGGGGGGACATGCGGCAGCGATGGGATCGCTGGACAACTACAATCCTGCAATGCTGATTTGTGTGATGCATCCTCATGTCCTCATCCACACATTGGTAACTATACCTCCATGTGTATGGAAAAGTGTGGGGCCTATCCACAAAGATATACAAGATTATTGACTATAAGTATCGTACCATCATCCAGAATTTAAATGGAAAGATTTTTTGGTGATCTGGTTCCCAACCCAGAGGACCAAAAGAAGAAAGGGGGAGCTATTGGACTATTGCGGTACTTGGTGCGATAAGTTAGATCACAATGTGAGGCAAGTATAAAAGTTTTATATCAATTTATTACAGAACAAAACAGACAAAAAGCAAAATCTAAACACAACATATATACTAAAAACCGTACATATAGTGGATGATTTCAATATTTCATTTTGACTAGTTTCGCCACATAGTGGCTTCTTCAGAACATTTATACATCTGAAAAACAAATTCACAGATATATCATATATCACAGTACACCATAAAACATATACAGTGAAGCATCATAGATGCATGGGAGAGGAGTTCACTTATGTACATAGATCTCTTACCCAACTTAAGCACGGTGAGGCTGTAGTGAGCGTACCCAGGCACAGTCTCACCCGGCGATTGGGGGGGAGAGCAGAGTATAGACCAAACACCAAAGGTACGATCTATCAAGGAAATGGTATGGGTGATGAGAAGATACCTCATATGATAATACATGTGTGGTGCGTCAACACCCAACACAACAGATCAGGTTAGGGAAGTGTGTTCAATACCCCAAAGAACCCTGAAAATCACCAGTGTAATAATGGTCATAAATCATCTAATGTGGTGACAGGCTCGTATAGCTTACTAAAGTAGAGCTCCGTAAGTGAGCGTGAAGATGGGGGAACCCAACAAATATATTATATTGAGATGGAGCCCCATAAATGGCGCCAAGCACCAGTTAAGATATATAGGGCCCTGTAGATAGAACCCAATTAAAGGATAAGGTGAGAAAAAAGTGAATAGACAAAAATGGTGCAAGGGTGTGGACATGTTGCATATTGAAAGATAATGCGGGTGACCGCATCAAAAATAGGTAGTGATAAGGAAATAGTGAGGGGGAAAAATAATAGTGAAGGTGGCACGTGAATACATGACACCCTTAAAGCGGTTCTGCACTCGTTTTTTTTTTTTTTTTTTTTGGGCTATATGCAAAGGCCATATAGCTCAATTGGGGGACTTACCTGTTCCATCTTCCATCTCGATCGCCGCCGGTTTTCCTCCGATAAAAATCTTCATCTTCTTCTTGTCTGCTGGGGTCCATCTTGCCTGTGGGCATGTGAAACCCCACAGGCACTTTAGATGGCCCAGCATGCACCGCCGTTACTCGCGCGTGCGCAGTAACGGCACATCTGCCGACATCTCACGAGATTTCGGAAGATGTGTCCGAAATCTCGCGAGATTTCGGAAGATGTGGCCGAATTTCGGAAGATGTCCGCACTGACTCCTGGGAACAATGACATCAGATCCCAGGAGACAGTGCGGCCTGACGACGATCGACGCAGAGACCCCGCCCACCCCCGAAGAGACAGAGGACCGGAAGTCATCAATTACAAGGTAAGTAAAAAAAAACAAAAAAAAAACACATTTCATTTAGTACTCTTTGCCTGATTTGGAAGGCAAAGAGATTTACTAAATGAAATGGGTGCAGAACCGCTTTAATGGCAAAGGTTTGAAAACATAAACCGTGTAAAGTCATATAGGTAAAAAGGCCGGGTGAGGATATCTATAAGGAGAACCTTCTAACCGGCCGGCAGCTTTAAGAAACAAGCAACAACAGAAGTGACCGCAGTGATAGTGGTGCGCAGTGATGTGAATAGAAAAGGTGTCCATAAAATGGGCAGTGAACAAATCCAAATATAAGTGAGGTGTCAGGGAATGGGGGTTACATACCAGTTGTGCCTTGATAGCGTAAAAAGGACTGGAGGCGCCAAGCAGATAACAATGTGATAATATTGGTGGTTTAAATGGTATATATAATCCAGAGACAGGTTGTAATGGCTATGTTGTAAGCCAAAAACCAAAGGGTAAATAACTAGTCACTCGGTAGAAGGTACCACTCCAGGGCATAGATATAAATGACCTGGAGAGAAGGGGTAATTATTATGAGTGAGAGTTATAGGACAAGATCAGGTGAGCTAAAAATAGAATCTGCATCAAGGGAAGCAAGGATGACTTACCACCAACCATCCAGGGTTGCGAGTGCCTTCCAGTCCAAGGGTGCCTGGTCGTTTGGCGGATACTGTCCGCCTGAAATACTCTCCCCCAACCCCACGCCGGCCGCCGGCCAGCCGTTGCCGGCGTGCCACGTCATGGGGTCACAGGTCCCACAAGACGCGCGCGCACGGACCGCACACGCGCATGCACGCCAAAGCCACGCACCTGCGCATGCGCCTCCCCGCGTGATCGCGCGCCTGGTTGTATACAATTCGTTATTGTACTAATCACATATGTATTCCATGTACCGATTTATTGTTGACCTCTTAATATACCCTCTTTTGGCATATCAGGCTGTGGGGGACACCGGGCATTTGTCTCCCTCGGCGATTGGTCAGTTCCCTGGGGGACGGGGGAGTGCCCGCCTATGGTTTCTCTGGGCGGCTCTCCTCGTTTCCCCTTGTACTTGCCTTGACCTAGCCAATGCCGGGTCTTTTGGGCTTGTGCGCAGGCGCGCGATCACGTGGGGGGCGCATGCGCAGATGCGTGGCTTTGGCGCGCATGAGCGGTCCGTGCACGCGCGTACTGTGGGACCTGTGACCCCATGACGCGGCACGCCGGCAACGGCTGGCCGGCGTGGGGTTGGGGGAGAGTATTTCAGGCGGACAGTATCCGCCAAACGACCAGGCACCCTTGGACTGGAAGGCACTCGCAACCCTGGATGGTTGGTGGTAAGTCATCCTTGCTTCCCTTGATGCAGATTCTATTTTTAGCTCACCTGATTGTGTCCTATAACTCTCTCATAATAATTACCCCTTCTCTCCAGGTCATTTATATCTATGCCCTGGAGTGGTACCTTCTACCGAGTGACTAGTTATTTACTCTTTGGTTTTTGGCTTACAACATAGCCATTACAACCTGTCTCTGGATTATATATACCATTTAAACAACCAATATATCACATCGTTATCTGCCTGGCGCCTCCAGTCCTTTTTACGCTATCAAGGCACAACTGGTATGTAACCCCCATTCCCTGACACCTCACTTATATTTGGATTTGTTCACTGCCCATTTTATGGACACCTTTTCTATTCACTTCACTGCGCACCACTATCACTGTTTGCGTTTGGTGTTTTTGGATTCCTGCGGTCACTTCTGTTGTTGCTTGTTTCTTAAACCTTGCACCATTTTTGTCTATTCACTTTTTTCTCACCTTATCCTTTAATTGGGTTCTATCTACAGGGCCCTATATATCTTAACTGGTGCTTGGCGCCATTTATGGGGCTCCATCTCAATATAATATATTTGTTGGGTTCCCCCATCTTCACGCTCACTTACGGAGCTCTACTTTAGTAAGCTATACGAGCCCGTCACCACATTAGATGATTTATGACTATTATTACACTGGTGATTTTCGGGGTTCTTTGGGGTATTGAACATACTTCCCTAACCTGATCTGTTGTGTTGGGTGTTGACGCACCACACATGTATTATCATATGAGGTATCTTCTCATCACCCATACCATTTCCTTGATAGATCGTACCTTTGGTGTTTGGTTTATACTCTGCTCTCCCCCCCAATCGCCGGGTGAGACTGTGCCTGGGTGCGCTCACTACAGCCTCACCGTGCTTAAGTTGGGTAAGAGATCTATGTACATAAGTGAACTCCTCTCCCATGCATCTATGATGCTTCCCTGTATATGTTTTATGATGTACTGTGATATATGATATATCTGTGAATTTGTTTTTCAGATGTATACATGTTCTGAAGAAGCCACTATGTGGCGAAACTAGTCAAAATGAAATATTGAAATCATCCACTGTATGTACGGTTTTTAGTATATATGTTGTGTTTAGATTTTGCTTTTTGTCTGTTTTGTTCTGTAATAAATTGATATAAAACTTTTATACTTGCCTCACATTGTGATCTAACTTATCGCACCAAGTACCGCAATAGTCCAATAGCTCCCCCTTTCTTCTTTTGGTCCTCTGGGTTGGGAACCAGATCACCAAAAAATCTTTCTATGTGTATGGAGATATAATTTTGCTCAATTTGAAATGCTATACTTATATATATTTTTTACAATGTCCAAAGTCCTTAATTAGATTTTTTGAAATTTTCCTAGAATATAAATCCCCCTGAAGAGACCGGAAATCGCAAGGGTCGAAATGCATCGGGGTTTTTCATGTGGATACATATGTTACTAATACAATTGGCAAACCATGCTTATACATAGTGTTTTTTGCTATGAGTGATGTTCCATGTTTGTTGTTTGTGTCGCACCACCTATATGGATGATCCATCATTGTTCATTTGAAATTATTTTTTTACATCAACCATTTTTATTACAAATTCTCTGCTGCTAAAAAACCCCTGGGGAAACTTTCTGTGTTTTTTGCTTTCCGTAAAGATTACCTTTCTTTTGGCTATAACATCAGGGAGAAGGATTTCTGATATCGACTCTCTTTCCTGTAAGGACACTTTCCTGAGGTTTTTAGAGGACATGGTAGTGATTGGGCCCGATCCTTTGTACTTATCCAAAGTTTCTTCTAGCTTTCACAGGTCCCAGGAGGTAGTTCTTCCTAGTTTTTGTCCCCCCCCAAGAATGCGGAAGGGGACAGATTTATTTTTTTGGACATGAAAGATGCCTTCTGCTTTATTTAGAAAGGTCTAGTGAGTTTAGGAGATCCTCCCAACTCTAAAGCCCCATACACACGCTCGGACAATCCGCGGACCAGGTCCGTCGGATCATGTCCGTCGTACTTTGTCCGATGTTGGTTTTGCGTACACACGGTCGGACAAAGTTGTCGAAAAATCCGATCATTCTGAACGTGGTGACGTTTGTTGCCTACGACGGGACTACGTAGAGGCTAGTAGCCAATAGCTTTGGTCTTGTAATGTGATCTGAGCATGCGTAGCACTTTGTCCGGTCGGACAACCGTACACACGATCGAATTTTGTGTGATCGGACCGGGTTGTAGGCAAATCTATCCAGCAGGAGATAAGACTTTGTCCGTCGGACAATTCGACGTACACTGTCCGATGGTGCATACACACGGTCGGATTTTTCGACAACATGGTCCGATCGGACAGAATCCATGAAAAAGTCCGACCGTGTGTATGGGGCTTTAGTGGTGTTCAGTGGCCCCAAAAAGGTGATCAAGTCATCTAGAAGTTCCATTTGCAGATAGATTAGGGAAGCAATTTGTGAAGCTTACAGAGCATCAGGTCACATCCCTCCTTACAGAGTTGGAGCTCATTCAATGAGATCTTTGTCCACGTCATGGGCAGAAAGAACAGGAGCATCATGGGAAGAAATTTCTAAAGCTGCTGTCTGGTCCTCCACTCACGTGTTTATCAAGCATTATAGAGTCCAGATGCTCTCCAGCCAGGACCTCTCCTTTGGTAGGAAAGTACTTCAGGTTGGGTTGTCGTCCCTCCCTAAGGTATAAAATCTTGCTTATCCTCTCAAGTAGCTGTCCTGGAAGATGAGGGGGGGACCCCCCCTCCCGCACGTGTGAAGTGCCAAGCCACGAGGCGGCTTAACATGGCGTCACAGACCAAGCCGCCGGAGCCTCGAGAACCACGGGAAACTGGGACAGATGCCTCCCCTCATCACAGCTATGTGGCTGACATTATGTCAGCAATTGCCATGTGTCAAGCCACACTCACGGCAATAGTGAAGCAGTGCAGCTGGACATGGGGATGATGAGGCAGGATGTGGACAAGCTTAAATCCCAGGTTACAGAGACGGAGCAGAGGATAGATCTCACAGAGGACACAGTCACAGAACACTCCTCTGCAATCCGCAATCTGCAAAGCAAGATGAAGGCTCTGGAGTTCAAGGCAGATGATGCGGAAAACCGCAACAGGAGGAATAACCTCCGTATAGTGGGACTGGCGGAGGGCACTAATCCTGCTGTGTTTGTGGAGGAATTACTGCGTAACCTGCTGCCGAATGTGCAATTTTCCCCTTATTTTACAGTCGAGAGTGCGCACCGAGTTCCACCTAAGCCGAATATCCTGGGGGCACCACCGCGCACCTTCATTTTATGGCTCCTGAACTTCCGAGGCAGGGATGAGGTACTTCAAGCTGCCAGGGTGCAGGGTGAGGTTCGATTTCAGAATGGCAAGCTATTAATATTTCCTGATTACTCCATCGAGACACAAAAGCGAAGGAAGTCCTTTGACCAGGTGAAAGCAACCCTGCGGGCCCGTAATATACGCTATAGTGTTCTGTTCCCTGCCCGTCTGAGGGTCCAAGATGGCGAATCGGTTCGTTTTTTTCACCTCTCCACGTGAGGCCTCGGCTTGGATTGATACATTGCCACCGCGCCGCTGATCGGCGCGGAGATGAGGTGTTCTGCCTCCAACTCATTTTACCGGAAATTCGTCAATCCTACGTTGCTGCTACAGCTGCATTGAAATTGCAACAAGTTTGTGTAATGTTCAACGTTTGTGCCCCTGCTATCTGGCAGGTGTTTATCAGCGTACTATGCGGATCACTTCTCCACCTGGAAGAGTGTAGTTCTGAGTTTTGTTGAATCTGTGACCCTCATATGTTTGGATATCCCGACCATCAAATTATTTTTTTCTTATCCTTAACTGTTCTGATTTATGCATACATACATGCTGATAGAGTGCCAGCATCTCTCAGGCACCAAAGTTTTCTTTGGTGGGCCAACACACCTGGTTCACGTCCCTCTAGAGTTGTTCTATTGACTGGGTGTTTGGGGTTCATGCTCTCCATGATTGGGATGGGGTGTGGGGAGTGGGGTGGGTCTGGTTGCTCTCTGTGGACTGGGGGGGGGGGGGGGGGTTGGGAAAGTTTTGTTGTTTTTGTTCTTATGTTTTTTTTTCCATATAGTCAATGTGGTGCATGATACGCTCTTATCTGATTTGTGCTGTGGAAGAAGGTTATGTTTGTTGCAGCGCTGGGTGCTTAACAAAATTGGTGGGGTGCTTGGGATGCCCCGGGTCTCCCGTGGGCCGTGGGCAGCCCATGCATGTCTGAGACCACTACTGATCTTTAACTATACATTACAATGTCTCAGTGTAAAATTATTTCATGGAATGTCCGAGGCCTTCACTCGGCGGTGAAAAGGTCCCTGGTATTTAAGTTTTTACAGAGACATAAGCCACATGTCACCTGTATATTGCAGAAAACGCACCTCCAGGGCTCCAAGATTAATGGACTACGGAGGCCATGGGTTGGTGAACATTTTCATGTAACCTACTCCAATTATGCCAGTGGCGTGAGCATTCTTGTCCGGAAAACCCTTCCTTTTCGAGTACTGGAGGTGCGTACAGACCCAGATGGGCGGTATTTTATGTTGCATGTTAACGTCTATGACAAACAAATGGTTTTGGTGGGACTGTACCTGCCTCCTCCCGCCTCGGTTGCTGTATTGAATGATATTATGACTCAGGCGTTGAAATATGACACACCGGCGTTATTTCTGATGGGGGACTAGAACATGGTCCCTTGCCCAACCCTGGATAGTCTACATGGGATGCCACGAGGTACACAATGGGCATCCACAATTGTCTTAACGGACGTGTGGCGACATTTACATCCAGATGCGAGACAGTACACATGCCATTCTGCCACGTTTAAATCTCTCTCAAGGATAGATCTGGCCTTTGCCTCTTCCGATGGTCTTCGTTGGGTTACCAAGGCATGTGCACTCTCACAGGGAATATCAGATCATGCCCCAATTTAGTATGACTCTCTCATTGTAAACCCCACCCACAACTAGCTTGTGGCGTCTCTCCAGGTTTTGGGCAATGGATGACCGGTTGCAAGAACCTATTACGGAATCTGTGTGTAACTACTGGATAATGAATGGGGGAGATGTGTCTCCTATTATACAGTGGGACTCCTTTAAGGCATGGGTCCGAGGAGCATACATATCCTGCATTGCAACACTACAGAAGGAGGGATCTCGTTCATTGGAGACTGAGGTGGAGGGCTTGGAAGCGAACTACGTTTCCTCTCCAACTCTGGATAGCTATTGGGTATGGCAGAGGCCATTGAGGCAACTTTCTCTTCTCCGTGTAGAAAATACAAAAAAGGCTCTCTTCTACTCCCAGCAAAAGGTGTTTGAGCATGGCGGTAAAAATGGTAGGTTGTTGGCATAGTTGGCTAGAAGCCAAAACCCCATGACTCGCATTGCTGGTATCAGAGACGCAGATGGTCAGTTGCTGTTAACCCCAGACCTTCTCAATCAGCGATTTAAACTCTACTTCCAAGGGCTTTGAGACTAGGGTGGCGTATTCTACTGCTGAACTGTCTGCTTTCCTGGACCTAGTTAGGCTTCCGCAGCTGGGGGAGACAGGTAGGGAACATCGAGAGGCTGATATTACCTTGGAGGAGATAGAGGTGGCCATTGGGAGCCTGCAAGCTGGAAAAACCCCGGGTTCCGATGGGCTACCTGCCGAGTTTTATTTTAATTTCTCAGAAATTGTAGCTCCGAAGCTAAAAAATCTTTTCTCTGACCTGTAAACTTTGGGTACCCTCCCGGAATCTATGGAAAAGGCGGTCATAGTGTTAATTCCCAAACCCGGCAAGGACGTCCGTGACTATGCCTCATATAGGCCCATTTCAATATTAAATGTGGATGCGAAACTCCTGGCAAAAGTGCTGGCTCTTCGTCTATCTACTGTTATTGAAGAACTGATACATGTAGATCAAACGGGATTCATGCCGGATAAGGGAACAGACATAAACCTGAGACGCCTCTTCTTGAACCTCTCACAATACCACACGATAACCAGGGCACGAGAGTCATCACCTCGAATGCCGAGAAGGCGTTTGATTCGGTAGAATGGCTGTATTTGTGGGAAGTCCTGGAGAGATATGGCTTCGGCCCCAAATACCTCCACTGGCTCAAGATGCTATATAGAGCACCCAAGGCAAGGGTCCGCACAAATGATTGGCTGTCTGACATGTTTTCCCTCCGTAGGGGCACTCGGCAGGGATGCCCCCTGTCCCCCTCAATATTTTCTTTGGTTCTGGAGCCACTCGCAGTGTTTATCAGGGACTCCTCTGCATTTAGGGTCTTGAGAGTGGGACAACTGGAGGAGAAACTGTCATTCTATGCGGGCGATACCCTGTTATATCTGAACGATGCGTCGCTCAAAAATTACTGTTCGTCCTGGTCTGGGCTCCCACTTAATTTGCTAGGACGTATAAACCTAGTTAAAATTATGTTTCTTCCACGTTTTAACTATGTATTTCGTAATTTTCCGATATCCCATTGGCCTTCTTTAGAGAAGTAGAAAATAGGTTGATTTCCTTTATTTGGAATGGAGCCTCCCCCTCGCCTGGCAAAAATGACGCTGCATCTCCCCCCCCCCCCCCCCCAGGCTAGGCAGGCTGGCATTACCGAGCTTTCAGGTCTATTTTTGGGCATCGATGTTGGTGTCTGTCTATTGGTGGTTCTAGGGCCAATGCGGCCACCTGTCTAGAGGCGGCTTTTCTGGGTTCTTTGATGGATCTACGTAACTTAATTTACCATGGGCCGCGGGCATACTGGTTTCTGCCAGGACCTACACACACTACATGGCGGGTTTGGAAGGCAGCCACACGTCGGTTTTCTGCTCCGGGACAGTTTTCTCCTGCTCAACCTCTACGGGGCAACCCTGGACTCCCCCACTTCCGTACAATTCCTGACCCGCAGCTCTGGGCCAGACACAGGTTGAAGACTGTTGAAAACATTATGCCAGCAGGTACCCTCCTAGGTTTTCCAACACTCCCAGAAGTTTGGACTGCCTGGCTGGATGCTGTTTCATTACTTCCAGCTGAGGCATGCCGCTAATGCCCAGTTCCCTGGGTCTCCCGTTGTCAAGGCTGACTCTGTTGAAGAACTTTTGGCATCTGAAGACCTTCGCAAACTGCTTTCGACCCACTATGGTGCTCTCTTATGTACAGACCTCCCCAGGATGGAGAAACTGTGGGAATACTGGAAGGAGGATATCTCATCTTTGAATAAAGAGGACTGGGAGGATTGCCTAGAACAGGGCCACAAGCTTGTAATATCGTCCCGAGATAAGCTGATACAGATCAAATTTCTGCACAGGGTGTATTATACCCAAGAGAGGCTACATAGGATATTCCCAGAGCGGGACCCTGTGTGTTCTCACTGCAAAACACAGCGGGGCACATATCTACATATGTTTTGGGAGTGCCCAGTGATTTAGTCATATTGGGAGGCGGTGTTTGCAGAAATAAACCTTAGATTACAATTAACTCTGATACCCACCCCATCTTTGGCCCTCCTGGGGATCCCAGATGATGACCAACGTCCTCATCATCTGAAGCTACTGATATCATACCTCCTGTATTATGCTAAGAAAGTGGCTACATCCCCACAAACCTGAAGTAGCTGCCTGGGAAATGACAGTCAACGCAGCACTCCCATTGTATAAAATGACCTATTCGAACAGGGGTTGTTCCTGGAAATTTGAGAAGGTCTGGGCACCGTGGACACTGACCTGATGTGCATGCTGTGGTGTGCAGGTTTTGATATGGGAAGTTCTATGATTGCACAACAGCACTGTTAATCCATCGAATTGTAATAATACAGAACATGTCTTGCAAGTAAATGATGCATATAGCGGTGGGCAGTGACCCCTTTGGGACGATGTACAAGCTACCTTGATATAGCTTAGTTTACTGCTCAAGGAAATTGACAATGTTATCACTTTGTTTTCGAGTCATGCATAACCTGTACTATGTCCTATTTTTCAATAAAGCACCACTGTTTGTTAAAAAAAAAAAAGGGGGGGGGGGCCTGGTTACTGAAGGTTTTGTAATGGAGCCCACTGTGAGTGGCGAAGATTGGGTCGGTTTGGTTTACCACAGAACCCTGCAGCCGGATAAGGCAAGGGAGATTCTATAATTCTTGTGGGTTTTCTCCTTTTAAGTAAAGGTGTCATGCCTAAAGTCGCCACCGGGGGCTGTCAAGAGTACGTACCTGATTCCATGCTTGTCGGTCTCGCTCTGTGTCGCGAGCTGCACACTTCCTCCGAACCCAAGCTCCAGGTAGGATGTGGGAAGGGGAGTTTTTCCCCTCGGAATAGGGGTGCAATGGATCAAAAAACTCTCGGATCGGTCCTTGGATCAGAGTCACGGATCGGATCATTTTTCGGATCAGCAAATAATAATTGAATTTGCAAAAACCTGTGAAAATTCCACCACCATATAGTCCCCACTGTAATATCCACGTCATCTCCCCCACTGTAATATCCACGTCATCTCCCCCACTGTAATATCCACGTCATCTCCCCCACTGTAATATTGGCTGGGTATCGCGGAGTATTGGCTGGGTATCGCGGAGTATTGGCTGGGTATCGCGGAGTATTGGCTGGGTATCGCAGAGTATTGGCTGGGTATCGCAGAGTATTGGCTGGGTATCGCAGAGTATTGGCTGGGTATCGCAGAGTATTGGCTGGCTATCGCAGAGTATTGGCTGGGTATCGCAGAGTATTGGCTGGGTATCGCAGAGTATTGGCTGGGTATCGCAGAGTATTGGCTGGGTATCGCAGAGTATTGGCTGGGTATCGCAGAGTATTGGCTGGGTATCGCAGAGTATTGGCTGGGTATCGCAGAGTATTGGCTGGGTATCGCAGAGTATTGGCTGGCTATCGCAGAGTATTGGCTGGCTATCGCAGAGTATTGGCTGGCTATCGCAGGGTATTGGCTGGGTATCGCAGGGTATTGGCTGGGTATCGCAGGGTATTGGCTGGGTAATGCAGGGTATTGGCTGGGTAATGCAGGGTATTGGCTGGGTAATGCAGGGTATTGGCTGGGTAATGCAGGGTATTGGCTGGGTAATGCAGGGTATTGGCTGGGTAATGCAGGGTATTGGCTGGGTAATTCAGAGTTTGTTTACAAGTGATCGCTCCGTCATTTGACGGAGCAATCACATTGTAAGCAGTGGCCGGGTGTACCAAGATGGCCGCCGCTCCGAAGCTAGGCCGAAGCCGCGGCCTTTCCAAAGGCCGAGGCCGCGGAGCGGATCGCGGGGTGTGCCGCTCGGATCACGGATCGGCGACGATCCGTTGCACCCCTACTTCGGAATGTCCCCCCACAGCTTCTTTCCAGGCAAAGAGGGCATGGGTCAGTCGGCGGTACGTCGCACCGCTCCCTCTGCCGCCACCATTACGGCCGCTCTCCATCCACCAGCTCTCCTCCACCCCAGCCCCCCTCCACATGCGATCCGGTCGGATCGGAGCCCCTGATCGCCTGGGAAAACAGTCTCTTTTGAAAAAAGATGAGGGGGCGAAGGGGGTGGTCGGAGGAAGGGGCGGGGCCTCAGGGCGGCATCGGCGTGGTTCAACGCCCACAACGCGGGCTATGCAAAGCTATAAAGATGCACTTTTTGCAGATGCATACAGCTAAAGGAGGGACACAGAGCAGATGGATGGCATGTGAGTGTGGGTGACACGGGTATTCCCAGGCACGTTTAGTTAGCATCAGACTGAGCCTTGATAGCAGTGGCAGCTGCTGGACTATTTGTGCTTAGCACTATGGGCAGAAGGGGAGGTACAAATACCCCGAAAAATAGGGGCTCAAAAGGGATCTCCCTCAGGCTCTGAAGACCCTGCCTCTGCAACTCCACCCCCCCCCCCCCCTGAAAGACCTAGGGAGGCTGGTCAGAGTGAGCCATCAGGGTTAGGGGCTGCGACTGCTTCTGGGATTTCAGCTTCAGTATATATTACTTTTTTCCTCACCCATGAGTGGATTGGAGGAAAGATTAACGGCCTCAATCGCATCTTCACAAAGTGTGTAAGAAAATGTATTCGGTCCCCTTCTACCACCCATGACCCTCAGAGGAACACTGAATCCCCCTCAGGGGACCGGAAAGAGACTGATGACTCCTCTTCCGAGAAATCAAGTGGAGAAGGACCCTCTTCAGCTTCAAAGGCTGAGAAATTGCTGGTGCATTCTCTTACGGAAATGGTCCGCTCCACATTTAAGTTACCTGTAACTGAGTCGGTTGAAAAGCCCACTACTTCTTTGGGTTCACTGAAGCTTCCTCAAGCTGTGCATGCTATTCCTGTCCATTCATTGCTGGAAAAGCTTATATATTCTGAGTGGGATCACCCAGATAAGCATTTTGTTCCCTCCCAAAAAGTTTTCAACACTTGATCCTATGGAGGAAAAATCTACAAAGATGTGGGTTATACCAACAATTGACGCTGCTATATCCTCTGGAAATAAAAGTTTGACTTGTCCCGTTGACAACGCTCAAATGCTTGGGGATCCAACCGATAAAAAGTTGGAATTCCTGTTAAACATTTTTTCTTTGGCAGGTTCAGTAGCTCAACCAGCAGTGGCGGCAATTGGAGTGTGTCATTCCTTGAGAGACCACTTGAAACAGGTGCTCAAGCAGTGCTGGAAGAGACGACTGTCCAAGGGAAATGGTCCAGTAGCTCAACCAGCAGTGGCGGCAATTGGAGTGTGTCATTCCTTGAGAGACCACTTGAAACAGGTGCTCAAGGTTTTCCCTGAACAGCAGGCCCAGGATTTAGCCGAGCTGCCAGCGGCTTTGTGTTTTGTAATTGACGCAATCAGAGATTCTATCCTAAAGACCTCTCGTCTTACGCTTGGGTTGGTGCATATGCGTAGAATCTTATGGTTGAAAATTAGGTTACAAACTAGAGTTCTGAGAATTCCCGTTTCCTCAGATCAAATGTTCCCAAAGATCCAGAGAAAAGGACTTCAAAAAGTGATCATGTTGGGTTGGTGCATATGCGTAGAATCTTATGGTTGAAAAATTGGTCAGCCGAAGCGGCATTCAAAAAGCTTCATAAAGGAGCTGGTTCAGGTGGTCAGGGCAAAGAAGGGTCCTTCTATTCGACTTTGCATGAGGTTGTTGGGAAAGATGGTGACTTCATTCGAAGCAGTTCCCTATGCTATCTGTATCCTGTCTGCCTGGAACAAGAAAGTCCAGGCGCTAGATTTTCCGATGCGTTTGTAGTCAATAGTGCGTTGGAGCCTCAGTTGGTGGTTGACACTTGAGAATCTGCAGAAAGGGAAATCCTCCTTACCAGTTACCTGGAAGGTGGTAACAGATGCCAGCCTTTTCGGGTTGGGGAGCAGTGCTGGAAGAGACGACTGTCCAAGGGAAATGGTCCAGAACCGAAAGGACCTTACCCATCAACCTTTTAGAGATTCGGGCAGCATACCTAGCCGTAAAGGCCTGGACATTCAGGTTGCAGGGATCCAATCCGACAATGCCACAGCAGTGGCTTATATCAATCACCAAGGGGGCACCAGAAGTTATGCAGCCCAGGGAGAGGTAAACCAGGTCCTCACCTAGGCAGAAAAGCATGTGTCGGGCATATCGACAATCTTCATTCCAGGGGTAAAGAACTGGCAGTTGGACTACTTAAGTCACCAGCAGTTGTTCCTAGGGGAATGGTCCCTTCACCCGACATCTTCCTGGCTATATGCCAAAGATGGAGGATCCCGGACGTAAATCTGTTTGCATCCAGGTTCAACAACAAGGTCGACAACTTTGTGTCAAGAACAAGGGATCCACTCGCATGCGGAACAGATGCGTTGGTGACCCCGTGCGATAAGTTCTCACTGATTTATGCATTCCCTCCTAATCAGCTGCTACCACGACTTCTTCGCAGGATTAAGCAGGAAAAGAAGTCGGTGGTTCTTGTGGCCCAGAAGATCTTGGTATGCGGAAATAGTAAAGATGGCGGTAGGGGCCCCATGGGCCCCATGGACCCTACCACCACGTCCAGACCTGCTATTGCAGGGACCAGTGTTTCACCCTACCTTGCAAACGCTAAATTTAATGGTTTGGCTATTGAAACCCACATTCTGAAGAATCGTGGGCTTTCAGGCTCAGTGATATCTACCTTGATTAACCACTTGACATCCACGCTATGGCCGAATGACGGCCACAGCGCGGATCTGAATTCATATGACGGTCTCCCCTGTGCACACTCCCTGCGTGCGCTGTTATCACTGAGTCACTGAGACTCGGGTGATCACCGATCTGAGTAAGGGGCCGGCCCCTTACCATGTGATCAGCTGTCAGCCAGTGACAGCTGATCACATGATCAAAACAAAAGCTTGTGAACATTTTTTTTTTTTTTTTTTCTCCTCACGCTGACAGCGGTCCCGAAAAGGAAGAGGCAATTATGCATCATTTATGCCATCTGACAGTGCCCATAAGTGCCACCTACCAATGCCCACCAGTGGTGTCAATCAGTGCCACCTAGAAGTGCTGCCCATCAGTGTAACCGATCGGTGCCCATCAGTGGTGCCTCATTAGCGTACATCAATGACAGAAAAAAATTACCCGTTTTTAAAAATTTTATAACAAAAAAGAAATAAATATATACCGTATTTATCGGCGTATAACACTCACTTAAAATCGTGGAAAAGTCATGGGTGCGTGTTATACGCCGATCTCCCCCCCCCCCCCCCAAAAAGTGACAAAAATCGAGTGCCGCCAAAAAAAAAAAAAATAGCGAGCGCCGCCGAAAAAGACCGAGCCGACTGTTTGGCTCCCAAAACAGCAGGGAGGCGGGACTGCGAGCGGAGCCGAACAATCGGTGCTCGGTCTTTTTCGGCGGCGCTCGCGCGGTCTGTCTCGGCGGGAAATTTAAACGCGGGCAAGGCTGCAAATGACGCTGGGCAAGGCTGCAAATGACGCTGGGCAAGGCTGCAAATGACGCTGGGCAAGCTGCAAATGACGCTTAAATGTAAGTTTTTTTTTTTATTTATTTTTTTCCCTAAACTTCCCTCCTAAAACTTTTTTTTTCCTTAAAATGCCCTCCTAAACTTGGGGTGCGTGTTATATGCCGATAAATACGGTGTGTGTGTGTGTGTGGTGTGTGTGTGTGTGTGTATATATATATATATATATATATATATATATATATGTATATATATGGTATATATATATATATATATATATATATATATATATATATAAAATTATAAAAATGTCATTTTGGTACAGTGTTGTATGACCGTGCAATTGTCATTCAAAGTGCATCAGCGCTGAAAGCTGAAAATTGGTCTGGATAGGAGGGGGGTTAACCACTTTCAGACCGGACCATTTTGCAGCCTAAAGACCAGAGGACTTTTTATAATTTTGGCACTGCACTGGTTTAACTGGTAATTGTGCGGTCATGCAATGTTGTACCCAAACGAAATTTGCGTCCTTTTCTTCCCACAAATAGAGCTTTCTTTTGATGGTATTTGATTGCCTCTGCGATTTTTTATTTTTTATATTTTGCGATATAAATTGAAAGACCGAAAATTTTGAAAAAAAATTATATTTTCAAATTTTTGTTAGAAGAAAAACTAAATTTTAGTCATACATTTCAGCCACATGTCTTTTGGTAAAATAAATGTCAATAAGCGTATATATTTATTGGTTTGCGCAAAAGTTATAGCGTCTACAAACTAGGGTAAATTTTCTGTAATTTACGCAGCTTTTAGTGTATGACTGCCCATCTCATTTCCTGAGGTGCTAAAATGGCAGAGCAGTACAACCCCCCCCTAAATGACCCCATTTTGGAAAGTAGATCTCCTAAGGAAATTGCTAAGAGGCATGTTGAGCCCATTGAATATATAATTTTTTTGTCCCAAGTGATTGAATAATGACACAAAAAAATTTTTTTTTTACAAAAAGTTGTCACTAAATAATATATTGCTCACACATGCTATGGGCATATGTGGAATTACACCCCAAAATAAATTTTGCTGCTTCTCCTGAGTACGGGGATACCACATGTGTGGGACTTTTGGGAGCCTAGCCGCTTACGGGGCCCCGAAAACCAATCACCGCCTTCAGGATTTCTAAGGGTGTAGACTTTTGATTTCACTCCTCACCACCTATCATAGTTTTGAAGGCCATAAAATGGCAAGATGGCACAAGCCCCCCCCCCCCCCCCCCCAAATTTGCTGAGAGGCATGGTGAGTATTTTGCAGCTCTCATTTGTTTTTGAAAATTAAGAAAGAAAAGAAAAAATCTTTTTTTTTTTTTTTTTTTTTTTTTTTTTTTTCAATTTTCAAAACTTTGTGACAAAAAGCGAGATTACAAAATACTCACCATACCTCTCAGCAAATAGTTTGGGGTGTCTACTTTCCAAAATGGGGTAATTTGGGGGTATTTTGTGCCATCTGGGCATTCCATGGCCTCTGAAACTGTGATAGGCAGTGAGGAGTCAAATCAAAAATTTACACCCTTCGAAATCCGGAAGGTTTTGAGACATGCCTCTCAGCAAATAGCTTGGGGTGTCTACTTTCCAAAAACATTTAGAAGCTTATGTCACACATCACCCACTCTTCTAACCACTTGAAGACAAAGCCCTTTCTGACACTTTTGTGAAAGTTACTTTGAACCCCAAACATTATATATATTTTTTAAAGCCAATGCCCTACAGATTAAAATGGTGGGTGTTAAAAATTTTTTTTCACTCAGTATTTGCGCAGCGATTTTTCAAACGCATTTTTTGGGGAAAAAATACACTTTTTTTTTTTTTCATTTTAATGCACTAAAACACACTATGTTGCCCAAATGTTTGATGAAATAAAAAAGATGATCTTAGGCCAAGTACATGGATGCCAAACACGACATGCTTTAAAATTGCGAAGAGATGTGCAGCGGCGACAAACTACATACATTTTTAAAAGCATTTGAACGCCTTTACAGGTTACAACTTTAAAATTAATGGAGGAGGTCTACTGCTAAAATTACTGCCCTGGATCTGACCTTCGCGGTGATGCCTTACATGCATGGTGCAATTGCTGTTTTACATATAACGCCAGACCGACGCTTGCGTTCACCTTTGCGTCAGAGCAGGGGGGGGCAGGGGTGCTTTTTTATTTTTTTTATTAATTTTTTGCTTTTTTATTTTATTTTTAATTTTAATTTTTTGTTCCTTTCATTTTATATATTTTTTTTATCATTTTTATTGTTATCTCAGCGAATGTAAATATCCCCTATAATAGCAATAGGTAGTGACAGGTACTCCTTTTTTTTTTTTTAAATTGGGGTCTGTTAGACCCTAGATCTCTCCTCTGCCCTCAAAGCATCTGACCACACCATGATCGGTGTGATAAAATACTTTCCCAATTTCCCAATGGCGCTGTTTATATCTGGCAAAATCTAAGTCATGAAATGCTCGTAGCTTCCAGTTTCTTAGGCCATAGAGATGATTGGAGCTGTTTTGGTCTCTGATCAGCTCTATGGTCAGCTGGCGGAACCACCGGCTGCATTCTCAGGTTCCCTGTTGGGACATGAGAGCCAGAGAAAACCATGGTAGATGGTGAGAAGGGGGCATTCCCTCCCACTGCTTGTAAAAGCAGTCTAGAGGCTAATTAGCCGCTAGGATTGCTTTTACGTGAAAGCCGACCACTGGCTGAAAATGATACCAAGATGATACCTAAACATATGGTACATTAGCTCAGTGGACCAATATGAACGCAACGTACCCATTTTAACTATGCCCATGTCAAGAGAAAGGCCCAGAAAGATCTTAAATTCGGAGACCGTAATTGGTCTCCAATCTCTGGCAAGGGAGGACTGGGGATTAGCGGCGATGAATTGACAAGCGTACAAATTGCTTTGGTCCACAGTAGATCTATAGAGATCTTTGGTGAAAAACAGCGAATAAAAATTGTGACGTAAAATCAACTGTTTCCACCTGAATGCCGGGTTGGTCAGTGAATGGGGGTGCAGAAGTGGTGGGTTCCCAATTAGGATTGGCGAATGCAGCAGGAAGGGCACTATGGGCACGACGGGCCTGTCTTTGTCTTCTTGGTGGCAGCGGGACACTACTTGTGCTTGCCGTCTCGCCAGGTTGAATTGCACTTATGGGACTCGCCACATCATCACGTGATACTGCAGTGCTGGATGTACGACCAGGCTTTACTAGGCCGCTGGTGCTTGCCAGTTCACCAGAAGGAATAGCGGCGCTAGTACTTCTCTGCTCCATAGGAGAGTCCTGCGGTTCTTGCACCTCAACAACAAAAGAAGTTCGGGGTCTGGTACGCCTGACCTTGGTAGGGACCACAACTCCGTCGTCAGAGCTATCTGTCATGGAGCCGCTGTCGTCTACAGGATCGTATTCTGAGCCTGAATCTGACAGATGAGTGACTTCCTCTTCACTATCTGTCATGCTCAGAAACTTGTAGGCCTCTTCACTCTTGTACCTTCGCTTTGCCATTTTGGGCTCTAAATTTAGTGGTACAGTAGTGAGACTCACAGGTAAAAAAGCTCCTAGGCGACTGTATCAAAACGATACCAAAAAAACTGTTAGCGATCGCAGGGATCAGGCCTGACTCTGCGAACGCTGCAGTTATGTGTGTTTAGTGTTTTGTAAGTGACAGTGATCGATCGATACTGCACTTGGGTGGGCTGGGCTGGGCGGAGGGGCTAAACGCAGGTGCTATCAGGTATCTTTGCTGATCCCGCTAATACTGCGTTTTTCGGAACCCTAAACTGCTGGGGATGCTAGTATAGATCTGATCAGATATCGATCCATTCAGATACTATACCACTAAGGGAGGTGTATGCTGCGTGCGTGGGTGTTAGCGGTACGGGCGACGCAGACCCTATCTGACCCTAAAACCTTACTTGTATCACCCGCCGGGCGATCAGGGGGTTAAACCTTTATTAGGTAATAAACGGCGGGTGCCCTGAAAATATAAGAACTAACCAGCGTCACCCGTAACAGTTATACAGTGATCACTGGTGAAAGGGTTAACTAGGTGGCAATCAGGGGGTAAAACCTTTAGTAGGTAGTATATGGGGGGTCCCTGACGCTATAAAACGCTGACGGCAAACCTAAATACTTGCCTCCCTTACTAGCGTCACCTGTGACACTAATACAGCAATCAGAAAAACGATCGCTTAGTGACACTGGTGACGGGGGGTGATTACGGGGTTAAACCTTGGGGGGGGGGGGGTATGGGGGGGGGGGGGGGGCGGGGGATGCGGGGGGGGGGGGGGGGTTTCCTAGACCTAAAGGGGGGTAAATCTAACTGCCCTAACAGTTATTACAGTCACAATGCACCAATGCAGTAAACAGTAAAAAAAAAAATAAAAAAAAAAAAAACTGCTTTGTCACTGTGACAGGGGGTACAGGGGGGTGACTGGGGGTGAAATGTGTGCCTAGAGCAGCCTTTCTCAACCTTTTCAACACATTGAAATAGTTCTCTTGTCTAAAGGAACCTAAAGGAGCTAAAAATTTGAACTCTACAACTCATGATACATTAGTGTGATGGTCAGTGAGAGAAATGGTCCTTACACTTGTGGTCTTTGGAAAGAATTACCTCCTTACAGATGGCTAAAAAGATCAATGGTGTCAGTGGGAACTTATCTGAGAGGCAGAAATTGCCCAATGCTAAAGAAACCCCTAGCAACCTCCTGGCGGAACCCTGGTTAAGAATCACTGGCCTAGAGTGTTCTACTGAATGTGTAGTGTGTGTGTGTGTGTGTGTGTGTGTGTATATATATATATATATATATATATATATATATGTGTATATGTGTATATGTTTCAACGTCCGCTTGCTTCGCATTCTTTGTTCCGAAGCTTTATACAGGAGGTAACGCAGCTTAATCCACCGGTTAGAGCATCCCTGAACCCTTGGGACTTGAATTTAGTTCTGTCGGCATTACAGAAACAGCCTTTTGAGCCGATACGACATATTCCCTTGGTCCTTTTGACAAGGAAGCTAGTTTTTCTGGTAGCCATTTCTTCTGCAAGAAGGGTATCTGAATTGGCGGCTCTTTCTTGTAAAGAGCCATTCATAAGAATAGAGTAGTATTGCGTCCTCGTCCTAGCTTTCTCCCGAAGGTGGTTTCAGGTTTTCATCTAAACTAGGATATTGTTCTGCCTTAATTTTTTCCAGAACCCTGTTCTATGGAAGAAAAGTCACTACATTCTCTGGATGTAGTGAGAGCAGTCAAAATCTATTTGGAGGCAACTCCTCAGATTCGGAAAACGGATGTTTTGTTTGTGTTGCCGGAAGGTCCTAGAAAGGGACAGGCAGCGTCGAAATCTACTATTGCTAAGTGGATTTGGCAAGTAATTATTCAAGCTTGTGGTTTGAAGAAGAAAGTTCCACCTTTTTAAATCAAAGCCCACTCCACCAGGGCTGTTAGTGCTTCATTGGGCAGTGCATTACCAAGCCTCCATGGGTCAAATCTGCAAGGCCGCAACTTGGTCTTCAGTCAGATTCTACCAGGTGGATGTAAGAAGGCATGAGGATATTGCCTTTGGGCGCAGTGTGCTGCAGGCAGCCGTATAGGTCCTCAGGTCTGATGACACCCTTCTTTTGTTTGTGTCCCCCTCCCCTCAGATAGCATTGCTCTGGGACATTCCATATAGTTACTACTATGGCTCTGAGTCCTGTGATGTAAGATAAAAAAAATAGTTAATATATTTTATAACAGCTTACCTCTAAAATCCTTTTCTTTGAGTACATCACGGGACACAGAGTTCCCTCCCCTCTTTTAATACACGTATATTACTTTGCTACAAAATTGAGGTACTCCCAGTATACTTCGTGTCTAGGGTGTGCCAGTGTCCATCACCTAAAGGTGCCTATATAACCCATATAGTTACTACTATGGCTCTGTCCCATGATGTACTCCAAGAAAAGGATTTTACAGGTAAGCTGTTATAAAAATCCTATTTCCCATGAATCTTCCAGGACAGTGTCTATATTCCCACCCTGTTCTGTATTCACTGGTCTCCTTTTGTTTACCTGGCAGTGTTTTTTTAGTGAGTTTCTGTTATTCCTCTGCCGAGTGCACTTTTGGTGGAGGTTTACTTGATCTTCAAACGACTGAGGGTCAGAGAAAAGTTTTTTAGGGGAACCTGGTCCCCAAACCAAGTCCCTCTAAGGGGGGAAGCTGTCGGACTATCGCGGTACAGTATAAAGCATTAACATATTTCATAAACCAGTGTATATAAAATACAAAGTTTTTTATTTATACAAGAAGAACTTTTTAGTCATAAAAACAAATGCATACAGAACGTATTTCGACTAGTTTCGCTATAAAGATAGCTTCATCAGGAAATACAGTGTTTACATCTGCAAGAAAAAATTGAAATTGGTAACTAGGTATGATCAATTCACTTAGCTGCATCAACATTCAGCAGCAGTATTTAGATCTTAGTATGGGGAAAATGGATACATCATGGTAAACAGTCTCTTACCCCGTTTGGATGCACTAGAGGAGCGTAGGCGCGTCCGGAAGAGCCTTCCGTGGCGATTGGGGAGGGACTTAGTAGGGTGAACAGGTCAATCTAGAACATGAAAGGGTAATAATGGTATTATGTCGGTCAAATGGTATGGTCTAGATATACACATCTAGTCCAGGAGTGTTCTAAAGGGCCAACGTCAAGGTCCAAATTGACGCCAGAAGGTGTGAATGGTGGTGAAAGCAATGGACTAGGGAAATACCAGAGGTTCCCAAGCACATTGCAACTCAAAATAAGATTACATGTGCTGCCGTGATTGAAGGTGAGGGAACGGAAAAACCATGCCCCCAGTAGTTACAAACCAAAGTAGGTGAGGTATTAAAAACCAACACATAAATAGAATTCATGTGAACGAAGAAGTAGTGAATAGGGTGAGACAGTGATGCATGGGTAAGTGATGTGCCCAAAGTGTTAAAGGAAGGACACACCCTGGTGGGGAGGGGAAAGGAGAATGGAGGAGGAAGGTGGGGGAAATAAAAGGGGGGGGGGACAGGGGAGGGGAAACAAAGGGGGGAAGAAACACCGGAAAAGAAGGAAGGGAAGAAAAGAAGGAGGAAGAAAAAAGATGAAAAGGAAGGGAAGGGAAGATGAAGAAGGGGGGAGATGGGAAGGAAGGGGGGGGGGAGAAAAGGGGGAGGAAGAAGGGAGGGAGGGAGGACAAAGATAAAGGGGGGGGGGGAAGAGGAAGAGGGGAGTAAAGCGTTGACCAAAACGTGATTAGGTGGAACAAGGTGAATGTAGGATGGGGCAACGTGTGGTGGGGAAAAAGTGGAAAATATGGGAGGCTAAAAGGAAAAATTGGAACGGGGTAGGGTGGAAATAAGAAGCCAGGGGAATGGGGCAAATAAGGTGAATAGTGAGGGTGGAGAGTGGAAATAAAATTTGCACATGGTTACATACTAATCCAATGCAAAAAAATCTATGTAAGAAGTGATTTGATAAAAATAAAAACAAAAATTTGTGTTTACATAACCATGTGCACAAAATCAAAGATGGGATGTGTGGAGTGAGGATGAGTGAGCCCAATAAAAGGCAATCTATTAGTGGTGAATTGAAGATAGAGTGGTGGGATGCTGCTAGAAATAGAAAAAAGTGCAGTTTTAAAATTCCCGGCCATCCGGGATACCTGTAGGCAGTGACGTTTGAGTGTACAGTCTCTAGTGTCGCTTCGGGTCACTGAGATGACATGGCAGTGACACACACTCTCAGGGGTGTCAATTTCTCCTGAACGCAGGATGCAAACAACATTGGATTTTGGGATATTAAGATACCCATAAGGGTTAGTAACAAAGGTACCTGTAAAGGTTGAATATAAATATGTAAGTATCAGGGCAGCGCAACACAGGGGAAAGCAAGGGGTAGGGAGGAGGAAGAGTCCGGTATCCCCAACCCAAAGGGCCCCCAGGTATCTTACCCTGTTTCAGTCAGATGTCTGTCATCCCGAGAGGTGTCTAGGACCTGTTGTCCAAGCGGTGTCTCACCGCTTTTGAATAGACCTCCAACCTCGTCACTGGCGTCGGCGCCTGGCCGACGCACAGCGTCACGAGGTCAAGGGTCCCGCAGAGCGCGCGCGATTGGATCGCGCACACCCACGTGTGCCGACACACAGTGCGCATGCGCGAGTCACACGGAGCCGCTAATGTCGGGGGCACCACCTCAAGTGCTGCAAACTTAACTGCCTGGAGGTCAAATCTATGGTATAAGCCAATATGACGGCCGATGGTTGTCAATTTGCCATTTGTAGTATGGTAAACATGATCACCGACCCTCTGTCTTAGTTCCCTCACCGTCTTGCCCACATAAAATGCACCACAAATACAGGACATTAGGTAGATGACACCGGTAGTGTCACAACTGGCTGAAAACTGTGGAGTATATAATTCTCCATTAGGTAGCAGAATCTTGGTACTAATCGGGATCCAGGAACATAGAGGGCACTGGCCACAAGGGGCTGTGCCTCTACGGGGGCGGGTAACTACTCGCTCCGGTCTATAGTGACTACTGGTGAGACTGTCTCGCAGAGA
Organism: Lithobates sylvaticus; assembly: GCA_028564925.1. NCBI lineage: Eukaryota > Metazoa > Chordata > Amphibia > Anura > Ranidae > Lithobates > Lithobates sylvaticus. The sequence continues at coordinate 412,029,848 of CM053026.1, forward strand.
CCGTGCGCTGCGAAAAACAATCTCTGGCGTGTCTTGTATATGTTGTGTCAGTATACGGTGGTCAGTTAACAAATGCCAGTGTTTGGCCATGATGTTCCTAAATTGGTTCTGATGGGCAGAATACTGAGTGATAATTTTAACCGTATTGGGGTTTGGGTCTCGTGGACGTGGATAAAGTAAGGAGTTGCGGGTGCGACCCAGGGATTTGTTAAAGGCTTTTCGAAGATTAGTTTTGGTGTAGCCTCTTTGGAGAAGGCGGTCTCTCAAGGCAGCGGACTGTTTGAAGAAATCTTCTAGTGTGCAGTTGCGACGAAGTCGCAATAATTGTGCATATGGAATGCTTTGAACAAGCGATTTGGGATGAGCACTGGAGGCGTGCAGTAATGTGTTGCCAGCCGATTTTTTCTGATAAAGGTCCGTGCTTAGGGAGCCGTCCTCTCCAATCTCTATCATCACGTCTAAAAATGGTATCTGTGTTTTGTCTGATGATACAGTGAATCGTAGGTTCATATCGTTTACATTGATGACCTGAATAAAGTCGTCCAGAAGGGACAGAGGACCCGTCCAGACGATGAACAGGTCATCAATGAAGCGATACCAGCACATTATATGATCGAGAAAGGGTGAATATCGATCATTTGAAAAGATCTGTCTCTCCCAAGCTCCCAGATATAGGTTTGCGTATGATGGCGCACAGGACGTGCCCATGGCAACGCCCTGTGTTTGAAGAAAATATTGATCCTCAAACAAAAAGACGTTACGAGTCAGTATAAAGCTGAGAAGTTTTAAGATAAATTCGTTCAAGGGCCATGATGTGTGTTCCTGTTCCATCCGTTTCGAGTCGGAAGGTACCAGAATGCCCTCTATGTGTCTAAGGAGATCTGATGTGTCTGATGTGTCTCGGATATGCGATGGAAGGCTAGTGACATGAGGGAGCAGGAAACTGTCTACAAATTTGCTAGCATTATCTGTCAGTGATCCAATGCCCGATACTATGGGCCTCCCTGGAGGTTGAACTAGGTTTTTGTGCGTCTTGGGCAATGTGTAGAACGTCGGTGTACGTGGATGCTTTGGGATTAAAAAATTCAATGTATCTCTGTCAATCAAGCCCTTCCAAAAGGCTCCTGTACATAGTTCACAAAATTCATTTGTATTATTTTCATGTGTATACAATGGGTTGGTACCAGATTGTGTTCCTGAGTACATCATAACACATAGTCTGGTACTGGGTATGGGACATAATAACTATGTTTCCCCCCTTGTCTGATGGTTTGATCACCACATCATCTCTTTTTTGTAAATTATTCAGGGCTCGTTGTTGGTTCGGGCTTAGATTGGGATTGAATTTTTGCCATCTCTTGGCTTTGAGGTCTTTTATGCATTGAAGTAAAAAAGCCCAAATCACCAGGCAGGTGTTCAGGTCAGGAAATTTCTGAGATTTGGTTTTGAATTTTCGCTGTGGAGGTCTAGTGACTATGGAACTAGAGGAAGCAGTGGAAGAAACAAGTCCCAAATTGGTCGGGGTATCTACGGAATCCTCCGTGTTACCCTTATCATATAGCAACATCAAGTCGCGTAGTGCCCGGAACTCTGCCATAGAGAAGTGTTGTGTTCTTTCCATGAGTTCTCGTTCCAAATTAGTGTTATACCTGTTGGTATCAAAAATATATTTGAACGTCAGATTCCTGGCGAACAAATATAAGTCCTTGATGGTCTCAGTGACCTGTATGGAGCTCAGGGGACAAAATCCCAGCCCTAACCGTAACACTGCTATCTCATCCTGGGATAATGGACAGACTGCCAGGTTGATAAAGTCTAAATTTGTTGACTGGAATTCATTGGTAAGGGGGTCGGAGGTGGCTTCCGAACGTACGCATACAGCTTGGTCTGCTGCTGTTTTCTCAAGTCTGGTGACGTTAGGTCTAAAAAATCGATATCAATTAGTGGTTTCTTAGGATTTGTAGATAGTGACCCAAGTACCCTTGGGATGACACTATGTAAGGTGGTAGGGCCCAGCGCACCTGCCGTCTGTGTAGATGTCGGTGGGGATGGATCACCCACAGTATGGGCTGATCTATGTCTGTCAGAGGGTCAGAGGAGAGGGAGGGGCTTGGGCGTCCGCAGAACTTTTTTCAGGAGGGGGCATCATTTTAGGGTCACCCATGCACCGCCCCTTTTCGACAATGTCATTATCACAATATCATGGTCAGAGATTGCAGACGTAGTACAGTTCCTAGGATAAGTAATGGATAATGGCCAACAGGCCCTCTTACCAGACCCAGGAAAACTACAGCAGTGATCCCTCCAGCTGGATGATCGCTCACTCTGGGTTCCCCGGGGGCGACTCTGGTCAGTAGTGTAGCATGTCTGTACCCTGGTAGTAGCTCAGTCTTTCTCTTTCTGGTGGCATGGGCAGCGTAACTCTCTCTGGTGGCGCTGGGCAGCGTGGCTCTCTCTGGCTTCTGCCCAGCACACTCCTCATTCTTTGTCCTGTAGCACTCTCTCCCTCAGCTTTTTTTCAGGCTGCAGTCTCTCAATCTCTCCCTTGATTGAGCTGTAGCCTCCTCCCTGTGGAAAATGGGGCCGCCAATCTTTGGGACTACATGTCTCATGATGCTCTCCTCTCCTAGTCTCCTTTGATTGGCCCTCAGTTATGGCCAATAAGGAAGGAACGGAGTGGGCAGGAAGCTGGGCGGGGAACCCGGTGAGAGTCCCCCTAGTGAGTAGATTGTTAGGTATGTGTACTTAAGCGCTAGAATGGGTATTCAAAGACAGAACGGCAACAATGTTTTTAAGATAGCCAAATGATGATGCTGCAACCCATATATTAGTGTTCTCACATATATTAGTGTTCTCACACGTAGAAGAAATGGCCACAAATAGAGCTTTCTTTGATGGTATTTGATTGCCTCTGTGATTTTTATTTTTTGCGATATAAACGGAAAAAAGAGCGAAAATTTTGAAAAAAAAAGAGATTTTCTACTTTTTGTTATAAGAAAAATCTAATAAACTCAATTTTAGTCAAACATTTGGGCCAAAATGTATTCAGCCACATGTCTTTAGTAAAAAAAATGCCAATAAGCGTATATTTATTGGTTTGCGCAAAAGTTATAGCGTCTACAAACTAGAGTACATTTTCTGGAATTTACACCGCTTTTAATTTATGACTGCCTATTTCATTTCTTGAGGTGCTAAAATGGCAGAGAAGTACAAAACCCCCCCAAATGACCCCATTTTGGAAAGTAGACACTCCAAGCTATTTGCTGAGAGGCATGTTGAGCCCATTGAATATTTTTTTTTTTAGTCCCAAGTGATTGAATAAAGACAAAAATAAAAAAATAATTTTTTTTTTTCTTCAAAAAGTTGTCACTAAATGATATATTGCTCACACATGCCATAGTTATATGTGGAATTGCACCCCAAAATACATTTTGCTGCTTCTCCTGAGTATGGGGATACCACATGTGTGGGACTTTTTGGAGCCTAGCCGTGTACGGGGCCCCGAAACCCAAGCACCGCCTTCAGGATTTCTAAGGGTGCAAATTTTTGATTTCACTCCTCACTACCTATCACAGTTTCGAAGGCCATAAAATGCCAAAATAGCACAAAACCCCCCCAAATGACCCCATTTTGGAAAGTAGACACCCCAAGCTATTTGTTGAGAGGCATGGTGAGTATTTTACAGCTCTCATTTGTTTTTGAAAATGAAGAAAGTAAAGAAAAAAAATGTTTTTTTTTTTTTCAATTTTCAAAACTTTGTGACAAAAAGCGACATCTGCAAAATACTCACAATACCTCTCAGCAAATAGCTTGGGGTGTCTACTTTCCAAAATGGGTCATTTTGGGGGGTTTTATGCCATCTGGGCATTCCATGGCCTCCGAAACTGTGATTGGCAGTGAGAAGTGAAATAAAAAAATTACTCCCTTAGAAAGCCTGAAGGCGGTGCTTGGTTTTTGGGGTTCCGTACGCAGCTAGGCTCCCAAAAAGTCCCACACATGTGGTATCCCCGTACTCAGGAGAAGCAACAGAATGTATTTTGGGGTGTATTTCCACATATGCCCATGACATGTTTGAGCAATATATCATTTAGTGACAACTTTTTGTAAAAAAAAAATATATATATTTTTTTTTTCATTATTCAATCTCTTAGGACAAAAAAAAAAAATATTTAATGGGCTCAACATTGCTCTCAGCAAATAGCTTGGGGTGTCTACTTTCCAAAATGGGGTCATTTGGGGGGGGGTTTGAACTGTCCTGGCATTTTTATGCACAACATTTAGAAGCCTATGTCACACGTCACCCACTCTTCTAACCACTTGAAGACAAAGCCCTTTCTGACACTTTTTGTTTACATGAAAACATATTTTTTTTTTGCAAGAAAATTACGTTGAACCCCCAAACACTATATATATTGTTAAAGCAAAGGCCCTACAGATTAAAATGGTGGGTGTTGCATTTTTTTTTTTTCCACACAGTATTTGCGCAGCGATTTTTCAAACGCATTTTTTGTGGAAAAAATACACTTTTTTTTATTTTAATGCACTAAAACACACTATATTGCTCAAATTTTTGATGAAATAAAAAATATGATCTTAGGCCGAGTACATGGATACCAAACACGACATGCTTTAAAATTGCGCACAAACACGCAGTGGCGACAAACTACATACATTTTTAAAAGCCTTTAAAAGCCTTTACATGATACCACATTAGATTCACGGAGGAGGTCTACTGCTAAAATTACTGCCCTCGATCTGACCTTCGCGGTGATACCTCACATGCATGGTGCAATTGCTGTTTACATATGACGCCAGACCAACGCTTGTGTACGCCTTTGCGCAAGAGAAGGGGGGGCAGGGGTGCTTTTTTTTTTTTTTTTTTTAGTTTTTTTTTTTATTTATTTAGCTTTTTTATTCTATTTTTAAACTGTTCCTTCCATTTTTTTTCTTTGTTATGATTTTTATTGTTATCTCAGGGAATGTAAATATCCCCTATGATAGCAATAGGCAGTGACAGGTACTCTTTTTTTGAAAAAAATTGGGTCTATTAGACCCTAGATCTTTCCTCTGCCCTCAAAGCATCTGACCACACCAAGATTGGTGTGATAAAATGCTTTCCCAATTCCCAATGGCGCGGTTTATATCCGGGAGGGGGGACATTCCCTCCTACTGCTTGTAAAAGCAGTCTAGAGGCTAATTACCCGCTAGAATTGCTTTTACATGAAAGCCGATCACTGGCTGAAAAGAATGATACCAAGATGATACCTAAACCTGCAGGCATCATTCTGGTATAACCATTCAAAGTCCAGCAACATACTGGACATATATTGTAATCTTTTTTTTTTTCATGCAGCCACTTTGCTGAACGAAAAAAAGAGATTGATTGGTGGGTATGCCCACCATTAGAAATACCTCCCTTCATCCACCCACTTCTAATGATGGGCATACATGCACCATTTATATATGCCGATGCATGGGGGCATCCTCCCGCAAAAGTTATGCCGTGTACACACGGTCGGAATTTCGACCGTATGTACGTGGCATTAGGAGCCAATCGCTCCTCCGCCCCCCTGCTGCCCCCATGCTTCGGCACATATGCTCTTTTTTTTAACTGTGGTGGTGAAATCACCTCCTACAGCGTTGGAGTCGCGGCTTTATGTATCGTGGGAGCAAACGCTGTTGCTGTCAAGATAAATAAATCCGCGCTGCAACTGAATGGCGCACCTGAAAACAAAAAAATGCTTAACACTAAAACACAGTAAACAAAATTACATACCTGAAAAGCAAGCATGATAAAACATAATAAAACATTGCAGAATAGAATGGAGTAAAAAAAGAGCAACAATAGAGAGAGAGAGAGAGAGAACAATAAAACGACAACTATTTTTGTTTTTTTTATTTTTTTGAGATTCACAGGTAAAAAAGCTCCTGACTGTTAGCGACTGAATCAAAACGCTACCACAAAAAAATGTTAGCGATCGCAGGGATCAGGCCTGACTCTGCGAACACTGCAGTTATGTGTGCTTAGTGTTTTGTAAGTGACAGTGATCGATCGATACTGCACTTGGGTGGGCTGGGCTGGGCTGGGCGGAGGGGGAAAACGCAGGTGCTAGCAGGTATCTGGGCTGATCACGCTAACAATGCGTTTTTTTGGAACCCTAAACTGCTGGGACGCTAGTATAGATCTGATCAGATCAGATATTGATCTGTTCAGATACTATACCACTAAGGGAGGTGTATGCTTTGCGCGTGGGTGTTTGCGGTACTGGCACTAACCTGGGGCGACGCAGACCTTATTTGACCCTAAAACCTAATTGATATCACCCGCCGGGCGATCAGGGGGTTAAACCGTTATTGGGTAATAAATGGCGGGTGCCCTGACAGTATAAAAAACAAGCTAACTAACCAGCGTCACCCGTAACAGTAATACAAAAAAAAACTGGTTACCTAGCGACACTAATGCAGCGATCAGAAAAACGATCGCTTAGTGACACTGGCAAAAGGGGGTGAAAGGGTTAACTAGGGCAATCAGGGGGTTAAACCTTTATTAGGTAATATATGGGGGTACCTGACGCTATATAAAAACCTGACGGGGAACCTAAATAACGAAATAACTAACTGGCTAACCAGCGTCACCAGTGACATTTTATACGTGATCACTGGTGAAAGGGTTAACTCTAGGGGCAATCAGGGGGTTTAAAACCTTTATTTAGGTTGTAATATGGGGGTACCTGACCTATAAACCTATTTATGAACCTATATAAACATGGCGGTTAACCTAAAAAAAAACTGGTTACCTAGCGACACTAATGCAGCGATCAGAAAAACGATCGCTTAGTGACACTGGCAAAAGGGGGTGAAAGGGTTAACTAGGGCAATCAGGGGGTTAAACCTTTATTAGGTAATATATGGGGTACCTGACGCTATATAAAAACCTGACGGGGAACCTAAATAACGAAATAACTAACTGGCTAACCAGCGTCACCAGTGACAGTTATACGGTGATTACTGGTGAAAGGTTAACTCTAGGGGCAATCAGGGGGTTAAAACCTTTATTTAGGTTGTAATATGGGGGTACCTGACCTATAAAACTATTTATGAACCTATATAAAACATGGCGGTTAAAATAAAAAAAAAAGGGTTACCTAGCGACACAATGCAGCGATCAGAAAAACGATCGCTTAGTGACACTGGCAAAAGGGGGTGAAGGGGTTAACTAGGGGCAATCAGGGGGTTAAACCTTTATTAGGGGGGGGTAGGGGGCTACCTAGGACCTAAAACTAACTGCCCTGACAGTTATTACAGTCACACTGACACTAAATGCAGTGATCAGTAAATAAATGATCACTGCAATCAGTGACACTGTGACTGGGGGGGGAGGGGGTGATCTGGGGGGTGATCTGGGGGTGACAGGGGGGTGGATTGTGTGCCTATGTGTACTGGTGTCAGTGTACTGTTTGTGCACTAACCTTTACATCTTCTCTGCTCGGCGTTCCGGTCACATAGACCGGCGCACCGAGCGTGACATCACTTCCGCCTTCCTGTCTATACAATAGACAGGAAGGGAAGCTTTTCATTCGCCAGGAGCGATCGCGAGGGGGTGGCCAGAAACCACTGGCCGTCCCCTCGTCCCGGATCGCTCCTGAAGCGATGCCGACCGTCCCCGCCGGCGGAGGGGGGTCCGATCGGACCCCCCAACCGCCTGAAGAATGGCACGTACAGGTACGTGGTTCTGCCTGTACGTGCCATTCTGCCGACGTATATCTACATGGGGCGGTCGGCAAGTGGTTAATAATTATGTGAAATGGGTGCGCTCTCAATCAACCTTAAAAATCGTGTAGATCTGATTAAAAATTGCTTGTGCAATGATACTATTCAAGTGATGTGTAAAACCTCCTTAAAATCCGTGCACTGAGTGTGTATACATAAATAAATAAATACATAAAACCATATGTAAATATATAAATAAGTGGATCCTTTTCCTTTTTGTGGTACCAGTGATTAAGTGATATTTGTGCGATAGTGCTGTGAATAAAAGACAGTTTAGGAATGAGGTAAAACCACGTTTACATTCCAACCCTTAAAAAATCCATGCGTTTAAAACTGAAAAAAACGCATTAAAAAATCCATGCGTTTAAAACTGGAAAAAAACGCATTTAATTGTGCGATTTATTTGTGGAAAAACGCATATTGGGTTATGCGATTAAATTGGGAGAAACACCATAGGTGTTTTTAGAATCCTTTAGGAGTCCATGCATCTAATTGATGTCTCCTTAGGTGTTTAATTTGCGGTTGCTTAGACAGGTGTTGTTCCTGATTAGTTAGTGCTGAGATGTTTTACTAACTAATTGCCCTTTGGTGTTGAGCACAGGTTAAAACTTGAAGGAAAAAAGGTGTACACCACAAATGAGAAAGATAAGCACCATTTAGTAAATGTATATTTTTGAGCAGGTATACACATAATACTTTTACTTATCTTTAGTTGTGGTGTCCTCTCTCCTGCTGGTCACGTCCTTACTATCTCTTCCGTGTTTGCATGAGGATAGAAGACAGATAAAAAACCATTGCGCAATATAGTTATACTTGGAATGGTGTGCATGTGTTGTGGCTGAAGCCCATCTACTTACACAGCACCCTACGAACGAAGCGCGGTGGTTAGAAATATGTCAGGCACTGTTTGGGCTCCCTGCCCTGCTTGTCTCAGTAGTGTTGCTTAGCTCCTCCTCCCGACGCGTTGCGACACGCCCACGTGTCTTTATCAAGGGATTATGGGGCTTTTAGGCAGCTGAGACCTTTTTATAGGCAACATTTAGCTTGGTGGTTGCCATAGCAACTTTTGTGTGCTCATCATCCTATTCAACACCACCTGCGCTTGGGTGCTGTGGATGGCGTGCACACTGACTCTTTGCGATCCTGGATAGGAAAAACAGTTGTTTGGATCTACAAGTGCTTACCCATAATTCAAAATATGTATATATGTGTATATATGTGAAAAGATTTTAATGACATCATGTTTAATATAAGGAATAAAAAATTAAAAACGTGAATGTGTATGACAATCTATTAAAAAATATATAAGGATATGTGAATGTTGGTAAAATATTATATGTGGATAGATAAAAATAAAAATGATAAAAATAAATATAAAAATAAAAATAAAAAATAAAAATAAAAATAAAAATAAAAATAAATAAATATAAAAATAAAAATAAAAATAAACATAAATATAAAAATAAAGATAAGTAAAAGTATTATGTGTATACCTGCTCAAAATATACATTTACTAAATGGTGCTTATCTTTCTCATTTGTGGTGTACACCTTTTTTCCTTCAAGTTTTAACCTGTGCTCAACACCAAAGGGCAATTAGTTAGTAAAACATCTCAGCACTAACTAATCAGGAACAACACCTGTCTAAGCAACCGCAAATGAAACACCTAAGGAGACATCAATTAGATGCATGGACTCCTAAAGGATTCTAAAAACACCTATGGTGTTTCTCCCAATTTAATCGCATAACCCAATATGCGTTTTTCCACAAATAAATCGCACAATTAAATGCGTTTTTTTCCAGTTTTAAACGCATGGATTTTTTAATGCGTTTTTTTCAGTTTTAAAACGCATGGATTTTTTAAGGGTTGGAATGTAAACGTGGTTTTACCTCATTCCTAAACTGTCTTTTATTCACAGCACTATCGCACAAATATCACTTAATCACTGGTACCACAAAAAGGAAAAGGATCCACTTATTTATATATTTACATATGGTTTTATGTATTTATTTATTTATGTATACACACTCAGTGCACGGATTTTAAGGAGGTTTTACACATCACTTGAATAGTATCATTGCACAAGCAATTTTTAATCAGATCTACACGATTTTTAAGGTTGATTGAGAGCGCACCCATTTCACATAATTATTAACATTGTGTGTGTATTTTAAAAACTAGTGAGTAGATTGCATTCATATTTTTGCCACCCAAATGCATTATTTTACATTTTTCTACATTAAACCTCATTTGCCATGTAGTTGCCCATTCCATTAATTGCAAGGTTCCACATCCTGCGGAGAAGTTATTGCCCTGCTTAGGTTAGTATCGTCCGCAAATACAGAGATTGAACTGTTTACCCCATCCACCATGTCATTTATGAACAAAATAAATAGGATTGGTCCCAGCACTGAACCTTGGGGTACCCCACTTCTTTTTTTTGAGTACTCCCCATTTATCACCACCCTCTGAACTCGCCCTTGTAGCCAGTTTTCAATCCATGTACTCACCCTATGGTCCACGCCAACGGACCTTACTTTGTACAGTGAACGTTTATGGGGAGCTGTCAAATGCTTTTGCAAAATCCAGATACATCACATCTAAATGGCATCTCACCTCCTCATAGAAGTTTAATAGATTGGTTTGGCAAGAACGATTCTATATGAATCCATGCTGATTACTGCTAATGATACCGTTTTCATTACTAAAATCCTGTATATAGTCCCTTATCCCCTCCAAGAGCTTGCATACTATTCATGTAAGGTTAACTGGTCTGTAATTCCCAGGGATGTATTTTGTCCCTTTTTTAAATATTGGTGCTACATTGGCTTTTCTTCAATCAGCTGGTACCATACCAGTCAGTAGACTGTCAGAAAACATTAGGGACAATGGACTGGCAATTACTTGATTGAGTTCCCTAAGGACCCTCGGGTGTATTTTAAAAGTTTCCCACATCTAATTCTGTCCTCTGTTAGCCATGAGGCTGCTTCCTGTGATGTCAGGATAAACATTGCAGTTTTGGTTACTGAAGCCCCCCGATTCCCTCGTGAAAACCGAGGAAAATAATAAATTCAATACCTTCTCCATCTCCCTGTCTTTTGTAACCTAATGTACTTCCTCATTCTTTATGGGGCCAATATGGTCTGTCCTCCCTTTTTTTACTGTTTATATACTTAAAGAATTTCTTGGCATTTTTACATTGGAGTTAAGCCATCCAGGACTTTTGTTCAGTCTTTTAAATGTATTTCCCAATGAGATGCACTGGCTAATGCCCTTATTTAATATGCTCTTAAAGAAAACCCATCTCTCCTCCGTGTTCATATCATATTGATGGCACAACACATTTTTCAGTAATATTAATAGCCCAATCATGTGAAGATTGAAGCCAAGATTCAGCAATACCAATGAAATCCTAGTTCTCTTCATGCACCAAAGCTTCCAACTCGTCTATTTTTCTTGGCAGTCCCCTGGCATTGGTGAACAAACACTTTAATTCATTGTGACATGTTGCAGTAGTTTTTTTGCATATCTTTTTTTAGTAGTACAAATAGTACTGCAAATAGGATGAGGTAACTGCAACAACTTCACAAATGCTGTGTTCCCACCTGCATGTTCAACTGAAAACACATAGGTGTTGATTTACTAAAACTGGGGAGTGCAAAATCTGATGCAGCTCTGCATAGAAACCAATTGGCTTCTGTTTTTTTTTTTTGTTCCTACTCAATTTAACAAGCTGAAGTTAGAAGCTGATTGGCTACCAAATTTTGCACTCTTCACTTTTCCAAACAGACAGGACTTACCTGGCCTAAGGTTTCCTGTCCAAGGGATTCCTAGGGATATCCTTGATTCAGTTCTTCCAACCATATTTTTCAAAGCTCGCTAGACTGGAGTGTTCTCCTAAAGTTTTTCATAAATATTGTACTATCATCCCAGATTAATATACAGAAAAAAAAGATATTGGAGATTCGGGACTGTCTATGGTACAAGCACAAAAGAAACAATTTCATAGGGATAAGATAAAAAATGCTTATTTTATTAACATATAGAACAAAGAAAAAAGAGAAAAAATATTAGACTCCATTTACAGCAGTATATGGGTCGTAGGGTTCAAAGGTACTACATACAATTCCTAATAGAACACCTATATGATCATACACTCAAAGTACACAGGTCATGATACTTGTCCAATCGCTCGACATGTTTCGCCTAGATAGGCTTCATCAGGAGACAAGGATAAAGTATATTTGCAGACGGACGAAAGTTTTGGAAATATTTTCGTATTCTATGGTATGTATACAAAACAATATATTAGTTAATATATACAAAACAGTTTATCATCATTAAACATTGTATATGCTGCATGAATGTGCGGTAGCAGTGACGTCTATGTGAAGTCAATATACGCATGTATGATCCCCTACCTCCAATGTCATAGGGGTCAGAACATGACCAGACTTCCAAAAGTTGGTCCTGATGGTCCCACTGCAGCACCTCCCAATTAGGGATTTGCACAGGGCTATACCCAGCGGTCGCCGCCAAAGATAATGGCTGGGGAGTTGTAGGGGGAGAGAGAAGTCCTGTTCGTTTTCCAATTTAATGTTTATGGGGCCTGTAAAGTACAGAAGTACTTATTTAACACAATTGTGTTCAAGTAAATAAAATAAAGTATGATTACTCGTGAAGTAGAAAAGTAGTATGACCATGCCCAGTGTCAGTTGTCAAACTTTACCTACCTCTACGGAAGCTCATAGATATTTGTATATGTGAGAGGCTCGGGTCAAACAACCCCCTAAGAACGATAATGGGGGGAAGAGAAGGGGAACTGCTATATCTTGATTTTGAGTGATATCCACTAAGCCAAAGAGGTTCTGAAAAATGACAAGAGAAGAAAGGGAAAAGAGACTCCAATAAAGATGCATAGGAACTATATCCAGTACATTTTAAGGATCCCCAATAAGGTTACAATCCCCTACCTTATAATGGAATATATATGGCATCAGGTCGTATCATGTTTGATGGCTGATCAGCCCATATACTACCCCAAACCGGGGGCTAAGTATATCATCCAATGCTTATGAAAAGGGTTTTTAGAATAAACATGGTGATTTCGTATACTCAAAGTTTTAATGGACAAAACGTCCACCATTAAGAAAAACTGGAGAGATTAAGTTCAATCAATCTACCTGTTTTGTCGTTCCCAGAGCGTCCCGAGCCTCACGTCCACCTCAGTCTGACTCAGCGTCAGACTGGGTTTTAATGGTCTCCCCCCGTGGCGCCAAAAACGCACGGCGTGTGACGTCACGCCGTGCTGACGTCATGCGGACGCAATGCGGAGGCCGGCCAGCGCTCGATCCAGACCATGTGACCGGAGTGTTCCTATGGGGAACTACTTCCGGTGCACAGTTCAGCTGGGGCTGCCCTGACATGCCCTGCTGACAGCAGCCATGCTGTTCTGTCAGATGCAAGGCATGAGAGGGTCCCCAGAGATGGAAGTTGGAACTTCATGGCCGGATCGATGCTGGTGGCCGACTCCCGACCCGGAAGCGTGGCGGGCAAAGAACCACCATGAATAGGTGGAAACAGAACCACGCCACGCATCCGGATAGGTCCATACAAGTCCCCAAAGCCCTAAGGCGGTCGCCGCATGGGGTTCCCCCCGTGCATTGATGTAAATTGTCCCCAGGGACCTGTGCCAGCGCGGAATCCACCAGGACCAATCAGAGTATGAAAAAGAGGGGGGAAAATAGAGAAAAAGAAAAAAGAAGAGAAAGGAAAGAGAAAAAACATCCCGCAAACATACATTCATTGCAGCATACAGTTGTTGTTATTTTTTTGTTCAATTTTTATTTATGACATGATTTTTACAACTTAGAATGGGTATAATTAGATACTGAGAAAAATATAAATAAATAAAACAGTACATAAAGTTTCGCCCCTACATAGAGGGGGATATCACATGAGCAGGCACGTTCCAACACAGACAGGTTAAGGCTAGATCTAGGCCATATATGGCCCACGCAGCAAACCTAGTGGTGCCCAGCTTCTGGTGCTGGCAGAGGAGAGGGAGGGGGGGGGGGGGAAGGGGAAAGAAGGGGGAGAGGGGGGGGGGAAAGACTGTAGCCGGTAAGAAGATGAAAAAATAGAGATAAAATATATAAAGCTCTACATTATAAGAAGGGTTTAAAACTAATTCCTTCGTTGAGGCCCGGATACCGAGTAGCCTTCAACATATAGATCCATCTAGTTTCAATTTGTAGGAGTTTCTTATCTAGATCACCCCCCCGTTCCTGTTGGGGGAGATGCTCAAGACTATAGAAGCCAATATATTTAAGGTCAAAATTGTGATATAAGCCTACATGACGACTGATCGGTGTCTCCATTTTACGTTTACATGTTAGTGATACATGATCTCTCATGCGACAGAATAGGGGGCGTTTTGTTTTCCCCACATAGAATGCTCCGCATAGGCATTTCATCAGGTATGCTGATCCCACTGATTGGCAGTTAGTGCGGTGTTTTGGAGTCCATGTTTTACCATCTGGTAGGTCTATATTTTTGCCTTCCAGAATAAAGCGGCAGAATTTACATTTGCCACATTTGTATGTACCTGAGACTTGTTTTTTGCTATTCTGATCACTCATGTAGTGACTGCTTACCAAGGTGTCACGTAATGAACGTGACCTCTTATATGTAATCTCTGGGTATGGTTTAATATGTTTAGATATTTTTTCATCAGTGGACAAAAGGTACCAAAATTTTTTATATATATTGCGTACCTTTCTATGTTGGTGATTGTATTTAGTAACAACTCGTGTACTTTCCTGGGTCTTAGCCCGTCTAGGTTTATATAGTAGGAGTTGTCTGTTCATATCCACTACCTGATTGTAGGCTTTCCTGAGGCATGTTTTGCTGTATCCTCGCAGTAGAAGACGCTCGCGCAAAAGATTTGCCTCTCGTTGAAAATCATCGAGATGCGTACAGTTTCGCTTGATCCTTAGAAATTGGCTATAGGGGATGCTCCTAATTAATTTCTCAGGATGGGAACTGCTGGCATGCAGCATACTGTTGCCTGCTGAGGCTTTTCTATAGAGGGTGGAACATGGTGTTCCTTTCTCATCCACAAAAAGTTCAACATCCAAAAAAGTAATCCTTTTCTGGTCGTAATTAAAGGTAAATTTTAGGTTGTATTCATTAATTTGTAATTCGTCCAGAAACACAATAAGGTCCTCCTTGGATCCTGACCATATCATGAGGACGTCATCGATATAACGACTTCATGACATGATTTTACCAATCGACAGACTCTTGCTCTCATCAGAGAATAAGTCTCGCTCCCATCCCCCCAGGTACAGGTTCGCATATGAGGGCGCGCATTTTGCCCCCATAGCGACCCCCTGCACCTGGAGGTAATGGGAGCGTTTAAATACAAATATATTGTGCATTAGAATGAAGCTAAGTAGCTCCAGTACAAACTCATTGTATTTCCATGAGTCAATATCTCTTTCTGTCAAGAATTCCCCTATTACTTCGATACCTTTTTTATGTGGGATCGAGTTATAGAGGGCTTCTATGTCAATGGCTACAAGCCATGCATTTGTGGGTATTTGTAATCCATCTGTGCTTTTCAAAAGTTCTATGGTATCTTTTACATATGAGAATAGGCATTTAACATGCGGGTACAAGTACTCATCACCTAATTGGCTGGCTTTTTCTGTCAGAGACCCGCACCTTGAAATTATGGGGCGGCCTGGTGGCGATGTTAGGCTCTTATGTACCTTGGGCAAGGCATAAAAGGTAGGAGTGGTAAATGAGGTCATATCTAGAAAATCAAAAGTTTTGGCGTCTATAGTGCCATTCAGACGGGCCTTCGTTATTATGCCTCTATATTTGTTCATATAGTAGTTTACATGTGAGGCTGGTACCGATCTGTACCAAGTTTTATTTGATATTATGTCTAAGCACATTTTTTTATAATCCTCTGCGTCTAGTATAACCAAATTTCCACCCTTGTCCGATGGTTTGATTATAATGTTGCTGTTTGTTTTCAGATTTTGTAATGCTTCTTTGAGTTCCTTCGGCAGGTTGGTCTGAGGTCCAGCCTGCCAATTGGTAGATTCTATTTCCTTTGTGACCTGTGTTACAAAGGCCCAAATGTTGGAATTCCCCTGTAGGATAGGGAAGGATTTTGATTTAGGTTTGTAAGTTTTAGGGTTGCCAAAATTTTGGGCACCAGGAGCCGATGGATCCGCAGGGCGAGGGCAAGAGGGAGGGAAAGTCACCCCCTGTTGGGTAATGGGGGGAAGGGAGGGGCTGGTGAATGTCCAGCCCGCCTCCTCCGGGTTGCTCTCGTCCCACAGGTCCATCAGGTCCTGTAGTGCTTTTAGGTCCTCAAAAGTGACGCCTTCTATGTTGGCGTTGTTCTGCTCGCCAATAGGGGCATCAGGTGATGTTCTATCATAAATAACTTTGTACATCAGGCGTCGTGCGAAGAGGTGAAGATCTTTGACCAATTCGAACTTGTCTGCGTTTCCATCTGGACAGAAAGTGAGACCCAATTGCAATACCTTGGTCTCATTATCTGAGAGGGGGTAAGAAGACAAATTAATAATATCAAACTTGTCCCAACTCGCCAAAATAGGGGGGTCGGGACAAGTTATTTTAAAGGCTGATTGGTTTTCTTCATTGGAGTGGTTAACGGCAAAGTGCGTTTGCGGTCACTTGAATTACTAGAAAAAATTGGAGCTGTTTTCACCTCCACATGGGGGTCCGAATTTGTCCCTCCACGTGTCTGTCCCTGTGATGGAGGGCCCACCACCAGGGAAATTGAGTCAACATTCCTGGTGGGGGTAATAGGTGATACAAGGGAGTGGTTCAATGTACTGTTTGACAGGGTTGTATTAAGTGTAGTATTGTTTTTGTTCTGTTGAGAGCGTAATTTTTTATCCTTACTACTTACTTTATCCGATCGTGATCGGCTTTGTAGACTGGTTTCACTCTCCTTCTTTCTTTTACGTATTGCTCCTTCATGTTGTGATTTATCCTTCCGCAAGGCTATGGGGGCAAATGATGTTGAAGAAGTGGATGATGTGTCCAGTTCTCCAAGATCCAGATTAGGGATTTGTAGGTCCTGGTTTAAATTGCTTCTTCTCACGGGATATTTATTTGTTTGATTCCATTTATACGCCTGTTCGTAAGTATATGCTTTTTTATCACGTTGGTATTTATTTTCTTTTGCTTTAATTAGGCTTGTTGCATACTTTGTTAAGTGATCCCTAAGATTCTTATCCTTCTCTAAAAAACAGGTATGGGATCTCAAGTTGGCATGTTCCTCTTGCCATCTAAGGATCTCAAGGTCCAGTTCCGCAATGTCTTTATCATATTGTTCACTCAGAATTTGCATCATTTGCAAAGAGCATGTTTGCAAATTCTCCTCCCACATATTTTTAATGTTAGGTTCTACCTTCTTCATGTTCTGTATACGGAGATCCCAGGGTACTATCCTGTTGGATCTATATTTATCAAAGAATTCTTTGTGCCAGAACAAACGGGTCTTTTTTTCTATCATCCGCTGAAGGCTAGAAAAATATGTACTTACATCTGCCTCATTGATATCCTCCTTAGAGCGGTAAAGATTGACATCCGTTACGAAGCCTGCCCAGGCTTGACCGCAATAGTCTGTCATGTTAAATGTATAATCATGTACTTACCAGCTACTTTCCTTCTCTCTGTAGATGTAACACACCAGGAGTGAAGATAGAAAGGGGGGCACACATAAAAGGGTGCGAAGGTCGTGCCCAAATTTTGCCTCACCTATATGTCTAGAACGTGCTTGTCATGGGAACAAGGATATACAGAAAAGACATAGTTATTTAAAATTCATATCAAAGTATCATACAGCATAAATCGTTACTAACATATACATCTAAGTCATAGGAAAAAACTCCAGTCTAGATATATGTTCTATAAAGATGTCAATTTATAAATTAATTAATAGAAATATGAAGAACAAACATAGCTAGCGAAAGAGTATCATGGGTGTTTGAGCCACCCTGGGTATAGAAATTTTTCAAAGCTCGCTAGACTGGAGTGTTCTCCTAAAGTTTTTCATAAATATTGTACTATCATCCCAGATTAATATACAGAAAAAAAAGATATTGGAGATTCGGGACTGTCTATGGTACAAGCACAAAAGAAACAATTTCATAGGGATAAGATAAAAAATGCTTATTTTATTAACATATAGAACAAAGAAAAAAGAGAAAAAATATTAGACTCCATGTACAGCAGTATATGGGTCGTAGGGTTCAAAGGTACTACATACAATTCCTAATAGAACACCTATATGATCATACACTCAAAGTACACAGGTCATGATACTTGTCCAATCGCTCGACATGTTTCGCCTAGATAGGCTTCATCAGGAGACAAGGATAAAGTATATTTGCAGACGGACGAAAGTTTTGGAAATATTTTCGTATTCTATGGTATGTATACAAAACAATATATTAGTTAATATATACAAAACAGTTTATCATCATTAAACATTGTATATGCTGCATGAATGTGCGGTAGCAGTGACGTCTATGTGAAGTCAATATACGCATGTATGATCCCCTACCTCCAATGTCATAGGGGTCAGAACATGACCAGACTTCCAAAAGTTGGTCCTGATGGTCCCACTGCAGCACCTCCCAATTAGGGATTTGCACAGGGCTATACCCAGCGGTCGCCGCCAAAGATAATGGCTGGGGAGTTGTAGGGGGAGAGAGAAGTCCTGTTCGTTTTCCAATTTATTGTTTATGGGGCCTGTAAAGTACAGAAGTACTTATTTAACACAATTGTGTTCAAGTAAATAAAATAAAGTATGATTACTCGTGAAGTAGAAAAGTAGTATGACCATGCCCAGTGTCAGTTGTCAAACTTTACCTACCTCTACGGAAGCTCATAGATATTTGTATATGTGAGAGGCTCGGGTCAAACAACCCCCCAAGAACGATAATGGGGGGAAGAGAAGGGGAACTGCTATATCTTGATTTTGAGTGATATCCACTAAGCCAAAGAGGTTCTGAAAAATGACAAGAGAAGAAAGGGAAAAGAGACTCCAATAAAGATGCATAGGAACTATATCCAGTACATTTTAAGGATCCCCAATAAGGTTACAATCCCCTACCTTATAATGGAATATATATGGCATCAGGTCGTATCATGTTTGATGGCTGATCAGCCCATATACTACCCCAAACCGGGGGCTAAGTATATCATCCAATGCCTATGAAAAGGGTTTTTAGAATAAACATGGTGATTTCGTATACTCAAAGTTTTAATGGACAAAACGAACACCACTAGGAAAAACTGGAGAGATTAAGTTCAATCAATCTACCTGTTTTGTCGTTCCCAGAGCGTCCCGAGCCTCACGTCCACCTCAGTCTGACTCAGCGTCAGACTGGGTTTAAATGGTCTCCCCCCGTGGCGCCAAAAACGCACGGCGTGTGACGTCACGCCGTGCTGACGTCACGCGGACGCAATGCGGAGGCCGGCCAGCGCTCGATCCAGACCATGTGACCGGAGTGTTCCTATGGGGAACTACTTCCGGTGCACAGTTCAGCTGGGGCTGCCCTGACATGCCCTGCTGACAGCAGACATGCTGTTCTGTCAGATGCAAGGCATGAGAGGGTCCCCAGAGATGGAAGTTGGAACTTCATGGCCGGATCGATGCTGGTGGCCGACTCCCGACCCGGAAGCGTGGCGGGCAAAGAACCACCATGAATAGGTGGAAACAGAACCACGCCACGCATCCGGATAGGTCCATACAAGTCCCCAAAGCCCTGAGGCGGTCGCCGCATGGGGTTCCCCCCGTGCATTGATGTAAATTGTCCCCAGGGACCTGTGCCAGCGCGGAATCCACCAGGACCAATCAGAGTATGAAAAAGAGGAGGGAAAATAGAGAAAAAGAAAAAAAAAAAGAGAAAGGAAAGAGAAAAAACATCCCGCAAACATACATTCATTGCAGCATACAGTTGTTGTTATTTTTTTGTTCAATTTTTATTTATGACATGATTTTTACAACTTAGAATGGGTATAATTAGATACTGAGAAAAATATAAATAAATAAAACAGTACATAAAGTTTCGCCCCTACATAGAGGGGGATATCACATGAGCAGGCACGTTCCAACACAGACAGGTTAAGGCTAGATCTAGGCCATATATGGCCCACGCAGCAAACCTAGTGGTGCCCAGCTTCTGGTGCTGGCAGAGGAGAGGGAGGGGAGGGAAGGGGAAAGAAGGGGAGAGGGGGGGGGGAAAGACTGTAGCCGGTAAGAAGATGAAAAAATAGAGATAAAATATATAAAGCTCTACATTATAAGAAGGGTTTAAAACTAATTCCTTCGTTGAGGCCCGGATACCGAGTAGCCTTCAACATATAGATCCATCTAGTTTCAATTTGTAGGAGTTTCTTATCTAGATCACCCCCCCGTTCCTGTTGGGGGAGATGCTCAAGACTATAGAAGCCAATATATTTAAGGTCAAAATTGTGATATAAGCCTACATGACGACTGATCGGTGTCTCCATTTTACGTTTACATATTAGTGATACATGATCTCTCATGCGACAGAATAGGGGGCGTTTTGTTTTCCCCACATAGAATGCTCCGCATAGGCATTTCATCAGGTATACTGATCCCACTGATTGGCAGTTAGTGCGGTGTTTTGGAGTCCATGTTTTACCATCTGGTAGGTCTATATTTTTGCCTTCCAGAATAAAGCGGCAGAATTTACATTTGCCACATTTGTATGTACCTGAGACTTGTTTTTTGCTATTCTGATCACTCATGTAGTGACTGCTTACCAAGGTGTCACGTAATGAACGTGACCTCTTATATGTAATCTCTGGGTATGGTTTAATATGTTTAGATATTTTTTCATCAGTGGACAAAAGGTACCAAAATTTTTTATATATATTGCGTACCTTTCTATGTTGGCGATTGTATTTAGTAACAACTCGTGTACTTTCCTGGGTCTTAGCCCGTCTAGGTTTATATAGTAGGAGTTGTCTGTTCATATCCACTACCTGATTGTAGGCTTTCCTGAGGCATGGTTTGCTGTATCCTCGCAGTAGAAGACGCTCGCACAAAAGATTTGCCTTTCGTTGAAAATCATCGAGATGCGTACAGTTTCGCTTGATCCTTAGAAATTGGCTATAGGGGATGCTCCTAATTAATTTCTCAGGATGGGAACTGCTGGCATGCAGCATACTGTTGCCTGCTGAGGCTTTTCTATAGAGGGTGGAACATAGTGTTCCTTTCTCATCCACAAAAAGTTCAACATCCAAAAAAGTAATCCTTTTCTGGTCGTAATTAAAGGTAAATTTTAGGTTGTATTCATTAATTTGTAATTCGTCAAGAAACACAATAAGGTCCTCCTTGGATCCTGACCATATCATGAGGACGTCATCGATATAACGACTCCATGACATGATTTTACCAATCGACAGACTCTTGCTCTCATCAGAGAATAAGTCTCGCTCCCATCCCCCCAGGTACAGGTTCGCATATGAGGGCGCGCATTTTGCCCCCATAGCGACCCCCTGCACCTGGAGGTAATGGGAGCGTTTAAATACAAATATATTGTGCATTAGAATGAAGCTAAGTAGCTCCAGTACAAACTCATTGTATTTCCATGAGTCAATATCTCTTTCTGTCAAGAATTCCCCTATTACTTCGATACCTTTTTTATGTGGGATCGAGTTATAGAGGGCTTCTATGTCAATGGCTACAAGCCATGCATTTGTGGGTATTTGTAATCCATCTGTGCTTTTCAAAAGTTCTATGGTATCTTTTACATATGAGAATAGGCATTTAACATGCGGGTACAAGTACTCATCAACTAATTGGCTGGCTTTTTCTGTCAGAGACCCGCACCCTGAAATTATGGGGCGGCCTGGTGGCGATGTTAGGCTCTTATGTACCTTGGGCAAGGCATAAAAGGTAGGAGTGGTAAATGAGGTCATATCTAGAAAATCAAAAGTTTTGGCGTCTATAGTGCCATTCAGACGGGCCTTCGTTATTATGCCTCTATATTTGTTCATATAGTAGTTTACATGTGAGGCTGGTACCGATCTGTACCAAGTTTTATTTGATATTATGTCTAAGCACATTTTTTCATAATCCTCTGCGTCTAGTATAACCAAATTTCCACCCTTGTCCGATGGTTTGATTATAATGTTGCTGTTTGTTTTCAGATTTTGTAATACTTCTTTACCACAAAAGACTTCAAGCTGTCATTGATCTTTCTTCCAACCATACTCAGAGCAAGAAAATCCATCTACATAAAAGGCATTCCTTACATTATGTAAGGATAGAAGACTTAAGCCCCGTACACACAGCAGAATGTCGGGAGACATTTGGCAGTTCAAAAAAAAGGCCGACATTCTGCCCGTGTGTATGTCGGTCTGTCTGACAGAAGCCGTCTGTGCATGCTGGAAAACCAGCAACCGACGACTCCCAATCAGCACTCTCAGCCAACAGCCCCCTGTTAGAATACAACAGCTCAGCGGGGGGGATCACTGGACTAAGCATGCATGGTTAAAACAAAACTAGTGTGTACCCAGCTTTAAAGAGGTTGTAAAGTCAGAAGGTTTTTTATCTTCATTTTATGCATGAAGATAAAAAAACTTCTGTGTGCAGCAGCCCACCTAATACCTGAGCCCATCTCGATCCAGCGATGTTGCAGGAGAGTCTTGGCTGCCCGGCTCTCCCTCCTCATTGTTTGAGATGGCAGTGCAGTGCTATTGGCTCCCGCTGCTGTCAGTCACTGAGCCAATGAAGAAAGAGAGGGAGTGGGGCCGAACCGCGGCTCTGTGTCTGAATGGACACATACAACAGCAGCAGCTCGGCCTGGGTGCCCCCATAGCAAGCTGCTTGCTGTGGGGGACACTCAGCCGTAGGGAGGGGCCAAGAAATCTGGTGAGAGACCTGAGAAGAGGAGGATCAAAACCACTGCACAGAGCAGCTAAGTATGATATGTTTGTTATTTTTAAAGAAAAAAAATGACTTTGGTATCACTTAAACCCCAGGGAATGCGCTTATAACTCTTATTACTCCTATTTTTACCATTCTTCAGTCTGGGCATGACCAGCGTCTAGCCCTGAGTAATCTCAAGATACAGGTTTCTGCCTTATTCATCCTCTTCCAGAAACCTCTTGTCTTGCAATCCCTTATCTTGACTTTCTACAGAGAGTTGCTCATATAAATCTCCCAACCCAATCTCACTGTCATCTTGTGATCTCAACCTCTTACTCTCTGCTCTTCAGAGGCCCCTTTTTGAAACAATTAGAGATATTTAGTTGGAATACTTCACCTTTTTAACCAGTTCCCACCCTGCCTATAACAAAATGACAGCTGGGCGGGACTCTCGGCGATCCATCTTGACGTCGTTTTTTAAGTCTTCCTGGATTGTGCCTTGCATGGGGCAGCTCTGCGACACCATCTGTCACTGACTGTGTCTGATGGACATGATCAGTGTACCGGCTCTCTGCTGGTACCATGTGAGCAATCACAGCAGGTTATTTGACAGTTGTAAACGATGGATGGCTTCCATTCATGCCATCCATTATGTACAATTATGTTGCTAGCTGTGATTGGTCAGTGTAATCACATTGTACAGACAGGGCTAATCACACCCCATCTGTACCATGTCATTAGCTCTAGCCAATCACAACTAATCAAAACAAACTGAATCTGTTTCATTCAGTAAAATGCTTGCTAAGGCCTCTTGCACACTACAGCTTGAAAAAGCTCAGTACAGCTTTTATTTATTTTTTTTTATTTTATTTTTTTACTGAGCTAAAATACAGCCCATTCATTGTAAAGTGCCTATGCACAGCATTCCTCAGTTAAAAAAAAAAAACGAAAAATCTGCTTTTATGGTCAGGAAATTATGCCTCATGTGCGCAAATGTCCATTTACATATTGTGCAGAGTGAGAGCGTGGAATTGCGCAACTGCATATATGCAAAAATACGCACAAATACATATAAAAAAAATGCATTGATTACTGTATAAATGTGACTGGCAGGGATGGGGTTAACACTAGGACGCTGAAGGGGTTAATATGTTCCCTGTGAGTGATTCTAACTGTAGGGGGAGGGGATTCACAAGGGGAGGAGACCGATCGGTGTTTCTCTGTACTGAGAACACACCATCGGTCTCCTCTCCTCTGACAGGACCGTGGATCTGTGTGTTTACACACACAGATCCACGGTCCTGCTGTGTTACCGGACAATCGCGGGTCGGGTGCCCAGTGACACGGCACACGCTCCCTGGAGGGCCGGGAAGGGGAGGACGTCATATGATGCCCTCCCGCCACGAGAGCTGTGCCGCCTGGTCGTCAATTGACAGCCGGCGGTCGCTGAGCAGTTAAAGTTGTTTTTTGGTTGTCATTATGTCTGTCAGGCGTGTTTCTGAGTTGACAGCTTTTCCTTGTAAAAAACATTTTCTTGTTTTGGATAAGGTGGTTTTAAAACAGGGATGCCCAACCTTTTGAGGAGCGAGGGCCACTTTAGCGACTTGGTAACCGGTCACGGGCCATAATGAGCGTAGAGGGCGGATGGCAGGTCCGTTTCCACTCTGCATATGTAGAACAGACACATGCAGCCCGCTCTACCCTAAGGGCCCTCTGATCTGCTCAAACAGAAGGGGACAGATGCCCTTCTGTTTTTTTAAGGAGATCAGATTGCAGATAGGCGGGTGTAAGCTGACACGAGTCTGTTTACATCTGCCGCTCTATAGAGGTGAATGGAGGGTACGATTGGGTCCGCCTGAAAAACAGACAGGCAGACCCGATTGGACCGATCATGTAAAAGGGGCCTAAGGCTGCTTTCACACGGATGCACAACGGTTTACTTGCATCTCAACTGACCTTGATCTTCACTTCTTCCTCAGGATTCCTGCAGCTGGTTGCCTACCCCATACTTATTCACATAAGGTGGGGAGCCAGGATCTGGGGGCCCCCTTATTAAAGTGGATTCCCAAATTCCGATAAGCCCCCTGCCTGCAGACCCCGACAACCATTGGCCAGGGTTGTCGGGAAGAGGCCCTTGTCCTCATCAACATGGAGACAAGGTGCTTTGGGGGGGGGGGGGGGGCTGCAGGGAGCGCATTTTTGAAATGTATTCTTTATTTTATTTTTTTATTTGGTTCCTAGCGCAGATATTAATGTGGACTTGTCTATAGTTTTTGTCCAATATTCCTGTAAGTGGCAGTATAACAATGGAGCCATTCAAATCACACACATAGGTTAGACTTGTGTCTTTTTTCAACCTCACCTACTATGTAACTATGTAACCCAGAGGGTAGACTATGCGTCCGTCAATGGACTCCAAGTAAAGGATTTTCTGTGGAGTATAAGAGGCCTATTTTTGTCTACCTGGCTTATGGCTCATGTACACAGGGCAACTAAAAACCTTTGCTGAATGCTGAAAACTTAGCAGCTGGGAACCAATGGTGAAAAATGTCCATTTTACAGCAATTACATACCTTATCTATGCGAGTTTAGCAGCAGTTATGAGTATTTGAGGTTAGAAGCGTTTTTTAAAGATAACCTCAGGAGGCCCTCCCAAATGCCCACAATGCATGAAAAACAAGTAAATTATTAGCTATTTCAGCCATTCTGTGAGAAAATACAAAGCAGCAGCAGAGAGAGCAGTCTTATTTTTTTGTTTTCACTATGGATCCCATCATGAGCATGTGTGAGGAAGTGCTCCTGATGTTGCTGAGGCTCTGAAGACATAGAAAATTGCGTGAGAAGACCAGAGTTCTTCGCTATTGGACTCATCCATTGATGCAGGCAACAGCATGTGGTGAAATTTGGGGGGTTTTTTAAACATTTTTATATGTTCTAAAAGTATCAGATTTTTTTCCCCCTTTAAAAATGCTTATAAACGCACATTAATGCAGTTTACCTCAGTTACACGAGGTTACAAGTATTTGGCGTTTAAAATGGCTGTAAACTACAGTCCTGGATGCGATTTTTCTGCTTTCAAACAAAATTCCTGTAACCTCAACTGCCAATAACCTGCTATAAACAACTTCAGTATAGCAGCTGTAGTGCACGAGGCCTTAGACTGCGCACTCTGCCATTGGCCAGGGCAAGTTTTGGGAGATGGGCAGTGGTTGATACCCACAAGCTTCTTCCACTACATTACTCCCAGCTTTTGAAAGTACATGTTACTTTTTTTTCTAAATATATAACGCTAGTTCTTGTGCTGCTCTTTCTCTGGTTGTTTTTGACAATGTGAAAGTGAGAGTAAGACCCCTTTCACACTGGAGGCGTTTTTCAGGCGCTTTAGCGCTAAAAATAACGCCTGTAAAGCGCCTGATAATACCCTTCCCTGCAGTACCAGTATGAAAGCCCGAGCTGGAGCTGTGCGCTGGCAGGATGTTAAAAAAAAAGTCCTGCAAGCAGCATCTTTGGGGCGCTTTAGGAGCGGTGTATACACCGCTCCTTAAGCACCCCTGCCCATTTGCGGGAGCTTGTAACCCTTTATTCGGCCACAAGCTCAAAAACGGCAGTAAAGCACCACAAAAAATAGCGCTGCTTTACCGCGAATGTGGCTGCACTATCAATGTGAAAGTGCTCTTAAACTTAAATTAAATAATTGATTTGATTACTGTAGCAACATGTAAGGCTTAATGTACACGGACCGTTTTACAACCTCTCCTGAACAATTTAACTTGACAGATAGTAACTGGTGTTTAAAAATGCCAGTTATGCCACGTTTGCATTGTAGAAGCATTTTTTGACGGTTTACATTTTTTTTTTTAAAGCGTCTGTAAACGAAACGCGGCTAAACTCGAGTTACCGCGTTTTACGAGCTGTTACAGGTGTTTTCTGTTTCAAATCCCTCCGAACATCCATCCTGAATGCATTTTTTTGCTTTCCAAAAAATGCTTCTAAACTCAACTGCCTAGAAACGACTATAAATGACCCTGTGTACATGTACTGATAAGATGACATAGAGGAGAGTTCAGGCCAGCTGAAAAAAAAACGCCCAATTGCTTCTAAACGTCCGTTTACCAGCAGCAGTGTACATGAAGCCTAAAGCTAATGCTTTGTACTACAAACGTACAAAGTACCACTTTTAATTTTTTTTTGTTTTCTTATCTGTAACTTCTCAGGCACCAGATGGAGAGTCTCAACCCATGACTGAGGTGGATGTTATGGTTTCAACACGACACATAAAAGTATTAACTGCAAATACACAGGTTAGATTTTATGATGTGCCTTTTTGCTTTGACCGTAATAAAATATGTAGTGGATAATGCTTGTAAGGTTTTATGTAATTTGTACAATTTCTATTGTTGCAAATTTAGGAAGCCTTGATGGACCATCCGTTACAGACCATTTCCTACACAGCTGACATTGGTAATATTGTGGTTATTATGGCACACAGAAAATTACCTCGTAGCTCAAACAAGCCTTCCTCCCATAAAAAACCACATAGGATTATATGTCATGTCTTTCAGTCTGTGGATGTAAGTGATAGTAACATTTCTTGCCACGCTTCATTTTAATATCTTAATTAAAAAAAAAAAAAAGGATGTATTTTTAAAAATTTCCCTTTGATTCTGCACTAATCGGCCACTTTATTAGGTACACCTGTTTAATTGCTTGGTAACACAAATTGCTAATCATTCAATCACATGGCAGCAACCCAATGCATTTAGGCATCTAGACATGGTAAAGATGATTTGCTGAAGTTGAAACTGAGCATCAGAGTGGGGAAGAAAGGGGATTTAATTGACTTTGGATGTGGCATGGTTGTTGGTGCCAGATGGGCTGGTCTAAATTCAAAAACTGCTGATCTACTGGGATTTTCACGCACAACCATACCTAAGGTTTACAAAGAATGGTCCGAAAAAGAGAAATCATCCAGCAAGAGCGACAGTTGTGTGGACGAAAATGCCTTGTTGATGTCAGCGGTCAAAGGAGAATGGGCAGACTGGTTAGAAATAATAGAAAGGCAACAGTAATTTAAATAACACCAAGGTATGCAGAATATCATCTCTGAACGCACAACACATTGAACCTTGAAGCAGATGGGCTACACTGGGTGCCACTCCTGTCAGCTAAGAACAGGAAACCGTGGCTACAATTCTCACAGGCTCACCAAAATTGGACAATAGAAGATTGGAAAAACATTGCCTGATCTGACAAGTCTCGATTTTTAGCTGCGACATTCAGATGGTAGGGCCAGAATTTGGAGTGGTGGTGTAATGGTGTGGGGGATATTTTCTTGGCACACTTTGGGCCACTTAGTATCAATTGAGCATCATTTTAAACGTCTTAGCCTACCTGAGTATTGTTGCCGGCCATATCCATCCCTTTATGACTACAGTGTACCCATCTTCTGATGGCTACTTCAGCAGGATAATGCCATGTCACAAAGCTCAAATCATCATGAACGCCAATGGCCTCCACAGTCACCAGATCTCAATCCAATAATATTTAGGATGTGGTGGAACGGGAGATTTGCATCATGGATGTGCATCCAACAAATGTTTCCAACACCTTGTTGAATCTATGCCACAAAGCAGTTCTGAAGGAAAAAACTGGTACTAGCAAGGTGTACCTAATAAAGTGGCCGGTGAGTGTATCTTAGCTTATGCATGCATTACTGTTTTTCTGCATACAAAGAAAAAAACATTTTTGTATAGTGTTTTTTTAGGGCTTGGGGGACTTGGAGCCTAGACAAACTGCATGAGTTTAATTTTTTGTGTTCGCTGGTAGCCTTCCCATACTAGCACTGTTTATTGGATTGATCCAGATTTTAATAATAATTTGCGTTTTTATCTAATTAGTACATATTTTCATTTGTTACTTTGATTTAGTCTTCTTGGAGTGTTATTTAATTATAAAAAACAGAGTACAAATTATGGTTGTTTTGTTATTTTTTGACAGTTACATTTTACTATTCCTAATTAGGCACAACTCATTGCTCAGGCCATTGGACAGGCCTTCGCGTCGGCATACCAAAATTTTCTCCATTCTAAAGGTGTACAACCTGAGCAAACTGAGGAAATGCAGATGACTGAACTGTACAATGCAGATCTTGCCCACTTTACCAAGCAAGACAACTGTAAAGAGGTAGGAATGCATATAGAGTCTAGGGTTTTGGGCAATGGTTCCCTCCCGAAGAAGTGATCTCCTGTTTTACCAGAATGTTAAAGGTCAGATTTTGGAGCTACTGTTATTAAATGTATCAAAAATAGAAGACTTTATTTACAACTAATGTTACACCAGACATGAGATTATCTTTAGGGCACTTTTACACTGGGGCCGCGCCAGCGATAGCAGCGCTTTACCGTTCTTTTAGCTGCGCTTTTCAGTCGCTAGTGGGGCGCTTTTAACCCCCGCTAGCGGCCAAAGAAAGGTTAAAAGCGCCAGTGTTGCAGGGCTGCCGAATTGCTTTGCAATCGCTTCAGCAGCGCTGCCCATTTAATTTCAATGGGCAGGGTGTTTTGGGAGCTCCCAAACCACCCCAAAGATGCTGCTTGCAAGACTTTTCAGAAAGTCCCGCAATCGCACCACCCCAGTGTGAAAGCACTCGGGCTTACTAAAACTGGAGAGTGCAAAATCTGGTGCCGCTCGGAATGGAAACCAGTCAGCTTCCAGTTTTTTTTTTTTTGGTCAAAGCTTAGTTTTTCTGCATACCACCACACATGTATAGTGTGAACAGGGCACAAAGAAAACAATGTTTTTTTTTTTCTCGGATGGAAATGGTGTAAACAAGAAAAGAGTATTTGTTATGTGTCAGATAAAGAAAAAAAGTTAATGCCATGGTATCTTCATGTCTTTTATGATAGTGCTATGCTATCAATGTAATTTCCTGCGAGCCACCACTTGCTATAAGCCCAAAATAGGGTCTCCCAAATGACACTATATTTTTGAATCAGCAGCTAGCGTTGCACATGTCTCATAAATCATGCAAAGACCATCCAATATTCTAAAGTACGCTGCGCTTTCAAACTTAAAATCCAAATAGTGAAACGAAAAATGTGCTATATAACAAAAGCAATAAAGTGATAACGTGCTAAAATACATACAATATTCCAAATAAAGTGCTTTCATGCAGGATATGATAAAACGTCCATATGGTGAGAAAAAAGCAATCAATAAAATCCTTAAACCAATATAATGGTGAACCAAACTATAAAAATCCTTATTAAAAAAATGTATATAAATAAATATATATATAATGTGTGTGTGTGTGTGAGAAAAAAAAAGTGCTACAATGTGCTGTGCAATCAAAAAAAAAAAAGTTCAAAAGTGCTCCAATGTAATCCATGCTATTCAGTGGTTGCTGTGATATCAATCCAATATTAAGGTGCTGCATGTGCACTCAGGTGTTCCCCCCAGGTAATGGCCGCTCACCTTAGAGCATGTGACCTTGCTGATTAGGCTTGGTCAATACACGCATTGGAACCTGTAAATGGTTCAGTGTTAAATCCCGGATTCCTGTGGTGGCCTCACTCTGTGCTTCAATATGGTAATGGAGAACCTTTTCTGCCTCAGTAATACCAATAGAAAAAGGAGGACTTCATAGTGTAGTATATTAAAACTTTTATTCTCAACACAGTAAAAAATCCCTTGCAGGGTACTCACATTTGCATGGCGCGTCAGGGCGCCACTCTAAAATAGCATAAAAACAAGCTGTAGCAGCTCAGGGTGGTATGCTGATCGTCCTTAGTGGGTGCACTGACTAGCGTTCCGTCCTGTCCCCTTTGGAGCACTTTTGAACTTTTTTTGATTGCGCAGCACATTGTAGCCCTTTTTTTCTCACACACACATATATTATATATATATATATATATATATATATATATATATATATATATATATATATATATATATATATATACATATACAGGGGGTCCCCTACTTACAAACATCCGACTTACAAACGACTCCTACTTCCAAACGGAGGGAGACAACAGGAAGTGAGAGGAAATCCACCCCTAGGAAGGGAAATTCTATCCTGTAAGAGTTAATATGGGAAAAAGGTGTCTCCACTGATGCTTTATCACCAGTCCATGTTTCCCTAACAACCCAAAATTTTCAAAATCCAATTGTCATTGGGACAGAAGGTGAAGTGAAATCTTCTGAACAGGGGCACAGACAGCAAAACAAATGTTACAGGGGTGATAACCCTTCTCTATGTTATCTAAAAAACTTATAAATAGATTTTTTAGCTGGAGCCACACTTAAAAAATGTACCTGTTCCGACTTACGGATTCAACTTAAGAACAAACCTACAGTCCCTATCTTGTTTGTAACCCGGGGACCCCCTGTATATATATATATATATATATATATATATATATATTATTTATTTATATACATTTTTTTATAAGGATTTTTATAGTTTGGTTCACCATTATATTGGTTTAAGGATTTTATTGATTGCTTTTTTCTCACCATATGGACGTTTTATCATATCCTTCATGAAAGCACTTTATTTGGAATATTGTATGTATTTTAGCACGTTATCACTTTATTGCTGTTGTTATATAGCACATTTTTCGTTTCACTATTTGGATTTTAAGTTTGAAAGCGCAGCGTACTTTAGAATATTGGATGATAGTTCAATGCTGCCACCTTCCAATGATGGGACCAAAAGTTGGGAAATCCCCTCCCAACCAAACATAGCTTTAATTTTTTGTGTCTTAGGTGATGGCCATGCCTGTTCAGGCTATGCACTTGATACCAATGTTTTGCTTCTAGTTTTTTTTTTTCTCTCGTTATGAAGTTAGTAGGGAATGTAGTTTATTGTGAGTGTAATTTTATGTGTGTGTATACATTCTCTCTCTCTCTCTCTCTCTCTCTCTCTCTCTCTCTCTCTCTCTCTCTCTCTCTCTCTCTCTCTCTCTCTCTCTCTCTCTCTCTCTCTCTCTCTCTCTCTCTCTCTCTCTCTCTCTCTCTCTCTCTCTCTCTCTCTCTCTCTCTCATGCAATTTGGCCATTCACAATACAAGAAGTATCTAGGCTGGCTTCACACTGGGGCGGTGCGGGGCGGCGACGGTAAAGCAGCGCTATATTTAGCGCTGCTTTACCATCGTTTTACCCGCGGTATGCGGCCGCTAGCGGGGTGGTTTTAACCCCCGCTAGCGGCCGCAAAAGGGTTAAAAACCTCCGCAAAGCGCCGCTGCAGCGGCGGTTTACGGGCGGTATCCCCGCGGTTTCCCATTGATTTCAATGGGAAGGAGCGGTATAGGAGTGGTAAATACACCGCTCCTTCACCGCTCCAAAGATGCTGCTAGCAGGACTTTTGTTGCGGTCCTGCTAGCGCACCGCTCCAGTGTGAAAGCCCGCCGGCTTTCACACTGGAGTGAATGGGGCCGTTTTTTTCAGGCGGTATACAGGCGCTATTTTTAGCGCTGTACCGCCTGAAAACCGCCCCAGTGTGAAAGGGGCCTTAAAGAGGAAGTAAACCCTCTTGACAAAAACGAAAAAAAAAAAAAAACCTCAAAGGCATAATTTATAAACAAAGAAACGGCGCTGGAATAGACGTGTGCAATATTTAACGAGAAAAAGAAAACACAAAAAATGTGCAGCTGCTGATAAGAAAGTGCTATAACCTTCAAAAAATGCTCAAACCAATAAAACAGCGCTGGCAAACAAAAATTGTGACAAAATAATAAATGATCCCACAAAATTGACAAACATCAATAATGTGTGTGAAGTGGTTACATGTCTGACACAAACCAATCCCATAAAAAATAAACTAGCATCAAATAATATGTGTGATAAATTATTACATAAGTGACATGATTGAATAATAACCATAAAATTATTTCATAGATACCAAAATTGAATAAGTGATAAACCACAACCTAAATGTGGTAAGAAAATATATAAATAAAAATGAATGTGAGTAAGTCCAGTTATTGTCCCAAAAAACCAAGAACCAAAATAAATGTACATATGAGCTCCTTCTTGGAATAGACTCACCGGGCTAGCAGACAGACAGAGCAGCAAAGCAGAGGGCAGATATGCAGACAAACTGTGGTTCGGCAAGTAGGCACAAAAGCAGAGCTGAATAAACAAGCCAGTGGGATGAGAGGATCCAGGGAGCGATGCATGCACACAAGGCACAGTGATGTTCTTGGAGATATTGTACCGATAATAGAAGAGAGCAAATTTTAAAGTGTTGTAGAAGGATTTTTAAAATGCGCGCTCTGCGCTACTTACAGGATGCATAAAGGAAGGCAAACTTCTCAGATACTTCCGCGGTTGCAGCTGGTTTAGCGTGCGCTCCACGGGAACAGGAAGGGGCGTCAGTGGTTAGATCCTTGGCCGGAAATTACGTCGACGCGTTTCGCCCCCTCCTCCAGGGCGTCATCAAAAGACATCCAAGGCATAGCATACTAGCTAATTATGCATCACTTACCTGAGATCGAAGCCTCGGCATCGGTCCTCTTCTCCCCCTCCGACCGCCGACATCTTCTCCCGGAGTGACTTCCGGGTATCGCGGCTCCGGCAAATCACAGCGCTGTGATTTGCCGGAGCCGCGATGACGTCACGCGCATGCGCACAAGAGCGGCATATAACAACTGAAGCATCGGCATATAGCGCCGTTGCTTCAGTTGTCGCTAGTGCGCATGTGCCGCATGACGTTGGCACATGCAAATACAGGTATATCTCCTAAACCGTGCAGGTTTAGGAGATATCCCTGTTAGCTACAGGTAAGCCTTAATATAGGCTTACCTGTAAGCTAAAGTTGTAAAAGAGGGTTTACTTCCTCTTTAATGATAATTGGACATCAAAAGGGGTCTTAAGTATTTATGGAGTAATTGTTTATGGTAAATGGCATTCTTCAAAGGGTAGCTTGTTTAATTAATAGTAAAATAATCCAATTTAACTTTAGACTACCAGGGGTGGCCCGGGGGCCACATGTGGCTTGCGGAGTGCTCTGATGTGGCCCGTGACCTCCTGCTTTGGGATGGCAAGTTGGCATGCCCAGAACACAGGTTGCTGACCCGCCATCCCAGAGCATCAGAGTTGTGAATGAAGCCGGCGGTAGAGGAAGGAAGCACCTGTGGAGCAGAGCCACATAAGCTAATGCTTCTTGTATAGCGTCACCTCCTGTCACAGGTGGAGTGATACCAAATGCACTCTGCCTGGGACAGAAACAGCTGGCGATACCGGAATAGAAGAAGTGTTTAATAACCGCTTCCCGACCGGCGTGCAACGATGTACGTCGGCAGAATGGCACGGACAGGCATAAGGCGTATATATAAGTCCCTTTTTAAAATGCCTCTGTGCCATCGGGAGCGCGCCTGTCGGGACCCCCGTGAGGGCGGTCGCGGGTCCCGGGGACTCCCGCGATCGTCTCACGGGAAGGCTGAACGAGGAGATGCGGAAATAAACAGCATCTCCCCGTTCTGCCTAGCAACTAGTGACGCCGATCTCTGCTCCCTGTGATTGGAGCAGAGATCAGCATTTACTAGCTGACAACCACGCCCCCCCCACAAGAAACACACCCCTAGGCATACTTAACCCCTGCACTGCCACCTAGTGGTTAACCCCTTCACTGCCAGTGTCATTTATACAGGAATCAATGCATTTAAATAGCATTGATTGCTGTATAAATGACAATGGTCCCAAAAATGTGTCAAAAATGTCCGATGTGTCCGCCATAATGTCGCAGTCACAATAAAAATCGCTGATCGCCACCATTACTAATAAATAAAAAAAAAAAAAAAATATTAATAAAAATGCTATTAAACTATCCCCTATCTTGTAAACGCTATAACTTCTGCGCAAACCAATCAATAATCGCTTATTTCGATTTTTTTTTTTACCAAAAATATGTAGAAGAATACGTAACGGCCTAAACTGAGGAAAAACATTTTTTTTATATATTTTTGGGGATTATTTATTATAGCAAAAAATAAAAAAGAATGCATTTTTTCAAAATTGTCGCTCTTTTTGTTTTATAGCGCAAAAAATAAAAACCGCAGGGGCGATCAAATACCACCAAAAGAAAGCTCTATTCGTGGGAAAAAAAGGACGTCAAATTTGTTTGGGAGCCACGTCGCACGACCGCGCAATTTTCAGTTAAAGCGACGCAGTGCCGAATCGCAAAAAGGGGCCTGGTCCTTTGGCTGCAAATTTGTCCGGTCGGAAAATGGTTAACCACTTCCAGACCACCCACCGCACATATACTGCGGCAGGGTCTGGCTGCATGAACCGATTTACCTGTACGTCGTCCATGCATTAGATGCAGCAGGCGAGGGCCCGCCATGAGCCACAGGAGCTCCCCCAGGTGTCCGGCAGACTCTGTCCACCAGCCACCCGCGATCTCGATGAACAGAGGCAGAACGGGGATAAACAAAGCAGATCCCCATTCTGACAGGGGAGGAGAGAGATCCGCTGTTCCTAGTGATCAGGAACAGCAATCTCTCTCTACTCCCAGTGAGCCCATCCCCCTGACAGTTAGAAAGCAGCTCCCTAGGGAACACTTAACCCTTTGATCATCACTATCGTTAACCCCTTCCCTGCCAGTGCATTTTTAGAGCACTGATCCCTATTGGTGTCACTGGTCACCAAAAAGTGTCACTTAGGGTCAGATTTGTCTTCCGCAATGTCAGTCCCGCTAAAAATTTCAGATCACCGCCATTATTAGTAAAAACAATCTTAAAAGTCCCTAAATATTTCCCTGATTTTTGTGGAAACCAATCAATATACTGTATGCTTATTGTGATTTTATGTTTTTTTTTTTTTTTGTAAAGTATTATAGCAGAAAGTAAAAAATATATATTTTTTTTTTTTTTTCAAAATTGTCAGTCTTTTTTTTGTCTATAGCACAAAAACTAAAAACCGCAGCAGTGATTACCACCAAAAGAATTTGTGGGGGAAAAAGGACATACATTTTTGTTTGGGTACAATGTGCACAATTGTCAGTTAAAGCGAAACAGTGCCGTTTAGCCTGGTCATTAAGGGGGTAAATCCTTCTGGGGCTGAAGTGGTTAAAGGTAAGTTTATTACTAAAATCATATGGGCATATATGTGTATATATGGGCATATGTGTGCTGCAGTGGTTACTAGGCTGCTTTCAAATGGATCCGCAGGTTCAGCACAGTGCACCTGCGGGTTACCTGCACTGAGCCATAGACTTCTGTTATTACTTGCGGGTTTAGTGCACTTTCAGAAAGTGCGCCACACCTGCAGGATATAATAGAAGTCTATGGCAAAGTCCAGCCAATCCGCAGAAAAGTAACAGGTGCACTGCGCTGCACCCACAGTGTGGGTAAACCACAACGCATCAGTGTGAAAGCAGCCTTAGGCCCCTTTCACGCAATCGGTCCGACCCATTCATACCCTCTATTCACATCTATGGAGAGGCAGATGTAAACAGACTTGTGTCCGTTTATATCGGCCTATCTCCAATCCAATCCGTTAAAAACAAAAAACAAAGGGGATCTGTCCCCTTCCATCAGGGCGGATCAGATCTGAGGGCCCATAGAGTACCGTGGGCCTTGTCGTTGTCTACTCTGCATATGCAGAGTGAACATGGACCTGTCATCTACCCACACCACTCATTGTGGCGCATGACCGGTTACCAAGTCGTTTAAGTGGCCCTCGCTCTTCAAAAGGTTTGGACACCCCTGCCTTAGATAAGAAAATATCTGAACAACTTTGATTAGAATTTATGACTGCAGCTGTCCAAGGCCAAGAGGCATTACCTGTCACTCAGAAAATCAAAGGGGCTACTAAAACTGACCAGATTGCTTGACATTTTGGTGAATAAGGAAAATATGTATATTATGGAAGGTTATTTTGGCTGAATTATAACAAGGAAATTGGGTTCTTTGAAGTTGTTTTATCATCGCATGAGTATTCTAAGTACCCTGTCATCTACCCTGTCTGTACCTCTGTTCTGTTATAGGATCCAATAAATTCTAATCTCTCTGGGAAAGAACCTTGTTGCTGTGAAGGGTACTAGGTCATCACTCACTGACATACAGTATCTCACAAAAGTGAGTACACCCCTCACATTTTTTTTGTAAATATTTTATTATATCTTTTCATGTGACAACACTAAGAGCCAGTTCACACCAGGGCGACTCAGGATCCGACTTCAGGTCGCCCCAAGTCGCGCTGTAATGTTAGTCTATGGAGCTGTCTTAATGTACACTACAGAAGTCGCTCCGACTTCAAAAAAGGTTCCTGTACTACTTCAAAACGACTTCTAGGCGACTTGTACCCATTGATTTCAATGGAATTTGCCTCCAAGTCGGATCTCCATCTATATTGACACGACAGTGTCGCCTCGAGGGGGAACTCCACGCCAAATTTTAAATAAAAAAACGGCATGGGTTCCCCCTCCAGGGGCCTACCAGGCCCTTAGGTCTGGTATGGATTTTAAGGGGAACCCCCTACGCTGAAAAAACAGCCCAAATCCCACCAAAATCCATACCAGACCCTTATCTGCGCACGCAGCCTGGCCGGTCAGGAAAAGGGGTGGGGACGGGCGAGCGCCCCCCCCCCTCCTGTACCGTACCAGTTCGCATGCCCTCAACATGGTGGGTGCTTTAGGGAAGGGGGGCGCCCTGCTGCCCCCCCACCCCAAAGCACCTTGTCCCCATGTTGATGAGGACAAGGGCCTCTTCCCGACAACCCTGGCCATTGGTTGTCGGGGTCTGCGGGCGGGGGGCTTATCGGAATACCCATTCACCTGGGGAAAAAAGTACAACACAGGTTTTTTAAAGTCATTTATTAATCAGCTCCGGGGGTCTTCTTCCGACTTCGGGGGCCGACTTCTCCGCTCTGTTTGGCCTCTTCTCCCGGTGTCCGGCCTCTTCTCCGGTGTCATCTCCCGCTCTTCTGCCGGCTCCTCCGCTATCTTCTTGCAGCTTTTTTTACTAGCGGAGGAGCCCGGTCTCCTCCGTCCTTCTTCCCTCTTCTCTCTTCTTCCGTTGTTGACATGACGCTCTCTCCCGCTGTAATGCCGTGTGAGCGCTGCACGATGACTTGTATAGGAATGGGGCGAGGTCACCGGGAAGAGAGAAGAGGGAAGAAGGACGGAGGTGACCGGGCTCCTCCGATAGTAAAAGAGCTGCAAGAAGATAGCGGAGGAGCCGGCAGAAGAGCGGAAGACGATGCCGGAGAGCAGGAGAAGAGGCCGTACACCGGGAGAAGAGACCGAACAAAGGGGAGAAGTCGGCCCCCAAAGTCGGAAGACGACCCCCAGAGCTGATTAATAAATTACTTTAAAAACCTGTGTTGTGTTTTTTTTTTTTTTTATTGACACTTTTTTTCCCCAGGTGAATGGGTAGGGGTACCCCATACTCATTCACATAGGGTGGGGGGCCGGGATCTTGGGGCCCCCTTATTAAAGGGGGTTCCCGGATTCCGATAAGCCCCCCGCCCGCAGACCCCGACAACCAACAGCCAGGGTTGTCGGGAAGAGGCCCTTGTCCTCATCAACATGGGAACAAAGGTGCTTTGGGGTGGGGGGGGGCGCCCCCCTTCCCAAAAGCACCCACCCCCATGTTGAGGGCATGCTGCCTGGTACGGTACAGGAGGGGGGGGCGCTCGCTCGTCCCCACCCCCTTTCCTGACCGGCCAGGCTGCGTGCTCGGATAAGGGTCGGGTATGGATTTTGGGGGGACCCCCACGTTGTTTTTTCGGCGTAGGGGGTTCCCCTTAAAATCCATACCAGACCTAAGGGCCTGGTATGCTCCTGGATGGGGAACCCATGCCGGTTTTTTATTTAAAATTTGGCGTGGAGTTCCCCCTTGAGAGCTGATTATTCTCTGATTGGCCACGGCCAAATTCGCCTGGCCTGGGGCGACTTAGTCGTGTTGTAAGTCGCCCCAAGTCATGTTGAAGTCGCGCTGCTATTCATACTCAAGTCGTGTCCAAGTTGCCTCCAAATGTCGCGCTGGACGGACATTTCCGGACATTTCCGATGTTCCATCTAATGCCGTTCTGCGCATGCGCTGCAAATTACGGACATTTCCGAAGTTTTCCGGCATTTTCCGAGGCTCCGAATGGCCGCGCATGCGCAGAATGGCCGGAACACGGTGGAAAATGGCAGAGGGTCCCCACTGCGCCCGGTTCGTAAGTAGGGGATGTTCGTAGGTCGGGCGTTCGTAAGTCAGGGACCCCCTGTAGTGAGTGTACATCTTGTATAACAGTGTAAATTTGCTGTCCCCTCAAAATAACTCAACACACAGCCATTAAAGTGGAGTTCCACCCCAAAAAAAAAAAATGTATATACATAAAAAAAATTTAATAAAAATATTTGGAGAATTTTTTTATTTTATTTTTTTACTCACCTCTAAATACCTGTTGCTACGGGGTCCCTCGTAGTCTGCATCCTTCAGCACCTGGGCTCTTGACGTCACTTCCCTCAGCGCAGGAAGGGAGATCAGCCCCCCCCCCCCCCCTTTAGGCAGTCATCTGGAACACGTCACAGTGAAGCCACAGCCGGGCACCCACAGTTACAATGCCGCCGAGCGGAGGGGGAGATGAGTGGGGCTTCGATCCCCTGCATCGCTGGACCCTGGGACAGGTAAGTGTCCAATTTTTAAAAGTCAGCAGCTGCAGTATTTGTAGTTGCTGACTTTAATTTTTTTTTTTTTTTTTTTTTAACCATAACTTCGCTTTTAATGTCTAAACTGCTGGCAACAAAAGGGAGTACACCCCTAAGTGAAAATGTCCAAAGTGTCAATATTTTCTGTGGCCACCATTCTTTTCCAGCACTGCCTTAATCATTTTGGGCATGGAGTTTCCCAGGGCTTCACAGGTTGCAACTGGAGTCCTCTTTCACTCCTCCATGATGACATCACAGAGCTGGTGGATGTTAGAGACCTTGTGCTCCTCCACCTTCCGTTTGAGGATGCCCCACAGATGCTCAATCAGGGGCGGATCCAGGGGGGGGGGGCAACAGGGCAATTGCCCCCCCCCCCCCCGAACTTGCTGACATGACTGTCTGTCTCACACTCATGTGTCACACTTGCGCAGCTCAACACAGTTGCTCTGCCGCCTCTGCGGCTGCCGCTGCCTCTGCCCGGTCTGCCGAGTCTCTCTCACATCAGCCGATCAGCGGCGCAGAGAGAGGGACTCGATTGATACTAGTAGGAGGAACAGGTGGGTGGAGCCTCTTCCCTGCACTCGTTGCTAACGCCTGGGCCGCCTGGCGTCTAGCAACGAGTGACGTCACTGAGTTACATAGGACTCCAGTCAGTCAGTCTCAGACTGAGAGCCGCTGCCCCAACGTGACTCACTGGAGCTGCTGGAGAACCGAGAACAGGCCAGGGAGGGAGAGGAGAGGAGAGAACAGTGCCACAGGCAGACAGACAGTCTGTTTAAAGTTTAAAAAGTGAAAGTACAGCTGTTGCTGACACAGGGCAACGGCACCGAAACTGACAGACTATGAAGGGAGTGACACAGGCAGAGCAGCAGCTGCGGGGGATTTACACCCCTCCTTCCTTTTCCTTGAGCTGAGCATTCATGTGACCTGGCAATGCCCTCCTATTGGCTACATTCAGGGCCAGTGGCTGGGAACTAGCAGAGGATTATGGGACATGTAGTTCTGGATACCAGCAGGCCCCAGTATGATTGCCTGAGAGGACTGCAGCGCCCAGCATGCCGAGCGGGAGGGGCAAGAGGAAGAAAGGAGAAGAGGGACCATGAGGCTGTCGGATGGAGGGAGCCAGAGGTTCTATTATTATCCTCCAAGGTAAAAACTTATCTCCAGGTGTGGGAAGCGAGGGGGATGAGGGGGGGATGCAGACTCCATAGAAGTACAGGACCTTATCACTGGCTACATCCACCCTTTCCTCCCCTCCACCTGGCTGCTCCCACCCTGTCCTCCCCTCCACCTGGCTGCTCCCACCCTGTACTCCCCTCCACCTGGCTACATCCACCCTGTCCTCCCCTCCACCTGGCTGCACCCACCCTATCCTCCCCTCCACCTGGCTGCTCCCACCCTGTCCTCCCCTCCACCTGGCTGCTCCCACCCTGTCCTCCCCTCCACCTGGCTGCACCCACCGTTCCTCCCCTCCACCTGGTTGCTCCCACCCTGTCCTCCCCTCCACCTGGCTGCTCCCAGCCTGTCCTCCCCTCCACCTGGCTACATCCGCCCTTTCTTCCCCTCCACCTGGCTGCTCCCACCCTTCCTCCCCTCCACCTGGCTGCTCCCACCCTGTCCTCCCCTCCACCTGGCTGCTCCCACCCTGTCCTCCCCTCCACCTGGCTGCTCCCACCCTGTTCTCCCCTCCACCTGGCTACATCCACCCTGTCCTCCCCCCACCTGGCTGCACCCACCCTATCCTCCCCTCCACCTGGCTGCTCCCACCTGTCCTCCCCTCCACCTGGCTGCACCCACCCTGTCCTCCCCTCCACCTGGCTGCTCCCACCTGGCTGCTCCCACCCTGTCCTCCCCTCCACCTGGCTGCACCCACCCTGTCCTCCCCTCCACCTGGCTGCACCCACCCTGTCCTCCCCTCCACCTGGCTGCACCCACCCTGTCCTCCCCTCCACCTGGCTGCTCCCACCCTGTCCTCCCCTCCACCTGGCTGCTCCCACCCTGTCCTCCCCTCCACCTGGCTACATCCACCCTTTCCTCCCCTCCACCTGGCTGCTCCACCCTGTCCTCCCCTCCACCTGGCTGCACCCACCCTGTCCTCCCCTCCACCTGACTGCACCCACCCTGTCCTCCCCTCCACCTGGCTGCTCCCACCGTTTCCTCCCATCCACCTGGCAGCTCCCACCCTGTCCTCCCCTCCACCTGGCTGCACCCACCCTGTCCTCCCCTCCACCTGACTGCACCCACCGTTCCTCCCCTCCACCTGGCTGCTCCCACCGTTTCCTCCCATCCACCTGGCAGCTCCCACCCTGTCCTCCCCTCCACCTGGCTGCACCCACCCTGTCCTCCCCTCCACCTGGCTGCACCCACCCTGTCCTCCCCTCCACCTGGCTGCTCCCACCCTGTCCTCCCCTTCACCTGGCTGCTCCCACCCTGTCCTCCCCTCCACCTGGCTGCTCCCACCCTGTCCTCCCCTCCACCTGGCTGCACCCACCCTGTCCTCCCCTCTACCTGGCTGCTCCCACCCTGTCCTGCCCTCCACCTGGCTGCTCCCACCCTGTCCTGCCCTCCACCTGGCTGCATCCACCCTTTCCTCCCCTCCACCTGGCTGCTCCCATCCTTTCCTCCCCTCCACCTGGCTACATCCACCCTTTC
This sequence comes from Lithobates sylvaticus, assembly GCA_028564925.1. Classification (NCBI taxonomy): domain Eukaryota; kingdom Metazoa; phylum Chordata; class Amphibia; order Anura; family Ranidae; genus Lithobates; species Lithobates sylvaticus. The sequence continues at coordinate 412,071,871 of CM053026.1, forward strand.
CTCCCCTCCACCTGGCTGCTTCCACTCTGTCCTCCCCTCCACCTGTCTGCAACCACCAATAATTTTTCAAGACACTGTGGATTTATATATGTGTGTGTATATATATATATATAATTGCATTTTATAGTTGGCCCCCCTAATTTTGTCCCTGTCCCCCCATGTGCCCTCCTAAATATGAAAGCTGGAGACGGCACTTTCTCTCACCTCCCCCTGCATCGCCACATTTCTGCATCTAAAAGAAGACTGCCATTACTGTGTAGGCCTCACTCTGGGACAACAGAGACACTGTCACTGGCCACTGGCAGTGACAATCTGCATCTGATAATAGGCGACGTAGCAAGTGACAAGCCCCATCTGAAGGCAGGTGACACACTAAGGGCTCCCACTGATTCTGCATTATGGTGAGTTGAACAAATCCATTTTATATTACAATGTAATAAGAGAAATAATGCGCTTCAATCATCTTGACACCATATTAACCATGGTGCCGTGATTAACCAAGTGCCAACACTAGCCATTTCCCCAACAAATTGCCCGCAAAAATTTTGGCTGTGCCCCTCCCGAGATTAGACTCTGGATCCGCCCCTGTGCTCAATAGGGTTTAGATCTGGAGACCTGCTTGGCCAGTCCATCACCTTTACCCTCAGCTTCTTTAGCAAGGCAGTGGTTGTCTTGGAGGTGTGTTTGGGGTCGTTCTCATGTTGGAATACTGCCCTGCGGCCCAGTCTCCGAAGGGAGGGGATCATACTCTGCTTCAGTATGTCACAGTACATGGTGCCCTCAATGAAATGTAGATCCCCTGTGCCGGCAGCACTCGTACAGCCCCAGACCATGACTCTCCCACCACCATGCTTGACTGTAGGCAAGACACGCTCGTCTTTGTACTCCTCACCTGGTTGCCACCACACACCACCAAATAAGTTTATCTTGGTCTCATCAGATTACAAGACATGGTTCCAGTAATCCATGTTCTTAGTCTGCTTGTCTTCAGCAAACTGTTTGCAGGCTTTCTTGTGCTTGCTCTTAAGAAGAGGCTTCTTTCTGGGATGACAGCCATGCAGACCAATTTGATGCCGTGTGCAGTGTATGGTCTGAGCACTGACAGGCTGACCCTCCCACCCCTTCAACCTCTGCAGCACCTCTGGAGGAACCCATATGTCTTTTTCCCAAAGACAACCTCTGGATAGGACGCTGAGCATGTGGACTCAACTTCTTTGGTCGACCATAGCGAGGCCTGTTCTGAGTGGAACCTGTCTTGTTAAACTTCTGTATGGTCTTGACCACCATGCTGCAGCTCAGTTTCAGGGTCTTGACAATCTTCTTATAGCCTGTGCCATCTTTATTTAGAGCAAACATTTCTTTTTTTTCAGATCCTCAGAGTTCTTTGCCATGAGTTGCCATGTTGAACTTCCAGCGACCATGAGAGACTGAGAGCGATGACACCAAATTTAACACACCTGCTCCCCATTCACATCTGAGACCTTGTAACACTAAAAAGTCACATGATATCGGGAAGGGAAAATGGCTAATTGGTTCCAATTTTTCAACATTTTCACTTAGGGGTGTACTCATTTTTTTTTTTTTTTTTTTTTTGCCAGCGGTTTAGACATTAATGACTGTGTGAGTTATTTTGATGTTACAGCTAATTTACACTGTTATACAAGCTGTACACTCACTACTTTTACATTTTAGCAATGTAAAGTGTAATTTCTTCAGTGTTGTCACATGAAAAATGTGAGGGGTGTAACTCACTGTTGTGAGATACTGTATATATGACAGGAAACAAACTAACTTTCCAAATCTGTTGCCTACAGCTTATTGCCAGGAGAAATTGTACCTGGACCCCACTTTGGACGAGTGGGGACAACCTGTAATGTGTTCTTTTGACACTGGACCCTGCGAGTGTGACCTTGTAATATGATATGATCGGCAGGCTGCTTTACAGGTCCAGGACAGTGATCCCCAGCTGGGGAGTCGTGTCTATGGGCATCCTAGTGGCGTTCTGCCAAGATAGGTGAGGTTTAGGACCCCTGGGGGTCCTACTGCAATGTGGACTGGTGAAGTGCACTGGTGGCTGATCTGTTGGATGCCTGTACCTTTGTGTGTGTGTGTGTGTGTGTGTGTGTGTGTGTGTGTGGTGGGGGGTGGGGTCGGTAGAGGAAGCAAGCAGCTGCAGAGCCACATAAGCCAATGCTTTCTGTATAGCGCCGCCTTCTGTCACAGGTGGAGTGAAGGTTAAGACTCTGGGGGCCATGTGGAGGATGCATAAAGTGAGAGGGTGAGTGGCATGGGCGATAAAGATGCTGCACAAGGTGGGGTGCATAAGGTTGGAATGAGCAGAGGGAAGCTGAACAAGGTGAGGGGGGTGTCAGGCGGTGCACAAGATGAGGGGGAGGATGGGAAAGCTGCAGAGGGGGAAGCGGGAGTTGCAAAAGGTGGACAAGGTGGGGGTGCACAAGGGAGGACATGGGGAGACTGCACAAGGTAAAGGGGTGGGAGGAGCCCAGGCAGCATTCCCTCAGGCTTTGTGGCCCTGAAGTGCCGCATTGGTTGCTCCGGGGGGGGCCGCCAGTCCAGCCAATATCGGCTAACAGTAGGTTCACATCATTTGTGCAGGCACGAAAGCCTGTTCATTTCAATGGGCTGCTGTGCCTGCGATTCCCACAGTAAGAGGTGCATACACCTTTTTCAAAACTTGACCTGCAAAGAAATCGCATAGTCATTATGACCATGTGATTTCCCTGCGTCTCCTGCACTGTTTGTGGGTGCTGGAATTGCTGCGATACCAGCAGCCAAACGCATAGGTGTGAACTTAACCAACGTGAGGCCCAACAATAACAGCTGTATGATCATAAGGCCCCTCTGTGTGCTACCTTTGCCTCCCGAACTTAGTACTAAGAACTTAGTACATTTAAAACTCTTTAAAACAGTGAGGGATAGTCAGAGACTAGAGACTATCGCTCACTTCTTATGATTTTAAATGTACTAAGTTCTTAGCTGAGAGGCAAACCTGTGTCGTGCATCTGTAAAGATACATATCAGGGTTACATAAGAGAAGGGTTTGTTTTTGAAAATAAAGCTTTGTTAGTTTTAAAAGGGGAAAAAAAATGGCTCCCAACTTTTTTAGCTGGCTCCTGGATTCAAAGCAAATTTTGTCAAGCCCTGTTTTAATTCTGTGTGCTGTCTTGGCCATCTGATCCCTACATGACAGTAGCAGTGTTGAGCGGACCAGAACATTCTGGTGCTAATATAAGGTCCAATGTCTTTCTCCTCTCACACGCTAATCCCACTGTATCGCAGTGTGCACTATGTGCACAGGCGCAGTGGTGAATGTTGGCATCATTGAGGCGGAGCTTCTTGCCAGCTGCCATCATGGAGTTTTCCATGCACACTCCAGGCCAGCGCCCCTAGGACACAGTTGGGCACAGCAAGTATTGCCACAAAATGTACACACTATATTACTGGTACAAAATAGCAGGGACCTCACTGGGGTACAGCCTATTTCTATTGAGGGTATATTACAGTATATGTTTCTTACACTTGTTCCTCCCAGCTAGGTCTGGACTGCTTTTATAGCTGGTGTCTCCTTGTTTTCTCAGTTCAAACGTTCCTAAGGATCCAGAGAAAAAAATCTTTCTCTTTGTAAAAGCTGATAATATGACCCATGGTTATTTCAGTCCAACTATGAAAAAGAATTGGCTAAAAAGAGAACTATATTTAAGCATATATTACATGGGAAATTTAAATATCGCATGCAGTACACTTTATAGTAAAATATTGCTGTTGTGTATTTTGGTGCATATTTGGAAGCTGCCTGGTTTTCTTTCCTAGTAGTTGGAGTGACTTGTTGGCTGGCATGTGAAAATTATAGAAATGTTTGTATTACCAGAGCTGAACAAGTTTAATGTAGAGTTATTTTGAGAAGGCAGTATGCTTACAAACCTCTTACTTTTTTGTGTAATCCATAGGTTTTTATTCAGAAACAACAAGGAGAAGTGCTGGGTGTGACTATTGTGGAATCGGGTTGGGGATCTTTACTTCCTACCGTTGTCATTGCAAATCTTATGCATGGAGGACCAGCAGAGCGCAGTGGAGAGCTGAGCATTGGAGATCATGTAATATGTGTAAACGGCACAAGCTTAGTGGGGCTTCCCTTTTCTACATGCCAAGGAGTAATACGGGTGAGTTAGGAACTCTATGCATGTATACTCTTTTTAACCAAGCAGTGCAGTCCACATCTTATTAATAGTTTTAGGACTCTGTAAAGCAGACTGCAGAGCTGTAGAAAAGGGTGGATTGTTCTTAGAAACTTAGTCAATCTAAACTTTGTATTTTACAAATAATTACTATTTGAAAAGTAATTATGTAGAAGGAAGATAATATTTAGTGCTTTGATCATACATGTCAAAGAGACCACAGCTTAAAGCACCCAGCAGCTTTCAGCAGGGCCGGATTAACATAGGGGCTATTGGAGCTGCAGCTCCAGGCCCTTTTCTCAAGATAGGCCCATTTGCCACCAAAAAACAAAAAAATCATTAAAAAAAAATCAAAAAAAAAAAAGATTGACTTTGAGGGTTGTAGCTCGGCGATCAGGAGTCACAGATATCCCACAGCTAAAGACCTACCCCAGCACTGGTTAAAATATGGGGCTGCTTTCATCTATGGTTCCGGAGATACAGGGCTGCTTGTGCAGCCTGTCAGAAGCTACATACAGGGCGGACAGTTTAAATACAAGCTGAGAGGATGAGCTCACAGTGCTTATAATAATTATTTGTATATTACTTATGATAATTAACCCCTTGCCACCCAGGCCAATTCTGACACTTCTCGCCTACATGTAAAAATCATAATTTTTTTGCTAGAAAATTACTCAGAGCCCTCAAGCATTATATATATATATATATATTGTTTTAGCAGACACCCTATGGAAAAAATTGCAACTTTTTATGTACGATATTTGGAAAGAAACTGTTTCATTCATAAAAAACCCCCCCTAAAGTTAGCACGATTTTTGTGTACCAAGCGATGCTTTAAATTTTTTTTACAGGTTACATGTTTAGAGTTGCAGAGAAGGTCTAGTGCTAGAATTATTGCTCTCACTCTAACGATCGCGGCATATGTAACCTGTGTGTATCTGGCTCTGATACTAACCAGTGCCTTCCCAGGGACTGACTAGTATCTCTCCCCAGCCTGTCCCCACACACCCTCTCACCTGCTGACCTGCTGTGAATGGGGGAATCACTCCTGCAGTGTTATTGTGTTCTGCCAGTGAATACAATTAGTGTTGCTAACTATAGCTGGCAGCACTGATTGTTTTGGGGAAAACCTGACAGGCTGGTTGTACTCAAGTTGGTTAATAGGTTGACTTGTGTAAAACCAGCTAGCCCATACATAGATCGACTATGGCTGGTCTCTGCTTAATTGCTGTAATTTCAATCCATGTATGGCCCGCTTAACCACTACGCAGTCCCTAAACATCCTTCCACAAACCTTTACATTTTTCCTTCCCAGATTACTTCATCCTCCTCTCCTATACATAGTGCCCACTGTCATACTCTCCACACTTCTCTCCTGTATATACTGCTCACTGTCATACCCTCCACACTTCTCTCCTATACATAGCGCCCGCTGTCTTATCCTACACACTCCTCTCCTGTACATAGTGCTCGCTGTCATACCCCCCACACTACTCTCCTGTACATACTGCGCACTGTCATACCCTCCACACTCCTCTCCTATACATAGTGCCCACTGTCATACCCCCAACACTTCTCTCCTATACATAGTGCCCACTGTCATACCCTCCACACTCCTCTCCTGTACATATTACTCACTGTCATACCCTCCACACTCCTCTCCTGTACATAGTGCCCACTGTCACACACTTCTCTCCTTTACATAGTGCCCACTGTCATACCCTCCACACTCCTCTCCTGTACATATTACTCACTGTCATACCCTCCACACTCCTCTCCTGTACATACTGCTCACTGTCATACCCTCCACACTCCTCTCCTGTACATACTGCTCACTGTCATACCCTCCACACTCCTCTCCTGTACATACTGCTCACTGTCATACCCTCCACACTCCTCTCCTATACATAGTGCCCACTGTCATACCCTCCACACTCCTCTCCTGTACATAGTGCCTACTGTCATACCCTCCACACTTCTCTCCTATACATAGTGCCCACTGTCATACTCTCCACACTCCTCTCCTGTACATACTACTTACTGTCATACCCTCCATGCTCCTCTCCTATACATAGTGCCCACCATCATACCCTCCACACTCCTCTCCTGTAATTACTGCTTACTGTCCTACTCTCCACACTTCTCTCCTGTACATAGTACCCACTGTCATACCCGCCACACTCCTCTCCTGTATATATTGCTCACTATCCTACCCTCCACACTCTTCTCTTATACATAGTGCCCACTGTCATACATACCCTCTACACTCCTCTGCTGTGCATACTACCCTCTGTCATACCCCCCACACTCCTCTCCTATACATACTGCCCACTGCCATACCCTCCGCACTCCTCTAATGTACATAGTGTCCACTGTTAGACCCTCCACATTCCTCTCCTCACCTGCACATACTTCCCACTTGTATACCATCCATACTTCTCCCCTATGCCTCTTACTCAGAAAAACAGTTCTTTAAAATTATACTGAATATCCTCAATGTTACCAGCTGTAGAATGGGCACACTTTTGTTAGTTCAACTAGAGGAAATCTCAGTCCTCATATTTGTTCTGCCCCATTATTTGTACTTATTTAATTTTGTAATTACTATTGTGATGTATAGAGGAACATAGGGGATGTCAGCTACTTTTAAATATAGCACTTGTAAAAAAAGTGTCCCTGAAAATATTTTTGAAATGTTGGTAACTATGCACTGGGCCACAGGGTCAGTAGGGGGCCCCATGAGAGGCTCCTGTGATATTAAAGTGATAGTAAACCTTTCTAACATTACTACTTTTTAGAGGCCCTGAGGTAGGTTATGCCATAATGTACAAGTATGCACAGCATATTAGCACATTAGGGTACACTTACCTGTCAGACTGAGCCTTCCAGTTCTGTGATGTGATCAATCGGGTGGGTCCCGGGCACTTCCATCTTCACCCGATCTTCCTTGCGGGTTCTGTGTCTTCGGTCACTTGCCTTGGCCGGCATGATCATGTGCATCCTCTTTCTCTCATCCCCCCCCCTTTCTCTCTCATACTCCCTCCCTTATCTCTCTCTCTCTCTCTCTCTCTCTCTCTCTCTCTCTCTCTCTCTCTCTCTCTCTCTCTCTCTCTCTCTCTCTCTCTCTCTCTCTCTCTCTCTCTCTCTCTCTCTCTCTCTCTCTCTCTCTCTCTCTCTCTCTCTCTCTCTCTCTCTCCACAACTCAGCATAGTTATAGACCAGTGATGGTGAACCTTGGCACCCCAATGTTTTGGAACTACATTCCCATGATGCTCATGCACTCTGCAGTGTAGGTGAGCATCATGGGAAATGTAGTTACAAAACATCTGGGGTGCCAAGGTTTGCCATCTCTGTTATGGACCATTAGGAATGTGAAGGGGTGGGAGGGACCAGTTAAGCTCCAATACTACCTCAGAATTGTCAGGACTTTTCCTGTCCTAACAGCCGAGCACTTTGGGAGGGTGCCTGCATTTAGTTTCTGTCGATAATTTGTACACATACTGTATATATGTTGATAGGCGAGTCCCTATGCAATCGTAAACATCCAGCATGGCTCAAAGGCAGCGAATACAGTTTTCCTGTACAGGGGGTCCCCTACTTACAAACATCCGACTTACAAACGACTCCTACTTGCAAACAGAGGGAGACAACAGGAAGTGAGAGGAAATCCACCCCTAGGAAGGGAAACTCCTGTAAGAGTTAATATGGGAAAAAGGTGTCTCCACTGATGCTTTATCACCAGTCCATGTTTCCCTAACAACCCAAAATTTTCAAAATCCAATTGTCATTGGGACAGAAGGTGAAGTGAAATCTTCTGAACAGGGGCACAGACAGCAAAACAAATGTTACAGGGGTGATCACCCTTCTCTATGTTATCTAAAAAGCTTAAAAATAGATTTTTTGGCAGGAGCTACACTTAAAAAATGTATCTGTTCCGACTTACAAACAGATTCAACTTAAGAACAAACCTACAGTCCCTAACTTGTTTGTAACCCGGGGACCCCCTGTATTGGACTCTGCAAAGTCTGTTTCTGCTAGTTCAAGGTTGATGAAACGGATTCCAAGATTTGGAAATAATCTGATTGCAATCGATGTGCAGAAAACTTGGAAAATAATCTCTAATATCCAACAGTACCCACTGACAATTATAGATATAAAAATAGTGACCTTCTCTCTACGTATTTTAATACTAAAGTTACAATTTTAATTTCATATACAGACAAGCAAAACAAATGATTTAAACTCTGGATGCATTTTACATAGTTGGTGAGGTTGAAAAAAAGACACAAGTCCATCATCAAGTCCAACCTGTGTGTGTGCTTTTATGTCAGTATTACATTGTATATCCCTGTATGTAGTGGAGTGGTCATTCAGGTGCCTATCTAATCATTTTCTTTTTTAATCATCGATGCTCCCCGCTGTAACTACTGCCCGTGGAAGAGAATTCCACATTCTTACTGCTCTTACAGTAAAGAACCCTCTGCACAGTTCAAGATTAAACCGCGTCTCTTCTAATTTTAGTGAATCGCCACGTGTCTCTTTAAATTCCCTTTCGCAGAAATGTTTTATCCATATTGTGGGGTCACCAGTACGATATTTGTACATTGAAATCCTATCCCCTCTCAAGCGTCTCTTCTCCAGAGAGAACAAGTTCAGTGCTCGTAATCTTTCCTCATAACTAAGGTCCTCCAGTCCCTTTATTAGCTTTGTTGCCCTTCTCTGGACTCTCTCCAGTTCCAGCACATCCTTCCTGAGGACTGGTGCCCAGAACTGGATGGCATACTCCAGGTGCGGCCAGACCAGAGTCTTGTAGAGTGGGAGAATTATCGTTTTATCTCTGTAGTTAATGCCCTTTTTGATGCATGCCAATATTCTGTTGGCTTTGTTTGCAGCAGCTTGCATTGTATGCCATTGCTGAGCCTGTCATCTACTAGGACCCGCAGGTCCTTTTCCAACCCCAGAGGTTCTCCCCCTAGTGAGTAGATTGCATTCATATTTTTGCCACCCAAATGCATTATTTTTACATTTTTCTACATTAAACCTCATTTGCCATGTAGTTGCCCACCACATTAATTTGTTCAGATCTTCTTGCGAGGTTTCCGCATCCTGCAGAGAAATTTTATTTCCCTACTTAGCTTAGTATCATCCAAAAATACTGAGATTGAGCTGTTTATCCCATTCTCCAGGTCAATTATGACTAAATTAAATAGGATTGGTCCCAGGACAGAACCACACCAAGTGTTTTTTTTTTGTTTTTTTTAACTACCCTCTGAACTCCAATCTTCAATCCATGTACTCACCCTTTGGTCGATGCTGACAGACCTTAGTTAGTACAGTAAACGTTTATGGGGAACTGTATCAAATTCCTTTGCAAAATCCAGATACACCACGTGTATACACCACGTCTACAGGCCTTCCTTTATCTAGATGGCAGCTCACCTCCTCATTGAAGGTTAATAGGTTGGTTTGGCAAGAACGATTCTTCTTGAATCCATGCTGATTACTGCTAATGATACAGTTTTCATTACTAAAATCTTGTATATAAGAGAAGGAAGCCCAGTCCTTCCTTCTCTGAGCTGGTCGCTCAGCTGTCAGCTAATTGCCAGCTCCTATCTCTCCACAGCGACTAACCTGTTGATATCCTGCTAGTCAGTCCTGCCTACTTAAGCCATCCAGCCCAAATGATTTCTGCCTTCGCCTTAGTCTCTGTGATGTTGACCATCTCCTGCTTTCCTGTTAACCACTTCAGCCCCGGACCATTTGGCAGCCAAAGGACCAGAGGTCTTTTTTCAATTTCGCACTGCACTACTTTAACTGGTAATTGCGCGGTCATGCAATTTTGTAACCAAACGAAATTTGCGTCCTTTTCTTCCCACAAATAGAGCTTTCTTTTGATGGTATTTGATTGCCTCTGTGATTTTTATTTTTTGCGATATAAACGGAAAAAGAGCGAAAATTTTGAAAAAAAAAGAGATTTTCTACTTTTTGTTATAAAAAAAAAATCTAATAAACTCAATTTTAGTCAAACATTTGGGCCAAAATGTATTCAGCCACATGTCTTTAGTAAAAAAAATGCCAATAAGCGTATATTTATTGGTTTGCGCAAAAGTTATAGCGTCTACAAACTAGAGTACATTTTCTGGAATTTACACCGCTTTTAATTTATGACTGCCTATTTCATTTCTTGAGGTGCTAAAATGGCAGAGAAGTACAAAACCCCCCCAAATGACCCCATTTTGGAAAGTAGACACCCCAAGCTATTTGCTGAGAGGCATGTTGAGCCCATTGAATATTTTTTTTTTTAGTCCCAAGTGATTGAATAAAGACAAAAATAAAAAAGATTTTTTTTTTTTTTTTTCAAAAAGTTGTCACTAAATGATATATTGCTCACACATGCCATAGTTATATGTGGAATTGCACCCCAAAATACATTTTGCTGCTTCTCCTGAGTATGGGGATACCACATGTGTGGGACTTTTTGGGAGCCTAGCCGCGTACGGGGCCCCGAAACCCAAGCACCGCCTTCAGGATTTCTAAGGGTGCAAATTTTTGATTTCACTCCTCACTACCTATCACAGTTTCGAAGGCCATAAAATGCCAAAATAGCACAAAACCCCCCCAAATGACCCCATTTTGGAAAGTAGACACCCCAAGCTATTTGTTGAGAGGCATGGTGAGTATTTTACAGCTCTCATTTGTTTTTGAAAATGAAGAAAGTAAAGAAAAAAAAAAAATTTTTTTCTTTTTTCAATTTTCAAAACTTTGTGACAAAAAGCGACATCTGCAAAATACTTACAATACCTCTCAGCAAATAGCTTGGGGTGTCTACTTTCCAAAATGGGGTCATTTTGGGGGGTTTTATGCCATCTGGGCATTCCATGGCCTCCGAAACTGTGATTGGCAGTGAGAAGTGAAATAAAAAAATTACACCCTTAGAAAGCCTGAAGGCGGTGATTGGTTTTTGGGGTTCCGTACGCAGCTAGGCTCCCAAAAAGTCCCACACATGTGGTATCCCCGTACTCAGGAGAAGCAACAGAATGTATTTTGGGGTGTATTTCTACATATGCCCATGACATGTTTGAGCAATATATCATTTAGTGACAACTTTTTGTAAAAAAAATATATATTTTTTTTTTTTCATTATTCAATCTCTTGGGACAAAAAAAAAAAAATATTTAATGGGCTCAACATTGCTCTCATCAAATAGCTTGGGGTGTCTACTTTCCAAAATGGGGTCATTTGGGGGGGGTTTGAACTTTCCTGGCATTTTATGCACAACATTTAGAAGCCTATGTCACACGTCACCCACTCTTCTAACCACTTGTAGACAAAGCCCTTTCTGACACTTTTTGTTTACATGAAAACATATTTTTTTTTTTGCAAGAAAATTACGTTGAACCCCCAAACACTATATATAATGTTAAAGCAAAGGCCCTACAGATTAAAATGGTGGGTGTTGCATTTTTTTTTTCCACACAGTATTTGCGCAGCGATTTTTCAAACGCATTTTTTGTGGAAAAAATACACTTTTTTTTATTTTAATGCACTAAAACACACTATATTGCTCAAATTTTTGATGAAATAAAAAATATGATCTTAGGCCGAGTACATGGATACCAAACACGACATGCTTTAAAATTGCGCACAAACACGCAGTGGCGACAAACTACATACATTTTTAAAAGCCTTTAAAAGCCTTTACATGATACCACATTAGATTCACGGAGGAGGTCTACTGCTAAAATTACTGCCCTCGATCTGACCTTCGCGGTGATACCTCACATGCATGGTGCAATTGCTGTTTACATATGACGCCAGACCAACGCTTGTGTACGCCTTTGCGCAAGAGAAGGGGGGGCAGGGGTGCTTTTTTTTTTTTTTTTTGGTTTTTTTTTTATTTATTTAGCTTTTTTATTTTATTTTTAAACTGTTCCTTCCATTTTTTTTTCTTTGTTATGATTTTTATTGTTATCTCAGGGAATGTAAATATCCCCTATGATAGCAATAGGCAGTGACAGGTACTCTTTTTTTGAAAAAATTGGGGTCTATTAGACCCTAGATCTTTCCTCTGCCCTCAAAGCATCTGACCACACCAAGATTGGTGTGATAAAATGCTTTCCCAATTTCCCAATGGCGCGGTTTATATCCGGGAGGGGGGACATTCCCTCCCACTGCTTGTAAAAGCAGTCTAGAGGCTAATTACCCGCTAGAATTGCTTTTACATGAAAGCCGATCACTGGCTGAAAAGAATGATACCAAGATGATACCTAAACCTGCAGGCATCATTCTGGTATAACCATTCAAAGTCCAGCAACATACTGGACATATATTGTAATCTTTTTTTTTTCATGCAGCCTCTTGGCTGAACGAAAAAAAGAGATTGATTGGTGGGTATGCCCACCATTAGAATACCTCCCTTCATCCACCCACTTCTAATGATGGGCATACATGCACCATTTATATATGCCGATGCATGGGGGCATCCTCCCGCAAAAGTTATGCCGTGTACACACGGTCGGAATTTTGACCGTATGTACGTGGCATTAGGAGCCAATCGCTCCTCCCCCCCCCTGCTGCCCCCATGCTTCGGCATATATGCTCTTTTTTTTAACTGTGGTGGTGAAATCACCTCCTACAGTGTTGGAGTCGCGTCTTTATGTATCGTGGGAGCAAACGCTGTTGCTGTCAAGATAAATAAATCCGCGTTGCAACTGAATGGCGCACCTGAAAACAAAAAAATGCTTAACACTAAAACACAGTAAACAAAATTACATACCTGAAAAGCAAGCATGATAAAACATGATAAAACATAATAAAACATTGCAGAATAGAATGGAGTAAAAAAAGAGCAACAATAGAGAGAGAATAGAGTGAGAGAGAGAACAATAAAACGACAACTATTTTTTTTTTTTTTTTTTTTTTGAGATTCACAGGTAAAAAAGCTCCTGACTGAAGCGACTGAATCAAAACGCTACCACAAAAAAACTGTTAGCGATCGCAGGGATCAGGCCTGACTCTGCGAACGCTGCAGTTATGTGTGCTTAGTGTTTTGTAAGTGACAGTGATCGATCGATACTGCACTTGGGTGGGCTGGGCTGGGCGGAGGGGGAAAACGCAGGTGCTAGCAGGTATCTGGGCTGATGCCGCTAACAATGCGTTGTTTTGGAACCCTAAACTGCTGGGACGCTAGTATAGATCTGATCAGATCAGATATTGATCTGTTCAGATACTGTGCCACTAAGGGAGGTGTATGCTTTGTGCGTGGGTGTTTGCGGTACTGGCACTAACCTGGGGCGACGCAGACCTTATTTGACCCTAAAACCTAATTGATATCACCCGCCGGGCGATCAGGGGGTTAAACCGTTATTGGGTAATAAATGGCGGGTGCCCTGACAGTATAAAAAACAAGCTAACTAACCAGCGTCACCCGTAACAGTAATACAAAAAAAAACTGGTTACCTAGCGACACTAATGCAGCGATCAGAAAAACGATCGCTTAGTGACACTGGCAAAAGGGGGTGAAAGGGTTAACTAGGGGCAATCAGGGGGTTAAACCTTTATTAGGTAATATATGGGGGTACCTGACGCTATATAAAAACCTGACGGGGAACCTAAATAACGAAATAACTAACTGGCTAACCAGCGTCACCAGTGACAGTTATACAGTGATCACTGGTGAAAGGGTTAACTCTAGGGGCAATCAGGGGGTTAAAACCTTTATTTAGGTTGTAATATGGGGGTACCTGACCTATAAACCTATTTATGAACCTATATAAACATGGCGGTTACCTAAAAAAAAAAAAATGGTTACCTAGCGACACTAATGCAGCGATCAGAAAAACGATCGCTTAGTGACACTGGCAAAAGGGGGTGAAAGGGTTAACTAGGGGCAATCAGGGGGTTAAAACCTTTATTAGGTAATATATGGGGGTACCTGACGCTATATAAAAACCTGACGGGGAACCTAAATAACGAAATAACTAACTGGCTAACCAGCGTCACCAGTGACAGTTATACAGTGATCACTGGTGAAAGGGTTAACTCTAGGGGCAATCAGGGGGTTAAAACCTTTATTTAGGTTGTAATATGGGGGTACCTGACCTATAAACCTATTTATGAACCTATATAAACATGGCGGTTACCTAAAAAAAAAAAAAATGGTTACCTAGCGACACTAATGCAGTGATCAGAAAAACGATCGCTTAGTGACACTGGCAAAAGGGGGTGAAAGGGTTAACTAGGGGCAATCAGGGGGTTAAAACCTTTATTAGGTAATATATGGGGGTACCTGACGCTATATAAAAACCTGACGGGGAACCTAAATAACGAAATAACTAACTGGCTAACCAGCGTCACCAGTGACAGTTATACAGTGATCACTGGTGAAAGGGTTAACTCTAGGGGCAATCAAGGGGTTAAAACCTTTATTTAGGTTGTAATATGGGGGTACCTGACCTATAAAACTATTTATGAACCTATATAAACATGGCGGTTACCTAAAAAAAAAAAATGGTTACCTAGCGACAGCAGTGACACTAATACAGCGATCAGAAAAACGATCGCTTAGTGACACTGGCAAAAGGGGGTGAAAGGGTTACCTGGGGGGCAATCAAGGGGTTAAACCTTTATTAGGGGGGGGTAGGGGGCTACCTTGGACCTAAAACTAACTGCCCTGACAGTTATTACAGTCACACTGACACTAAATGCAGTGATCAGTAAAAAAATGATCACTGCAATTAGTGACACTGTGACTGGGGGGGGGGGAGGGGGTGATCTGGGGGGTGATCAGGGGGTGACAGGGGGGTGGAATATGTGCCTAACTGTACTGGTGTCAGTGTACTGTTGTGCACTAACCTTTACATGTTCGCCGCTCGGCGTCTCCGGTCACATAGACCGGCGCACCGAGCGTGACATCACTTCCGCCTTCCTGTCTATACAATAGACAGGAAGGGGAAGCTTTTCATTGGCCAGGAGCGATCGCGAGGGGGTGGCCAGAAACCACTGGCCGTCCCCTCGTCCCGGATCGCTCCTGACACGATCCCGACCGTCCCCGCCGGCGGAGGGGGGTCCGATCGGACCCCCCAACCGCCTGAAGAATGGCACGTACAGGTACGTGATTCTGCTGTACGTGCCATTCTGCCGACGTATATCTACATGGGGCGGTCGGGAAGTGGTTAAAGACTTGCTTGACTGACATTCCTTCTGGCTCCAGATCCTGCTTGCTGTTCCCTGGCTTCCTAACTTTCTAGCTTGTCTGACTATCCGTTCTGGTTCCTAAACTCTGGCTATGTTTTGACAAGTTTACTCTGTTTACCTTTTTTTTTTTATTATTATTAAACAAGTGGGCTTTAACTGTACTTCTGTCTCAGTCTGATTCATGGTTTCTGACAGTAGGCAGAAGATGCAGTCAATCCACTTGTTGGTAATATTTTTTCCAGATTGGATGAGCAGGATCACCGCATGGATCAGTTTGCCATGGCGTTACAAATGCTCCTGAATCACATGGCTCACCTGGAATCTCCCACTGTGGCTGCTTCAGTACAACCTGTGTTGCAGGCCAAACCTGCTGCTGCTCCAGTCTCTGCAGGCACCCGCCTCGAGCATTACCTCTATAAGAGTGATGTCTGGTTCCGCTCCGCTTCCCCAGCGATTTGGGGGCGATCCAGTCTAATGCAGAGGGTTTCTCAACCAGGTTGAGATATACTTTAAGATGCTGCCCCAGGCGTTTCCCACGGACAGAAGCAAAGTAGGTTTCATGATATCTTCGCTTTCTGAGAGAGCCTTGGCCTGGGCAAACCCTCTATGGGAAATGCAAAAACCTGTTGTCTTGATTTACCCAGAGTTTGTGGCTTTTTTAAAAGGGTATTTGACGTTGCCACATGCTCCGCTTCTGCTGCAAAGTGCCTCATGTCCATCAAACGTCGTTCGAGAACTGTTGCCGATTACGCCATTGTATTCCGTACTCTGGCAGCAGAGGTTGCTTGGAACAATGAGGCCCTTGTGGCTGCTTTTTCTCATGGTCTCTCGGATACCATCAAGGATGAGATAGCAGCCTGAGATATACGCCCTGCGCTGGAGAAGTTGGTCACGTTTGCCATCTTTATAGACTCCCTTTTTAAGGAGCGCTTGCAGAAGGCTCCTGTATATTTGGCTCTGATCTTTGCAGTCCCACCCTTGCCTCCCTCACCTCCCATGTCTCCTAGTACAGATTTGGTCTGTGAAGATAAACCCATGCACTTGGGGTTCATGCGTCTCTGTGGATGAGAGAACCCTTAGGGGGAGGAGGAGGGAGAGATTGTGCCTGTCCATGCAGGTCACTTTTTGAAGTCTTGTCCTACCCATCCAGGGAACGCCCGAACCTTAAGGTCCTGTCTCGGACAGCCCTTAGGTGGCGTGGTTTCGTCCCCAGTTATCGTCCGTCAAGATACAGGCTCTAATCGACTCTGGGGCTGCAGGCCTGTTCATTGATGCTGTCTTTGTATTGAAGCACTCGATTCCGCTGCAGCTGCGTGACACTCCACTTGCCATTGAGGTTTTTGACGGGAGACCTCTATAGCCTGCCCATGTGACTCATGAGACTGTTCCGTTGTCCATGGCCTTAGGGGCTCTTCACCATGAGATAATCCAATTCCAAGTTATTTCCTCACCAAGTTTCCGCTGATTATTGGTTATCCTTGGTTACAGAGGCACAACCCCTTTTTTGATTGGCTCCATGCTGAGGTTCTCTCCTGGTGGCCACAATGCAGTAAGACATGCTTTCAGAAGGTAGCCAAGGTCCTGTGTACCTCTTCACTCTCCTCCCTGCTGGAGGAGTACCGCGATTTTAGAGATGTCTTTGACAAAGGTCAAGCCGGTAGTTTGCCCCCCTCGTGGCCGGGTTTACCCTTTGTTGGTCTAGGAGGATAAAGCCACAGAGGAGTATGTTGAAGATGCACTCTCAAGGTTTCATCCGCAAATCTTCGTCTCCTGCTGGTTCCTTTTTTGTGAAGAATGGTGAACTGAGACCTTGTATTGATTACAGGGGTCTCAATCGTTTCACAATTAAGAATGCCTATCAGATCCCGTTGATTACGGAGTCATTTGACTGTCTCAAGCAAGCAACGGCTTTCACAAAGCTTGATTTGAGAGGGGCATACAATTTCGTGAGGATTAAGGAGGGCGACAAGTGGAAAACTGCGTTTTAATGCTAGAACAGGCCATTATGAGTACCTCGTAATGCCTTTTGGCCTTTGTAACGCCCCAGCAGTTTTCCAGGAATTTATTAACGATGTCCTCTGAGATTTGTTGCAGTTATGTGTGGTGGTTTATCTCGATGATACTTTCCATGTCCCTGGAGAGCCACCTGTCTCGGCTATTTTTATACCTACCTCACTTATATGCTTACCTCTACATAAAATAAGTGATTAAAAACCTTTGTCTATGCAATTATTAAAAACAAACGATAACAGTGCGAAAAGATAAACAATTACATTTATTTATATAGAAAAGAAACGTTAGAGATTACCCAACATAGTATAGAGATGTTATAAATGCAATGTTGCCAGTGTTTATAAAGATAGGTAATGCAAAAAGGGGATATAGTTACAATGGACATACACAGGCTGTTACTTGAATCTTAGGCAAAATCTAAATATAGAAGAAAAGTAGGGAAAAGTAAAGAGAGATAAGGGAATACATTACACAGGAATCTTACATGTCCAGTCCATGAGGCTTAAGAGAACCAGCATCCCTAAGCTGTTGGTTTTTATGTTAGAATAACCCACTCCTACCAATCAAAACTCAGGGTCACCTCATTGGTTCAGAAGTGCATTGAATCCTGATTGGTTACCCCTGCAGCCTAATGTTCATTGGTTGAGTTGCCTAAAATTCTGATTGGTTGTAATTTCAAGCCCAGTTAACAAAGCATGCTTCGCACACCAGTAAGAGACCAACTCTGGTGCCTCTGTGTCTGAAAACCTGTTTACTTATCTCTTGATTTACAACCATCAGCCCTCTTTGATATAACATAAATTAGCATTTCAAGGACTTTTGACAATAGGGTAATTTAGTTACTAGGCAGACAGCAGACAAACACGTTGGTGTGTTTGAGATACCAGAAACAGTAAATAGGCCCATCTTCTAGTATACTTATTGTTCTAATAAACCATACACATATATATGCACAAAACGGGGCATGGTAATAGAAGTCCCTGGTTCCCTTGGAACTCCTTGATATAAATATGGATTTCAAAATCCCCACCACAGTTCCCCCTGAAGTTCATTCTTGAACTTATGTAGTCCTTCAATGATTTTGTACCCACCCACAACAGCCCAGAAACCCCGACCCCCCCTCCCCACCACCACGGCTCCTCTTCCTTTCTTGAACACGCCGAAACTCCTCAAGGTAGGCTTGAGACAGTAAAGAGATCCTGGTGCCCTTGAGACTTCACATCCAAACCATGAGTGTCTGTACTGCAATGTTTCATCGTCCCTCTGCCTTGGAAGAGCGGAACTCCAACATTGATGGCGGGATTCTGGCATATCTGGGCCTGTAACTTGGTAAGACCGTGTAATGGTTGCTCTGATTGGATTGGACCGCGAGACAGCACTTTTCAGCATGGTGAAGAACAGTTCAGGAGAGTCTTATTTGTTGCACATTTGTCTCAAGAGATGACTTGGTTGTCTTCCGGTGGTGGTTGGGCGGGCCTCCGGACAGTCGTGCATGAATACAAAAAAACGAGAATGTCAGTGTACAGATAGTGGAGGAATGCCAGACAGGAGCAGCGCGTTGGCTATTAAGACTTAATACTTATAATGGGTGCAATGTGGATGAGTAAAGTGGGCTCCCCACAGGGAACAGAGTCCGAGCAACAGCCAGTATCATCCATGGCCCTTAATGGTAGGGATAGTCAACACTGCCTGCTATTGCCAGGTCCCTGGGTTCACCACACCTGCTCACGGGGCTCAGGTTAAAGCAGTAGGCAGACTAGGGGAGGTAGAATTACATTAAGTCAGGCAGAAACGGTAAAGCCTTACAATTCACAGCTCATCTCTGATATTCAAACAAAAGTTCCAGAAGACTAATACATTTACTTTTAACCACTTCAGCCCCGGACCATTTACAATTCACAGCTCATCTCTGATATTCTGGTAACAAAATTTTGTTATTTGATTGCCTCTGTGATTTTAATTTTTTGCGATATAAACGGAAAAAGAGCGAAAATTTTGAAAAAAAGAGATTTTCTACTTTTTGTATAAAAAAAATTAATAAACTCAATTTTAGTCAAACATTTGGGCCAAAATGTATTCAGCCACATGTCTTTAGTAAAAAAAATGCCAATAAGCGTATATTTATTGGTTTGCGCAAAAGTTATAGCGTCTACAAACTAGAGTACATTTTCTGGAATTTACACCGCTTTTAATTTATGACTGCCTATTTCATTTCTTGAGGTGCTAAAATGGCAGAGAAGTACAAAACCCCCCCAAATGACCCCATTTTGGAAAGTAGACACCCCAAGCTATTTGCTGAGAGGCATGTTGAGCCCATTGAATATTTTTTTTTTTTAGTCCCAAGTGATTGAATAAAGACAAAAATAAAAAAGATTTTTTTTTTTTTTTCAAAAAGTTGTCACTAAATGATATATTGCTCACACATGCCATAGTTATATGTGGAATTGCACCCCAAAATACATTTTGCTGCTTCTCCTGAGTATGGGGATACCACATGTGTGGGACTTTTTGGGAGCCTAGCCGCGTACGGGGCCCCGAAACCCAAGCACCGCCTTCAGGATTTCTAAGGGTGCAAATTTTTGATTTCACTCCTCACTACCTATCACAGTTTCGAAGGCCATAAAATGCCAAAATAGCACAAAACCCCCCCAAATGACCCCATTTTGGAAAGTAGACACCCCAAGCTATTTGTTGAGAGGCATGGTGAGTATTTTACAGCTCTCATTTGTTTTTGAAAATGAAGAAAGTAAAAAAAAAAAAATTTTTTTTTTCAATTTTCAAAACTTTGTGACAAAAAGCGACATCTGCAAAATACTCACAATACCTCTCAGCAAATAGCTTGGGGTGTCTACTTTCCAAAATGGGGTCATTTTGGGGGGTTTTATGCCATCTGGGCATTCCATGGCCTCCGAAACTGTGATTGGCAGTGAGAAGTGAAATAAAAAAATTACACCCTTAGAAAGCCTGAAGGCGGTGATTGGTTTTTGGGGTTCCGTACGCAGCTAGGCTCCCAAAAAGTCCCACACATGTGGTATCCCCGTACTCAGGAGAAGCAACAGAATGTATTTTGGGGTGTATTTCTACATATGCCCATGACATGTTTGAGCAATATATCATTTAGTGACAACTTTTTGTAAAAAAAATATATATATTTTTTTTTTTCATTATTCAATCTCTTGGGACAAAAAAAAAAAATATTTAATGGGCTCAACATTGCTCTCATCAAATAGCTTGGGGTGTCTACTTTCCAAAATGGGGTCATTTGGGGGGGTTTGTACTGTCCTGGCATTTTTATGCACAACATTTAGAAGCCTATGTCACACGTCACCCACTCTTCTAACCACTTGTAGACAAAGCCCTTTCTGACACTTTTTGTTTACATGAAAACATATTTTTTTTTTGCAAGAAAATTACGTTGAACCCCCAAACACTATATATAATGTTAAAGCAAAGGCCCTACAGATTAAAATGGTGGGTGTTGCATTTTTTTTTTCCACACAGTATTTGCGCAGCGATTTTTCAAACGCATTTTTTTGTGGAAAAAATACACTTTTTTTTATTTTTAATGCACTAAAACACACTATATTGCTCAAATTTTTGATGAAATAAAAAATATGATCTTAGGCCGAGTACATGGATACCAAACACGACATGCTTTAAAATTGCGCACAAACACGCAGTGGCGACAAACTACATACATTTTTAAAAGCCTTTAAAAGCCTTTACATGATACCACATTAGATTCACGGAGGAGGTCTACTGCTAAAATTACTGCCCCCGATCTGACCTTCGCGGTGATACCTCACATGCATGGTGCAATTGCTGTTTACATATGACGCCAGACCAACGCTTGTGTACGCCTTTGCGCAAGAGAAGGGGGGGCAGGGGTGCTTTTTTTTTTTTTTTTTGGTTTTTTTTTTATTTATTTAGCTTTTTTATTTTATTTTTAAACTGTTCCTTCCATTTTTTTTCTTTGTTATGATTTTTATTGTTATCTCAGGGAATGTAAATATCCCCTATGATAGCAATAGGCAGTGACAGGTACTCTTTTTTTGAAAAAATTGGGGTCTATTAGACCCTAGATCTTTCCTCTGCCCTCAAAGCATCTGACCACACCAAGATTGGTGTGATAAAATGCTTTCCCAATTTCCCAATGGCGCGGTTTATATCCGGGAGGGGGGACATTCCCTCCCACTGCTTGTAAAAGCAGTCTAGAGGCTAATTACCCGCTAGAATTGCTTTTACATGAAAGCCGATCACTGGCTGAAAAGAATGATACCAAGATGATACCTAAACCTGCAGGCATCATTCTGGTATAACCATTCAAAGTCCAGCAACATACTGGACATATATTGTAATCTTTTTTTTTTCATGCAGCCTCTTGGCTGAACGAAAAAAAGAGATTGATTGGTGGGTATGCCCACCATTAGAATACCTCCCTTCATCCACCCACTTCTAATGATGGGCATACATGCACCATTTATATATGCCGATGCATGGGGGCATCCTCCCGCAAAAGTTATGCCGTGTACACACGGTCGGAATTTCGACCGTATGTACGTGGCATTAGGAGCCAATCGCTCCTCCCCCCCCCTGCTGCCCCCATGCTTCGGCATATATGCTCTTTTTTTTAACTGTGGTGGTGAAATCACCTCCTACAGTGTTGGAGTCGCGTCTTTATGTATCGTGGGAGCAAACGCTGTTGCTGTCAAGATAAATAAATCCGCGTTGCAACTGAATGGCGCACCTGAAAACAAAAAAATGCTTAACACTAAAACACAGTAAACAAAATTACATACCTGAAAAGCAAGCATGATAAAACATGATAAAACATAATAAAACATTGCAGAATAGAATGGAGTAAAAAAAGAGCAACAATAGAGAGAGAATAGAGTGAGAGAGAGAACAATAAAACGACAACTATTTTTTTTTTTTTTTTTTTTTTTTGAGATTCACAGGTAAAAAAGCTCCTGACTGAAGCGACTGAATCAAAACGCTACCACAAAAAAACTGTTAGCGATCGCAGGGATCAGGCCTGACTCTGCGAACGCTGCAGTTATGTGTGCTTAGTGTTTTGTAAGTGACAGTGATCGATCGATACTGCACTTGGGTGGGCTGGGCTGGGCGGAGGGGGAAAACGCAGGTGCTAGCAGGTATCTGGGCTGATCCCGCTAACAATGTGGTTTTTTTTGGAACCCTAAACTGCTGGGACGCTAGTATAGATCTGATCAGATCAGATATTGATCTGTTCAGATACTGTGCCACTAAGGGAGGTGTATGCTTTGCGCGTGGGTGTTTGCGGTACTGGCACTAACCTGGGGCGACGCAGACCTTATTTGACCCTAAAACCTAATTGATATCACCCGCCGGGCGATCAGGGGGTTAAACCGTTATTGGGTAATAAATGGCGGGTGCCCTGACAGTATAAAAAACAAGCTAACTAACCAGCGTCACCCGTAACAGTAATACAAAAAAAAAACTGGTTACCTAGCGACACTAATGCAGCGATCAGAAAAACGATCGCTTAGTGACACTGGCAAAAGGGGGTGAAAGGGTTAACTAGGGGCAATCAGGGGGTTAAACCTTTATTAGGTAATATATGGGGTACCTGACGCTATATAAAAACCTGACGGGGAACCTAAATAACGAAATAACTAACTGGCTAACCAGCGTCACCAGTGACAGTTATACAGTGATCACTGGTGAAAGGGTTAACTCTAGGGGCAATCAGGGGGTTAAAACCTTTATTTAGGTTGTAATATGGGGGTACCTGACCTATAAACCTATTTATGAACCTATATAAACATGGCGGTTACCTAAAAAAAAAAAAATGGTTACCTAGCGACACTAATGCAGCGATCAGAAAAACGATCGCTTAGTGACACTGGCAAAAGGGGGTGTAAAGGGTTAACTAGGGGCAATCAGGGGGTTAAAACCTTTGATTAGGTAATATATGGGGGTACCTGACGCTATATAAAAACCTGACGGGGAACCTAAATAACGAAATAACTAACTGGCTAACCAGCGTCACCAGTGACAGTTATACAGTGATCACTGGTGATTTAAAGATATAGAAGAACATTATCAGCTAATGGACTGGTACCATCACTTAGTAATTAAAGATAAGAATATGAAATAAAGAAAGTCGTAACGAGAAAGAAGAGAAAAAAATGAAATAAGAAAAAAAGAAAATAAAAAACACATACAGATTTAATGCTACTTCAACCTAGATGTCAAAGAGCATTGAATCTGTATTCATAAAAACAAACGAACAATATAGAACTGTCCTGAAAAATTATTACAAAATGCCTTGAAAAATAATACATTGCCACCATTACAGCAGCAACTTAGCAAAAAAATTTAATAAATAAAGAGGAACAAAAAATAAAAATAGGTAACTCCTTTCCCATATTAGTGATCAACAGGTGAACAGGATCACTGTCACTAAAGATTTAGTCTGGTACAAAAAATATATAAAAAAAAAAAAGAGAGAATAAAACAATGGTTACCAAAAACTTTTTTTTTTATAGAGGCTTTTTCCCCAAAACAACAAAAAGAAAAATATAGTTCTAGGGTCCTCCTTTTAAATGCACACAATCCCCTATGTTGGTCTCTAATAGTTACCCAAATCAGGACAGCAACAGGGTGGAGTTTACTAAAGCTGTGGCCCTAAGACTGTACCTGAATTAACTTTTCCCACTAAGAAACCTTCGTTGGAGATATCTGGATTGACCTCTTTTGATCTTGAGATCACCCAAATCGTCCACTTCACTCCTAAAACATCCTGATTTCCAGCTCCCTTGTTACCTCCTCCCATGCTCAACATTAGGACCGCTCTGGAACTCCCCCACCCCAATATGTCCAGCCAGCCCCTACCCTGACCACCACTAGGTGATCCCTAGAAACTCTTTTAATGTTACCTCAGCCAGCTCCATATCAAATAATTCCCAGCAGCTATTATTTTGTACCACCCTCCTCTTCTTAGATCATAAACCCCTTGAGTAGGGCCCTTCTATTCACGCCCTGCACAGACTGTTGTCATTATCTGAATCCTGTTGCACAAACCACCCAACTACCCAATTTTTAACTCCTTCCTGAACCCCAACAGAAGTTTCAGTAGGTGTAAGGGGATGTCAGGTTTTCCATAAAACCTTCCTTCAGGGGTGATTGGGGTACAACCCGGTGTTCCTGCTATATCCATGCCAAGGGCAAGAGGAGATGTACAATAGACTCCACGAGGTAGTGTACCCTGCTGATTACCATTTAACCTGATGCTGAAAACAGTGCATCATTAGACATGTGATACCAGCACCAGTACCCTGGTTTCAGGTCTCATGCATTTTTAACTTTGTTTAGGACCAGTTGGGACACTACCCGGCATCTATTAGACACGACCCCCCCCTGTGCCAGCATTGTTGCCTTTTCCCATAGCACAACACCTTCCTTTCTCCAGCACTTATCCGTACCAGTCATCTGAGGCTGTCCGGACTCAAACCATCAGAACAAGATGGACTGCAAGGTGTAACACAGTAGAGTCTGTTAAAGGCTAGTACCCAGATTGACCGCGATATCTGCACAATGTTCCATCCCTGTCATTAGGGATGAGACCAGTGCAAGTTAGATTTTGACGATCCTGGAACTGAGTCATCTACCAATCTATTATGATTCATAGGCAACCTGGATACTACCCTCACCTGCCTGTCCTTGCAAAGTGAAAATTGACCCACTAAAAAGGCAGTCACTTCTCCAAGGTCCTGGATGCTGGACAGAGCAAGTTGGTTTTCCTAACCCCTTCCCTGATATGTAGCACAAGGCCTCCCAATGTGGTCTATAGTATCTCCCGCTCCATAGTGTTTCAAGGTACCCGGTGCCCCCCCCCCCCCCCTCCAGCTCCAACGGCAGTCTCCATTAAGCCTCTCTTTTTCCTAAGTATGGGAAATAGTCTGAAAACCCAGATTAAAAACCACCTGCCAACAGGTACACTCGATTCTTTATAGAGGCTGCACACCTTCTCCCTCCTTTATCAATTCGGTAATCAGACCATGTTATCCTTCACACATACAAAATAAACTGCCTATACTATTCAGACAGGACTCACATGAATGACAGAGGCATAGCGTATCACTGGGGCACTGGGCTTCCTGGCATGCAGGACACAGACAACTAGTAAAAGGTACACAAGGGGTCTAGGACAGGAAGGACCCCTATGGGTATTAACTGAAGAGAATACGGCATGCCTATACATATATCAGAAGTGAGGGCCCTTGGAACAGCCAAGAGCTGGGAACACCCCATACAATTTTCCTGCACAACTTTTTCTCCAGACTCAACCAAAACTATACAATACGAGGCCAGACCTATACACTTTCAACTTGTATGCAATCCGGCAGGCCTTCGTACTCCACATCTGCAGATAAATCTAAAGGAAATTGAAAAAATAAAAAAATAAAATAAAAATTACATAATGTGTATCCAACTCGAGGAACTTCTGCTACCAAACACAACTGGCCAAAGGGCAAAGAAAAATCCCTTGCAGCACCGAGAATGCTGAACAGTAGGGGGTATAACTCGAGCCGACCTGTGTGCCTTGAAACCCCCAGATATTAGCGACAGATATGCCACAGACACATTAGACAATTCATAACAAATGGCCACGTAAAAACAGTGGCACTGGGCAGGAAGCAGGCTGGAACTGTACTTGGGGACACACAGACTGCTAAGGGACATTAACATACCTTAGCCTGAGGCAATGAGCAGAGCTGGAACAGCCAGGTAACTAATTACAATAACCGCAGGGGGGTGAAGCAGTCTTAAACACAAGTCTGGTGAGATAACATGTAATAGCTGACCCTTAACAGTCAAATCCATGGAACTACAAGTATCAACATGGCTAATCAGTGGAGCAAAGAAACTCGTTCATACCAGAGCTTTATACAGGTTGGATCAGAAAATACCACACACACTTAGGTATTCCAAAACACAGACGAATGGGCTGACAAATAGAAGCACAAACCAGATAATGGTGCTGAAACCAGGAAAAATAAAAAAATTGTCTATGATTTCCTTTGGTTCTGAAAGCCATGAAACCCAATTATCGCATCTGAGGAATAAAACACCAATAAAATTTTGTAATAAACATTCCATTTTTCGCCTGAAAAAAAAAAATGGTTAAATATCTGTAACAAGACATTAGCATATGAAACAAATATACATTACATTACATTACATAAACAGTGCACCTTTTTTTTTAAATAGCAAAAATTGTTGAGCTCAACTTATTATTATGTATTACTTAATACATATTAATACCACGTGGATTTTTGTTTTATGGTATACCAATAATTCCCCAAAAAAGAATATTCACCATGGTGAAAAAAAAATTAGCAACTCGCAATAAAACGTTTTTTCCATTTTTCAACAAATCATACTTCACCATAAAACCTCTTGCAGAACTGTCTCTGGAAAACAAACATTTTAGTAAATGCTTAGAAATCAAAAGGAAGAACTCCGGACAGCCGCACACCGGGAAAATAAAATCCAAAGGGTTTATTTAAAAGCAAAAAGACACTACAATCCAAACACGGCAAAAAGGGGGGTACAGAGCTGACGCGTTTCGCACTGTATTTCAGTGCTTACTCATAGCTGTGAGTAAGCACTGAAATACAGTGCGAAACGCGTCAGCTCTGTACCCCCCTTTTTGCCGTGTTTGGATTGTAGTGTCTTTTTGCTTTTAAATAAACCCTTTGGATTTTATTTTCCCGGTGTGCGGCTGTCCGGAGTTCTTCCTTTTGATTTCTAATCATTGTGCTATTAGCCAGCACCTGGGGCTCCCACACAGGAGCAGGAGCATTCGCTTGTAAGGAGAGTCTTGGAGCGGTGGTTGTTTGTTTTTCATTTTAGTAAATGCACCTTTCAATTCATTAGTACAGATCTTGGCTCAGGTCATTTGCATGTCAATACAGTTCTTTGTGCATTCTCACAGATCTGGTTGGAAAGAAGGGGGGTCATTTGGGTGGGCTGTCAGCAGCTGAGACAACAGACATCACACGACACAACATATATTGCATATTCCACACACACACACACACTCACACAATTAGCTAGGTCAAAGATGACCTCTAGACATCACACATATCCGCATGTCCTCTATAATAACCTGGGCTTCTTATTAAACCCATAACCTCTGTTTGGTAAGGTTGAAATTCTTTCAGAAATCCATCCCATTTCATTAGCCCCTTCCCCGCCTGTATGGGGGCAATTTGTTAAAAAAAACTCTCACCTTCCAGGGATTTATTCTTGCAAAAACACCAGGAATGAAACATTGTTGGTGACAACTGGATTAGTAGCATTGTTGGTACATACCTTAGGTGTGGAGGATGTCCCCCTGATCATCACCGTCACTACTCTGGGGATGTGGCTCTAGTGGCTGTCCCTGCTTGTCCCTACTTCTCAGCATTTGGTGCGTTTTCTCCTTCCCTCCCACCGTAAAAATATTCACATCAGTTCTATGCATGGATTCTACCATCCATGCGCTCCATGCATCTCTTTCATTTGTTCGTGGCATCTTCCCGCGGTGATTGTACCACAGGGCTTCCCAAGTTTTTAGCTTAAAAGTACCTCTTTTACAATAAATTTTGCCAGTCCAGCAATTCCAATCTTGCATATATTTCACAACCCAAGACCCATATTTATCTACCATTTCTTCCTTTGGGGTCAAGTGGGGGGGGGGGGGGTTCCCCACGGTTAGACGCCCTCTTTGAAGCGATTCGATTACCCATCCTTTACGGACGATGAACCTTGAACTGATCCTCCAACCTCTTTAGAGGTTGCCTTTTTTAGAGGTAGCTACTCTCTGGACAAGAATTGGGTAGACAGGCCCCGCCCCTGCCAACGTTGCTGCCTTTTTTTCACTACTTGCCAGAACAATATTCTCTGTCCTGGCTATAGTCCTTCAAAAAATTAGCCTAGAGATTTCCTGAACCATTCTGTTTTTAAAATCAATGTCATTTCTGAATGAAAATCACACACACTGCCCAAAAATTCCTTTGACCAAGAAGTTCCCTATTATCTCCAAATCTTCCCATCACTGTAGTTGAAAATAAACATCGATCCGACCCCACCAACGACCAAAAAAATTAAACAAACCGGATGACGTGCCGCGTCAGCGTCGTAGCGGCGGATCATATGACCCGCAATCCGCCTATCACCAAGCGATGAATGACACAATTATCCAGGGCAGAGGGCGGCTGGGATCTAAAGCGTGATAAATAAATAAATAAATAAACGAATACGAAATGGTCGTTTCTTATTAGTTTTTTATTTATCACTCTTTAGATCCCAGCCGTCCTCTGCCCTGGATAATTGTGTCATTCATCGCTTGGTGATAGGCGGATTGTGGGTCATATGATCCGCCGCTACGACACTGATGCGGCACGTCATCCGACCACTTTCCCGGAAGCGCACAATAGCGGAAGTGACGTTCCGCTGTGCGGCGACTCAAGCAGCGGAAATGACCTTGCGTTCAACCCTACGTTTTCAATAGGAGGCGTGGAGCGCAAATATGATTCCGCTTCTCGGCCGGCCATATTTTGATGCATTTACACACATTGTCCCAAACGGCCAATTATATAATTGCCTCAGATACGGGCTCAGTGGCATTTTAGACAGTCCCCAATGGGACTATTCAGGGGGAATCGCTCCAAGTATTCATTTCATGTTTTTATATGAATCATCCCGGAAGTGGTACATCAGAATGAGGCTTGGAAAGCAAGCCCTGTGGCCACTTCCGGTTTCTGCAATTTTTGGCGCCATTTCGTGTGTTCTTCCATATTGACAGTAGTATAAAGTTGTCAGCAATGTGGGGAGTCAAATGATGCCCCAGTTGAAGACCACTAGGTCGAAACGCGTCGGACTTTGCTCATTTGAGACCCCCACATAGCTTTTACTCTGATTTTACTTTACATTTTACATTTTTATATGCTCTGTACTATATGGGATATTTCCCTTTTGTACTAATGTTTATGCCCCACATCCAATAAATATAGTGGGCTCTTTTTGGGGGCAAATGCCATTGTGGACCATTTGGATTACACGCCAGTGCCATTTCGGAGGATTTAGAACACCATCTTGGCAGTCCATCTTAGCTTTGGAGGTGTGCTGTCCGAATCCAGTTTCTACGCCGGCTTTCCAGGTGCCATCCACAGGAATTACCTTAAGCCTTATTGACCCACTGCCATATGGTAGGTTGGTCCAACACTGTTGGTAAGCATATCCATTTCATATTTTTGGAAGGTTCCATATATCCTCGTATATATACCAGACCCTGTGGTTCCAGAGATGCCTTACTATTCTACCATTCTACATGAAATGATGCTTTATTTCACATGAAAAGTTTTTTGAGAAGAAACTTTATCACCATCACATAATTATTGTGTTTATCTCATTTGGGACTTTTGGTGTATTTTATCGATTTTTTGTTAGCGCTACACATTGTTTTTCCAGAACAATCTATTGTAAATTGGAGAAGTGTGAATTCCATCGTGAACAGGTTAAATTCCTGGGTTAGGTAATTTCCACTGCTGGCTTTTCGATGGACCCAGAGAAACTTTCAGCAGTCCTACAGTGGCCCGACCCATGGGTTAACGTCCTCTGCAGCGTTTTCTTGTCTTTGCCAACTATAATCGAAAGTTTATTCGTAACTTCTCATCTCTGGTCAAGCCCCTGACTAATCTGACCAGAAAGGATGGTAACCCACAGAGTTGGTCTCAGGAGTCCATTAAGGCCTATGAGAGTCTCAATGCTGCCTTTGTTTCTGCTCCTGTGTTGGCACATCCTGATCCTACATTGCCTTTTATCCATGAGGTTGATGCTTCTGAGACTGGAGTTGGCGCCCTTCTGACTCAACGTCCTACCTCCTGAGAGCGCTATGCATCCTTGTGATGAAGTCACGTGACAAGTGACGAACACGCGTCGGGACACGTGACCTACCGGAAGTGACGCCGACGAGCTCGAGGCTCGTTTATACCCTGTCTGTGTACTCATTGACTGAATGTGAGTACCCATTGTTTTATCTGTTGACTGTTTTAAATTAATAAATACCATTGTATGATTGACATACTACGCTATGAGGCTATCTTACTTTATGTGCACATTGAGGTGAAAGCCCCCCCACTACAACCCCCCCCACCCGCCCCTGCCTGGATCTATGAGGAAAGCCGAGAGGGAAAAGACACCAAGCAAACCATA
Source organism: Lithobates sylvaticus (assembly GCA_028564925.1). Lineage (NCBI taxonomy): Eukaryota > Metazoa > Chordata > Amphibia > Anura > Ranidae > Lithobates > Lithobates sylvaticus. Next base: position 412,102,521 of record CM053026.1, read on the forward strand.
AAGACACCCCAGGGAGGACGGTCTCTTATGACCACAAAGACCCATATTTCACTGCTGTAACCTTACAGCTGTAAGGTAAGGGGCCACCCATATCCCCCTTAGGATTCCACACGGAACACTGCACAGGATTTATAGACCATCCCTAATCACCACTGGAAACCTCAGCACTAATAGCCCGCCACCTGTTGGATAGAAGATATCAATATCACCTTGCACTTATGCCATATATGGACTCTTTATTTGGACTTTTATGCTCTGCGATTTATTAATCGCTATTCACCATCTCTTTCGTTCTAGTTTTAAGGTTGACTCAACCTGCACGAATTTCGCTACTTATCTATCTTTATATTTTTATATGAGACCCCTGAGTCTCCTCTGCTTTCCTGCACTTTATATCATTGTATTTCCTTTATCTCGTTTACGATATATTGTTTTTATCCGTTTGGATCACTCCCTCTTTCACAACCTTGAATGCACAACTTATGCGTTTTACAGATCTCCATCACGTTTTTATATATCTCATCACTATTTCTACACTCATTTGGATGCAACGTTATTTTAGTCACATCATGCGATTTCTATGATGCATTTTTAACCAGGATTGCGCTTTACCACACGATTTGTTTTTATCACACCACTTTATGCACTTTTGCTTATTTTACTATATGCCAATTTTTATACCTAGAGGTTTTACTGGCTATTTATGTCTATGACCTGTTATCCTTCTGTCTTTTAATACTTAGTTTAAACTTGCGCGCCACTACCTCTTTTCCATTTATGCATCCTTGTGGCTACTTTTCCAAGAAATTTTCATCTGCGGAGTGCAATTACGAGATTGGTGACAGAGAGCTGTTGGCGATCATTTTAGCCCTGAAAGAATGGAGACATCGAAGGTATCACTGTGCCGGTTCTCATTCTTACTGACCTTAAGAATCTCACATTCTTGTCTGAGGCTAAACGACTCTCTCCCAGAAGGGCACAATAGGCTCTTTTCTTGTCTAGTTTCAATTACATTGTCTCTTTCTTACCCGGTACTAAGAATGTAAGGGCTGATGCTTTGTCACAACAATTTTCCTCCACTTCGGTTCCGGTTCCTGTGATTCCTCCTGATCGTATTCTGGCTACGGTTCGCACCAGTCTCACTTCTCCTTTGGGTGAAAAAATTCTTGCTGCTCAGGTCCATGCTCCTCCTGTGAAACCTTGTGACCGCTGCTTTGTCCCAGAGAGTCTCCATACTGCCGTGCTCCAGACTTTCTATTCTCCCAAGGCTGCTGGCCACCCTGGGAAGAATCAACTATTTTGGGCCTGTTCCGTGTGTGCTCAGTGTAATGCCGTGTACACACGGTCAGACATTCTGACAGAAAAAGTCAGATGGTAGCCTTTCATCGGATTATTTGACCGTGTGTATGCCCCATCTGACTTTTTATGTTGAAAATTCAGACGGACTTAGATGAAGAACATATTCTAAATTTTTCCAACGGAAAAAACGCTCACCTGTATGCTGTTCCGACGCACCAAAAATAACGCATGCTATGAAGCAAGTACGAGACGGAAGCCATTAGCTACTGGCTATTGAACTTCCGTTTTCTAGTCCCATCGTACGCGTTGTACGTCACTGCGTTCTGGACGGTTTGAACTTTTGGTTTGACCTTGTGTATGCAAGACAGTTTGAGTGGAATTCCGTCGAAAAAAGCTTCAGAGTAAAACCGTCCGTTTGTACAGGGCATTAGCCTCCACGACACCTTCCAGTGGGCCTCCTACAACCTATACCCAATGGAGAGAGGCCCTGGACCCCCCTGTCTATGGATTTCATTGTGGAGTTATTCAACTCCCAGGGCAACACGGTGGTTGACGGTTCTCAAAAATGTCTCATTGTATTCCACTTAAGAAGTTGCCCACTTCTAAGGAACTGGCTTTCATTTTTGCTCAGGAGATCTTTCGCTTACATGGGCTACCCAAGGTGATTGTCTCGGACAGGGGTAGTCAGTTTGTGTCCTGGTGAGCCTTTTGTGCACAGTTGGGAATTCAGCTTGTTTTCTCCTCTGCATCTAATGGGGCCACAGAACGAGCCAATCGGTCCTTTGAGCAATTCCTATGTTGCTATATTTCTGACCATTGTAACAACTGGTGAGACCTCTTGCCGTGGGTGGAGTTTGTTCACAATAGTGCCTTGAATTCTGCTTCCCGATTTGTCCCCGTTTTATGGCGAACTATGGTTTCCAACCTTCCATGTTGCCTGACTCATTTTGTTCCGCAGAGTATTCCTGTGTTAGTGGAGCATCTCCGTGGTCTCCATTCCATTTGGACACAAGTCCAGGAGGCTTTGCAACATGCTAATGATGGGTACAGACTCCATGCTGACCGCAGACACCTGCCTGCACCTTCCTACCAGGTTCGGGACAGGGTCTGGCTGTTATCTCGCAACCTCCGACTTTGTGCTCCCTCTCTGAAGTTTTCACCTCGGTTTATTGGGCTTTTCCGTGTTCTTCCTTCCTTCTAATATGCGTATCTCAATTGTATTTCATGTCTCCTTAATAAAACCTTTGGTCTGCCCCGCCCTCACCCTGTACAGGTTGAGAACCATGAGGAGTATGAAGTACAGTCCATTGTTGATTCCATGGGCGCATACAGTACCTGGTGCATTGGAAAGGGTACGGTCCGGAGGAAAGCTCTTGGGTCTCATCCTCGGACATACATGCACCTGTTCTCCTCCGTGATTTCCATAGTTGTTTTCCCTTCAAGCCTGGTGGTCTCTCCACAGTGACTCACCTGTTGATATCCTGCTTGTCAGTCCTGCGTACTTAAGCCATCCAACCCAGATGATCTAAGTCTGTGATGTTGACCAAGGCAAAGACAATCTCCTCCGCTCCTGTTAAAGACTTGCTTGGCTCCCAATTTACCCTTATTATGGACAGACAAAATCAAATATTTTAGGTATTCACATATCCACTTCTACCTCTGACTACCATACACTTAACCTGGAACCACTGATACATAGTATGAGGACAAGACTGAAGGCGTGGGCAAATCTCCCACTCTCATTAATAGGAAGGATCGACTTGTTTAAAATTAAGCTTCTGCCTGCCTTTCTCTACGCTCTCAGACACGCACCTGTCTGGATCCCCAAAAAGTTATTTTGTATGATAAACACTATCTTATTATCGTTTCTTTGGGGTGCCGGTCAACCGAGATTTAAGCTGACGGTGCTGCAGAGACCCTGGGGAGAGGGAGGTTTGGCTTGCCCTGACCTCAACTCCTATTTCATAGCGGCTCTATTATCCCATGCCCACAACTGGCTGGTCTCGGGTGAGTCCAACGTGGCGGTGGTCCTGGAAGCAGCACGATTGGGATCCTATGAGGCGCTACGGAACCTAATTTACCGGGGCCCCAGGGCTCCCTTTCCTCTTACTTCGGCAATGAGAGCGGTCTTGCGGGCATGGTCAGTGGCAAATTCGCTATGCCCCATACCCACTGGACACATTTTCCCGTATAGTCCTCTTTGGTTTAATCCAAAATTGGCAGAATTCGGATCCATTCCTGACCCTGGTGTATGGGTTGGCAGGGGTATCAAATATATAAGTCAGATCTGTCTTGAGGGCAAACTGGAGACGTTTGACAGGTTAAAGCAACAATATGATTTACCTAACACACACCTGTTTAGATTCCTACAGCTTAGGCACGCTTTCAATACTCAATTTGAAAACGCTCCTGTAGCCTTTTATGCCTCAAATTTGGAGACTCTACTCAGAGATGAAGCTCTATCTAAGCCGTTATCCACCATATATAAAGCATTACTCCCCAGTGTCCACACGGAACTGGAAAACCTCAGAGAAAAGTGGGAGGTGGATTTCCCTGCATTAGATACAGAAGATTGGGAAGAAATGTGGGAGTATCCATTTTCGCAGTTAGTATCAGCTAGAGATAAATTAGTGCAATTTAAAATACTACATATATTACACCAGGGCTCGACAAATACCAGGCGCCAGGTCGCCATTGCGACTAGAAATTGTGCCCTGGCGCCTGGGTTTGTGTCACTGACAGGTGCCTCTGCTACAGGGCGGGCTGTGGGGTCTGTCTGGTAGTGGGGATGGAGCAGGAAGAGAGTGCTCAGCAGCCGCTAACATCCTCCTCTCTTCTCCACACACTGTTGGCAGAACAGCACAGCGTGTGTGAAACTGTATGTAGAGAGGAGCGGGACTAGGGGTGGGCAGGACCCAGCTATCCAAAACTAGCCAATGGGATGAAATCTGGGCGGGCCGCTATGTGTATTTGGCTGCTGGGTCCCACCCACCTCTGACATTATGCTGAGTTTGTCAGTTGCTCTCTCCATACAGTTTCACAGCAGAGCAGGCCTGGTAATATGATCCTAGAGTGAGAGCTCAGCTCCTCCCTGCAACCAATCAGCCAGCTCACAGCACACTGACACTCAGAACATGTATCCAATTCTTGAGTCAGAAGTACCCAGTACATTCTCACACCGCAGAGCTGCAGAGAGCATTCAGTTTCACATTTACACTATCGGCTGTGAAATCTGCCAGTGCAACCTGCCAATGCCAGTTAGTGCCATCTGCCAGTGCCAACCATTGCCACCTGCCAGTGCCAATTAGTGCCATCCAGTGCCACCTGCCAATGCAATCCAGTGCCACCTGCCAGTGCCAGTTAGTGCCATCTGCCAGTGCCAGTGCCATCTGCCAGTGCCAACCATTGCCACCTGCCAGTGCCAATTAGTGCCATCCAGTGCCACCTGCCAGTACAATCCAGTGCCATCTGCCAATGCCAGTTAGTGCCATCTGCCAGTGCCAACCATTGCCATCCAGTGCCACCTGCCAAAGCAATCCAGTGCCACCTGCCAATGCCAGTGCCACCTGCCAATGCCAGTGCCACCTGCCAATGCCAGTTAGTGCCATCCATTGTAACCTGCCAGTGCCACCCAGTGCCAATTAGTGCCATCTGCCAGTGTCACCAGTTAGTGCCACCTGCCAATGCCAGTTAGTGCCATCTTCCAGTGCCAATAAGTGCCATCCAGTGCCATCTGCCAGTGCAACCCAATGCCATCTGCCAGTGCCAATTAGTGCCGCCCGTCAGTGCCAGTTCTGGGCGCTGGCAGAGGATGTAAATAACTGGCTCCTAACTTTTTCAGCTGGCTCCTAGATTCTAAGCAAATTTGTCAAGCCCTGTATTACACGCCTGTACGTTTACATTTATCCATCTGTCCCTGCCTCCTGCTGGAGATGTAGCTCACCCTCAGCGGATTTCATTCATATTTTCTGGCATTGTCCTAAGATTGACATTTTTTGGGTTGAGATAACCAACTTTATTTTGACTGTCACCACCATTCCTGTGCCATTGTCTGTAGAGATATGTCTGCTGGGACTAGTAGAACCACTGGCCCCAAGCCGGGCGATCAGAACCCTGCTGGGACTATTATTATACTATGCCCGTAAATCTATAGTACTCAGATGGAAGACCCCAGCCGCACCTACCGTAAATTTCTGGAAGAGGTTAGTGAATATGGCTCTACCACTATACAAGGCTACTTACCTGTCACGTGGTTGTGGAAAAAAAATCCACAAAATCTGGGATATTTGGACTGAATCCCAGTCCACTAATGCAGATTCAAACGATGACTAGTATTACTCTATTAAGAATTCAGTACCAGGGATAACCTGGGCGGCATCCTTGATCTCATAAACGTTCCTAGGCTCCTAAGTCCATATTCCATGGGGAAGAGGGGGAGCAAGAGTAAGACGGTGTATGACTATTAGTCACTTCATCCTATTACTAACAACCGAAAGCTTTGCAGGGTATAGGTGGAAATAACAGATTGTGTTACACATGCTACATAGGTGGTTGAGCGTACAGTGGTTTTTTTTTTTTTTTGTTTTTTTTAGGATGTATGTTTTTATGTACTTCTTTTTTTTTTTTTTTTAAGTTTATAGTAGTGTTTGAGCCTGGGTATGCCCAATAGGCTGTTCTGTTCTGTGTTTATCTAAAACTTCAATAAAAACAATTTGAAAAAAAAAAAGACTTGCTTGGCTGACATTCCTTCTGGCTCCAGATCCTGCTTGCTGTTCCACTACTCTGTTCTCTGGCTCCCTGACTTTCTGGCTTGTCTAACTATGCGTTCCGGTTACCGAACTTTGGCTATGTTTTGACTACGTTTGTTCTATTTACTTTTATTATTAAACAAGTGTGATTTAACTGTACTTCTGTCTCGGTCTGATTCATGGTTTCTGACAGTAGTCGATTATCAGCTTGCATACTATTGATGATGGGCTAACTGGTCTGTAATTCCCAGGGATGTATTTTGACCCTTTTTTAAATATTGGTGCTACATTAGCTTTTCTCCAATCTGCTGGTACCATTCCAGTCTGTTGACTGTTCGCAAAACTTAGGAACAATGGTCTGGCAATTACTGAGTTCCTTAAGGACCCTCTGGTGCAAACCATCTGGTCCTGGTGACTTACTAATGTTAAGTTTTTCAGGTCTATCTCTAATTCTATCCTCTGATGCTTCCTGTGACATGTCATGAGGATAAACATTGCAGTTTTGGTTACTGAAGCCCCCCCGTTTCCCTCGTGAAGACTGAGGAGAAGAATAAATTCAATACCTTTACCATCACTCTATCCTTGGTAACCTTCAACATTCTTTATGGGGCCAATATGTTCTGACCTCCCTTTCTTACTATTTATATACTTAACCACTTTCAGACCGGACCAATTTGCAGCCAAAGGACCAGGCCCCTTTTTGCGATTCGGCACTGCGTCGCTTTAACTGACAATTGCGCGGTCGTGCGAAGTGGCTCGCAAACAAAATTGACGTCCTTTTTTTCCCACACATAGAGCTTTCTTTTGGTGGTATTTGATCGCCCCTGCGGTTTTTATTTTTTGCGCTATAAACAAAAAAGAGCGACAATTTTGAAAAAAAAAGCATTATTTTTTATTTTTTGCTATAATAAATATCCCCCAAAAATATATAAAAAAAAACTTTTTTTTCCTCCAGTTTAGGCCGATACGTATTCTTCTACATATTTTTGGTAAAAAAAATCACAATAAGCGATTATTGATTGGTTTGCGCAGAAGTTATAGCATTTACAAGATAGGGGATAGTTTTATAGCATTTTTATTAATAATTTTTTTTTATTAGTAATGGCGGCGATCAGCGATTTTTATTGTGACTGCGACATTATGGCGGACACATCGGACATTTTTGACACATTTTTGGGACCATTGTCATTTATACAGCAATCGATGCTATTTAAATGCATTGATTCCTGTATAAATGACACTGGCAGTGAAGGGGTTAACCACAAGGGGGCAGTGTAGGGGTTAAGTATGCCTAGGGGTGTGTTTCTTACTATGGGGGGTTGTGGCTGTCAGCTAGTGAATGCTGATCTCTGCTCCAATCACAGGGAGCAGAGATCGGCGTCACTAGTTGCTAGGCAGAACGGGGAGATGCTGTTTATCTCGGCATTTCCCCGTTCAGCCTTCCCGTGAGACGATCGCGGGTGTCCCCGCGGCGATCGAGTCCGCGGGACCCGCGACCGGCCTCACGGGGGTCCCGACCTTGTATTTTTTGAAGGTCTTCTCCTTTCATTTTATATACATTTTTACATTGGAGTTACATAGTAGGAGTGGCTGAAAAAAGACACTATATGCCTGTTTTTATGTCAGCCACCCTGGACTTTTATTGGCTCTTTTTTAAATTTATTTCCCGTTGGGATGCGCTGGTTAATACCCTTATTTAATATGCGCTTAAAGCATATCTATTTTTTTTTCCCCTGTGTTCTTTGTTCCTAAGATTTTATCCCATTTAGCATCTTCTAGCAAGGATCGTAGTTTAGGGAAGTTGGCTCTTTTGAAATTCAGTGTCTTTGTATTCCCCTTATGTTTCCTATTTGTGTGATTTATACTGAAACTAATTGACCTTTGATCGCTGTTTCCTAAATTGCCCAGTATTTCCACATCCGTGATCAGGTCTGTATTGTTCGTAATCAGTAGGTCCAATAAGGGTTTGTTTCTTGTTGATGCATTTACCATCTGACCAATGAAATTGTCCTGCAAATCATTTAGGAAATGGTGAGCTTTTGATGAATGCATGTTTCCTTCCGCCTAGTCTGTCTGGATAATTAAAAACCCCCATTATGACACCTCCCATCCTTGCCGCTAATCCAAACTGTGATAGGAGGTCCGCCTCCTCCTCCTTCCTCTGGTTAGGGGGCCTGTAGCATACTCCCAGTATTGTGTAAAGTATGTTTGGTGTTTAAGTCTTACTATAGTTTAGCTTGTTATACTGTGATTAAGGGTAGAAGGGTGACAGCAGTTAGGATCACTTTTCAGGGTATTTATCACAACTCTGCCTACTCTAAGGATCATTCTCCTCATAAGAGCTTATATAGGGAGGATTGACCGAGCAGTAACCACTTATTGTACACACATCCCCTGTTTACTGACCCCTGGGAAGAGCGATCCAAATGTGATTCGCTCCTCATAGGTCACATAAAGCAATGGGTTCAACCTGATACAATTATTAAATACAATTTTACCACTTTGGAAGGTTCACTATCACTCTGGATATAATCACCCAATAGGGAGCGGATTTTACAATCACCCAGCAGGGAGTGGATTCTATCTAATAATCACAGTATCACAAGCTAAACTATAGTACGACTTAAATACATCTCTACCCACACTATTATCTAACTGGAGGGCAGCACCATCTACCCCAACACCAAACATACTTTACACAATCTAGATCCCTCTTACCAGGGATCTCCAGGGAAGTCAGCAGCCCAGGAGTATTACTTTCCCCTTAGTTTCCTCTCACATTCACTTGTACATCATTTTTGATTATATAGGCATACCCCTCCCCCTTTTTTATCCTCCCTATCCCTGCTATATAGGAAATACCGTTGAATGGTTGCCAGCCAATCATGAGAGCTGTTGAACCAAGTCTCTGAAATTCCCACAAAATCTAAAACCTCCTCGTACAAGAGTAGCTCTAGTTCTCCCATCTTGTCCGCCAGACTCCTGCCATTGGTGAACCTCTGGACCCCCACCCCAATCTTCTCTCCCATCCCCACCCCAATCTTCTCTCCCAGCCGATCTGCACCTTCCCCATTTTTAGGTGCAGTCCGTTCCTGCTAAAAAGCTGGCAACCGACTGAGAAGTCGGCCCAGTTCTCCAGGAACCCAAACCCCTCCTTTCTACACCAGCTCCTCAGCCACTTGTTTACTGCCCTAGGTAGACAACATATAGTCCGGCGCTTCAGGTCTTTGGGACAGATTGCCCTCTCTGTACTTCTTCTAAGAATTCATCCATCCATCCATCACACTCTCTCCTCCGGTCTGCAGTTTACTCTCTCCCTGTCAGCCTTGCACCTCCCGATCCCGCTGGATTTACTCCTGCCTCCTCTGTCTGCATCTGTGGGGTGATGCTGTCCCCAGTTACTCCAATTCCACCACGATGTCCCACTCTGCCGCCGCTCTTGGTCACGGGGGAGGGTTCCGGTCCTCTGCTCTCACACAAAAAGCTCTGCAACAGCACCCCCAAACCACCACCAAATTTACAAAATTGTATATGCTGGCTAAGAAACTTAAAGCACAAAGTATACAAAATTGAACCCCCTCAAATCTAGGGAGGTATGAGTTCACCTTAACCACTTAAGCCCCGAAAGGATTTGCACCCTAATGACCAGGCCATTTTTTGCGATACAGTACTGCGTCGTTTTAACTGACAATTGCGTGGTCGTGCGACGGTGTACCCAAACAAAATTTTATGTCCTTTTTTTTCCCACAAATGGAGCTTTCTTTTGGTATTTGATCACCTCCTGGCTTTTATTGTTTGCGCTATTAAACAATAAAAGACAGATAATTTTGAAAAAAAAATTTTTTTTTACTATATACATATCCAAATTAAAGATAAAAAATTTCAAACATTTACCCCCACACGGCTGCCGATCTGTGTCAGGCCGGGGTGTGCCGACGTTATGCGCCTCCATGGCATCGGTGGCCCCTACACTACAGCGTCTCTGTTGCCTGTTTACTTCTGCCACATCATGCATGTGTGATCGCGATTGCGGTGTTCATGTAACTAATGCTTCCCTATACTGGCGCCGATCGATTGTGTGATTAATTGCGGTGGACAGATCGGATCTTTTTTTTTTTTTTTTTTTTTTGGGACCAGTGACTTTTAAACAGCAATCACTGTATTACTGTATAAATGTCATTGGCAGAGAAGGGGTTAACACTAGGGGGCGATCAAGGGATTAAGTGTGTCCTAGGGAGATGTTTCTAACCGTTGGAGCAGTGTACTGACAGGGAGTACAGACATCGCTGTTTCTAATCACTAGAAACAGCAGATCTCTCTCCTCTCCCTGACAGAAAAGGGATCTGTCTGTTTACATTGACCGCTCCGCTGGCTCCCTCTGAGGAGGGATCGCGGGTACCCGGCGGACATAGCATGCTAAGTCTAGTTAAAGGGCCGCCGTACAGGTATGGCGATTTGCCCAGGAGAGCCAACCTGCCGCCGTATAACGATGGCGGCTGATCGGCTAGTGATGAAACAGTTTGATAGATTATGGATGACCTGTGCACATTTTGGACAGTTGAGCTAGGATGGGAAGCTGCTGTGCTATTTATCAATCTAAATTGATAAAACTAGTGTTGCAGCAAAGCAATGGAGCAGTTCTGCCTTGCAGGCCACTCTAATGCTGCATGCTGAAATTGTAGTGGCACATACCCTCACAAAAGACTGCCCAGTAAAAGGGAAAATATGTAAAGCATGTAGAATGGCAAATCATCTTGCTAAAAAGTGCAGAAGAACTCCCAATTGGAAAGGATCATTGCAACCTGCAACAGAGAAAAGTGAATCCTATTTTACATTTTCCCACACCTAATGAACAAGACCCTTAAGTGAGCATGTGGTCAAAAGCACCAAGGTCATTGTGATGGTAGACTTCTCATGGATGAACATTTCACAAGCTAACCCTAGACCAGTGGTGGTGAACCTTGATACCCCAGATGTTTTGGAACTACACTGCAGAGTGCATGAGCATCATGGGAAATGTAGTTCCAAAACATCTGGGGTGCAAAGGTTTGCCATCACTGGTCTAGACCCTCATTTTGCATCATCAAAATCTTTTGTTGCAAAGAAAAAAATATGTTTTAATATATGAAGCAAATTCATGGCTACCTAATGACTCAAAGGTGCAGAGGTGACGGTATGGCTTTACCAATCATAACCATAAATCCCTCTTAGCGGTAAGAAATCTATTCTCATCTGGGACGCCTTAACCGCTTCAATACCCGGCCATAGTCATATGACGCCCACAAGGTGGATCTACCATCCTGGGTGGGCGTCATATGACGTCCTCGGATTCCCGGCCGCCTGGGCGGCGCGCGTGCCCGCGGCATCGCTCGGGACCCGGTGCGAGTGCCCGGCGGCCGCGATGTCCGCCGGGCACCCGCGATTGCCCGTTAAAACAACGGGACCGGGCGGGACCGTGGAGCTGTGTGTGTAAACACACAGCTCCACGTCCTGTCAGCGGGGAGGAGACCGATCATGTGATCCCAGTACGGAGGATCACATGATCGGTCTCCTCCCCTTAAGTCCCCTCCCCCTACAGTTAGAATCACTCCTATTAGGGACACACATTAACCCCTCCAGCGCCCTCTAGTGTTAACCCCTTCCCTGCCAGTCACATTTACACAGTAATCATTGCAATTTTATAGCAACGATCGCTGTGTAGTTGTGAATGGTTCCAAAAATGTGTCAAAAGTGTCCGAAGTGTCCGGCGCAATGTCGCAGTCACGAAATAAAAATCGCAGATCCCCACCATTACTAGTAAAAAAAAAAAAAAATTCAATAAATCTATCCCCTATTTTGTAGACGCTATAACTTTTGCGCAAACCGATCAATATACGCTTATTGCGATTTTTTTTTACCAAAAATATGTGGAAGAATACGTATCGGCCTAAACTGAGGAAAAAAATAGTTTTTTTAAAAAAAAATGGGATATTTATTATAGCAAAAAGTAAAAAATATTGTGTTTTTTTTCAAAATTGTCGCTCTTCTTTTGTTTATAGCGCAAAAAATAAAAACCGCAGGGGCGATCAAATACCACCAAAAGAAAGCTCTATTTGTGGGGAAAAAAAGGACGTCAATTTTGTTTGGGTGTAACGTCGCACGACCGCGCAATTGTTAGTTAAAGCGACGCAGTGCCGAATCGCAAAAAGTGCTCTGGTAAGGAAGGGTGTTTAAAAGCCCTGTATTGAAGTGGTTAAACTCACTAATTATTAAAAACGTATTAATATATTTTTTTTAACATATTCTTTTCTATCGTTTTGTAACACTCCTCCTTTTTTGTTTTTTTAAAAACATTTTAGTGGCCTTTTCTTATTTATGTTATCTCACTTCGGACATGAGCCAGTAGGTTTAATGTTAAGCATTTTAAACATATTTCCTATGTGAGTATAATTAAAATTGGTGACCGGATAACGCGAAAGCTAATTTTATTACATATCATTTTTTTCCAAGTAGCTACAGACTAGTTAGTTTAGCTTTATAGTTGGAAAGAAATCTGAGTTTGAAAAAAGACCACATAGAAGAGTTTTCGCTGGAAAACGATATTTTAGGCAATAGACAGAATGAATTCATGAAAGACCACAGCTGTCAAACAAACCTGACTACTTTTTATGTGTAAGTAAGCAAAAACTTAAAGGAGTGGCTTTTGGCACAGTTTCCCCACTAATGTGTAAGTTAGTCTAAAGGCTTAAAAGATTCAGTTTGTAAATGGGTACCATTTTTGGGAAGATGAGGGTCTGGCCCCCCACTTTCTTCGTTGGATAGCTTCCCTTTATTCTTGCCCCCAAGCTTACTTTAAATACTCCTACATAAAAGTCAAATCTATTCTTCATTGCCGATGATGTCACCCTGTTCATTACAACTCCTCATTTTACTACCCTCAATCTTTTACAGATTCTTGGCAAGTTTGCCTCTATATCCAGTTTAGAGGTTAACCAATCTATTTTGAAGGCTCTTACTCTGACTCCCACAGCTGGAACTTTTCTCCTTGTAAATGGCTTTCCCTTTTTCATGATCACCCAATTTCATCCTATATTTAATTATTAAAGTGACATTGAAGTCTTGTCTTTTTTTTTTTTTAAAGAACAGACATGTTATCCTTACCTGCTCTGTGCAGTGATTTTGCACAGAGCAGCACAGATCCTCCTCTTCTGGGTGCTCCTGGCTCCTGGCCCTCCCTCCTGCCGAGTGCCCCCACAGCAAGCAGCTTGCTAAAGGGGCAGCCGACCTGCTACTCTGTGTGTCCATTCGGGCACAGAGCTGCGGCTGGGCCCCGCACCCTCTCACTCTTTGTGGCTCACCGACTTTGACAGCAGCAGGAATCAATAACGCCCGATGCTGTCTCAGCCAATGAGGAAGGAGAGCCTCAGACATCCTAGGCTTTAGTGCAACATCGCTGGATCGAGATGGGGCTCAGGTAAGTATTAGGGGGGCTGCTGCACACAGAAGATTTTTTATCTTGATGCATAAAATGCATTAAGATTAAAAAAAAAAACCTTCTGCCTTTAGAACCACTTTAACCTCAGGTACATATGAATCAATGTATCGGACCAACTAAAGGCACCTCTTTGATAACTCAATGGGCATAACTCCTTATCACTTGACTTGGCAAAATCTTAGTGATCAGAATTACCCTACTTCCTAAAATCTTGTATTTCTTCCTTGTGCTGCCGGTCAGGGTGCCTCTACACTACCTGCATATACTCAAGAAACATTTTTTACAATTCTTTTGGGGAAATGCATGCCCTAGACTCCCTAAACCCACTGTGATTTTTGCCCAAGATTGGATTGGCCCAAAGGAAAGCAAACACATTACAAATCCCATCACCCTGCATTCACTTGCCCTCTGGGATCAATAAAATCTCAAACAGACCTCTCCTCACCTCCCCATGTTATGATTCATGCTCTTGCTGGTACTTAGCCCTTGACTGCATATCAAAATCTGTTCCCAACTACCCCCCCCCCCCCCCCCCCCCCCCCGGATCGTTTTTTTAGGGCTTTAAAGAAACTGGAACGCATCTACATGTCTGGTGGACATGCCCATTAGTTGGGAAATTTTGGACAGAGGTGTTTGCCCTGCTCTCCAGTGTATCTGGCAAAAGCATCATTGAGCCATACTCTGTATGCACCCTCCGGATGTTACCTATGTACAATACAAACTTCTATTAGAAATCGCAACTGCAGCAAAGCACACGATGGTGGGTGTCTGTAAAACTTTATCTGTTAGCTTAATTTAAGTCGGGTCAGGCGTGCTATGATGCACGTCAAAATTGAGGCTACCCTTCAGAACCCAATCTCAAAACATACTAAGTTTGACAACCATGAATAGATACAGTCTTTCCCTCAGGCTTTGACACCACATTGCTAGACCCCCTAACATATTGCTACTAGCCATATTTCTCCAAATGGTGTAGCCTTTATCACCAAGGCCCCCCCCCCCTGTCCCTTTTCCCCCACCTTGTATGTTATTTATGGGCAGTTGTTATCTGGTAAATTATAAAAGAATAACAATTTTGAACACAAATGCACCATTTGAGATTGTATTTTACACCAAGCTGTGTAGTGGAATAACGTCCTGACACTTCTCTCCTATACATAGCGCCCGCTGTCATATCCTACACACTCCTCTCCTGTACATAGTGCCCGCTGTCATACACTTCTCTCCTGTACATAGTGCCCACTGTCGTACCCTCCACACTTCTCTCCTGTACATAGTGCCCACTGTCGTACCCTCCACACTCCTCTCCTGTACATACCGCTCACTGTCATACTCTTCACACTCCTCTCCTGTACATAGTGTCCACTGTTAGACCCTCCACATTCCTCTCCCTCACCTGCACATACCCTCCGCTTTTATACCATCCATTCTCCTCCCCTATGCCTCTTACCCACAAAAACAGTTCTTTAAACTTATACTGAATATCCTCAAGTTACCAGCTCTATAATGGGCACACTTTTGTTAGTTCAACTAAAGGAAATCTCAGTTCTCATATTTGTTCTGCCCCATTATTAGTACTTATTTAATTTTGTAATTACTATTGTGATGTACATAGGAACATAGGGGACGTCAGCTACTCTAAATATATCACTTGTAAAAAAGTGCCCCTGAAAATATTTTTGAAATGTTGTAAACTATGCGGGTCAGTAGGGGGCCCCATGAGAGACTCCTGGGTTCCAATGATAAAGTGGTAGTAAACCTTTCTAACATTACAATTTTTTTTAGAGGCCCTTAGGTAGGTTATGCCATAATGTACAAGTATGCACAGCATATTAGCACATTAGGGTACACTTAAAGCAGCCCTCCAGTGCTGTGCTTTGATCAATCTGGCGGGGCACTTCCATCTTCACCCGGTCTTCCTTCCGGGTTCTGTGCCTTCGGTCACTTGCCTTGGCTGGGCTGCGTTGATGTTATTTCCACGCATGCTCATGTGCTCTCTCTCGCTCTCTCGCTCTCTCTCTCTCTCTCTCTCTCTCTCTCTCTTTGTTATAACAAAAAATAGTTTGCATATTTATTTATTGTTTATAAAAGGCCCCACCAAAATCCTCAGTACCAGGCCCATGATCTTAATCTGGCCCTGCCCCTGATGATCTAGGCGAACCTCTCTATAGAAAAGCTCTCGCTATTTCTCAGCTACCGACTCATAAGATGCCAGACTTGGATGGTTTTCCAGCTGAATGATATACACACTTTCATCACCTCATGGGTCCTATTCTACTCAATACATATAATGAGGCCTTGAAAGAAAAAAAGTACTTCCTCCCTCTGAGAGAGTCATTAATTATTTTGATACTAAAACCTCACAAAAATCCTCTTAAATGCGACTCCTATCGGCCGATATCCCTCATTAATGTAGATGTCAAAGTCCTGGCCAATCGTTTGAATACAGTAGTTGCGAAATCGGTCAGGGAGTGACCAGGGGGACTTTATACCAGGCCGCTCAACCAGAATGAATATCTGTAGACTATTTCACAACATGACTGTTCACCTACCCGCATTGTGTCACTAGACACTTGCAAAGCTTTCGACAGTGTGGAATGCCCTTATTTGTTTTGGGTGTTACAACTATATGGGTTTGGCCCCCCGACTCGTAGCATGGATACATCTTCTCTATATCTTACCACTAGCCCGCATATGGATTAATTCCCATGTCACCGAGACCTTCCCAATTACCAGAGGTACCAGGCAAGGGTGTCCTTTATCACCCTCCTTAAAGGTCTTCCCATAAATGGTATAGAGGAGCCAATCTCACCAACCTCTTAGCTGAAATTAATACATTTGGTGACTATTCCGGATTCTGAGTGAACTGGGATAAATCAATCCTTTTTTCCCCTAGAACAAGCTGCTTTATAGGTGATTCAATCAGACTCTAGGCTACAAGTCGCCACCTCCTTCAGATACTTGGGAGTCACAATTCAATTACCATTATCCCTATAAGTAACCAATAACCTATGCCCCTTACTGCTCCAACTACAAACCAAACAGTGGAAAGATTTGCCCGTGGATCTCATGGGAAGAGCCAATATCCTTAAGATGATTTACTTAAACTACTATGTCATGGCTAATTCCCCTTGTAAACTTCCCAAATCCATTTTTAAAAGTATCGACTCTATTTGTATTGCGTTCCTCTGGAACGGACAACCCCAGAGTTGCACTAGAAACACTACGCCTCCCATCACACCTGGCTGGCTTGGCTTGGCCTTCCCCAAATTCTACCTTTACTATCTGGCATCCCAGCTGGTTAAAGTGGATGTAAACCCACTGTCATCATTTTCAAAGTATTAGCATAGTTAATATATATAAGGCTTTACATGCCTCCTGCATGTATCCTTACATATAAATAGTCACCCCCCTCACCTGCTAGGTGCCCCGTAATCTGCTCAATTTTGTGGGCGTTTTCATTCTCGGCGCTCAGTGGGCGGAGTCGTGACGTCAGAGGACACAGCTACACTCCCACGGCCAGCCAGGACGAGCCTCGCGCCTGGTGAGGCTGCATGCATGTGCAGGAGTGACAGAGCGCGTTCTGTGATGAAAGCAGAGCGCGCTCATGTTACTCCTCCGTGTCTTCCACATCCCACCTGTCTTCCTCCTCCTTCTCCGCCCCCCCCCTCGTTCCCTACAGCCGGCTTCCCTCTCCAATCCTCTCCTCTACCGCGGGCTGCGAGGGGGGGGGGCACGCGAGGGAATCTGTCAGGATGGAGAGCAGAGAAAGGGGTCTGTATGTCAATTACCGGCCTCTTTCTTTTCTGAATTGGACACAGAGCATTAGTTACCGATCACTCTGTGTTCTGTGATAACTGAGCAGAGTAACCTGTGTTACTATAGCGAACTGACAGGGCATGAATTGGCTCACATAGGTGTGAACACCCATGTGATTCTGGTGCGGACCAAAAAAAGGGTCCTGTGCGAGTTTGGTCCGAATGCGGTGCGATATCAGCCATACTATCTGTATGGCTGAAATCGCACTGCACTGACATCGAATGGGATTTGCACTGGTGTGAACTGGCCCTAAGCTCATTCAGCCTTACTGGGTGTAATTATAAAAAGGGAGAAATCCACCCCTCCCCCACATAACAAATCCTGGTGATGGAAAGGAATGTTGCAACTGTGATCAGGTGACCACACACACACACACACACACACACACACACACACACACACACACTGCACTATAACAATCATCAGATCACTGGATGTTCTACTCTGCCCAGCTCTGACTACATGCATGTCCCCTAAATCACTTGTCTGTCTGTTCACTGCATCCCATGATGAGAAACATCCAGTCAAAACACAGTAAAGGCAGCCAATCCTGGGGAAGCTGGAGGGGAGGGGGATGTGAATTGTAAACTTTTTACACAGGATGTGCCTGTCTCAGGCTAGTGCACTAGATATGTAAATAACCTGTCACTCACAGCAAGGGGGACGTTTTGACAAAGTTTTTGGGACTTTGTCAAGATTTCTCTCACTGAACAATAAGACGATTGTTCAGGGCAAGACTGGGCTCAAATGATAGGAAATCTTATTCTCTACATTATGACATCAAAATCATTCTCTCAGATACGTTTAGACTTTGACCTACCATGTACCAATCTATTTTAGTATTGGCAGCTTAGACATGCAGTACGAGCAGTTAGGTTCCCTAGATAGTCCTATTAGGACACCTGACCTGGAAAAACTCCTGAGATCCTCAGACCAGACAAAACTTATCTCCACTTATTACTCGGCCCTTGTGACAGACACCAACCCTAGATTTCAGACGGCACAAGAGAAATTGGACTCCATAGTTATCCCTATTACACAAGAAGACTGGTCTGAATTCTGTGACACATTTAAGACCTCTGTTATCGCCTTCAGGGCCAGGGTAATCCAAATTAAAATCTTTCACCATTCGCACCTCAACCCGGCTAGAATGCACAAAATGGGAACTTCTCTTTCGTTCATCAACAGACACAGCGCCTCCTTAATCTTGACCATTGAGTTATATTGCCTCTGCAGGAGTAGGACTAGGCAGAACAAAAAACACCTGGCTACGCGCATGGGCTGTCCTCAGTATATAACCCCCTCCCTGCTCTAGGTATTCAGTTTAGTAGCAAGCAGTAATGGAAGTATCAAAAACTCCATAGAGGGGTGGGTCCTGTGTCCGTCGATGAACTGGTTTTTAGGGTGAGTACAAAAATCACATTTTATCTTTCGTTCATCGACGGACACAGTGCGTCCTAAATCTTGACCATTGGGTTTTTTCGCCTCTGTAGGAGTAGGACTAGGCAGAACAAAAAACACCTGGCTATGCCCATGGGCTGTCCTCAGTATATAACCCCCTCCCTGCTCTAGGTATTCATTTTTTTCTGCCTAGTCAGGAGTAAGGATCTAGCTCCTTGTTGGGATCTTTTGGTCCTAGCAAATTTTACTTTTTGTCTCCTTTTTTTTTTTTCCATGCATTTTTTTCCTGGGAGATCTGCCATCAACTGCCGGGCTGGGTGACAGGCTGGATAATCTAGATCCAGTGGTCTCCCCAGTCCAGCCAGCGAGTGTGTTCAGACCGCAGCTACGCGCTAGGTCAGCCACGACGTAGCCTCAGTGGACGGAGGCTGGACCGGAAGTTTAAACGACTTGCAGGGTCTCATATGAAAGGGCTCTGGTCTGAATGGCATCGGTCCCTTGGCCAACAGCCCCCCACTTCGGTGGCGAGGAGTTCTGTCTGAAGGGTCACTTGCACCATGGATCAGTAAGTACAGTTCCCCCTTTCTCCCTTCGTGCGTTTTTGGGGTGGAGGCGTGTACCCTCCAGGGATGGTCGGACCTGCCTGCAGGATCCCTCCTCCCATCCTAAAATCCCCTGGTTAATCTGGGCTTCCCCCTCCCCTAACGGATTGGTGGGAGTCCCAGGGCAGGCAGCAGAGACCCCTGGGGGTCTCCCCTGCCATTTTCCTTCTGGGTGGTGTGTGTCCTGCCCTGGGGGGGGGGGGGGGGGTTCCAGTGCAGAGGGTGCAGCGGAGACCCCTAGGTACATGCCCTGGTGTGTGTGCAGCTTGGGGGTCCCAGTGTAGAGGGCACAGCGGTGTCCCCTTAAATGTTCACCCTGCCTGGTGGTACAGTACATTTTTGGAAGGGGGTACCCTTGCAGAGGGTGCAGCAATGTGGAAGGCACAGATAGGATCCTGTCAGCATGCTTCAGCAGGTCAAATGGCCGGCGGCCATTTTTGGGTGGTCTGATGACATCTTGTCTTGGTCTGGCTGGCGGCCATGTTTGTGTAGCCGATGAGGTCACGGCAGCCATTTTCCATTGGTCTGGCTGGTCTCCAGCTGGCGGCCATGTTTGTGTAGCCGATGATGTCACGGCAGCCATTTTTCGTTAGTCTAGTGAGACACTAGAGACGGCCATAACCTCGTGGAGATGCCAGAGCTCCTCCTCTTCCTCCCCTATGCTTCTCTTCCTCCCCTATGCTTCTCTTCCTGTCCCGGGATATATGACATGGATGTCGACATTGGTGTTGCTGGGTCCGAATTGCGGCGCTCCTCCATTTGTTAGGGTGAGTCTTTGGGGGTCTTTGTGTATCTCCCTCTCTGTTGATGGGTACCCTGGTTATTGGGGTTTCCCTTAGTGGTGCCAAAGTTCCTTTTGTACTGCAGGGTATTCTTCCTTATGGAGCCTCGGGTCACATCTCACCCACTGATCCCCTCATGGAGGTGGCAGGTCCCTCGAAACCCCAGCTTCCCATGGTTGCACTGACGGCGGTCCTTGAGTCATTAGTTTCCCGGGTGGAAGTAGCATGTGGGCAAAGACCCGGGAGGAAGCATCCCCCGCCTTCCCCTGCTCAGTCTGTATCATCTGATTCTGAGCCTGATGCCACCGGGTACATCCAGGTAGGTTTAATATCTCACCCCCTGACCCGTCCGATAGTGAGGATGAGTCCTCTGCGGTCTCAGCAGCAAATGAAAAAGCGCTGGTGGATGCACTTGTTACTGCGGTGCGGGAGACTCTAAAGATGGGGGATGACAGGCAGACGTGGCTGTGTCCTTTGGTATGCATAAGTCACCTTGTACACCAAGGGTGTTTCCTTATCTGCCTTATTTTGATAGGTTTACCTATAAGGAATGGGAACAACCAAAATCACCCTTTGTGGTCCCCAAACGTTTCTCAGTATACTACCTCTTTGAAAAATCACTTTTAAAAAAGTGGACTACCTCACCAGTGGTGGACCCTCCTGTTTCCAGGTTGAATAGAGCAACCATCCTCCCAGTAGAGGAATCCCCATCCTTTAAGGCCCCGGCTGACAGGAAGGCAGAGGCTTTGGCATGCAGCATGTTTACTATGGCTGGGTCGGCATTGCGTCAGGTTTTGGCCTCGGCCCTGTTGTAGACCCTAACTGAATGGGCCAAGCTTTTGCACCAGGGTCTAGGTAGTGAGCAGGTTCCCGCTGCTTATGTTGATTTAGCAGACCAGTTGGTCCATGGGCTACAGTATATTTGTGATGCAGCCTTGGATGCAAGCTCCTGTGCTGTCCAAGCTTTCTATTTTAGCAGTGGTGATTAGACGTGTGCTGTGGCTTAAGAATTGATCGGCAGACCAAGCCTTTAAAAAAAAAAAGTTCTCATTGATCTGCCCTTTCAAGGCGATCGCCTGTTTGGGGCTACCCTGGATGACATCATTAAGGGTGTCACAGGGGGGAAAGAGTACCTTCCTGCCTCAATCTAGGAAATGGAAGGAGCCTCGTCCCAGACCATAAGAAATTCTTCCGGGCTCCTAGGACGGCAGATAAAGGAAACGGATCTCAAGTCTTCCCCGAGAAGTTCCAAGCAATCTTGGTTTGGTAAGCCTAGAGCAGGCTTCTCCGGATCCACTGAAAAGACTCCTTCAGCATGAAGGTCTGCCCTCACCCATTGTTGACGTGGGGGGACATCTTCGCTGGTTTTGATTCATGGACCTCCTTCGTGAGCGTCAGGGGGGTCCACAAATTGAACCTTTTGGGGGTACCAAAGAAGGAGGACAGAATTTGTCCTGTGTCTCCTTGTGTGGGTATAATTCCTGTAAAGGTTCGGGTGACGTCTGAACTACCCAAGGTCCCCTCTAGCCCTGTCCAGGAAATTGGGCTACCTGGGTCTGACTGGAGTGAATGCTGACCCAGGTTAGTATTTTTTCTTCTCAAACGTCTGCCCCTTCAGCAGGTTCAGTTCAACGGAAAGTAATTGAGGCTTGTTGCCACCTGGCAAGTTCCTCTGGTAGACGCCGCAGTCGTCCTAGTGTCACTGCGGGGCCAATGCCTTCCTCTTCTGCGGTGCCTGCGAAGGACCGAGGGGAAAAAGTCATCCGGTGGCCATAAACGTCACTTGAAAGCTACCTTTAAAAGAGGACCAGTTGTACCGAAGGCTGAGCTTCCATCCTGCTTTACAGTAACTGGTTTTAATGGCCTTGCCATTGAAAGCCAGGTACTGAGAGATAGAGGTCTGTTGGGATCAGTGATTCCTACTATGTTGAAGGCGAGGTGAAGGCGAGGAAGTAGACTTCTAGGAAGATATACCATTGTATGTGGAAAGCGTACATTTCATGGTGTGAGTCAATTGGCGTTCATCCTCAATTCTGTGGCTCGGATCTTAGCTTTTCTTCAACAGGGCGTTGAGCAGAAGTTGGCTTTAAGCACCATCAAGGGCTAGGTGTCTGCCTTAGCAGTCTTCTTTCAGCGACCCCCTAGCCACTCGCACTTTAGTTCGTACCTTAAGTCAAGGAGTCCGGCATGTGGCTCCGCCAGTACGGTCTCTTTTGCCACCATGGGATATAAACTTGGTGCTATCAGTTCTCCAGAAACCGCCATGTGGCTCCGCCAGTACGGTCTCTTTTGCCACCATGGGATATAAACTTGGTGCTATCAGTTCTCCAGAAACCGCCATTTGAGATTATTCGGGAGATTACCTTACCTACGTTGTCCCAGAAGGTGGCATTCCTGGTGGCTATTACGTCGGCCCACAGGGTTTTGGAGTTGGCATTATCCTGTCATAGTCCCTATTTAGGTACTCAATAGGGATAAAGTGGTTCTTCTTCCCTGTCCATCATTTTTTGCCTAAGGTTGTCTCTGCCCCCCCCCCCCCCCCCCAATTTTTGCTTTGCATACCTTGGATGTGGTTCGGGTGATCCTTCCGGAGGTCAGACTCACTTTTTTTTTGGTTACTCAAGGACCAAGGAAAGGGCTGACCACTTCTTCAGTTACCATCTCCAGGTGGATCAGACAGACTGTGACTCAGGCCTATTCTATTAAGGGACGGTGTTCCTCCTTTCCCTGTCACAGCGCACTCTACTCAGGCTCTTAGTACTTCTTGGGCCTTCTGTCATCAAGCGTCCATATAACAGGTTTGCAAGGCAGCCACTTGGTCGTCAGTGCATACCTTCACTAAATTCTATAAAGTAGATATTTTGGCATCTGCAGATGCTTCTTTTGGCCTCAAGGTTTTGCAGGCTGCTGTTTAAGAGGGGTGTTTTTTTTTCTTTAAACATTTTTTATTTCAGATGGGGCTCCTGTGACCCGGTTCAGGCTCCTGTGTCCTGGTTAGGGCTCTTGTGGTTAGCCTTGGGTTATTTTGCCCACCCCCCATTTTTCTTTGGCACTGCTTTTGGGCGTCCCAATGGTCAAGATTAAGGAGGAGCTGTGTCCGTCGATGAACGAAAGAGAAAATGTGATTTTTGTACTCGCCGTAAAATCCATTTCTCTGAGTTCGATGGACACAGCACCCACCCCTCTATGGAGTTTTGGATACTTCTATTACTGCTTGCTACTATACTGAATACCTAGAGTAGGAGGGAGGGGTTATATACTGACTAAGGACAGCCCATGTGCGTAGCCAGGTGTTTTTTGTTTATTCTGAGGAATAAAACATTCCACAAAATATGGGGCAGGTGGCTAGCTAGTCCTCTGACCCTCTCCCCTATACTGCCATAAATGAAGACTTCACTGTAAATTTTGTATTGAACTACTACCCTGAACTCTGCTGAGTTTATGATGTTTGGAACTATAGTACCTACCTCCCATGATTGATACCCATATCAGATGTACTTTGCACTGCCTAGTATAATGTCTATATGATGCACAATTTCCTCTCTGTTATAATCCGGAGTATGAGCATTCTGTACTTTGTGTTATTGTTCTGTCTGTGTTTTTTTTTTTTTTTTTTTTATGTATGTTTGTTAAAAAAATGCAATTAAAAAAAATCTTGAAAAAAAAAAAAATTATGCTGTCATTTGACTATATCAGGGGTAATGCATAGTATACACTATATTGTCAAAATGTCTGCCTTTACACGCACATGAACTTTGATGAACTTCTGGGAAGGCTGTCCACAAGGTTTAGAAGTGTGTCTATGGGAATGTTTTGAAGATTCTTCCAGAAGCGCATTTGTGAGGTCAGACACTGATGTTGGACAAGAAAGCCTGTCTCGCAGTCTCCACTCAAATTCACCCCAAAGGTGTTTTATTGGGTTGGGGTCAGGACTCTGTGCAGGCCAGTCAAGTTTCTCTATCCCAAACTCACTCATCCCATACAGTGGTGTAAAAAAGTGTTTGCCCCCTTCCTCATTTCCTGTTCCTTTGCATGTTTGTCACACTTAAGTGTTTCGGAACATCAAACCAATTTAAACAATAGTCAAGGACAACACAAGTAAACACAAAATGCAATTTGTAAATGAAGGTGTTTATTATTAAAGGTGAAAAAAAATCCAAACCATCATGGCCCTGTGTGAAAAAGTGATTGCCCCCCTTGTTAAAACATACTATAACTGTGGTTGTCCACACCTGAGTTCAATTTCTCTAGCCACACCCAGGCCTGATTATTGCCACACCTTTTCACAATCAAGGCATCACTTAAATAGGAGCTGCTTGACACAGTAAGGTCCACCAGAAGATCCTTAAAAGCTACACATCATGCCGAGACCCAAAGAAATTCAGGAACAATTGAGAAAGAAAGTAATTGAGATCTATCAGTCTGGAAAGGGTTATAAAGCCATTTCCAAAGCTTTGGGAATCCAGCGAACCACAGTGAGAGCCATTATCCACAAATGGCGAAGACATGGAACAGTGGTGAACCTTCCCAGGAGTGGCCGGCCGGCCAAAATTACCCCAAGAGCGCAGCGACGACTCATCCAAGAGGTCACAAAAGACCCCACAACAACGTCCAAGGAACTGCAGGCCTCACTTGCCTCAGTTAAGGTCAGCGTTCATGCCTCCACCATCAGGAAAAGACTGGGCAAAAATGGCCTGCATGGCAGAGTTCCAAGGAGAAAACCACTGCTGAGCAAAAAGAACATCAAAGCTCGTCTCAATTTCTCCACAACACATCTTGATGATCCCCAAGACTTTTGGGACAACATTCTGTGGACCGATGAGACAAAAGTGGAACTCTTTGGAAGGTGTGTGTCCAAGTATATCTGGCGTAGAAGGAACACTGCATTTCAGAAAAAGAACATTATACCAACAGTAAAATATGGTGGTGGTAGTGTGATGGTCTGGGGCTGTTTTGCTGCTTCAGGACCTGGAAGACTTGCCGTGATAAAAGGAACTATGAATTCTGC
Source organism: Lithobates sylvaticus (assembly GCA_028564925.1). Lineage (NCBI taxonomy): Eukaryota > Metazoa > Chordata > Amphibia > Anura > Ranidae > Lithobates > Lithobates sylvaticus. The sequence continues at coordinate 412,127,654 of CM053026.1, forward strand.
TGTCTACCAAGAGATCCTGAAGGAGAATGTCCGACCATCTGTTCGTGTACTCAAGCTGAAACGAACTTGGGTTCTGCAGCAGGACAATGATCCTCAACACACCAGCAAGTCCACCACCGAATGGCTGAAGAAAAACAAAATGAAGACTTTGGAGTGGCCTAGCCAAAGTCCTGACCTGAATCCTATTGAGATGTTGTGGTATGACCTTAAAAAGGCCGTTCATGCTCGAAAACCCTCTAATGTAAATGAATTAGGACAATTCTGCAAAGATGAGTGGGCCAAAATTCCTCCAGGACGCTGTAAAAGCCTCATTGCACGTTATCGCAAACGCTTGGTTGCAGTTGTTGCTGCTAAGGGTGGCCCAACCAGTTATTAGGTTTAGGGGGCAATCACTTTTTCACACAGGGCCATGATGGTTTGGATTTTTTTTCACCTTTAATAATAAACACCTTCATTTACAAATTGCATTTTGTGTTTACTTGTGTTGTCCTTGACTATTGTTTAAATTGGTTTGATGTTCCGAAACACTTAAGTGTGACAAACATGCAAAGGAACAGGAAATGAGGAAGGGGGCAAACACTTTTTCACACCACTGTATATTTATGGACCTTGCTTTGTGTACTGGTGCAAATCATTTGGTGGAGGGGGGGGGGGGGGTTATGGTGTGGGGTTGTTTTTCAGGGGCTGGGCTTGGCCGATTATTTTCAGTGAATTGAACTCTTAGATGTTAGCATACCAACATATTTTGGATGATTTCATGCTCCCAACTTTGTGTCAACAGTTTGGGGATGGCCCCTTCCTGTTCCAACATGACTGCACACCAATGCATAAAGCAAGGTTCATAAAGACATGGATGAGTGAGTTTGGGATAGAGGAACTTGACTGGCCTGCACAGAGTCATGACCCAAACCCAATAAAACACAGTTGGGATGAATTTGAGTGGAGACTGCAAACCAGGCCTTCTTGTCCAACATCAGTGCCTGACCTCACAAATGCGCTTCTGGAAGAATCTTCAAACATTCCCATAGATACACTTCTAAACCTTGTGGACAGCCTTCCTAGAAGAGTTGAAGCTGTTATAGCTGCAAAGGTTGGGCCAATTCAATATTGAACCCTATAGACTAAGACTGGGATGCCATCAAAGTTCATGATGGACTTGTGTCTTTTTTTTTTAACCTAACTATGTGCGTGTAAAGGCAGGCGCCCAATACTTTTGACAATATAGTGTATGTTTAGTACAACTATTACTCCTTTGTGCATTTTTTAAAGGTGTAATACATCATAAAGCTTGTGTGGTAGCATTTGCAAGTTTCAGTTGGGCATTAAAATAACATTCAAGTGCACTGAATTCTCCATTGATAACTATTCTGTAACAGTAGTGGTGAGTTAATAAGATTTCTATGTCTTTATCTGCTATACAGTGCTGTGATCTTCCTTAAAATATAACCGATTCTCTTTATTTCTCATTTATCTGTTGCCTTTTCTAGGAGCTAAAATGTCAGTCTGAAGTGACCCTGAGAATTGTGCACTGCCCACCAGTTGTCACTGCCATTATACATAGGCCAAATGCGTCCTACCAACTGGGCTTCTGTGTGGAAGATGGAGTGGTAACTGTGATGTAGCTCTTTACTTTATGTACATCTGTGGAGTTCCTGCCCCTATATATTTACACTGTTTTTCTATACAGATTTGCAGCCTTGTCCGTGGAGGAATTGCTGAAAAAGGAGGAATCCGAGTTGGACATCGAATCATTGAAATAAATGGACAAAGCGTGGTGGCCACATCACATGACAAAATTATCCGGACCCTGCTGGATGCCACAGGGGAGGTAATATTTAGATATAGGATTGTATCTAGGGTTCTATCAATTTACCTGTATTATAACTTCAGCCTTCGTGATGTACCTGTACATCAAGAGGTTGAAGGGGTTAAACCGAGATGATGCCTGCAGCTACAAGCATCGTCAAATTTTAGGCTTATACATATTCTTCCTAAAAATGTCAAGATACCTCTTACACACATTACATGACTAGAAGTGGTAACAATCTTTGACCGTAGGTGTCTTTCAACAGGTCCACATCAAAACCATGCCAGCCTCTACATACAGACTGCTGACCGGTCAGGAAACACCAACTTATCTCTGAAGAATAGCTGAAAGACAACCTACAAACAGGCCTGATGGTCAAGATCCAGCAATAATGTTCTTCCCTTGTCTGTGATGTAAAACAGGGATTGATTTATTTAAGTTTGAGGCTTGGCTGCAGTTTAAAGTAAAATTGTAGTTTTGCTGAAAAATGTCAGTAAATACAATGCAATGAATTAAGCAATCTTTATTGTAAATCTTTGCAGATCTATGTTTTGTAAATGTTAATGCAGTTGTTGTAATATTGTTTATAATAATAAAAAAAAAATGCACAACCACCCTACCTGGAATGTACAAGTAACTCTACAAAGCTGTAATATCATTGAATAAACTTAAAGTGGTTCTGCACCCATTTCATTTAGTAAATCTCTTTGCCTTCCAAATCAGGCAAAGAGTACTAAATGAAATGTGTGTTTTTTTTTTTTTTTTTTTACTTACCTTGTAATTGATGACTTCCGGTCTTCTGTCTCTTCGGGGGTGGGCGGGGTCTCTGCGTCGATCGTCGTCAGGCCGCACTGTCTCCTGGGATCTGGTGTCATTGTTCCCAGGAGTCAGTGCGGACATCTTCCGAAATCTCACGAGATTTCGGCCACATCTTCCGAAATCTCGTGAGATGTCGGCAGATGTGCCGTTACTGCGCACGTGCGAGTAACGGCGGTGCATGCTGGGCCATCTAAAGTGCCTGTGGGGGTTTCACATGCCCACAAGCAAGATGGCCCCCAGCACAAAAGAAGAAGATGAAGAACTTCATCGGACGAAAACCGGCGGCGATCGCGATGGAAGATGGAACAGGTAAGTCCCCCAATTGAGCTATATGCCCTTGGCATATAGCCCAAAAAACGGGTGCAGAACCGCTTTAAGGGAAAAGTGAGTACTAAGAAAATGGAAGTATTGAATCCGGCATATCAGAGTGCCCTGAGTTCTGGGACCTGTGGCACTCTTGTAGGCCTCTGCAAGTACATGCCTACATTTTCTTCCATGGTTTAATGACATTTATTAATGTAATTTTGAAAGTTTACTGGATTTTTCAGATTTTTTTGAGTTCTTGGCAAATCATTTTGATTAGTACATGCAATACTGAATGTAAGGGTTAATCCTGTGTCTAGGGTGGTCCCTTTAACCTCTCAGACCTCGGATCGATGTATGGTGCAATTTCAGATATATCTGGAGCCAAGTCCCTGAGAACAGAAATGACACGCACACGGTATTGTATTCTGGGAACTAACTGTATTGTTGCGCCAGGAGGCGTCGCTTATAGCAAATTAAAAGTCACACAGAATATTCATAATAAAACATGCGCAGTAGATATTAATTTCATATGCAGTTAAAACTGGTCAAGACAAGTAGCCTGTGTTCTCTAGCTGCTGAAAGAATGTGAAGACTTAGATAAGGAGTGTGTGAAAACAGTTCATTTGGAAGAATCTCATGCTGATATAGACTTTTGCAAAGCTAAAGAGGTATTCTAACTGTACATATTGTAAAATGGAAGCTGGTGAATATAGGATGGCTGAAACAAATCAAGATGGATGCTTAGCATAACCTTTCAACCCCCTATTAAAGTCATAAATATGACTTTCTACAGGTCCGCAGCCTCCTGAAATCTACGGTTCTTTCTACGTTTGTTGTATTCATTTACATAAAGCTGCAGATATTGTGTATATGCGTGAGAAGGTTGGTCTGGTGTAATGCATTTGCTAATACAAAGCAAAATAAGCTTGAAAATCAGATGGCCTATATCAGTCCTTACAATAGTACTATGATAATCTTAATCACTATTTCCTTTAACCATGAAAACATTCCACCTAAACCCAAACTAGAAAAGGGGGTTCTGAGACATTCTTAAAACCTAGAGTATTTTTTAATAATGACTTGAGGTTTAGAGGGACAGCTAAAAGTGGGATCTTAGCAGTTTCTGGGTGTAATTTACTACAAATCCAGCATTTTTCATATTCTGACTTTCTAGTATAAGCATATTAAAATTTTAACAGAAACATTTTTCCAGAAAAAAATTTTCTTTGATCAATTCATTAGAGACATCTCTTTTACTGTGATTTCTGGGGTGAAAGTCAGTATGGTTGGTGTGTACTTTGCTTTTACCACATATGAGTTTCAAGGCTCCTAAGTCACCTGGATGATAGATACAGTTAGTTATTCTCCACACTGGGACAAAGATCAGAAGTAGAAACATCACCAGAAGGCCTTCCCAGAAGTCTGTGGTGAAATGAGCGACATCACTTTCCTTTATTTCTAGATTAATCCTGTTTTAGGATCCTTTTGCACCATTCCATCACAGTTCCATTGCACAATATCATCAGGGGGTGCAAAAGCCTGTAGATCCGTGAGCCAATGTGTCTCTTTCAGGGAACATGGCTGAGGTGTTAGCATGGGCATTTGAATGTCTGCCTTTTGTGTAGATGCAGCTTCTTTGGTGATTTTTGTCAGCTAGTGCATTCCCTTTGGCTATATCAGTCATTTGGCCTGTATGTGCCTTACAGTGCATGATGGCTAGTTTTTGAAGGCAACTGAATTGCATCTAGTAATGCTGTGACCTAGGTCAGAGTGTGAGATGCTCTTTCCATCTACCGCCACATATCCTCTGCAGAGCCATATTATACCATGGTCCCAGACATACCATGAGCATATCTGGAATCTGTGTAAATGTTTTTACCTCTTTTCCTGCAAACAGTTGGCATGCACGGGTTAATGCTATCAATTCAGCAGCCTGTGCAGCCTTATAGAGTATTGGATTGGCTATGAGGACAGTATCTGGCAGTTGGACCACAGCATATCCCGCGTGATAGACATTATCACTTGGTCTGCTGCAAGAGATATCAACAAAAACAGTTTGTGCAGTAGGGATTGGTACTGAAAGCATATCTGCTCTAGGTGAAGTGTCCTGATGTATTGACTGTGCACAGTCATGAGGTGGTGGTAAGTCATCCTGTTCTCCTTTAAGGCATTTAAAATTGGAGCTGGGCCAGAGTTTGTGCTGACAGGAGGATGACCTTATACCCACTCAATCTTTGTGCTGACATATGCTGAGTATGTAAAGTTTTGAGGAATGTGGTGACATTGTGTGTAGTATGCAAGGTGGTGTCATGACCCAAGGTAAATGGTGTTTCCATCTCCACAACCATTGCACAAGAAGCCAACGCTCTGAGACACACAGGCATGCCTTGCACCTGTACTGGAACCACCTTTGAAATAAAAAGCTACAGGGTGCAGTCTCCCACCATGTTCCTGGGCCAGTACTCCCGCCATGGTTCTTCAATTTTCCCTGGAAAACAAGTGAAACATTTTGCCATATTCAGGGAGGCCGAGGCTCGGGCTGGTAACCATTGCACATTTCAACATATTTTTTTTTTTTTTTACCAGTAATGACAGCTATTAGCGATTTTTATTGTGACTGCGACATTATGGCTGACACATTAGACATTTTTGGGACAATTGTCATTTATACAGCAAACAGTGCTATACAAATGCACTGATTCCTGTGTAAATGACACTGGCAGTGTAGGGGTTAAGTGTGTCCTAGGGGCATGTTACTAACTGCAGGGGGTGTGGCTGTGTGTTATTGATCGCTGATCTCTGCTCCAATCACAGGGAGCAGAGATCAGTGTCACTTGCTGCTAGGCAGGTCGGAGAGATGCTGTTTACTGCCACATCTCCCCATTTGTCCTTCCACGTGACAACCTCATGCCAGGAACAATGGAGTTTAGGCAGGGGCGGACTGACAACTCATGGAGCCCCCGGGCAATAGAAGATCATGGGGCCCCCTTGGTCCCCCACACTCAAGGGGACCAAGGGGGCCCCCGGGCAATAGAAGATCATGGGGGCCCCCCTTGGTCCCCCACACTCAAGGGGACCAAGCGCACACAGGGGGGGGGGGGGCGCACACACAGGGGGACAGACACTGGAGGGAGAGCGCACACACAGGGGGAAACTGGAGGGAGAGCGCACACACAGGGGGCACACACAGGGGGAAACTGGAGGGAGAGCACACGCAGGGGGACACTGGAGGGAGAGCGCACACACAGGGGGACACTGGAGGGAGAGCGCACACACAGGGGGACACAGGGGGGCACACACACACGGGGGGAACTGGAGGGAGAGCGCACACACAGGGGGGCACACACACGCAGGGGGACACTGGAGGGAGAGCACACACACAGGGGGCAGGGAGAGAGAGCGCGCGCACACACACACACACACACGCACACGCACACACACACACACACACACACACACTGGAGGGAGAGCGGACACTGGAGGGAGAGCGCACACACGCACACACAGGGGGGGGGGGGACACACACACACACACACACACACGAGGGAGAGCGCACACACAGGGGGAAACTGGAGGGAGAGCGCACACACACACGCACACACACACAGGGGAAACTGGAGGGAGAGCACACACACAGGGGGGCACTGGAGGGAGAACACACACACACACACACACACACACACACACACACACTGGAGGGAGAGCGCACACAGGGGACACTGGAGGGAGAGCGCACACACGGGGGCACTGGAGGGGGGGGGGGGCACACTGGAGGGAGAGCGCACACACACACAGGGAGAGCGCACACACAGGGGGGGGACACTGGAGGGAGAGCGCACACAGGGGGGGGACACTGGAGGGAGAGCGCACACACAGGGGGGGACACTGGAGGGAGAGCGCACACACACACTGGAGGGAGTGCGCACACACAGGGGGGGGACACACAGAGCGCACACACAGGGGGGGGACACTGGAGGAGAGCGCACACACACAGAGGGAGGGGGGGGGGACACTGGAGGGAGAGCACACACACAGGGGGGACACTGGAGGGAGAGCGCACACACAGGGGGAAACTGGAGGGAGAGCGCGCACACACACAGGGGGAAACTGGAGGGAGAGCACACACACAGGGGGGCACTGGAGGGAGAGCACACACACAGGGGGGCACTGGAGGGAGAGCACACACACACAGGGGGGCACTGGAGGGAGAACACACACACACACACACACACACACACACACACACACACACACACACACACACACGGACACTGGAGGGAGAGCGCACACACAGGGGGACACACACACACACAGGGGGAAACTGGAGGGAGAGCGCACACACGGGGGCACTGGAGGGAGAGCGCACACACAGGGGGGCACTGGAGGGAGAGCGCACACACAGGGGGGGACACTGGAGGGAGAGCGCACACACAGGGGGGGACACTGGAGGGAGAGCGCACACACAGGGGGGGACACTGGAGGGAGAGCGCACACACAGGGGGGGGACACTGGAGGGAGAGCGCACACACAGGGGGGGGACACTGGAGGGAGAGCGCACAGGGGGGGACACTGGAGGGAGAGCGCGCACACACAGGGGGGACACTGGAGGGGAGCGCACACACAGGGGGGGGAGGGAGAGCGCGCACACACAGGGGGGGGACACTGGAGGAGAGCGCACACACAGGGGGGGACACTGGAGGGAGAGCGCACACACAGGGGGGACACTGGAGGGAGAGCGCGCACACACAGGGGGGGAAACTGGAGGGAGAGCGCACACACAGGGGAAACTGGAGGGAGAGCGCACACACACACACACACACACACACTGGAGCGAGAGCACACACAGGGGGGGGGACACTGGAGGGGGAGCGCACACACACAGGGGGGCACTGGAGGGAGGGACACACACACACACACACGGACACTGGAGGGAGAGCGCACACACAGGGGGACACACACAGGGGGAAACTGGAGGGACAGCGCACACACGGGGGGGACACTGGAGGGGAGCGCACACACAGGGGGGGGACACTGGAGGGAGAGCGCACACACAGGGGGGACACTGGAGGGACAGCGCACACACAGGGGGGGACACTGGAGGGAGACTGCGCACACACAGGGGGGGCACACGCACACACAGGGGGGGACACTGGAGGGAAGAGCGCACACACAGGGGGGGACACTGGAGGGAGAGCGCACACACAGGGGGGGGACACTGGAGGGAGAGCGCACACACAGGGGGGGACACTGGAGGGAGAGCACACACACTGGAGGGAGAGCGCACACACACACTGGAGGGAGAGCGCGCACACACAGGGGGGGGGGGGGGACACTGGAGGGAGAGCGCACACACGGGGGGACACTGGGGAGAGCGCACACACAGGGGGACACTGGAGGGAGAGCGCACACACAGGGGGGCGCACACGCACACAGGGGACACTGGAGGGAGAGCGCACACACACACAGGGGGGGACACTGGAGGGAGAGCACGCACACACAGGGGGGGACACTGGAGGGAGAGCGCACACACACAGGGGGGCACTGGAGGGAGGGCACACACAGGGGGGGCACTGGAGGGAGAGCGCACACACAGGGGGGGACACTGGAGGGAGAGCGCACACACAGGGGGGGCACTGGAGGGAGAGCGCACACACAGGGGGGGAAACTGGAGGGAGAGCGCACACACAGGGGGGGACACTGGAGGGAGAGCGCACACACAGGGGGGGACACTGGAGGGAGAGCGCACACACACTGGGGGGGCACACACTGGGGGGAGGGGGAGAGCGCACACACAGGGGGGGCACACTGGAGGGGGAGGGCACACACAGGGGGGGCACTGGAGGGAGAGCGCACACACAGGGGGGCACTGGAGGGAGAGAGCGCACACACAGCGGGGGGGACACTGGAGGGAGAGCGCACACACAGGGGGGGACACTGGAGGGAGAGCGCACACACAGGGGGGACACTGGAGGGAGAGCGCACACACAGGGGGGGGGAGGGGGGGGACACTGGAGGGAGAGCGCACACACAGGGGGGGGGGGACACTGGAGGGAGAGCGCACACAGGGGGGGGGGGGGGACACTGGAGGGAGAGCGCACACACAGGGGGGGGACACTGGAGGGAGAGCGCACACACAGGGGGGGACACTGGAGGGAGAGCGCACACACAGGGGGGGGAGCACTGGAGGGAGAGCGCACACGCAGGGGGGCACACGCACACAGGGGGGGACACTGGAGGGGAGCGCACACACAGGGGGGGGACACAGGGGGGGACACTGGAGGGAGAGCGCACACACAGGGGGGGACACTGGAGGGAGAGCGCACACACAGGGGGGGACACTGGAGGGAGAGCGCACACACAGGGGGGGGGGGACACTGGAGGGAGAGCGCACACACAGGGGGGGGGACACTGGAGGGAGAGCGCACACACGGGGGGGACACTGGAGGGAGAGCGCACACACGGGGGGGACACTGGAGGGAGAGCGCACACACAGGGGGGGACACTGGAGGGAGAGCGCACACACAGGGGGGGCACTGGAGGGAGAGCACACACACAGGGGGGGCACTGGAGGGAGAGAGCACACACACAGGGGGGCACTGGAGGGAGAGCACACACACAGGGGGGCACTGGAGGAGAGCGCACACACAGGGGGGGACACTGGAGGGAGAGCACACACACAGGGGGGCACTGGAGGGAGAGAGCACACACACAGGGGGGCACTGGAGGGAGAGCGCACACACAGGGGGCACACACAGGGGGGGACACTGGAGGGAGAGCACACACACAGGGGGGGACACTGGAGGGAGAGCGCACACACAGGGGGGGGGACACTGGAGGGAGAGCGCACACACAGGGGGGGGACACTGGAGGGAGAGCGCACACACAGGGGGGGACACTGGAGGGAGAGCGCACACACAGGGGGGGGACACTGGAGGGAGAGCGCACACGCAGGGGGGGCACACGCACACAGGGGGACACTGGAGGGGGAGCGCACACACAGGGGGGGACATGCACACAAGGGGACACTGTGGGCTGGGGGGGTGACACTGTGGCTGGGGGGGTGACACTGTGGGCTGGGGGGGCTGACACTGTGGGCTGGGGGGGGCTGACACTGTGGGCTGGGGGGGGGTGACACTGTGGGCTGGGGGGGGTGGGGGCTGGGGGGGGTGACACTGTGGGCTGGGGGGGTGACACTGTGGGCTGGGGGGACCCGGGGCCCGTGACTCACCGATGCCCCCCGCCGGCCCCTCCACTCTTTCCTTCCATTAGGGGCCCAGACTCGGCAGGTTGAAGCGGCTGTATTACATGCAGCAAATACTGCTAACAGCGCGCGGCTCCCCGCCGGCCCCTCCTTCCCTCCCGTCCGTCCGTCCCAGGTGACGTCACAACGCATACAGTAGAAGCACCTGGGACTGACAGGAGGGAAGAAGGGGCCGGCGGGGAGCCGCACGCCGCTAGCAGTATTGTTAGCGGCATGTAATACAGCCGTTTCAAGTGGCCCCTCATGTGGTCGAGTCCGGGCCCCTAATGGCCTCGGGCGGCGCCCGAGTCACCGACCTGTCAGTCCGCCCCTGAGTTTAGGGCATCTCCATAGCATATGTATTAGATTAGCGGGGCTCTCTTTACATATGGGACATTGGGCTGTATCTCTACGTTTCCATTTGAGTAATTTCTCTGGTGTATAATGAGCCCTATGTAAGATAAACAATTGTGTTGGGGATAGATAGGCCAGGGGTATTGCTGACAATGCCAGTGCCCACTGTTCTTCTGAAATTGGCCCTATCTTTGCAAGACTAGGCTGACCTTGCTGGTATATCCACAGCTTCTTGAAATGTATCAAACAATATACAGTGCCTTGCAAAAGTATTCACCCCCTTGGCTTTTTACCTATTTTGTTACATTACAGCCTCTTTAATGTTCAATGTTCAATGTTTTTTTTAATCTGAATTATATGTGATGGATCAGAACACAATAGTCTAAGTTGGTGAAGTAAAATTAGAAATATATACATAAAACTACTTTTCAGAAATAAAAAACTGATAATTGGCATGTGCATATGTATATGTATTCACCCCCTTTGTTATAAAAAGCTTCAGAAGTCACATAATGTCCACCTTTGTGCAATCTAAGTGTCACATGATCTGTGACCTGGCCATTTTTGCAAACATGTAATAAAAACATTATTAGTGCTGTGTGTAATACATACAAAATAGAATACAATTATATACAGAATTTACAAGAGACCCTCAAATGCCCAGCACTATAAAAATATATGAACTGAAGGTGCGGTTCCACTTTGACCATTAATCTAGGGGCTCAGTATAGGCGCAACAGCACCTTCCGTTCATATATTTTATAGCACTCCTCTTGCGCTGGGCATTTTTGAGGGTCTCTTACCCTTCATTCCCTTACTTAATTTAATGCCCATAATCAGAGGTGGCTCTAGGATTTGGGAGGCCTTTGGCAAAACTAAGACATGAGGCCCCACTCATGCCCATAATGTGAAAAATAATGAAAGCGATCGATAAAAGTAAACTGTATTAGTAGGGTGCAGTATAGGGGGATTGTAGGTGGACATTACATGGGTCAGGAGGGTACAGTACAGGAGGGTAAGTGGGCAAAGTACAGGGGAAGTAATGGATGTTACTGATATAGTCTCCTCAAGCAGAGCTGCGCAGGGAAGCTGCTCTCACAGATCCCACCTATTCTGCTGTCACTTGGCTGAATCTACACTGGAATGACAACTCCCCCTCTACTTTACCCTCCAGAGTTTTTTGCCCTCTTGCGGCACTTTGCAGGGTTAAGGAAGGACCCCACGGTGGAACATCTTATTACTGCTGCTGCTTGTGTGGGTGGGATGTGTACTGCACCAATCACATGGGATGGAGAGGAGGGTCAGCAGAGATTGGTGCAGCACACATCCCACCCACACAAGCAGCAGCAATAGTAAGATGCTCTGCCTCAGGGTTCTCTCTTCAGCCCTGAAAAAAGTGGGAGTGGGGGATAGGGGAGTAGGAGGAGGGTTGAAAAAGGGGGAATGGGTGGGAGATGAGGAATAGGTAGAGGAGAACTGGAGTGGTCAGGGGAGAAGGAAGGAAGGAAAGAAATAAAATGAAAGAAAGAGGAGGATGAAGGGAGATAGAAATACAGATAGAGGGAGAGAGAAAGATAGATAATAAAAGGTAAATAGATAAAGTGAGAAAGATAAATAGAAAGACAGACAGATAGCTACATAGATAAAAGGGAGAAAGATGGATAGATATAGATAGAAAGAAATATAGGTAGACAGATAGAGGGAGAGAGAGTCAGATACATAAATATAGATAGACAGATAGATAGATAGATAATAGATAGAGAAAGATACATATATAGATAGATAAAGGAAGAAAGACAGATAGATAGATAAAGGGAGAAAAAAAGATAGATAGAGGGAGAAAAAAATAGATAGGTAGAGGGAGAAAGACAGATAGATAGATAATAGAGAGAGACAGACAGATAGATAAAGATAGAAAGAAATATAGGTAGACCGATAGAGAGATAGATAGAGGGAGAGAGGGAGAGAGAGAGAGAAAGATAGAGGGAGAAAGATAGAAATATAGATAGACAGATGGGTAAAGGGAGAAAGAAAGATAGATAATAGAGCAAAAGAGAGAGCTAGATAAAGATAGATAGAAAGAAATATAGGTAGATAGATAGATGGAGAGAGAACGATACATACATAGATAAAGGAAGAAAGACAGATGGATAGAGGGAGAAAGACAGATAGATAGAGGGAGAAAGACAGATAGATAGATAAAAGGGAGAAAGATAGATGGATAAATAGATAGATCGATAAAGGAAGACAGACAGAGGGAGAAAGACAGATAGATAGCGGGAGAAAGACAGATAGAAATACAGATAGAGGGAGAGAAAGAAAGATAGATTGATCGATAGATAAAGGGAGAAAGAAAGATAGATAGAAATACAGATAGAGGGAGAGAAAGATTGATCGATCGATAAAGGGAGAACGAAAGATAGATCGATAGAAATACAGATAGAGGGAGAGAAAGATAAAGGGAGAAAAATAGATAGAAAGACAGATAGATAAAGGGAGAAAGACAGACAGATAGATAGAGAAAGAAAGATATATAGATAATTAATAGATAGATAAAAAGGGAGAGAGAAAGAAGGGTGAAGAGAGAGAAGGAAGGAGACCCCTACATCAGTGTACTCACTCAGAGTCAGGAGGGACTGGATGGATGGATGGATCAGACTCCATCTTTCCTTTCTGTTTGCTGGACTTCAATCTTCACGCACACATCCCTCAAGCAGCAGAACAGTGTCTGGGGCATACACAGGAGAAGAGGAGTAGAAGCAGCTACTCTCCTCTGTCTGGCTGTGCGGGCAGCAGGGGGAGGGGAGAAGTGTCAGAGCTTGCTGTGATACGATCAGCTCATCTCTCTCTATCTGGAGCTCTCAGTGAGCTCTGATCCCCCTGCTGATCTGTCCCGATCGCGGACGGTTTTCTCAGTGTCATTGGGGGAATCGGCGCTGTGCTGGGGGTGGCAATCTCTGCTACTCGAAGAGGCGACTCTGCTATAAGGCAAACTAGGTGGCCGCTAGGCCCCTCTGATCGCTGGGCCTAAGGCGACCGCCTAATTAGAGCCGTCTCTGCCCATAATGACTGGCCAGTCTTCTCTGTGTGCCTATCCCCTCTTGCCTCTAAACTACTTTATCTAGCAGATGTACTACATATACCTGTGAACAGCACTATTCTTCCCTTTCTTATCTATAACACTCCGATGTACAGTAGACAGTGAAAACATAACATATAACCACCAATCAATACAGTTTGATTAACGGGAGTAAAATAGGTACCCTTTGTCCCTTTGTCCCAAAAATGCCTTACCGATCAAGGAAGTCTGATAACTCAAATGTAAGAAAGGCTTACCTCGGCCGGCTGATTATGTATAAATTTCCCTATCCGAGGCCGAGCTTTGCTTAGGAGGGGATTTACAGGTGACCCTGAGAATCCGAAACGAGGCGCTTGAGACAATCCAGGAATTTCTGATAATCAGCCGGCTGAGATAAGCCTTTTGCTTACATTTGAATTGTGGAAGCCAGGTAACTTGTGGATTGTTAAGAGACATTTATATATAAGCAAATGTTTGGAGACTCCAATACAGCATCTATTTCATGTACAGTTGTGCAAAACTTGAAGGAAAAGTCACCTGGATCCACACCAGACACTGCAAAGAAAACTTTGATGGGTTTACTTCCTCTTTGTTTCCCTGCAAAGGTAAAGCATAATGGGCTACTATGCATCGCATAGTAGCCTATTATGTGTCACTTACCTGACACAGGAGCCTGCGATGTCACCGCTGTCCCCTTGTGTACGGAGCCTCCATCTTCTTTGTGGGTATTGCCGCTCCGGCGCTTTGATTTGCCGGAGCGGCGATGACGTCACTCCGCATGCGCACGGGAGCCGCCACTCGCGGCATATAGCCGTTAGCAGTGGCGTGCTCAGTACGCTTACGTGCCGCTGTCTACGGCGCATGCGCCGTAGACAGCGGTGCCTGTCTTTTTGCAAATATCTCCTAAACCGTGTAGGTTTAGGAGATATTTCTTGGACCTACAGGACCTACAGGTAAGCCTTAATCTAGGCTTACCTGTAGGTCAAAGTGGTTTGTAAAGCCGGTTTCACACTGGGGCGGTGGGGGTGGCGGTAAAGCAGCGCTATATTTAGCGCTGCTTTACCGTAGTTTTAGAGGCAATAAAACCCCCCCGCAAAGCGCCGCTTTATCCGCGGTATCCCATTGATTTCACTTCACCGCTCCAAATATGCTGCTAGCAGGACTTTTTTTTACCGTCCTGCTAGCGCATTCACACTGGAGTTAAAGGACCCGCTTTTTTCAGGCGCATTACAGCCGCTATTTTTAGCGCTGTAGTGCCTAAAAAACGCTTAGGTGTGCAAGGGGCCTAAGGGTTTACAACCACTTTAAGATTATTGGAGGATTTTTCTTTTTTTGTGGGACTCTATGCGTAGGGTTGCCCTCCTCTAAAAATCTGCAATGCTCTCCAAATCTTTTGCGCAAGGTTCTGATGGTACAGCCTGCGTAAAACATGCCACATGGGCAGGAGAGACAGTAAATTGCAGAGGAACAATTATGAAAAGCATTAAAGGTTCTATTTTTGACCATTCTGTACAGTAAGGGAAAAAAAAAATTTGATCCCCTGCTGATTTTGTATGTTTACCCACTGACAAAAGAAATGATCAGTCTATAATTTTAATGTTAGGTTTATTTTAACAGTGAGATACAGAACAAAAAGATCCAGAAAAGTGCATTTAAAAAAAGTGAGAAAAGAGCAAAGGGGCGGGACTTTAAATGAAGTGCGTGGTGGGTCAAAAAATGTTGGGTAAATGTAATCATATCTGAAATATATATTGGTTGTTTATAACACACTGTCACATATTAATATTCACAAAATGTTATATATATATACACACACACACATAAATATGATACCTACATGGTCCAAAAATCATCTAATCCCTTACATTAAAGAAGGAAAATGTGTACGTTATTTTGCCATGAAATACGTAATTCATAACAATTCATTGGAAGATGGTAACTCATGATAAATATTGGAACCCAACATTATGATAAAATGTATCCAAATTACATAAGAAAAATCCACAATAGATAGATGGTGTGCTCATGGTGTGGTATTGCGGGCCATGAGTATCAATCATGGATTGATTGATACTGAGACAAAAGATCTTTTTATGAAGAGGTAAGTAAAACCTTGGACAGAGGCGTGGCTGTGGATTTTGCAAAAGCGTTCGATACAGTTCCCCACACACGGTTCATGTGTAAGGTAAGGTCTACAGGCTTGGAAATATCAGTTTGTAAATGGATAGAAAACTGGCTAAATGACAGAATTCAGAGAGTCGTGGTTAATGATTCTTACTCTGAATGGTCTAAGGCAGGGGTCTCAAACTGGTGGCCCTCCAGCTGTTGCAGAACTACAATTCCCATGAGGCATTGCAAGGCTGACAGTTACAAGCATGACTCCCATAGGCCGAGGCATGATGGAACTTGTAGTTCTGCAACAGCTGGAGGGCCACCAGTTTGAGATCCCTGGTCTAAGGTTATCAGTGGTGTACCCCAAGGTACAGTGCTGGGACCCTTACTTTTTAATATCTTTATAAATGATATTGGGTCTAGGATTAAAAGTAAAATTTTCGTCTTTGCAGATGACACCAAGCTATGCAGTGGAATAACGTCCTTACAGGAGGTCTCCAATTTACAAGCCGACATCAATGCACTGTCTAATTGGGCGACTATGTGGCAGATGAGGTTTAATGTTGATAAATGTAAAGTTATGCACTTGGGGGCTAAGAATATGCATGCATCATACATGCTAGGGGGAGTACAACTGGGGGGATCCGTAGTGGAGAAGGATCTGGGGGTTTTGGTAGATCATAAGCTCAATAATAGCATGCAGTGCCAAGCTGCGGTTTCCAAAGCAAGCAAAGTCCTTTCTTGTATTAGGAGAGGTATGGACTCCAGAGAGAGAGATATCAATTTGCCCCTGTTCAAATCATTAGTAAGACCTCATCTGCAATATGCAGTTCAGTTTTGGGCACCAGTTCTCAAAAAGGATATCGGGGGAACTGGAGAAAGGCAACCAAACTGATAAGAGGCATGGAGGAACTCAGCTATGAGGAAAGATTAGAGGAACTGAATGTATTCACTCTTGAGAAGAGGAGAATAAGGGGGGATATGATCAACATGTTCAAATATATAAGGGGTCCATATAGTGAACTTGGTGTTGAGTTATTCACTTTACCGTCAACACAGAGGACAAGGGGGCACTCTTTACGTCTGGAGGAAAAGCGATTTCATCTCCAAATACGGAAAGGTTTCTTCACAGTAAGAGCTGTGAAAATGTGGAATAGACTCCCTCCAGAGGTGTCTCTCAGTAGATTGATTTAACCTCTTCGCGCCCGCGCTATAGCCGAAAGACGGCTGCAGCGCGGACGCTCTCTGCTGGGAGGACGTCCTCCTGTTTACTTCCCTAATGCGCGCTCCTGAGAGCGCGCATCGGGGAAGTTCTGTGCTGGCCGTGTCCGTCGGACACGGCCGGTCACAGATCGCTGTAAACGGCCAATCACAGCGGCCGTTTACAGCGAGATCGGCGTGTCCAATGACAGATGATCTCATATGGAAACATATGAGATCATCTGTCAGCGCCGCTCTCTCTCCTCACACAGACAGCGTGTGGGGAGAGAGAGATCAACGGCTGCAGCAGCCGTAAGTATATAAAAAAAAAAAAAAAAAAAAAAACTAAATGTGCGATCTGTCTCCCCATCTGTCTCCCCATCTGTCTCCCCATCCATGTGACCCCATCCATGTGACCCCATCCATGTGTCCCCATCCATGTGACCCCATGCATGTCCCCATCCATGTGTCCCCATCTGTGTGACCCCCATCCGTGTGACCCCATCCGTGTCCCGATCCATCTGTCCCCATCTGTGTCCCCATCCATCTGTGTCCCCATGCATCTGTCCCCATCTGTGTCCCCAGTGCCACGTTAGTGCCATCTGTCATCAGTGCCACATAGTGCCATCTGTCATCAGTACCACATAGTGCCATCTGTCAGTGCCACGTATCAGTGCCATCTGTCATCAGTGCCACCTGTCAGTGTCACGTGTCATCAATGCCACGTATCAGTGCCATCTGTCATCATGTCACGTGTCATCAATGCCACGTATCAGTGCCATCTGTCATCAGTGTCACGTGTCATCAGTGCCACCTCTCACGTGTCATCAGTGCCACATATTAGTGCCATCTCTCATCAGTGCCACGTATTAGTGCCATCTGTCACCAGTGCCACATATTAGTGCCATCTGTCAGTGTCACGTGTCATCAGTGCCCCGTATTAGTGCCGTCTGTCATCAGTGTCACGTGTCATCAGTGCTCCATACTAGTGCCATCTGTCACCAGTGCCACATCAGTGTCACGTGTCATCAGTGCCACGTATCAGTGCCACGTCAGTGTCACGTGTCATTGTCCTGGTGCTCCATGGCCTTCAAAAGTGTAATGGGTATTCAACAAGTTAGATGTGTAATTTATGCTCCTAGAACATGTGATGGCGCTCCCTGCATTTTGGGCCTCTCTAAGTGGCCAGGCTGTGTAAAAGTCCCACATATGTGGTATCATAATACTCATTTGTGGTATACACATTCCATGTGAGAGAAATAACCTATTACAATGACAATTTTGTGGAAAAAAATAAAAATAAAAAAATAATTCATTTTGCAAAGAATTGTGGGAAAAAAATGACAACATCAAAAAGCTCACCATGCCTCTTACTAAATACCTTGGAATGTCTACTTTTTCTCAATTGGTACATCAGCACCGAAAGCTTCAAGATGGAGTCCCTGCAAACAATTATCCAAGCAGTCCAGCCGATGGATTGGATGATCTCGGTCGACCTACAGGATGCATACCTGCATGTTCCAATTCTTCCTGCATTCCAGAAATACCTAAGGTTTGCAGTGGGGCAAACCCACCTACAGTTTCAAGCCCTGCCCTTCGGGCTGTGCACCTCTCCCAGGATATTCACCAAAGTATTGATATCCGCTCTGGCCCCCTTACGGGAGAAGGGCCTGAGGATATACCACTATTTAGACGACATCCTCCTGCTAGCCAGCAGTCCGGATCAGTTGGTATATCACCGGGAGATCCTTCTACAGTCCCTAAGAAGACTGGGATGGCTGATAAATTTGGACAAAAGTCAACTAACACCAACTCAACAGATGATCTATCTGGGTGCGATGTTCGACACTCAGGAAGGGACAGTGTCGTTACCTCCTTCGAAGGCAAGGGTCATCATCCGCAGAATGCTCAAGACCATCCAGAGCCAGTATCTGACGGCATCACAATGCCTGAGTCTCATTGGCACAAAGTCCTCCTGCATTCCCCTGACTCCTTGGACCCATTGGCACCTGAGATATTTTCAGACAGGTTTCCTGGCTCAGTGGAAGAGACAGCGACTCTCTCAGACAATCCTGCTGACGGGAGTGATGCGCAGGAGTCTGCGCTGGTGGACAATCCCAGAGAACCTCTCCAAGCCTCGTCACCTGGGCTCTCTCTCCTGGATCACGGTTACATCCGACGCAAGCGGGCAAGGCTGGAGGGCCCATTGTGGGGAAACCAGGATTCAAGGGAGATGGTCATGTCCTACCCGGGGAGTGGTATCCAACATCTTGGAAATGAGGGCAGCATTCTTGGCACTGACTACCTTGACATCTCAAGTCAGAGGGCAAAGAGTACTCCTACGCCTGGACAACAGGGCGGCGGTCGCATATCTGCAGAAGCAGGGAGGCACGCGCAGCAGATCTCTCCTCAGAGAGGTAGAGCCGATCATGCTCTGGGCGGAAAAGAACCTCCTGGACCTCAGAGCAATGTATCTTCCGGGCAAGCTAAACACGGAAGCAAACTCGCTATCAAGGAACTTCCAAGACATCAACCTGGGCCCTCCATCCCCAGGTCTTCCATCAGATCTCCAATCTATGGGATCCCCCTCAGGTAGATCTATTTGCCACTCCGGAGAATGCGAAACTGGACAGATTTTTCTCTCGCCTACCACACACTCAAGCCGAGGCAGTGGATGCCCTGACGTGCTCCTGGAGGTTCACAACAGCATATGCCTTCCCTCCCCGGCCATTAATATTCAAGTTCCTCCTGAGGGTCCTCAGAGAATCAGTTCAAGTGCTGGCGGTACTCCCGTATTGGCCAAAGAGACCTTGGTTTCCTCTAGCCATGCGTCTCAGCGTGAGCCCTCCAATCAGGATCCCTCCTTTCCCTCAACTTCTGTCGCAAGGCAACCTAGTTCATCCAAACTCACAGAAATTAGATCTTCGAATTTGGAAGTTGAGAGGCGAAGGTTTGAAGCCTTAGGATGTTCCCCAGAGGTTATATCAACACTGCTGAGGGCCAGAAAGCTGGCAACTAACGCTATCTATTCAAGAATCTGGAACAAGTTCTTGTCTTTTGCTACGGATAATGGCTTTGACCCAATCCTTCCCTCCACGTCCAATATTTTGGGCTTCCTTCAGACAGGTCTTAACCTGGGTCTTGGTCTGAGTTCTCTCAAAGTGCAGGTAGCAGCAATTTCTGCAGCAACAAATAGAAGATGGGCAGAGGATCCTTTGGTGGTCACCTTCCTCAGGGGGGTACTAAAAATTCGCCCTCCTGTCGGACGGTCATTTCCTAAGTGGGATTTGTCCCTAGTCCTTGAGGTCCTACCTGGCCATCCATTTGCTCCAGTAGAACAAGTGGCAATCTGGAACCTATCACTGAAAACTGCCTTCCTTCTAGCCATCACATCTGGCCGAAGAGTTTCAGAACTACACTCTTTGGGGATAGGTGACGACCATATCTCCTTTTTCCCAGACAGAGTAGAACTTCGTCCCCTTAGGGGCTTCACGCCTAAAGTCACTACCACAAGCCACATGGCAGAACCCTGGGCACTACCAGTATTCACAAATGCGGATTCAGAGTCTTGTCACGAGCTAGACATCTCCAGAGTGCTCAGGGCTTACCTAGAAGCCACCGGACCCTTCAGAGACTCCGAGAGACTTTTTGTGGTACCTTTCGGTAAATACAGGGGGAAAGAAGCTTCCATCAGAACTCTGGCATCTTGGGTCGTAAAGCTGATTCAGAAGGCCTACAGGGTGAAGAATATGGAACCTCCTTCCCGAGTGAATGTTCATTCCACAAGGGCAGTCTCAGCTTCCTGGGCAGCAAGGGCTAATGTTTCGTTGGAGACGGTTTGCAGGGCCGCCACCTGGTCTTCTCGCCATACTTTTCTCAGGCACTACCATATCGATCCAGGAGCTCTCACAACTGTTGAGTTCGGAAGGAGGGCAGTCCAGGCTGCAATGTCCTTTTCTGATTAAACACTTAGCAAGCATTATCCCATCCTTGTCAGCTAGTTATTTATCACAGGTATGCTGCCATGGAGGCACCAGGAAAACGGAAAATTGTATCATACTTACCGTAATTTTCCTTTCCTGGTGCCTATCCATGGCAGCATACGCTCCCACCCTCGGTTTGCTATATTACAGAGAATGTTGGGGGAGGAACTGTGCCTTTAATTTATGCTATTCACTAGTCCTGAGGGAGGAGTCGAGGCGGAGCTCTATCACAGGTATGCTGCCATGGATAGGCACCAGGAAAGGAAAATTCCGGTAAGTATGATGCAATTTTCCGTTTTTTTTCAAAATTTTCGGTCTTTTTTCATTTATAGCGCAAAAAATAAAAAACCCAGAGGTGATCAAATACCACCAAAAGAAAGCTCTATTTGTGGGAAAAAAAGGACAAAAAATTAATTTGGGTACAGTGTTGCATGACTGAGTAATTGTCATTCAAAGTGTGAGAGCACCGAAAGCTGAAAATTGGTCTGGGCAGGAAGGGTGTTTAAGTGCCCAGTAAGCAAGTGGTTAAGAAAGGCCTGGATACTTTCCTAAATGTACATAATATAACTGGGTACTAACATTTATAGGTAAAGTTGATCCAGGGAAAATCCGATTGCCTCTAGGGGGATCAGGAAGAGATTTCTTTCCCCTGCTGTAGCAGATTGGAGCATGCTCTGCTGGAGTTTTTTTTTTTTTTTTTTTTTGCCTTCCTCTAGATCAACTGTGGGTATAGAATTGGGTATATTGGATTGTACGATATTTTTATTTTTATTTATTATTTTTTTTTTTTTATGGTTGAACTGGATGGACTTGTGTCTTTTTTCGGCCTAGCTAACTATGTAACTATGTCGTGTTGTAATCATGTGTACCCATACTCCATCTATTGTGGATTTTTCTTATGTCATTTTGGATACATTTTATCCTCACATGAGTTTATATATGTTGGGTTCCAATATTTATCATGTGTTACCATCTTCCAATGGATTGTTATGAATTACGTATTTCATGGCCAAATAAAGTTTTTATCTAGTACACATTTTCCTTCTTTAATGTAAAACATACATACATATATATATATATATATATATATATATATATATATATGACATTTTGTGACTATTAAATATTAATATGTGACAGTGTGTTATAGACTACCAATATATATTTCAGATATGATTACATTTACTCAACATTTTTTGACCCACCGCGTACTTCATTTAAAGTCCCAAACCTTTGCTCTCTTCTCATATATTGACAGGGATAGAGACTGAGGACTACGTCATAGTCTCATATAAAGTCCCACTAACCCTCTTTCCCGATTTGCATTTCAAAAATGTTATAAATTTATTAGCATTTTAATGAGTTAAATAAGTATTTGACCCCTTCGCAAAACAAGACTTAGTACTTGGTGGCAAAACCCTTGTTGGCAATCACAGAGGTCAGATGTTTCTTGTAGTTGGCCACCAGGTTTGCACACATCTCAGGAGGGATTTTGTCCCACTCCTCTTTGCAGATCCTCTCCAAGTCATTGAGGTTTTGAGACAGTTTGGTAACTCGAACCTTCAGCTCCCTCCACATATTTTCTATGTAATTGAGGTCTGGAGACTGGCTAGGCCACTTCAGAACCTTAATGTGCTTCTTCTTGAGCCACTCCTTTGTTGCCTTGGCCGTGTGTTTTGGGTCATTGTGATGCTGAAATACCCATCCATGACCCATTGGCTGAGGGAAGGAAGTTTTCACCCAAAATTTGACAGTAGCAGGAAAACACCCCCAAAGCATAATGTTTCAACCTCCATGTTTGACCGTGGGGATGGTGTTCTTGGGGACATAGGCAGCATTTCTCCTTCCCCAAACATGGCAAGTTGAACACTTTCACCCAGTTCTTCTCTGAATCATTCAGATGTTCATTAGCACACTTCAGATGGACCTGTACATGTGCTTTCTTGAGCAGGGGGACCTTACGGGCGCTGCAGGATTTCAGTTTTTCACGGCATAGTGTGATACCAATTGTTTTCTTGGTGACTATGAACCCAGCTGCCTTGAGATCATTGACAAGATTCTCCCGTGTAGTTCTGGGCTGATGATCATTGAAACTCCACAAGGTGAGATCTTGCATGGAGCCCCAGACAGAGGGAGATTGACAGTAATTTTGTGTTTCTTCCATTTGCAAGTAATCGCACCAACTGTTGTCACCCTGTCACCAAGCTGCTTGGCGATAGTCTTGTAGCTCATTCCAGCCTTGTGTAGGTCTATAATCTTGCCCCTGACATCCTTGGACAGCTCTTTGGTCTTAGTCATGGTGGAGAGATTGGAATCTTATTGATTGCTTCTGCGGACAGGTGTCTTTTATACAGTTAAGGCCCCTTTCACACATGTGAACCGTATGTCCGTTTTTCATCCATCCGTTTTTGGATGAAAAACGGACATACATGCACCCCTATGGGATAGCAGGTGTCAGCGGATGAGCATCCGCTGACACCCGCTATCGTCCGCCTCCGCTATTGTACGATTCTGCAGACGGAGGAAAACCCTATTTTTCCATCCATCTGCAGAGCGGATCGAAAGAACATGGACAGATGGTCCGTGTTCATCCGATCCCCCATAGAGGAGAGCGGAGAACTGACAGGGCGGTCCCTGCACAGTGTGCAGGGACTGCCCTGTCATCAGCCGGCTCAGCGGGGATCAGCTGAGCGATCCCAGCTGAGCAGCGGATCTTCACGGGCGGATCAATACAGATCCGTCCCGTGTGAAAGGGGCCTTAGAAGCTGAGATTAGGAGCACTCCCCTTAATCTCAGCTAGTTACCTGTATAGAAAACCCCTGGGAGCCAGAGATCAATTACTTATTTCACTCATTAAAATGCAAATCAATTTATAACTTTTTTGAAATGCGTTTTTCTGGATATTTTTGTTGTTATTCACTGTTAAAATAAACCTACCATTAAAATTATAGACTGATCATTTATTTGTCAGTGAGTAAAACGTACAAAATTAGCAGGGGATCAAATACTTTTTTCCTTCATTGTACATGTGCACAAGTAAGGTGCAGGCTTTTTTTTACATCGAAACATACCAACTAAATGAATGCCTTACTTCATGCTTCTGCCTAC
Source organism: Lithobates sylvaticus (assembly GCA_028564925.1). Lineage (NCBI taxonomy): Eukaryota > Metazoa > Chordata > Amphibia > Anura > Ranidae > Lithobates > Lithobates sylvaticus. Next base: position 412,151,662 of record CM053026.1, read on the forward strand.
GGGCCGTCTAGGCGACTCCTTCCTCCCTACGGGCCGTCTAGGCGACTCCTTCCTCCCTACGGGCCGTCTAGGCGACTCCTTCCTCCTTCCTTGCAGTAATGTTGGAGGTTGTTCTGCCACCACGCCTCAAAAATGCTACTACTGGTTGTGACACACATCTCTCCTCCACCCCCTCCTCCTCTTCTTCCTCTTCTTCCTCCTCCTCCTCCTCCTCCTCCTCCATGGCCTCTTCGAGTGCTCTGTCCTCGGAACCAGCGGTGCTTCGTAGGCGTTCAAGGGGCTACGGAAGTACGCAGGCAAAAAGATGCCATGCCGTGCTTGCGCTGGTGTGTTTGGGGGACAGGAGCCACACTGGGGCAGAGGTTCTGTCAGCTCTGCAGGGGCAGGCCGAGAGGTGGTTGACGCCACGCCAGCTTAGTGGTTTGTGACAATGGCATCAACCTCCTCTCCGCCCTGCGACAGGGACAACTGACCCATGTGCCCTGTATGGCTCACGTCCTTAACCTGGTGGTGCAGCGGTTCTTGGACAGGTACCCAGGCTTACAGGATGTCCTGAGGCAGGCCAGGAAAGTCTGTGCGCATTTCCGCCGATCATATAATGCCAGTGCTCGGCTGGCTGAGCTGCAAAAGGAGTTGAACCTGCCCAAGAACCGCCTTATATGTGACATGCCCACCAGGTGGAATTCAACATTGGCCATGATGCAGCGACTGCACATGCAGCAGAGGAGGGCCATCAATGAGTACCTGTGCAACTACAGCACCAGGACAGGGTCAGGGGAGCTCAGATTTTTTTCACCACGCCAGTGGAGCATGATCAGGGATGTATGCACTGTCCTGTCACCATTTGAGGAGGCCACGAGGATGGTGAGCAGTCACAGTGCATGCATCAGTGACACTGTACCTCTTGTCCACCTGTTGGAACATACGCTGCGTGGAATAATGGACAGGGCACTTGAGGCAGTAAGAGGAGGAGGACTTCCTTGCCTCTCAAGGCCCCCTTTATCCAGACAGTGTTCCTTCTCTCCCACCCATCACACAGGATGAGGAGGAGGATTGTGTCAGCATGGAGGTGGAGCCTGGCACTCAGCATCAGCAGTCTTTTAGGGATGATTTACAGTCCCAAGAAACAGGTGGCTGGGAGGAGGTGGCTGCGGATCATGTAATCCTTAGTGACCCAGAAGACTCCAGACCGAATGCCTCAGCTAACCTACGTTGTATGGCCTCCCTGATCCTGCAAAGCCTGCGGAAGGATCCTCGTATTCTTCGGATCAAGGAGAGGGACCATTACTGGCTGGCCACTCTCCTTGATCCACGGTACAAGGGTAAGGTTGCGGACCTTATCTTGCCGCCGCAGAGGAAGCAGAGGATGAGACATCTCCGTGAGGCCTTGCAGAAAGGTCTGTGCAACGCATTCCCAGAGACTGGGAGGTTACAAACTCCTGGTCCTGAACGACGAGTTGCTGAGGCTTTGGTCAGTAGCAGAAGGAGCGGTGGGGAAGGTGGACGTCTGACCAATGCTTTCAGACAATTTTTTAGTCCGCAGCCCCAAGGTATGATCGGTTCCAGCAACCATCGCCAGCGTCTGATATACATTGTGCGGGAATACCTAGGGGCAAGGTCAGACTTGGACACCTTTCCCACCGCAAATCCTCTGGCTTACTGGGTCTTAAAGGATGGATCACTGGCCAGAGCTTGCACAGTATGCAATTGAGCTACTGGCCTGTCCTGCATCCAACGTTCTTTCGGAACGCACATTCAGTGCTGCTGGAGGCTTTGTCACCGATCACAGGGTGCACCTGTCCACCAACTCGGTTGATCGACTGACCTTCATAAAGATGAATCAGTATTGGATCACCACCAGCTACCAGGCACCTGAAGCTGATATAACTGAATAATTTATTTTGAAATGTCACATCCCTTCAAGACTGCCTATGCTGATGCTGAGTGACTGTCCTGTTATGTTGACTGACTATCCTGTTCCTCCTCAATGATCCCGATAGCTTGGAAGAAAATTTTTGTTTCTGGGCCCAATTTTTCAGCCCCTGTTTAACAGGGGCATGTAATTACAATTTTTTATGCAATGCTTTGCAACAGGTCTCATTACTGTGCTCCAAGTACAGTATCTGTGAGGGGTTGCAGTGTTGTGGCACCAGCTCCTAAGGCACAATTTTTCAGCCCCTGTTTAACAGGGGCGTGTAATTATAATTTTTTATGCAATGCTTTGCAACAGGTGTCATTGCTGTGCTCCAAGTACAGTATCTGTGAGGGGTTGCAGTGTTGTGGCACCAGCACCAGTGCCTAAGGCACAATTTTTTTAGCCCCTGTTTAACAGGGGCGTGTAATTACAAATCTTGATCTAATAATTCACAGCAGGGCCCATTACTGCGCCCACCAAGAGTAACTGTGAGGGCTTACAGTGTTGTGGCAACACCGTCCACCACCAAAGGCCCAATTTTTCCTACCACTGTTCAACAATGGCATGTAATTACAATTCCTGATATAATAGTTGTGACAGTACAGTTCCCTGTCCTAGTAAATCTCCAATCCTGGGACCGGGTTTTGGGAACAGCCAGGAGTCTGGCTGGTTGATTGAACAGGTGGATCCTGGGCTTATAGCAGAGTCAGGATTAGTGTTCAGGGCTCCACCCAGAGAGTGCAGGTGTGCACTAGTGAAAGCCAAAGACCCAAGTTTGAGGATCAGAGCAGTGAGGGGCTGCTTTCCAGATAGACGCTGTGTGCGTTGAAGCTGTGCATCTAAGGAGACAGATGAGAGCCTGAAGTGGAAGGCCTGAGCAGCAAGGAAGCTGAAAAGAGGTACAGTGGTTGTACAGTTATATGGCCAAGAGGGCTGAAGTGTAAAAGCCTAGGTGGCAATACTTCTGAAGAGAGCCAGGTGGCTTGGCATTTTCCATGTGTTGTTGTTTTTGGGAGAAGAGCCCCTGTGTGGGCATCCAAGTGCATGAACTTTCCTTTATTTTGTTCCTTTTTAATAAAAGTGGGCTACCATGCCCTTAAACTAAAGTTCTTGTTCGCTGTGAACTTACTGAAAAGGCATCTACCACTGAGCTAGACATCCCCCAATGTCACATAGTTCACAGCAGGGCGTTCCAGCGCCCACCAAGGGCTTACAAGTGTTGTGGCAACACTAACATCTAATGGGGCAAATTTCTGCAGAGTATATACGGCAGGCCCCTACTTTCAAACATCCAACTTACAAACGATGCCTACTTGCAAACGGAAGGAGAAAACAGGAAGTGAGAGGAAATCTACTCCTAGGAAGGGAAATTCTATCCTGTTAGATTTAATTTGGGAAAAAGGTATCTCCTCTTTACTGATGCTTTATCACCAATCCTTGTTTCAATAAAAAACCCACTTTTCCAAAAACATTTGTCATTGGGACGGAAAGTGAGGTGAAATGTTCTGAACAGGTGCACAGACAGCAAAACAAATGTTACAGGGGTAATAACCCTTCCCTATGTTCTCCAAAAAGCTTAAAAATAGATTTTTTGGCTGGTGCTACACTTAAAAATGTACCTGTTCAAAATTACAAACAGATTCTACTTAAGAACAAACCTACAGTCCCTGTCTTATTTGCACCGCCTGTACACTGCTGTTCAGAGTATATAGGGTTGTAGGTATAGGGTTTTATTTTGGGTGCGGGGTTCCCCTTAATATCAATGCAAGACCCAAAGGGGCTGGTAATGGGCTGGGGTAGGTGGGGGGGGATGATGGGGTAGCCATGCAATTTTTCTCAAAGATTTTCATCTATATTGCCAGGACAAGACATGACATTAAAGCCGCAAGCAGTTTTAAATGGCTTTTTTTCCTTTACAAATGCCATTTTGTGCAGGGACAATTCTAAACACGGGAAACACATGCCACTTCAAAGGCATACTTTAGACACCCCCCAGGTACCATATTTAAAGGAATATTTCACTTTTTTTTTTTCACTTTATGTATCATCATTAAAATGACTGCTCCATAAAAAATTTCCGTTTTTAAAACTTCTTTTTGCATTGATACATGTCCCCTGGGGCAGGACCCGGGTCCCCAAACCTTTTTTATGACAATAACATGCATATTGGCCATTATAATTAGCACTTTAGATTTCGAACGTTCGCGTCCATTGTAACTAATAGGGTTCCATAGTTCGCGCAAACTTTCGGTCCTTTCGCAGGTTCTGGTGCGAGCCGAACCCGGGGGTGTTCGGCTCATCCCTACCTCAGACCTAGACAGGGGGAAGAGCCTGGCAATCTCCTGGTTTGGTAGATGCAATGTCTTAAAGATGAATATCATCCCAAGATTGCTTTACCTTTTACAAGCTCTACCGGTTAGGATACCGCGGAACTTCTTCCGTAAGCTACGCACAGTCTTTATTAGATATGTCTGCAGGGTAAACCCTCGCGGCTCAAAAGATCTCTAATACAACAACCAAAACTCAGAGGAGGGATTGGTCTCCCTGACAGCATTCCATATGAACAGGGTGGTTGACTGGTGCAGGCATTTATCACATAAGCTATGGGTCAGTCTAGAACAGGAAACAGTTCAGTTTCCCCTTGAGGGCTTGTCCTGGAGTGGAACTAGGTCTTCCGGATTCTCCTTTTCCCATCCATTAATTGAGCCCACTCTACAGGAGCTTCACAGATACTTTAGAATAGTGGAGACGCCTAGTTTTCCCTCCCTGCTGACACGTATAATTGGACACCTGGACTTTGTACCCGGTCTTTCGGATAGGTCCTTCCGGCTCCACTCAGAGCAGAGACTAGTCAGAGCCTCCTCCCTTTGCGGTCCATCGAAATGGAGCGACCCCTCAAACATATATCCTAGCTTTACTTCCTCTAGTTTGGGAAGATGGAAGATCTTACAACTTTCGCACTTTCTCAGATCCCTTCCGGAAATTGATGGTTTCCGCAGACAACTTACTCCCTTTGAAGATCTATGCCTGGGAGAGGAACCAATACGGAAATCCCTTTCTTATTCTTACAATATCTTGCTGACCCATATGTCCCTACATGATCCCCAGTACCTGAGGAAGTGGGAAAGAGATCTCAAATACTACGTTCACAGAAGATCAAAAAAATGTAATCCCCTTTTTTGCGCATAAGTCCTCCTTATGTAGCAAATATCAAGAAATCACCTACAAAGTTCTGACGTGTTGGTACAGGACCCCCTCGGTGTTAGCGTCCATATTCCCAGGACATAGTCCTCTATGCTGGAGATGTGGCACACAGAATGGCACAATACTTCACATCTTCTGGGAGTGTGCAATTTGGACCCCTTTTTGGAGACAGGTATTGGGAATCATACTGATACTGATGTTGATCTTCAAGACAACCCAGCAGCAATACTACTGAACCTGACACCAATGTCCAGTAAGCGTTATCGTAAATCCCTATTGAAACACCTCCTGAATGCAGCCAGCCTCTTATTTCCCCACTCTTGCTCCTCTCTATTGCTATCCCTTCCTTTCTTCCATGACACCACTGGTGTCTCTCACCCTTTCGTTCTATAAATAAGAAAATCCCCTGGGTTTGCGGTATTCCATTTTGGTACCACTCCCATGTTCCTAGGAGTGAGAACCATATTCTAAACAAAAGATAACATTTAGAATCAATTCACTAAAATATACTAACTACCTGACCAATAGGGGTAAGCTAGTCTTGCCCCCTGGAAGGTCATCCTTCACACAGTTGGTCATACTAAATAATCAGCACAGGTCTATTGGAACCATGTTGAGTTTATTTTTATATTTCCCTTCGGACAGAAGGTTACCTTTACTGTCCCGGGTTAATCCGCTAGATACATCAGGTTGAAGTCTTTTAACCACAACTTCTGGCTTTACTTGCACATTTTTGATAGATCTTTGATTACTATTGCATCAATATACATAGACTTGTTTGAGTTTTTATGAATATTTAATAATAGATACAGATGATTGTCATGTTTTTCCTCGCATACTTGTATATTCAGCATTCCTTAAATAAAGAATTTAAAAGAGGGGTTGTGCCTCTGTAACAAAGGGTAACCAATAACCAGCGGAAACTTAGGTGAGGAAATAACTTGGAATTGGATTATCTCATGGTGAAGATCCTCTATGGCCATGGACAACAGAACCGTCTCATGAGTCACATGGGCAGGCTGTCGAGGTCTCCTGTCAAGAGCCTCAATGGCAAGTGGAGTGTCACACAGCTGCAGTGGAATTGAGTGCTTTGGTACAAAGGCAGCATCAATGAACAGGCCTGCAGCCCCAGAGTCGATCAGAGCCTGTATCTCGATGGACAACATAGCCCAAGAAAGGGTAACCAAAACCAGCGGCTTATCTTTCTGGATAATGGAGGTTGAAACAATGCCACCTAAGGTCTGTCCATGACAGGACCTCAAGGTTCGGGCGTTCCCTGGACGGGTAGGACAAGACTTCAAAAAGTGACCTGCCTGGCCACAATAAAGGCACAATCTCTCCCTCCTCCTAAGGGTTCTCTCATCCGCAGGGAGACGCGTAAAGTCCAAGTGCATGGGTTCATCTTCACAGACTGACTCTGTACCAGGAGGCATGGGAGGTGAGGGGGGCAAGGGTGGGACTGCAAAGTTCAGGACAGAATGTACAGGAGGCTTCTGCAAACGCTCCTTAAAAGGGAGTCTCTCTGAGTCTGAAGTCAATGAGGATGGCAAACGCGATCAACTTCTCCAGCTCAGTGGGTATATCTCGGGCTGCCATTTCATCCTTGATGGTATCCGAGAGACCATGAGAAAAAGCAGCCACAAGGGCCTCATTGTTGCAAGCAACCTCTGCTGCCAGAGAACGGAATTCAATGGTGTAATCAGCAACAGTTCTCGTACTCTGATGGACATGAGGGACTTGGCAGCAGAAGCGGAGCATGCAGGAACATCAAATACCCTTTTAAAAGAAGCCACAAACTCTGGGTAACTCAAGACAACAGGTTTTTGCATCTCCCATAGAGGGTTTGCCCAGGCCAAGGCTCTCTCAGAAAGCAAAGATATCACGAAACCTACTTTGGTTCTGTCTGTGGGAAACGCCTGGGGCAGCATCTCAAAGTATAGCCCAACCTGGTTGAGAAACCCTCTGCATTGGACTGGATCACCCCCAAATCGCCTGGGAAGCGGAGCAGAAACAGACATACCCCTTATAGAGGTAATACTCGAGGCGGGTGCCTGCACAGAGACTGGAGCAGCAGCAGGGATGGCCTGCAACACAGGTTGTGCCGGAGGAGCAGCCACAGTGGGAGATTCTAGGTGAGCCGTGCGACTCAGGAGCATTTGTAATGCCATGGCAAACTGATCCATGTAGTGATTCTGCTCATCCAATCTGGAAAAAATATTACCAACAAGTGGATTGACTGCATCTTCTGAATTCATGGCCTTCACCTACTCTCAGAAACCATGAATCAGACAGATAAATCCCACTTGTTTGATAATAATAAAAAAAAGGTAAACAGAGTAAACTTAGTCAAAACATAGCCACAGTTTAGGAAACGGAACGGATAGTCAGACAAACCAAAACGTCAGGGAGCCAGAGAGGAGTGTAGTAGAATAGCAAGCAGGATCTGGAGCCAGAAGGAATGTCAGCCAAGCAAGTCTTTAACAGGAACACAGGAGAGCGTCTCTAGAGATGTTACCAAGGTGAAGGCAGAGATCATCTGGGCTGGACAGCTTAAATAGGCAGGACTGACGAGCAGGATATCATCAACAGGTGAGTCACTGTGGAGCGATAGGAGCTGGCAATTATCCGACAACTGAGCGGTCAGCTTTGAGAAGGAAGGGCTGAGCCCAGCCCTGACAAGAATCTGTCCACAGGACACTATTAGTTGTGCATTCCACATAAACTTTATTATATTTACATAATCTTTTTTTCCCTACTAGACTCTATACAGCTTGCCTTTGCTTAAACCCAGAGGAAGGAAGTGAATACTGTTATTCCCATCCCCCCATTTTTTTACGAAACATGTTGGGATTTTGTATGATCACATCAATTATATGACCCCTTTTGGAGTCCATGAGTGATTCAACAAACAAAGCAAATGTAAAAGCAAGTGTATTTGTAATTTATATCCTATGCTTTTAGGAACATTTAATACTGTATTTTGTATAACGTGATGTTGTAATAAAAATTTAACTTTTATATACTCCGGTACTTCTGTTTTCATCCCTTAAATATACCTCCACCCATAAAATCCCCCTTAGGGCATTCTTTTCTTTACAAATCTGTTAATATGGGATGTGGTAGGAGTGTTGGGAATTAGCTTAACTGTGGTTTCTTCATTTCTTAAAAAATTCATGCATTCCACATATCTGGCCTTTATGGAAGAGTGGCAAAAAAAAAAAGCCATTGGGGCGTGGCCGGGCGGCACATGTGGGCGGTCTCACATCTCTCCTGCTCCGCCGAAAATCCGGGAAATAATCCTGCAATACCAAGTACCCGATCCGAACTGAACCCCGCGGCTCCGGTGATCCATCCCGCGGAGCTCTGGGACACATAGAACCATGTCTAAAAGACACAAGAAGAACTGGGGCCTGCTTGATGACCTGTCCCAAGATGGCGCCTTGCCACAGCGCACCTCCAGAGACCAATACAGGGAGGCAGCCCAGAAGCTCCTCTTCGGAGGGAAAGCTCCCAAAGGGATGATTTCTCCCCCTTCAGGCCCAAGGGAGGCTACAGGTGACCAGTCGGCTGCAGATGACACAGTCCCGCTGGAGGATGCCGAGGGATTATCCCCTGACTGGAATGCTGTGATTACACCAAGGGATATGTTCATGGGCAGGGCCGTCTTTAATATTTATTAGACCCTGGGCAAACATTTTAATGCCCCCCCCCCCCCCAGCTAGACTCAAAACTAGTTTACTGCAGCAGATCAGGTAGCGATTGTGATTGGCTGCTAGAGGTTACAGCACATAAATTCTGCTTGCTGATTTGTTGGTAGAGGCTACAAAACATTACTGCTCATTAATTGGTTTCTAGAGGTTACTGCATATCATTATTGTTCACTGATTGGTTGCTAGAGGTTACTGCACATCATAACCTCTGCATCAAATTGGGGGTGTGGCTAAACTACACTAGCATTGAGGGGTGCACTATGTACAGAGTGCATAGTTGAAAGGTGTGCTACATACACACAGGGTTGAAGGGTGCAGAAATGCAGCATTCAGGGATGCGCTATTTACAGAGTGCAGGGTTGGGGGGGTGCTAGGTGCAGGGTGCAAGGTTGAGGGGTATGCTACGTGCAGAGTGCAGGGTTGAGGGGAACACTGTGCAGAGTGCAGGGTTCATGGGTGCGCTACATACAGAGTGCAGGGTTCATGGGGTGCGCTACATACAGAGTGCAGGGACAGGGGTGCGCTACATACAGAGTGCAGGGTTAAGGGGTGCACTAGGTGCAGGGGGTGAGGTGGGTGCAGAGTGAAGGTGGGGTGAGGTGGGTGCAGGGGGTGAGGGGTGGGTGCAGAGTGCAGGGGGTGAGGGGTGGGTGCAGAGTGCAGGGAGGGTGTGAGGGGTGGATGCAGAGTGCAGGGAGGGTGTGAGGGGTGGGTGCAGAGTGCAGCGAGGGTGTGAGGGGTGGGTGCAGAGTGCAGGGGGGTGTGAGGGGTGGGTGCAGAGTGCAGGGGGGGGGTGAGGGGTGGGTGCAGAGTGCAGGGGGTGAGGCGTGGGTGCAGAGTGCAGGGGGTGAGGCGTAGGTGCAGGGGGTAAGGGGTGGGTGCAAAGTGCAGGGAGGGGTGAGGGGTGGGTGCAGAGTGAGTGCAGGGGGTGAGGGTGAGTGAGGGAGGGGGTGAGGGGTGAGTGAAGGGGGTGAGGGTGAGTGAAGGTGGTGAGGGTGAGTGAAGGGGGTGAGGGTGAGTGAAGGGGGTGAGGGGTGAGTGAAGGGGGTGAGGGGGTGAGGGTGTGAGGGGGGGTGAGGGGTGAGTTCAGGGGGTGAGGGGGGGAGGGGTGGGTGCAGAGTGAGTGCAGGTGGTGAGGGGTGGGTGGAGGCGGGGGGGGTGAGGGTGAGTGAAGGTGGTGAGGGTGAGTGAAGGTGGTGAGGGTGAGTGCAGGTGGTGAGGGGTGGGGGGGTGCAGGTGGTGAGGGGTGGGTGCAGTGAGGGGGTGAGGGGTGAGGTGGTGGTGAGGGGTGGGTGCAGAGTGCAGGTGGGGGAGGGGTGGGTGCAGGGGTGGGGGTGGGTGCAGAGTGCAGGTGGTGAGGGGTGGGTGCAGAGTGCAGGTGGTGAGGGGGTGGGTGCAGAGTGCAGGGAGGGTGTGAGGGGTGGGTGCAGAGTGCAGGGAGGGTGTGAGGGGTGGGTGCAGAGTGCAGGGAGGGTGTGAGGGGGGGTGGGTGGGGGGTGGGGGGCAGGGGGGGGTGTGGGGGTGGGTGCAGAGTGCAGGGGGTGAGGGGGTGGGTGCAGAGTGCAGGGGGTGAGGGGGTGGGTGCAGAGTGCAGGGGGGAGGGGGGGGGTGTGAGGGGTGGGTGCAGAGTGCAGGGAGGGTGTGAGGGGTGGGTGCAGAGTGCAGGGAGGGTGTGAGGGGTGGGTGCAGAGTGCAGGGAGGGTGTGAGGGGAGGGTGTGAGGGGTGGGTGCAGAGTGCAGGGAGGGTGTGAGGGGTGGGTGCAGAGTGCAGGGGTGAGGGGGTGGGGGGTGGGTGCAGAGTGCAGGGGGGTGAGGGGGTGGGTGCAGAGTGCAGGGGGTGAGGGGGTGGGTGCAGAGTGCAGGGGGTGAGGGGTGGGTGCAGAGTGCAGGGAGGGTGTGAGGGGTGGGTGCAGAGTGCAGGGAGGGTGTGAGGGGTGGGTGCAGAGTGCAGGGAGGGTGTGAGGGGTGGGTGCAGAGTGCAGGGAGGGTGTGAGGGGTGGGTGCAGAGTGCAGGTGGTGAGGGGTGGGTGCAGAGTGCAGGTGGTGAGGGGTGGGTGCAGAGTGCAGGTGGTGAGGGGTGGGTGCAGAGTGCAGGGAGGGTGTGAGGGGTGGGTGCAGAGTGCAGGGAGGGTGTGAGGGGTGGGTGCAGAGTGCAGGGAGGGTGTGAGGGGTGGGTGCAGAGTGCAGGTGGTGAAGGGTGAGTGCAGGGGGTGAGGGTGGGTGCAGAGTGCAGGGGGTGAGGGTGGGTGCAGAGGGTAAGGGGTGGGTGCAAAGTGCAGGGAGGGGTGCTTCAGATTCCCCACCCCCTTCCTCCTCTGCTCTCATAGAGCGTGTGTGTACCAGAATTATCAGAGCGGCCACCGGGAGAGGAGCGCTGTCACTTGGAAAAACGGAAGCAGCGCTTCCGTTTTTCCAAGGGACATTAGCAAGTAGCCAACATGCAACCAGCACCTGAGGTGGCCGAACTCTGGCGGCCAGTGCGGGGCTCAAAAGGTGGGCAGCGCAGGGCCCCCAACAATGACAGGGCCCTGGGCAGCTGCCCCTTTTGCCCTGCGTTAAAGACGGCCCTGTTCATGGGGCCCAGATCTACCCCCCTCTGACAACACAGAACCCACCCTCAGAGACATTTTCTCTGCTGTGACTGCATGCAATATGTCCATCTCCACACTAGAAAATTAAGTGAAAGGGGTAAAAGCAGAAATCTCATATTTTTGCAAGATATGCAAAAAGGGAACGCACAGCCGCCATTGAAGGCAGGGTGAGTGCTATCGAAGATGACATTCCCCCCATGCAAAGGGACTTGCAATACAACTGCCACCTCACCTCCCAAGACGCAGCCCACCTAGATGACCTAGAAAACCAAATGAGGCGCAATAATATACGCGCCATAGGCATCCCTGAAAGGGCAAAGGGTAAAAACTTGTAAAACTTGTAAAACTTGACAATTAAAAATTGTCTGACCACTACATTCGGCAAAGAAGCCTTCTCCCAACTTTTTTCAGGCGAAAGGGCGCACAGAGTCCCGTCCAGACCCCTACCACCTGGTAACCACCCCCAGGCCTTCCTCTTTAAATTGCTTAACTACAAAGACAGAGACCCCATACTGTCCAAAGCCAGAACCATGGGAGGTGTGATTAATATAGAAAACTCCAAGGTATCTCTGTACCCAGATTTTTCTGCGGAGCTGCAGAAGCAACGTGCGAAGTTCATCGATGTAAAGAAAAGATTGAGGGAGCTCAACCTTCCATATGCCATGCTTTACCCAGCCCGACTCAGGGTAGTAGCATTGGGAGAAACCCATTTCTTTGACAGACCCACCACTGGGGCACAATGGCTAGAAAGGGAGGACAGAGCACTCAAAGCCAACCACATGCATCGCCCTAGCCTGACTGGGAAGTCCTAGGGGGCACGGGAACCGACTGCTGTCCTAAAGGAGCCCCCCACGACCCTGCTGATGATGATTAAAGGTTCGGACCACTATATCTTTTTTTTTTTTTACACTTGGGAGGTAACCTCTACCGTGAGCAAGGTGACAAGAGGAGATATACTGACACTGTCTACTATGCACAAGGCGGAGTGCCCCGCACGTGCCATCAAATTGAAACTACTAGGTGAACTAACCTGCGGGTTTAATGGGAGTTTCCTCCGCCTCCCCCCCGCCCCCTCAGCGGATGCAAGGGGACAGTTCGCTATGCAGCCCATGAGGCTGGGAGCCCTGTTGGCCCCACAAGTTATTTTTTGTTTGATGACCGCTCGTAGACTCAATATCTACATATATTTCTCATGTCTATGCCCTGACTCTTCAACGCCACAAGTAACAACCGTGAAACTGAACTATGTACAGATAACTATCTGCATACAGGGTAACGTTAATGCTCTAACAACCATATTTTTCTTGTATAGAATTACTATCTTCTCTGCAGACGAAATGTACCAAACATTGTGTATACTCCTGACAGTATTCATATTATCCCCATATAGCGGTTAAACTAAATGTCCTCACTTGGAATGTGAGGGGTCTAGGCACTCCAGTGAAGAAAATAGCAGTCTTGAGACATGTAAAATCAATGAAAGCCAGTATGCTTGCAGGAGATGCATTTCTCTGCTGATCCACCTCCTAACCTGAGCCCACGCATGTATGATGTACAGTTTCACGCCACATATTCCTCATATTCCGGGGGGGTAGGCATACTTATATGCAAAGGAGTCTGATTCCAATGCTCTAAGACCCTAATTGACCCAGGCGGCAGATACATTTTTTTTATTGCATAAAATACATGGGTTAACCTGCATACTAGCAAATGTATATGTACCCGGTGTATATGTACCCCGGCCGGGGGGGTTCTCGGGAGTCTGTCAAAATTTATGGCGCAATACCCGGAGGTCCCCCTGCTTGCAGTGGGAGACTTCAACAATTATTTAAATCACATCAAAGACAAACTACCCATTCCCCATAATATCGCACCAGGTGCAACGGGGCGCACACCTTTTGCCAGAGTCCTCGAGGAGCTGGGGCTGATAGATGTATGGCGAAGCAGACACCCCAAAAATTAAAAAGTACTCCTGTCACTCGGCCTCTCATGGAGGCCTATCTAGAATAGACCTAGGCCTAGGCAATGATAGGATGATGCAACGTATCATAACCTCGGAATATGCTGACAGGCACATCTCTGAGCATTCCTCACTCTGCATCTCTATATCATTCCTTGACATAGTTAAGAGCCCAGTCTGGAGGCTCAATCCCTTCTGGCTTTCATTGCTCTCTGGGCCTGACCCAATTCGGGACATGCTCAAATAATTTCTACTGGATAATGTTGGCACCGCAAACCTAGGAATAGTGTGGGATGCAATGAAGGCCTTTACAAGAGGGCAACTTATAAAACGTATAAATCGTATTAGAACTGGTACTACGGCTTGGGAGACAACGGTACGCGGAATGGTCACCGAAACGGAGAATAACTATATTGCCAATCCGACAGAGGACACAAAAAGGGCATGGCTAGGGGCACAATCAATGTCTAGGCAACTAGCATTGCAATTAGCCAAACATAAATGCTTTTTTCTACAACAGTCGCATTTTAAGGAGGGAGAGGCGACTGGACATATGCTGGCGGTTATGGCGCAAGCACAACAGTCCTCCTCCACTACCTCGGCTATTTGCAAAGACCAGGGAGTCGTACGCTCCTCGACCCCAGACATTGTGCAGATTTTTAAGGATTTCTATGCGGACCTGTACACATCTAAAGTGAGGCCCACGGAGCTGGAGATAGAGGAATTCTTAGGGAAATGTGAGCTCCCGGTACTACCAATGGCAGATGCAGACATGCTTAAGGCACCACTGATGGAAGAGGAATTAGATATAGCCCTGACACAATCCCAAAATAATAAGTCAACAAGGAATGAATGGCCTTCCATCCGAGGTATATAAAAGATACTCCGGTACCCTATTCCCCACTCTATTAAAAGTTTATACGGAGGCACTCAAAGAAGGATCCCTGCCGGGCTCCATGAACGAGGCAATTATTGTTGTCCTAATGAAAGCCAGGTAAGGAGGCCAGACTTTTAGGCTCATATAGGCCCATATGTTTGCTGACAGCTGATGTCAAACTATTGGCTCAGGTGCTAGCAAATAGACTAGCTAAGGTAATACATAAAATAGTACATAAAGACCAATCCGGGTTCATCCCCACAAGATCCACAGCACAAAACATAAGGCGGCTCTTCCTAAACCTACAAGTCCCAGTGGACAATACTGGCAACAGAGCAGCCTTCAACAGTGTCAAGTGGCCTTACTTGTGAAAGGTACTGAGGAATGTGGGTTTGGGAGACACCTTCATTAAATGGGTCCAGTTATTATACGCAAAACCCACCGCGAGACTCAGAGTAAATGGGGAATTGTCAGAGCCCTTTTCACTGTTCAGAGGCACCAGACAGGGGTGCCCTTTGTCACCACTGCTGTTTGCCCTGGCATTGGAGCCCCTGGCGACTAGAATATAAGGTGACACCGACATTATTGGGTTCCAGTGCTCCATGGGTATGGATGTTGTGTCCATGTACGCTGACGATACCCTATTGTATCTAGGAGACATGCAGGGCACTCTGCAGGCAGTCATGTACCTCATTCAGGGAGCCGTCAGGCTTTTTTACCAATTGGGACAAATCAGTGCTGATGCCACTGGATCCCCTAGATATCTTGGTACCAAAGTGTGCGGAAACAGTCCAGATAGTAACTGCATTTAAGTATCTAGGTGAACAGGTGACTCCTGACCCATTGCAATACCTTGCTCGTAATCTAACCCCTCTTCTCAGCAAATTCAGAGATAAATGCACAGCTTGGTGCAAACTACCTCTATCAGTAGCCGGGAGAATAAACCTTAATAAAATGGTCTGGGCACCACAGTTACTGTAAATTTTCCACAACTCCCCGGTGTGGATACCCAGGAGATGGTTCAAAGAATTGAGTCCCAATTCAGAGAACTGATATGGCGGAAAAAATCAGCTAGGATCAAGTTGTCAACCCTACAGTATAATAAAGATGAAGGGGGGGTGGCTGTCCCACATCCCAGGACCTACTACTTAGCATCCCAACTTCAACAGTTAGGAGGTTGGGGAATAATAGATCTGACAGACCCTATTTGCAGGATGCTAGACACAGAGGGGGACAGTGAGTCTGCACTTACAAGGCTGGAAGCAGGTTATCTACATTTGGAATCTAAGACTCCCACTGTAAAACTTGTGAACACATTATGGCCATACATTAAAAAGGTGCTAGGGATAAAGGGGTACCTAAACTGTACACCCATATGGCGCAACAGACAACTCAAAGAAGTGCTAAAACTAAAAGGATTTAGGAACTGGGAGGAGGCTGGTATTAAATATATATCCCAATTGTATAATGGCCCTACACTTAAATTGTTCTCTGAGATCCAGGCAGACTTCGGGAACCCAAAACAATTTCTTTAAATATTTACAGCTACGTCATGCTCTGCAAATACAGGCGAAAACCACTGCTATACAACAGGCAGATCACGCATTAAATTCAGAAGATCCTCATGAAAAAGGTAAAAAGGGAATGATTTCCAGCTGCTATAGTAACCTCCTTGCACGAATACAGTACCCTACTAGGCTACCCTGCAGACAGGGATGGGAAGGTGACATCAGACCCATTGATGGTGAAAACTTTGAACTTTGTCTAGTAACTGCCCCTCTAGTCTCAGTATCAGCGTCTCACAAACTGTGTCCCTTATACCTATAGGGCTTACAGGACACCGAAGAGACTTCATAAGTGGGGCATTAGAGATTCCCCCCTATGTCAAAAATGTGAGATCGACCGCGGCGATCTTCTCCACATGTTTTGGAAATGCCCCAAGCTCTTTAGGTACTGGAGGGAGGTGCTGGACACAATATCCATAGCATATAGAATAATTATTCCAAGGGACCCAGTTGTCTGCCTGCTGGGTGCACTTGAGGATGAAACACTGACTCCACCTACACATACAGCAGTCCTAAGATTACTCTACAAAGCACGTAAGCTAATTGCCCAGCGGTGGATTACTCCGAGAGTGCCCACCAAGGGGAAATGGGTGGACAGTGTCAACAAACTGCTAATTAAGGAAAAATGAACATACCAACACAGGAAAATCCCACAAAAATTCTACTCAATGTGGCAAGCATGGTTAGAGGTCCCCGGGGCTAGCCCCCTATCAACTAATTAAAGACAGATTGTTATTAGGATAGTTACACAGAGAACAGTCACCTGGTTACCACTAGCCAAGAAAAATACAAATCGGAAGATGGCATCAATACCAATGGAGGGCAAGCTAATATAATAATAACTTACCAACGTTAAATTAACATAGGGTATAATGTGACGGAAAAATAGTGTAGCGCTGAATGGTGGAGTAACTAGTCGGGCCAGCATACTCTGTACCCCACATTGCTTTTATACTACCATCCATTTTATTTATTTTTGTGATCACTTTTTTAATTCTTGTGTCATATATTTATCATTATATCTGACCACCCCAATAAACCAACTGGTTTGTTTTGATCTGCACCATCCGGAGCCTCTTTTTTATCTTTTTATTCCATACTCACATCACGAGCCCCCCACTTTCGCTGCTTCCTTGGATACACCCCGGGTCGGAGCACCCACCTATTCGGAGTCTACAAGCGGTGACACCAGGATTCACCATTTGGAATTCGCCCCTTGGGATTCGGAGTCGGATAGAATAGGACCGAACAGGACCCATCCGACCACTCTCCTATAGGCCTGACCTGGCCTCATCAGGTTATCAAGCCCTATTGACCCACTGTCGTATGACATGTGTGTCCAACCTATCCGGTAAGAGTACCCAACTTCTATTTTACCAGTGAACGTTGATGTACCCACAGGCACCTGTTTATTCGTACCATACCTAACGCTTCACAGCCGCATTCCTTGGGCCACTCCATAAGAAAAGTGTTCCACTTATTTCCCATATTTATACAGACCATCCCATTTGGACTTCTTTAGATATTTTGGACTAAAATCCATCTTATTTGAGCCTGATCTTGGACTCTATACTTTAAAGTTCACATTTTTTACTTTATTTTATATTTATTTATTGTGCATTGTCACTTATTTTATATGTGTAATTGTATTCACACACTTATACTCCACCATTCAGCGCTACACTATTTTTCCGTCACATTTTGCTCACTTTGTTTGTATGAGTGTCGGCTGCTTCATTTCCACTATATCATTGTGATTCTCCTCTTTTAGCGCAGTGTTTTCCCCCCTTTTTATAACATAGGGTATAGACATGTGAAAATATGAGAACCACAAAGGTCAATTGTGTATGCATTATCCCCTCAGTCAGACATTTGTTATGTTTTATCTGAATACGTTAAAAGAATTAAAGTTGCTGCACAGTAAAAAAGCCTATATGTGAAAACGCAAAGGAATGTAATATGGACATAATTTGTTTAAGGCTTATTATACATTTTTGTACACTGTATGATTTATACCATGTACTGTGCAACACAAGAAATAAAAGCTTTTTCTGATAAAAAGAAGAAAGCCATTGTTGAAAGAAAGCCATAAGAAGGCCCGTTTGCAGTTTGGGAGAAGCCAAACGCAAAACACCCCCAGTGTGAAAGGGGTCTTATGGTTTTTAGTTGCAACATGACAAAATGTGGAAAATTTCAAGGGGTGTGAATACTTTTTCAAGGCACTGTGAGGTGAACCTGGTCAATAAGGTCTGGGGAATAATCTTTGTCAAGAAATTTTTGTTTTATAGAGACACTCTGTATGGTATATGCTTCCAATCTGGTAAAATTGTGTCGTAAATGGCAGAATTGACTCTTAGGAACAATTTTTACCCATCTTAGGTGATGGCAATTAGTAAAATGTAAGAATGAGTTTCCACCAGTGGGCTTAGTGTAGTTTTTGGCTATAATTGTGGACTCCAGATGGCTGAGTTCTAGATCCAAAAAACAAAGAGGTAGCATCTATGACTGAAGTAAAGGAGAGGCCAATGTGGTTAGAATAACAGTGAGTGACAAAATCCTGTACAGTGTGAGTGGGGCCGTCCCAAATCATAATTATAACATTGATATATCACCCATAGAAGACCAGGTGTGCTGAAAAAGGATTACGATTCCAAATACACCTGGCCTCCCACAGTCCCATAGTCAAATTAGCGTAACTAGGGGCAAAATTTCCCCCCATCGCCATGCTGGTCTTTTGGAGATAGTATTCATCTTCAAATTCAAAATTTGGCTCCAGACAAAATCGGGTAGCAGCCAAGATAAAGTGGGATTGTATATAAATTTAAGTCAGAGTCACTGGACAGAAAATGTAACACTGCTTGAAGACCCACTTCGTGAGGTATGAATGTATATAGGGAACATACATCCAGGGACACACCACACTATGAAAAAAGAGGCTTCAGATTTGGAGAATACTTCTTCTGTCACTGCTCGAGTGATAAGTGTTTTTGACTCCTTAATACACCTGGGGATCTGTTTTCAATTTTATATACTGTAGGTGTTTTGATCAGAGAGGAGGTGATGGGCTTTTTACAAATATATGGCTCTGTCATGGACAACTATGCCCCCACCCTTATTGGCCATGTCAGGTATGTACAACATAATAATCTATTGAAACATACTAACATCTACATGACCCGTGCTGTTTCAAAGGGCTTGAATAAGCGTCATTCACACACTCCTCCACCATCTCACAAAAATAACAAGAGAATACAATCCAAAATACTTAATAGCTTCCACAAAAAGGAGACCACTCACACACCTTCTGAACCTAAAAAGGATCTTACTCCCAACACTGTCTCTACTACTGGGTCTAACAGAGATTCATATAAAGGCACTCCTGTTAACATAATGCCACCACAAACCACTATTCCAGTACGGACCCAATACCGTCACTCCTATACTAACTACCACTGCTCTGACCAATAATGATCTTTTATCAGCACCCTGTATATCCACTAATAAACCATCCATTTTTGACCATCCATTGGTGTCACCAGCTTCCATTGTCCTGACTGTCCCTCCCAACCTGGCCTTTGCATCGGAGAATGCTTCAAACGATATCACACTCTCGAAAACTATTAGCCCATATTTCTAATACTGCCATTTCCCCGTTTTCAATATTCTGTCCTGAATATTTTCCTGGCTCAACCAATCATATCATTGTCTTCCATGTGAACTGACCCTGGCCTGTTTCTCGACTATGCCTCTGCCTACCGTCTGCATTGTTTATCCGCCATGTTTCTGCCTTTCACGTGAACTGACCCTGGACTGTATCAACTATGCCTCTGCCTACCGTCTATTTCTGCCTTTTAACCATGTTTTTGCCTGCCCCTTGGATTGATCTTTCACCCTGCTACACAAGGGTCTCACATATGTGAGGGGCTCCAGAATAGGGTTTGGAGTTCAGAAAAACTGTTTTTGGTTTTCTGTGTTCCCAGAACAGGGTCTGGTTGTCCGGAGGCTTCAAAGCGATTTGGGTGGGAGAAGCCTCTATCCCCATTCTTTCCTGACCGTTGCCCTAAGCTTGATGGTCCTGCCTGCTCCCTGGACAAATACTCTGGCTGTGCTGATCATACCTCTGCCTGCTGCATGTACTAACTATGGACAGTATTCCTGCCTGCTGCATGGAAGATCCTTTGATCCTTTTACTGCTGCTGACCACATCCCTGCCTGCTATCTGGACCAATGCTTTGGCTGTGCTGACAACATCTCTACCTGTGCTGACTATTCCCCCCTGCTGCCTGTTTTGCTGTCGCTGTCCATGTTCCTGCCTGCTGCCTGGACCGATGCTCTCCTCTGTGGACCACTGCACTACTAAAACCACAAGTAATCTTTTCTTTACCCTTTGCTCAGTAGAATGTATTTTGGTTTGTAATTGGTATGTACAGTACATGCTATGTGTTAGAAATATGAAGGGCCTTCAACAATGTGATAGGTTGGCAGGAATTTATGTGTGTAATTTATGCTCCTAAAACACCCGACAGTGCTACTTGGATGTTGGGCCTCTCTATGTGGCCAGGCTGTGTAAAAGTCTCACACATGTGGTATTGCCATACTCAGGTGTAGCAGTATGTATTTTGGGGTGTCAGTTTTGCTATATACATGCTAATGTGTTGGAAATATCTTATAAATGGACAACTTTGTATAAAAAAATAAGTGTTTTAATTTTTTTCCCACATATTCCAAAAAACTTCTGGAAAAAAAATCAACCGTTCAAAAGACTCATTATGCCTCAGATTATACTTTGGGGTGTTAGCTTTCCAAAATTGGGTCATTTTGTTTGCATTTCCATTGTCCTGGTGCTCCAGGGTCTTCAAAAGTGTAATAGGTGGTTGAGAAAGGAGATTTATTTAAATTTATGCATGTAGAACGCCTGGCGGTGCTACTTCAATGTTGGGCCTCTGTATGTGGCCAGGCTGTGTAAAAGTCTCACACGTGGTATCACTATACTCAGGAAGAGTAGCAGAATGTATTTTGGGGTGTTATTGCAAGTATGCATGCGCTGTGTGAGAGAAATAACTTGTTATTATGACAATTTTGTGCAAAAATAAAAAATAAAAATAAATATTTTTCCCAAGAATTGTGGGAAAAAATTACAACTTCAAAAAACTCCCCATGCCTCTTAAATACATTGGAATGTCTGCTTTCCAAAAAGGGGTAACTTGGGGGGGGGGGGGGGGGGGGGGTATTTGTATTTTCCTGGCTTATTAGGGTCTCAAGAAATGAGATAGGCCTTCAGTACATCAGGTGTGATCAGATGTGATAATTTTTCAATGATTTGCGCCCAAGCTTTTAGACGCTATAACTTTCACAGAGACCAAATAATATACACTTATTTGGGTTATTTTTACTAAAGATATGTAGCAGTATACATTTTGGCCCAAATTTATGAAGAAAAATTTTTTATCTGCAAAATTTTACAATAGAAACTAAAAAAAAACATGTTTTTTTCTCAAAAATTTCTCTTTTTTCGCTTATATTGCAAAAAATAAAAAACCCAGCAGTAATTATATACCACCAAAAGAAAGCTCTGTGAGAAAAAAAATTATAAAAATTTGGTTTGGGTAGAGTGTAGCATGACTGAGTAATTGTCAAAGTGTGAGAGCTAAAAATTGGTCTGGTAAGGAAGGGTGTATAAAAGCCCTGTATTGAAGTGGTTAAATATCGTGCCTGGGGGGACTATTCCTTAGTCTACTTGTAAAGTAGCGCATCTTTGTGATGCGTTTTACTATGCCACAGCAAAATGACATTTCTAAAAGGAAAAAATTTCAATTAAAACTAGTGACAGCTGTAATTTATTGCTGGATTCCGGATAGACAAAAATTACTAGGCCCTTTGGGTCTGGTATGAATATTAAGGGAAACCCGGCTCCAAAATAAAAAAAATGGCATGGCCCTTCAGGTCTGGTGTAGATATTAAGGAGAACCCCACACCCAATTTTTTTTTTAAAAATACCAGGTCCTTCAGATCTGGTATGGATTTAAAGGGGAACCCTGCACCAAAATGTAAAAATAAAGGCATACCCGACCCTTATCCGAGCACGCAGCCTGGCAGGCCGCAGGAAAAGGGGGACGAGAGCACCCCCCCTCCTGAACGTACCAGGCCACATGCCGTCAACATGGGGAGGGTGCTTTGGGCTCCATTGTCCGGTGGTTGTGGGGGGTCTGCGGGCGGGGGGGTTATCAGAATCTGGAAGCTCCCTTTAACAAGGGGGCCTCCAGACTCCTGCCCCCTATGTGAATGGGTATCGGGTACATTGTACCCCTACCCATTCACCAAAAGTAGTGTCAAAAAAAGTAAAAATTACAAGACAGTTTTGGACAAGGCCTTTCATCTTCAATCACAGCGTCCGACGTTCCCAAGGAAAAAAAAACAAAAAAACTCTGCCTCCATTGGAAGCATCCCCGTGACTGCCATCTTTTTGCTTTGACAGCTCTAATATAGCTGAGGATGGGGCCACCCGGTGACGTAACTGGGTGACCACACCCCTTCTGACCTAATGTGACATCAGAGGGGGGTGGGGTCACCTGTTTACGTCACCGGGTGGCCCCACCCTCAGCTATACAACAGCTGTCATTGTGAAAAGACTGCAGTCGCTGGACGCCTCCCATTGTGGCAGAGATTTTCCATTTTTTTTTTCCTCTAGAGCGTCGGACACGGTGATTGATGATGAATGGACATTGCGGGACACTTTTTTTTAAAATAAAGGACTTGTCCAAAACGGTCTCGTCATTTTTACTTGACACTTTTTTGGTGAATGGGTAGGGGTGTACCTGATACCTATTCACATGGGGGGGGGGGGCAGGATCTAGTGGACCCCTTGTTAACCCCCACCAGGCAAGGGTTGTGAGGAAGAGGCCCTTGTCCTCATCAACATGGGGAGAAGGTGTTTTGGGGGACCCCAAAGCACCCTCCCCATATTAAGGGCATGTGGCCTGGTACGGTTCAGGAGGGGGGGCGCTCTCTTGCCCCCCCCTTTTCCTGCAGTCTGCCAGGTTGCGTGCTCGGATAAGGGTCTGGTATAGATTTTGGTTGGACCCCCACACAATTTTTTTTCTTAATTTTGGCGCGGGTTCGCCTTAAAATCCATACCGGACCTAAAGGGCCTGATATTAATATTGCACACTCACTACTTTGCTACAACGTAAATTGTCATTTCTTCAGTGTTGTCACATGAAAAGATATAATAAAATATTTACAAAAATCTGGAGGGGTGTACTCCCTTTTGTGAGATACTGTATAGTTTGTAGGCGCTATAACTTGCACACAAACAAATATACACATATTGGGATTTTGACATGTAGCAGAATTCCTATTGGCCTAAATTTATGACGGAAATTGATTTTACTGGATACGTTTTAGAACAGAAAATTAAAAAAAAATATTTTTCAATTTTTTTTGTCTTTTTTCATTTATAGCGCAAAAAATAAGAAAAACCCAGTGGTGCTCAAATGCCACTAAAAGAAAGCTCCATTTGTGTGAAAAAAAAGATAGAAATTTAATTTGCGTACACTATTGCATGACTGAACAATTGCCAGGTAAAGCAGCACAGTATCGAATAGCAAAAAATATCCTGGTCATGAAAGGGGTAAAACCTTCCGGAGCTGAAGTGGTTAAAAGGCTCCCTAATGGAAAAAGTCCAGCGCTGGATGTCTTTAACTGTACTACTTCTTGTAAATTTCTACCCCTTCTAGCTCCCCATATGTGCAGATATTTCAACACCCTGAGAACAAGAGCATACAGGGAGCATACTCCCTGAGGCCACTATGGCATACATCACTGCAATTCCCAAGGAGGGCAAAGATCATACTTCATGTGCAAATTTCTGCCCGCTATCACTCTTATGCCTCGTACACACGATCGGACTTTCCGCCAACAAAACCGTGGAATTTTGTCCGAAGGGCGTTGGCTCAAACTTGCCTTGCATACACACGGCCGCACACGTGTAGGCCAACAATTACGAACGTAGTGACATACTAGACGGAATACGAGCCGATAAAAAGGAAGTTCACTAGTCATGCGCCACCCTTTGGGCTCCTTCTGCTAAGCTCATGTTAGTAGAAGTTTGGCGAGTGTCGATTCGCGCTTTTCAGCCTCGTGCTTGTCAGTTTTTTGGTTTTCAGGTTGTGCTTGTCGGTTCGTTTCAGTTTTTCAGTGCGTGCTTGTCAGGTCGTTTGTTTTTCAGTGCGTTTTTTTGGTTCGTTTCCGATTTTCAGTGCATGTTTGTCAGGTCGTTTCTGATTTTCAGGTCGTGCTTGTCAGGTCCTTTCTGATTTTCAGTGCGTTCTGTCAGTTCGTTGTGAATGGCCTTTCGTATACTAGCCATGTGGCGTTCCCGTCGGAGAGATTGTGCTATTGTTGGGCTTGGAGTTATTGCTTTGACCAAAGTCCAGTCCAGGAACAGGGGGAGGAGGAGTTCTTGGACCAAGAATTGGTTGCTTAATTATGACCAATTATCTCATATGCCTTTGTTGCGGGAGCTCCAAGAGAATAATCCTGATGATTTCAGGAATTATATCCGGATGACGGACCCCTGCTTTCACCGTCTATTGGCTTTGCTGTCCCCCTATATTACCAAGCAGGAAACATGCCATCACTCCTGAACAAAGGCTCATTGCCACCTTGTGGTACTTGGTGACAGGGAGAAGTCTCCAGGATCTGAAGTTCATGACTGGGATCTCCCCCAGGCTCTGGGAATCATTATTCCAGAGACCTGTTATGCTATCATTATTCGGGACTATATTCGGGTACGTTTTAGCCTTTAACATCACATTCTATGTATTTAATGTTTGCTAATGTATTGCATTAATTTCTTCATTGCATAATTACCATTACTAGAATATGCTGTGAATGTCCTCTTTAACCTCATGCATGCTGTAAGCTTTTAATGCTCCTTTTTTGTGCTTCATGCATATTTGCCTTCACTAACCTCCCCAGCATGCTATCCTGGGCCCATACACACCTAGCCTATTAACTTAACAATGCATTTTGTCAGCTACATTTTAGTGCTTACCCTAAACACCCCCTAAAATGTGTGCAAATGTTATTGTTGTCCCCAAATTCTAATTTTCCCTCCCCCCAACCGCTAAGTCAACCGATACCAATACTCTATCTGCTGACTTTGCCAAACCCATACACACAATACCTCTTTTGTGGTCATATTTATGGATGAATTCACCAAAGCATGTAGTGCAAGGGCCTGCCTGAATACTTTAAAATGGTACTGTTGAAAGTTTTGTTCTCCTATCTTGATAGGTAATTTCAGAATGTAAAAATGTGCTTCAGTTTGTACAGTGTATATCTATATTTTTAGATTATGCCACTTTTTACCTGTCCAGTGGGCTGCCAATCGTGTAAGGAGTGGCTGGCCAAAGTAACGCACATTATTTATGCATTCAGCTTTAAATGAAGTGGAGAGGGTTACATCTACCCACCCCCCCCCCCCCCCCCCCCAACCACAACATTTTTCCAATGGGCCACCAGAGGTGGTGAGGAATCTGCACCGTTTCCTTCAAACCCACAGGAATGGCAGACTGTGGTTCCCAATTTCACCACCAGTGGGATTTTCCCAATTGTGGTGGTGCTATTGATGGGAAGCATGTGAGGATTGTCCCACCACCCAACTCGGGCTCTTATTACTATAATTACAAGGGCTTTTGTAGTATTGTCATGTTGGCGGTGGTGTCGGCCAATTGCGCGTTCTTATACCTGGACATTGGCAAGAACGGCCAAAACGCTGACAGAGGAGTAATAGCTCAGACAGAGTTTTACCGGCAGCTACAAAATGGCACCTTGCAGTTGCCACCTCCTGAGGAGAATGTGGAGGGCCTCAACTTTGTTTTTGTACCTAAGGCTTTTGCTCTGGGGGAACATCTCATGAGAAACCCTAGAGCAAAGAATTTTCGAATACCGGCTGTCTCGTTCCAGAAGAGTGGTGTATAATGCCTTTGGCATCATGGCAAGTCATTTCCAGATGAACCTCGCAAAATATAAACTCAACCATGTGGTGTTGTGCTTCTGCATTCTACACAACTATTTAAGGAAGAATGCAGCCAGCTATCTGGCCTCATTTTCGACTGAGGCCAACTTTGCAGCAGAAACAGCAGTGATGAGGGCTCTAAAAAGTGTCCGTGCTGGCTTACCCAATCAAAGTACCCACGAAAAATGTGGATTACTTTGTGGGTAGAGGGGCAATTGCTTTACAGCAAAATGTGGAGGATGTCCAATAAAACTTTTTATGAAAACTAAACTCATATTTCATTTGAATTACTGTTTGTGTTTCTTATCAGTCTCCTTGGTTCTCAAATGGCCTTTTAATTTTGGCCATTTTCTTCAATAGTGCAAACGTAACTTATTTGATACATGAGGTGACAATCTCTTCTTCAGCTAACTATTATGTTGTGCTGTGGGTCTGCCACACATACACAATGTTATTGTTGTTAATGTATGTAATGCATTGAGAAAAATATTCATCCTTTTCAACTCCTTGAATTGCTTGGAGTCCCTAAAATGGCCTGATTTTGGGACATTTTACAGCACACTGTAACTACACCAACTTAACAAATACACTGGTATTGAGCATTGAAATAAGTCACACATTGTTGAGTATAAAACATTTTACTCCAAGCACATTCACATGTGCGTTATAAAAGTTTTTCGAACAAACCAACATCTTGGTGTATAACATGTATGTTGGACATTAATTTGCCTTTTTTTGGGGCTAAACAGGCATGTTTAACCACCTGAGACCCAGTATACGTCATATGACGTCTTTTTGGTCTCAGGGGTATATCTGAATGATGCCTGTAGCTACAGACATCATTCAGATATTGCCGGTTTCAGCCGGCGATTCCCTGCACCATAAGAACAATCATAGCGGCTGTTCCGCCGCTTGATCGTTCTTACGGGTGGCGGGAGGGGACGCCCCCCCCCCTCCCGCCGCCCTCCGGTGCTTTTACCGACTCACCGCTTCCATCGGTGAGTCGGACTCGGGATCCACCGGCACCGGATGATGCACATAGAGATTTCCGGCGGACCAGATGGTCGCCGGAGTCTCTATGATCGTTCGGAGGCCGGGCGCGATGTTATGACGTCACGCCCGGCCTCTGCATTCAAAAAAACGGCGCCGCCTCCGCTGGGAAGCGGTGATCGTTTTTTTTTTTTTTTTTTGATTTTAGGCTTCCCAGCCTAGAGGTGAGATGTGGGGTCTTATTGACCCCATATCTCACTGTTAATAGGTCCGATCGTGTCATATTCCTATTACAAGGGATGTTTACATTCCTTGTAATAGGAATAAAAGTAATCAAATATTTTTTTTTTTTTTTTTTAAGTTGTTGAACTAACAAAAATAAAATAAAATGAACAATAAAAGAAAAAAAAAAAAATTTAAAGCGCCCTGTCCCCGCGAGCTCGTACGCAGAAGCGAACGCATACGTAAGTCCCGCCCACATATGAAAACAGTGTTCAAACCACACATGTGAGGTATCGCCGCAAACGTTAGAGCGAGAGCAATAATTCTAGCCCTAGACCTCCTCTGTAACTCAAAATATGTAACCAGTAAAAAATGTTAAAGCGTCGACTATGGGAATTTTTAAATACCAAAGTTTGGCGCCATTCCACAAGCGCATGCAATTTTGAAGCGTGACATGTTGGGTATCTATTTACTCGGCGTATCTTCATCTTTCACATTATGCAAAAAAATTGGGCTAACTTTACTGTTTTGTTTTTTTTTAAAGCAGGAAACTGTTTTTTTTCTGAAAAAAACGCGTTCGAAAAATTGCTGCGCAAATACCGTGCGAGATAAAAAGTTGCAACGACCGCCATTGTATTCTTTAGGGTCTTTGCTAAAAAAACATATATAATGTTTGGGGGTTCTATGTAATTTTCTAGCAAAAAAATTTGGAATTTTACATGTAGGAGAGAAATGTCAGAATTGGCCTGGGTCTCAGGTGGTTAAAAACATAACATACACATCTCCAACTCAGGAACTTACAAAGTTCGACTTTGCTAAAGTGAAGACCATATGAGACATTAGTATGTTAAAACAGTGTTCATGTTGCCTTCCTGGGGGTGATCTCACCCCTTTAAAAGCCCACATTTGAAGCCACGTACACAGAGGCATAACTGTTAAATGTCCCTTCTAATCCCCTGCCAAAAATGTGTGTAGGTACAAACAGGTTATTTACTCAAGCCCCAAAAAACAGTGTGTCAACGTGTGCTATCTCCCATCACGAGATATCAATCTACACGTTTTGTGGGTGCAACCCCTTCCTCTAAACTAAAGTAGGTGAGAGGAAGGGGTGGCACCCCCGAAACACGTCCACTGATCCCCCATGATGATCATCCTCGGGGGGTGACCCTATACCCAAGCCATCAGCGGTGTGCCGCATCCTGGGGCGGGCTGAGTGGGCCCTGACCACACAGAAGGAGAGCCCTGCATATTCGGACACTATCCTTAGGACAGACCGCGGCTTCGGCCTACCCACAGGCCCCGGCGGCCATCTTGCTACTTCAGGTACTCCCCCACACACTTACACTACAACTGAAGGGGAATGGAGGATCACTAAAGAATAATGGATGCAGCACCCATTACACAAAATTACATTTAAGTGAGCCCATGGTCCTATCTGCTCACTGAGACCCCTGCAACACTACTTTAGCCAGTTAAAGCCCCGGGGGTAAGCGTATCCTTACTTTAACATACTTGATCACTCCATGGGCAAAATTGGCCAATAGCAGGAATATTACAAATCTTTGTCTGGACAGTACAGTGGGCCTAATATGGACCGCTTTGTTACTAGGTCCAAATTGCACCCCTCAAATTTCCCTGCAGATCCTTTTGCCACCATGGATCCATCCCTGGGAGTGGAGAATACTGATAGTCTCTCAGCTGCCACCTTCCAAGGTCCTTACCTGAACCCACCCTCCCCACAGGGGATCCTCACCCCAGACATTTTAGACGCCAAACTGGATGCCAAACTACAGCTTTTACTTCAACAAATTACAAGCAATGTCTCGGCTGAGGTGAACAAACAAGCTGTGGAACTGGGAAAGGAAATAAACCATCTCGGGGAACGAACAGATACGCTTGAAAACAAATTTGACGAGATAATTAGCTATGTCCAGGCTATTGAAGAGGAAAACCATAATTTACGCCTTTCCGTCTCCCAATTACAACTACAGCAGGAGGATTTGGAAAATAGAGAAAGATGTCAGAATTTACGCTTTAGGGGCATCCCTGAGTCGGTGGGTGACCCTGACCTGCACACCTATCTCCTGGGTCTTTTTAACACACTTGCTCCCGCGGTAGTGGATATAGACTGGCGCATGGACAGGGCTCATCGATCACTGGCTCCTAAACCTCCAGCTGGAGCTAGGACCGGGGATGTTATAGTGCGGTTTCACTTCTTTGAAAGTAAAGAGGCACTAAAACCTGGCCACACGCAACAAATCCTACAAATTGTCTACAAAGGGGCAAAATTGCAGATTTTCAGTGATCTTTCTCCCATTACCCTGGCTAAACGAAGGAACCTGCACCAAATTACTTCCCACTTACAACACCACAAGGTTCCATACTACTGGGGTTTTCCCTTTCGCCTTGTTGTATCCAAAAATGGAGTCCAACATACCCTACGAGATCTACATGAGAACAAGGCTTTCCTAAAAAATCTCGGGCTGCCTCTGCTTCTGGATGAAGATCTGCACTCTTCTGCTGTCCAGAACCGCCCGATTCCCAGCACTCCAAGCCGCATCTGGACCCCCGTGAGGGGCAAACCTAAGAAGCACTTCTCCACACCCCAGCATCTACGTTCTTCCAAACAACCCCCCTGAACTTTCGATTGGCTCTTATGTGTCCCCCATCCCCTAATGCTACCCGCATTTCCATTTCCTTACAGAATTAAGAGCAACAATCCTGTTTTGGCTATCTAAAGTTTTGACATCTACCCTGCCCTTTTTTCAGGGTAGAGACCTACCCATGGGTTTTCTTTGTTACCAACGACTTTCTGTTGTCAACTTACCTTGAATGTTATCGAGTTCACAAGGTGAGCAGATGGACCTCCCCATCTACCCATGCAGAACCTTCTGGTGGCCGTTTGGCCATGACCCCCCTTGACCTTGGTTTGTATCCTGGGTCTTCTGAGGTATATCTCCCCCTCAGGTCTTCGAGATCTTCAGTTTATTTTTTCCTATTGTTTTTGTTTATGTTTAATGTCACTTTCAGTATTATGTCCACCTCTATAGATCAGTTCCATGGACTGATAGTGCAAAGCCTATACTGTTGTAGCCTGTGGCTGAACTGTTACAGGGTATACCCAGATTCCTCCAGTTATCAAAGAGTGATTGTTATTGACAATGCTTGTAGACGGACAGATATCGGTCCCATTGTTTATGTTTTGCTGCTTATAATTTCGTACCCAAGCTTTCTTACTCAACCTGTACATATGGCTCTAAAGATTGTCATATAATGTGAAGGGCTTGAGCTCTATCCGTAAACGCTGGCTGGCCCTGAAGGGGTTCAGGACCTCTGGCGCAGACGTGATAATGATACAAGAAACCCACTTCAAGGTGGGTGGCTCTCCTAAATTCGCCTCCAAGCATTTCCCCACATCCTGCCTTGCCTCTGATTCTACGGGCAGGGCAGGAGTGGCGATTTTAGTTAAAAGGTCATGCCCCATCAAGGTTAGAAGCTCTCATGCCGACCCCCATGGGAGGTTCCTCATCCTAGACTGTCAATTCTTAAACATCTCCCTAACCCTTGTCAATCTATATGCTCCTAATACCAATCAGATCGACTTTCTGAGTCCCCCCAATTCCGAACACAGCCTTTTATGATAATTGGCGGGGATTTAAATCTGGTCATGTCCCCCACTAGAGATAGGCAAACATTGTTCTCTACCACACCCTCTAAGAAGCTCACGTCCTAAGCCAACTCCTTCCGTCGATGCATTAGGGCCCATCAGCTCTTCGACTCATGGAGGATTAAACATCCCTCCGCTAAACAATTCACCTTCTATTCCCCAGCCCACAAGATGTACTCACGGTTGGATCACTTTTTTATTTCAGCCCCACTCATCCCCTATATGGTTGAGTCTGATGTGATGCCTATTACATGGTCAGACCATGCCCCCATCACATTGGACCTCACTCAGGCTTACCCTAGATCCTGTCATTGGCAGCTTGGCAACCATCTTTTACAGTCTGAAATCTCACAGTCTTTTTTGACAAAGGGTCTGTCAGAATTTTTTCAATTAAAGAGAGGGACGGTCTCTGACTTTTCTACCCTGTGGGAAGCGCACAAGGCCATTTTTCGAGGTGCTTCATCGCTGAAAGCTCCATATTAAAAAGGAATAGAAATGAACTTATACGGTCTTTGACCTCTGCTCTTACCACTGCAGAGAGGAGGCTGTTGTACGCTCCCACAATGGCGAAATTGCGGAGGGTCACCTCACTTAGAGAAAAAATTTAAATGACGCAACTTGATAAGGCTGCTAAATTCATGCTTTGGACAAAGCAAAAATTCTATGAATTTTCCAATAAACCTCACAAAATGCTGGTTAACAAGCTACGCCCACGCCCAATTAACTAATTTCCTGACTTCCTTTTGCGTTCAGACAAATCCAGGACGCATTGCCCTCGTGAAATGTCAGACATTTTTGGTAAATTTTACCATAAACCTCTACAACTGCTTGACTCCGGAGAATCATTTTCATTTCACTCAAGACAAGTTCAAGACGTTTTTCTCCACCTTAAAACTCCCTAAACTCTCGCCATCAGACTTAGAGACCTTAAATAAGGCAGTGATGGCAGATGAACTTTCGGCTAGAATAAGAGACCTCCCTTCACATAAATCCCCAGGCCCTGATGGTCTTCCCTATTTATATTATAAGACCTACATTGATATATTAAGTCCTCACTTGCTGACCCTATTTGATTCCCTATTCGGGGGAATATTGCCCCACCCGCATTTCTCCCATTCTTACATTTCGGTTATCCCTAAGCCCGATAAGGACCCTTCTATCCCTGACAGCTATAGACCTTCTAAATTCAGACTATAAGATATTCACCAAAATCCTGGCCTCTAGATTGTCTGGCTTTATCCCTAAACTAATCCACAGATCAGGTGGAGTTTGTCCCTGGCAGGCACGCCGGGCACAATACTCAACACACAATTGATCTGATAGAGATCTTGGATAGATCCAAACGTTCAGCATTAATTCTTAGTTTAGATGTACAGAAGGCCTTCGACAGGCTGAGCAGGCCTTATACGTTTGCCACACTAAAAGTATACGGTTTTGCTGGCCCCTTTTTAAGCACTTTGGGAGCCCTGTAATCGACAGTCACGGCCCAGGTGCAAATGTCATCCTTCATGACGCCTCGCTTCCCCATGACGAATGGAACTCTGCAGGGGTGCCCCTTATCACTGCTACTTTTTATTTTATGTCTTGAACCCCTAGCCGAGGCCATTCACCAGGCCACCAGGCCATCCACCAGGACATACGTGGGGTGGTGATGCGACAGGAGGAGTACAAGTTATCACTCTTTGCAGACGATGTTCTGCTCACTATTACTAACCCACTTATTTATCTCCCCTCGCTACATAAGTTACTCTCCTCCTTTGGTAATATATCTATCATAAGGCTATAAGGTTAATGCCTCCAAAACTGAAGCACTGCCCGTACACATTTCAGCAGCCCAGCTCGAAAAAACATATCCCAATAAATGGTGTAGTGTCTCCCTTAAATATCTGGGTATTTCTCTCACTCCTTCCTACTCTTATCTATACAGACCTTTTTTCCCCCCTCTGGTTCAGGATATAAATAGATCCCTGCTGTCATGGACAAAGTATCCCCTGTCCCAGTTGGGAAGGATTAATGTCTTAAAAATTTCAATTTTACCCAGATTACTTTACCACTTTGAAACACTGC
The DNA here is from genome assembly GCA_028564925.1 of Lithobates sylvaticus. Taxonomy (NCBI): domain Eukaryota; kingdom Metazoa; phylum Chordata; class Amphibia; order Anura; family Ranidae; genus Lithobates; species Lithobates sylvaticus. The sequence continues at coordinate 412,184,451 of CM053026.1, forward strand.
CCGTTGCCATTCCTTCCTCACAACTCAAAGTACTTCAGAGGTACTTTCTAAAATGTATATGGGCTGGCAAATCCCATCGTCTAGCGAGCTCGTGGTATTTGTGCCCAGATCCAGGGGTGGTTTGGGTGCTTCGGATGTTAAGTACTACCATGCTACACACCTGTGTTGCGTTTGTTAAAATATGATTTTTTTAACATCAGACATAACATTACATGGGACATTATTACAAGTTAGTTGATCAGATTACTGTCAGTCTTCTGGTTTGAGTAGAATTCTCAAACAAATGCTGTTTTCATACAATGGTGTTAGATAACATTGTTATATTCAAATTGAGTTTGACGAGGCTATTGTCTCTTCAGCTACAGTAAACAGGTTGAGAGGGTCTCTCAAACTGTTAGAATGACTGTTATATTAATGACAGGATTGGTTTGAGTAGACAAAGGGTAGATAGGAACAGTCCATTGTTTATACAGCTACAGTAAACAGGTTGAGAGGGCCTCTCAAACTGAAAAGAATGACTGTTTAGTCGGTTGTTATGGAAACAAATCTATAAACATTAACTTTGGTCAACAAACTGGGTCAAATAAAATGGATGAGTAGAGAGAGCACAGACACACATCATGCTGTAACATCAGAACAGATCATCATGCTTTGAAGATCAGAAGCCACTCATGATAGAAGGACAGAACCTGGTCTCCAAGAAGAAATATTGGCAATGGAGATCATGAACATACAGTAACAGAAGTTAAGTAACCCTTTAAATGTATTTGTACTGTTAGACCATAGGCTGTTCATTTGCTAGGCATTTTGCTTGTTATAGATATCTGTCAGTCTTGTATTGTATTCCTAAGATTGTAATAGTTTTGTATGTACAGCAGCTTTTGTATAGTAAAAGCACATCTACACACTGTAGAAGTCTCAGCTTCCTTGTTATACCACAGAGTAACCTTTGCTAGATAGACGCAAGCAAAACAACACCTGAGAGCTATTACTACATGGTCCTCCTTACATGCAACTAGTCAGTGGGCAGCCATTGAGAAGGGGGTCCTATACCCGACCCATCCATGCTCCTTACTCTGGGGTACCCCACCCTCCCTGGATCCCATTTTTAAACACCAGTGCACGGCTCCAATGTCCTTTACTTTGGACATCTGGCAAAAATGTCATAAGAGATATTCTCTCGTCTCAGCCTGCCCTCCCCTCGCGAATGTGCTGTATAACCCAACTATACCAGATAGTCTGTCCCTGGGTAGGGTCTCTGCGTGGCTTAACCCTCCCCTTTTTCAGCTCCGAAACCTGGTGCATCCCATTACACAGAAGCTTTACGCTACGTGATAAATTTGATATACCCAATCATATGTTTTATTTTTACCTACAGGTCAGGCACATTTTCTACTCCAAATCTTCATCTCTAACACTTGATAAACCCACTTCCTTTGAACACCTTTGTGCCCACGGTCCCCACCAGTTACATCTAATTTCCACAATCCACCAAATCCTCCATGGGTCGACTCCTTTAACTGAGACTATGCATCTGTACATGAGCAAATGGGCCCATTTGTTGGGTAAACCTATCACAGTTCAGATGTGGGACAGAATTTGGACCTCCAACTTTAAGTCCTCCAAATGTGTTACACAAAGAGAAACATCTATAAAAATCCTTATGTTTTGGTATAGAACCCACAATGTTATTCACAGATATGATCCTTCAGTCTCGCCGCGCTGTTGGCGATGCGGGACTGAAACTGGCTCGTTATTTCATATATTTTGGCAATGCTCCCTGATACGGCCCTTTTGGAGTGAGGTGGGAACACTGGTGCAGAAAGTGGTGGTGGTGTCCCTCCCGGTGGATCCCTTAAATTACTTGCTGGGACTTCCCGTTTCAGGATTAACTAAAAGAGCTAACCGGCTGACCTCTTATATTCTGCTAGCTGCAAAAAGACTCATCCCGCTGTGTTGGTTATCTAATGCCCCTCCTCCATGGCCCAGATTTCTTCATCTGATAGAGGAAATACGGAGAATGGAATACTTAACGGACACTGTGTATGACTCCATCCCTCAGTTCGATATAATCTGGGAACCCTGGGATTGGTCGGAATATGGGTCACTCAACCCCCAAAAGCTACAAGTGGGCTCCCCCCCCTCCCATACTGTTCCCGTCTCTGTCTCACCCACCCCTTACCTATAATAATATGGGATGTTCTTTACTCCTTTGGAGATTTCCATCATTAACTATGTGCCTCTTATAAAGTGTTATCATGCGCTGGCTTCTCACCTGATGCCATTTGTTTCTTCCTTTCTGTGAACTGTACGTAAGTTACCCTCCATATCTGTGCACTGCATCATTTGACAATAATTCCCCATTCTTAAATGTTCTAGTTGAATTATTAAAACTTTTGTGCATTGTTATGCATAATTACTCTGTATTTGTTTTGAAAAAATGCAATAAAAAATACAAATTAAAAAAAAAATCGACATCTGGGCATGAAGCCACATAAATGTAATCCAATTAAAAATGTACAAACACGTACAACATAATGACAACTATATTTATATATATATATATATATATATATATATATATATATATATATATTTAGATTTTCCCTAAAATATATATGACAGACCTCAAAAATTACACTCGCACACTCGCATTTTGCGAGTGATTTTTGAGGGCTGGCGAGGAGAAGAGAGGAGAGCCGCCACTGGGAGATCACAGCTTTCGTTTCATAAGCTGTGTGTTCTCCCGCCGCGCGCCGTCACATAAGCCCCTCCCCTTTTCCGGGACTTTGATAGACAGACCACCTGTCCAATCCTAGGACAGGTGACATATATCAAAGTTCCCCAGACAAGGGAATGGCTTATGTGACGGCGCGCGGCGGGGCAACACACAGCTTATGAAACGAAAGCTGTGATGTTCCCTGCTGTGATCTCCCAGTGGCGGCTCTCCTCTCTCCTCCACAGGTAGGCAGCACCATGGGGGGGGGGGGACACACAGTCTGCACCATATGGGGGGGGACACACAGTCTGCACCATATGGGGGGGGACACACAGTCTGCACCATATGGGGGGGGACACACAGTCTGCACCATATGGGGGGGGGGACACACAGTCTGCACCATATGGGGGGGGGACACACAGTCTGCACCATATGGGGGGAACACAGTCTGCACCATATGTGGGGGGAACACAGTCTGCACCATATGTGGGGGGGACAAAAAGGCTGCACCATATGTGGGGGGGACACAAAGGCTGCACCATATGGGGGGGGACACAAAGGCTGCACCATATGGGGGGGGGACACAAAGGCTGCACCATATGGGGGGGGGGACACAAAGGCTGCACCATATGGGGGGGGGACACAAAGGCTGCACCATATGGGGGGGACGACACAAAGGCTGCACCATATGGGGGGGACACACAGGCTGCACCATATTGGGGGGGAACGCACAGGCTGCACACGGGGGGGGAACGCACAGGCTGCACACGGGGGGGAACGCACAGGCTGCACACGGGGGGGAACGCACAGGCTGCACACGGGGGGGAACGCACAGGCTGCACACGGGGGGGGGGGACGCACAGGCTGCACACGGGGGGGGGGGGGGGACGCACAGGCTGCACACACGGGGGGGGGGACGCACAGGCTGCACACGGGGGGGGGGGACGCACAGGCTGCACACGGGGGGGGACGCACAGGCTGCACACGGAAGGGGGACGCACAGGCTGCACACGGAAGGGGGACGCACAGGCTGCACACGGAAGGGGGACGCACAGGCTGCACACGGAAGGGGGACGCACAGGCTGCACACGGAAGGGGGACGCACAGGCTGCACACGGAAGGGGGACGCACAGGCTGCACACGGAAGGGGGACGCACAGGCTGCACACGGGGGGGGGGGACGCACAGGCTGCACACGGGGGGGGGGGGACGCACAGGCTGCACGGGGGGGGGGGGGCGCACAGGCTGCACACGGGGGGGGGCGCACAGGCTGCACACGGGGGGGGGGGGGGGGGGGGGGGGGGGGGGGGGCGCACAGGCTGCACACGGGGGGGGGGCGCACAGGCTGCACACGGGGGGGGGGGCGCACAGGCTGCACACGGGGGGGGGGGCGCACAGGCTGCACACGGGGGGGGGGCGCACAGGCTGCACACGGGGGGGGGGCGCACAGGCTGCACACGGGGGGGGGGGGGGCGCACAGGCTGCACACGGGGGGAGCACAGGCTGCACACGGGGGGGGACGCACAGGCTGCACACGGGGGGGGACGCACAGGCTGCACACGGGGGGGGGGGACGCACAGGCTGCACACGGGGGGGGGACGCACAGGCTGCACACGGGGGGGGGACGCACAGGCTGCACACGGGGGGGGACGCACAGGCTGCACACGGGGGGGGGACGCACAGGCTGCACACGGGGGGGGACGCACAGGCTGCACACGGGGGGGGGGACACAGGCTGCACACGGGGGGGACGCACAGGCTGAACACGGGGGGGGGACACAGGCTGCACATAGGGGGGGACACAGGCTGCACATAGGGGGGGACACAGGCTGCACACGGGGGGGGGACACAGGCTGCACATACGGGGGGGGACACAGGCTGCACATAGGGGGGGACACAGGCTGCACCACGGGGGGGACACAGGCTGCACACGGGGGGGGACAGGCTGCACATGGGGGGGGGGACACAGGCTGCACGGGGGGGGGACGCACAGGCTGCACAGGGGGGGGGGGACGCACAGGCTGCACACGGGGGGGGGACGCACAGGCTGCACACGGGGGGGGACGCACAGGCTGCACACGGGGGGGGGGGGACGCACAGGCTGCACACGGGGGGGGGACACAGGCTGCACACGGGGGGGGGGGGACGCACAGGCTGCACACACGGGGGGGGGACACAGGCTGCACACGGGGGGGGGACACAGGCTGCACATAGGGGGGGACACAGGCTGCACATGGGGGGGGGGACACAGGCTGCACATGGGGGGGGGACACAGGCTGCACATAGGGGGGGACACAGGCTGCACATAGGGGGGGACACAGGCTGCACATAGGGGGGGACACAGGCTGCACATGGGGGGGGGACACACAGGCTGCACATAGGGGGGGACACAGGCTGCACATAGGGGGGGGACACAAAGGCTGCACCATATGGGGGGGACACAAAGGCTGCACCATATGGGGGGGACACAAAGGCTGCACCATATGGGGGGGACACAAAGGCTGCACCATATGGGGGGGGACACAAAGGCTGCACCATATGGGGGGGGACACAAAGGCTGCACCATATGGGGGGGGGACACAAAGGCTGCACCATATGGGGGGGGGGGGCACACAGGCTGCACCATATGGGGGGGGAACGCACAGGCTGCACACGGGGGGGGAACGCACAGGCTGCACACGGGGGGGGACGCACAGGCTGCACACGGGGGGGGACGCACAGGCTGCACACGGGGGGGGACGCACAGGCTGCACACGGGGGGGGGGACGCACAGGCTGCACACGGGGGGGGGACGCACAGGCTGCACACGGAAGGGGGACGCACAGGCTGCACACGGAAGGGGGACGCACAGGCTGCACACGGAAGGGGGACGCACAGGCTGCACACGGGGGGGGACGCACAGGCTGCACACGGGGGGGGGGGGGGGGGGGGGCGCACAGGCTGCACACGGGGGGGGGGGCAACGGGGGGGGGGGGGCGCACAGGCTGCACACGGGGGGGGGACACAGGCTGCACATAGGGGGGGACACAGGCTGCACATAGGGGGGGACACAGGCTGCACATGGGGGGACACAAAGGCTGCACCATATGGGGGGGGGGGGGACACAAAGGCTGCACCATATGGGGGGGGACACAAAGGCTGCACCATGGGGGGGGACACAAAGGCTGCACCATATGGGGGGGGGACACAAAGGCTGCACCATATGGGGGGGGGGGGGACACAAAGGCTGCACCATATGGGGGGGGGGACACAAAGGCTGCACCATATGGGGGGGGGGACACAAAGGCTGCACCATATGGGGGGGGGGGGACACAAAGGCTGCACCATATGGGGGGGGGGGACACAAAGGCTGCACCATATGGGGGGGGGGGACACAAAGGCTGCACCATATGGGGGGGGGGACACAAAGGCTGCACACACGGGGGAGGCGTACAGACTGCACACGGGGGGCGGGACGCACAGGCTGCACACGGGGGGGGGAACGCACAGGCTGCACACGGGGGGGGGGGAACGCACAGGCTGCACACGGGGGGGAACGCACAGGCTGCACACGGGGGGGACGCACAGGCTGCACACGGGGGGGACGCACAGGCTGCACACGGGGGGGGGGGACGCACAGGCTGCACACGGGGGGGGGACGCACAGGCTGCACACGGGGGGGGGGGGGGACGCACAGGCTGCACACGGGGGGGGGGGACGCACAGGCTGCACACGGGGGGGGGGGGGCACAGGCTGCACACGGGGGGGGGGGGACACAGGCTGCACACGGGGGGGGGGGGGGGACACAGGCTGCACACGGGGGGGGGGGACACAGGCTGCACACGGGGGGGGGGACACAGGCTGCACACGGGGGGGGGGGGGACACAGGCTGCACACGGGGGGGACACAGGCTGCACACGGGGGGGGACACAGGCTGCACACGGGGGGGACACAGGCTGCACACGGGGGGGGGACACAGGCTGCACACGGGGGGGGACACAGGCTGCACACAGGGGGGGGGGGGGACACAGGCTGCACACGGGGGGGGACACAGGCTGCACAACGGGGGGGGGACACAGGCTGCACACGGGGGGGGACACAGGCTGCACACGGGGGGGGGGACACAGGCTGCACACGGGGGGGGGGACACAGGCTGCACATGGGGGGGACACAGGCTGCACATGGGGGGGGGGGGACCACAGGGGGCGGGGGGGGGGGACACAGGCTGCACATGGGGGGGGGACACAGGCTGCACATGGGGGGGGACACAGGCTGCACATGGGGGAGACACAGGCTGCATTGACAGGCATGGATAAAGTTGTTAATATTTTAATAACTTAATTGCATAAAACATTATTAATGTCATTTAATGAGATAATTTATGAGGGCGGGTTTAGGGGCGGGGCAGGGTAGGAGTTGGGCGGGGCAACTGGTGGCGAGTAACCCTTGAGGCCTGGCTAGTAGCTCAGGACTTGAAATTTTGAGCCCTGTATGATGTTGCTAAGTCTGTTTTGAACATCATGGATGTTTTGTTTCATTTGTTCCAAATCACGAATGAAAAACCATGATCTCACTGATCAGGATTTGTGCACTTGCACTGCTGAAGTGAGGCGATTTTCTTCTTCCACAACATCCACATCACCTAAAAAAAAAAACACCATGTATTAAAAATATGCAGGCATCCATCTATTACCTGAAACTGTGGTCTCAGACATTGACCTGTGGTCAACACCATTTCTACAACTTCCCCCAGTACTTCCTGCACATCAGCATCAACATCAACAGGGTGTGTGTTGAGTTGCCTTTCTTCAGTATCTTCTGGATGTGCAGGGTTACTGGTGTCCCCACACACCTCAGATGTCCATCTTCTATTCTCCCCTATATGAATACAAAAAAGGTATACTTATCAGACAGATATGTTACGCTAGAAATAGTAATAGAAAACATTGTTTGGAAATGTCTTCCAATTGTCATTTCATTATATTTTCAAACACATCTAGACAATCTAATGAACTTATTTTTCTCAAAATAGGCCTGAACAAATTAGTATTAGTGGTCAAACGAACCATGTTTAATGTCCCACGAACGATTCCTGAGACCACGAACATAAAACTTGGCATTTTAAACTATACAACAGTAAAGAAAAGCACATGAACCAGCACAAAAGAAATAATAGGAACACACGACAAATACTTACTTTTTCGCAGCACTTTCCTTATCTTTCTATACTGATCTTCCTCTCTCAATTTAATGTCTGACCAGCATTTTCTCAACAGATCCTTGGATCGTTCTACCCCAAAAATCCTCTGCAGACTTCTCACAACTTTAGCCATAATCTTGGCCTTTGACATTTGGGTTTCTGTAAGGTCCATGATTCCCATCATAGTCTGTCCTCTTTAAGATGTCCACCATCTCCATTTATTCAAAATTTGAGGCCATATACCTGCATCTCCTCCTGGATCTGGATGTTTATTGCGCCGGGCTTTCGTTGTTGCTGCTCACAGCACACACCTGCTGTCTCGCTGCCATTTGCTCTCCCACTGCCCCGAAAGAGAAGAGGCGGGGAATACACTAGAAAGGACAGGGGCGGAGTTTCACGCATACGCAGTGTATATAAAGCCATAACACGCGGTCGATGTAACGGACTTGGGTACAGTGGAGGACGGAAGATCGTTATTGTGCAAAGGAACGTTGAAACGAAGGTACAATTGTAAATTGGAGCATCAGTGGTTAGTGGCCTATACTGCTTATAGATTGAGGACTATTTTGGGACAAGATTATGAGAGTTTAGCCTGATATTAGGGTTTGCCTTGTTTTGTGTCTTGCAGATAAAATGGTGGATACATTTACTGCTCCTGACTTCCTCTCTGACTTTATCCAACAATACCGGGAGCTGCCATGTCTATGGCAAGTTAAATGCAAGGTTTATTCCAACAAAATCAAGAGGAAGGCAGCGATGGAGAAACTGTTGGTGAAGCCTGCGTATTCCATGGCAGACATTAATTATTTGAAGGCCAAAATTGGTAGCCTACGGAGCACATATAAATAGGGTGCGCAAGAAGGTCCAGGATTCCCAGAGATCTGGAGCATCAGTAGATGACATATGTCCCCAGGCTGTGGTATTACCACAGCCTTGCGTTTTTTGTCAGACCAGACTGAACCCAGGCCATCGCTCTCAACACTTCCTTCCACATAAGCTGAGGCTCCTGAGGTCCACCCTCTGCCTTCGACACAGGAAAAAGATGTGGCGGAGCCCAGCTTGACCCAGGTATAGCATTGTTGAACATATTTGTGGGCAAAATTTGAATGATGTTAACTATATGTTATTGATCCCAAATTTCTGCTTTAACAAAGTGGTTTACATATCAATAGACAGTAGTGGCCAAAAATGATTGTGACAACAATGAAAAATGCTGGTGTCAGAATGAGTCTTTTCTGTCACGTTCCGGGTACGGCGGGGAACAGGAGGTGGATCCCCTATGCCAATGGGGCGATAGCACGGGTTGTATTGGAGGACCGGTTCTAATGTTGCTACTGGTTTTCACCAGAGCCCGCCGCAAGGCGGGATGGACTTGCAGCGGCGGTAGCAACCAGGTCGCGTCTTCCAATAGCAACTCGACCCCACTGACAGCTGAGACAGGCGCGGTACACAAGGATTAGGCAGAGGCAAGGTCAAACGTAGCAAAGGGTCAAGGCAGGTGGCAAAGGTTCGTAGTCGGGGGCAACAGCAAAGGTCTGGATACACAGAAGGAGCAAAACACACTAACGCTTTCACTGGGCACTGAGGCAACACAAGATCCGGCGAGGACAGGAAGGGGAAGTGGGTTTTTATTAGTTTTGGGTGGAAAACTGTAATTGGGCCAGGCACCAATTGATTGTGCGCTGGCCCTTTAACTGGAGGAAGACTCGCGCGCGCGCGCCTGGGGAGCGCACACGCCGACGGAAGACTGCAGGGGACAGGTGAAAGGAGCGGGATGCGATCCCCGGGCAGACCGTGGATCGCATCCCGGAAACAAAGCAGTGCCTGCGGTCAGGGGAGCCGACCGAGGCGCTGCAGGGAAGAGAACGCCGTGAGCGCTCCGGGGTGGAGGAGGTACCCGGAGCGCTCGGCGTTACATTTTCTATAAGTTAACATTCAATTTGCAAAAGTCATGAGTTCAAAATTGTGTGATTGATGAACAAAAACCTAAAACTATGTCCCATTTTCATACACATGAAAGTCTCAGCCAAAGCCAAGAGGAGGCCGTGCCAAGCAGCCAGACTGAATGCCAGGTTCCTTCCCTCCACCCTCCAACAAAAAGGGCCAGGAAGTCCAGAAACCTGGATGAGGCCACAGCTGCCTTTCTCCGGCATGCAACAAGTGCGATTAGCATGGCCCCTGATTCCCAGTAGGTTTTGGTTGCATGACAGGCAACAAACTAAAAGATGGAGGAGGACCAGCACATTAAATGCGAAGAAATCATCCTTAAGGTCCTGAACAAGGTAAAGAAGGGCCAAATCTCCTCTAAAACGCACCTCTGCAAATTTGACCATTCTCCTCCACCACCAACACAACAGCCACCCCACCCATCACAGCAGCATGGCGGAACATGGCCAATGCAGCAACACCCCCAACAAGGCCACTGGGCTGGGGATTACCACCACTATAATTTATAATTTTATTTTGGTTTAATTTGATTTATTTTTATTTTTGTTGCAGAGAATGCATTTTTGATTAAATTTCTTTAATTTGTGTTAAAGGAAGTGTTGAGAGCGATGGCCTGGGTTTGGTCTGTTAAAAATCACAGGCTGTTGCAAGACCCCAGCCTCGGGATATATATGTCATATGCTGCTGCTCCCGATCTCTCGGAGTCCAGGACCGTATTGTGCTCCCTATTAAATGGACTCCTCAGGTACCAATTTTGAAATTCAAATAATTGATGTCTGCCCTGGGGTACAAACGCTTCACCAATTCCAACTGTTTCTCCATTGTTGCCTTCCTCTTGATTTTTATATGACCTTGTGCTCCCCATCGAATAAAACATTTTTTGTTTGCAAAATACTTTATTTGTTATTTGTTTTACTTAAAAAAAGGACAGTTTGTGAGTAGGCAAGTACATTTCAAAAATACAATGACAAATTAACAATGGACATCTTGTATCTTTGAGCTTTAAAAATAAGAGATAATAATGGTGTTGTGGTAACGACAGAAAAAAAAAGAAAAAATTATATTCTTGAGATCACTAGAAAGAAAAAAATGAAATACGTTTGTCAGAACTGTGATTACCAAAGCAGCTTCATTATTATACCATTATAAAGAAGAAAATACGCTGCATTTCGAGATTTCATAATTTGCAGCGTCACAAATGTGATATCTCCATTACGAACGTGTCAGGTCACCTGAGAACAGGTGACAGGTGCACTCTGTAGGAGTAGGAAGTGCACCGCTAGGTAGTGGACCTTAGGACTGACTGCTGCGGATTGTACCCAGGGAGATTCAGGACACAGGTCTACTGGATCACTAACACAGATCCCAGTGGGAGCTAGAGCATAGATTCCACAGGGTGCGGAGTCTAAGAGCCAGCAGGTGTTCGCCAGAGCCTCCAGTGGTGAGGATGGACTTCGCTGCAGTCTGGCTCCAGGTTGCGGCCCCTAGGGTCTCACAGCTCACGCTCACAGTAGACTACAGGAGAAGGAAGCAGCAGGCAGGAACGACAAGGATAGTAAGGGGATAAGGCAGAGGTCAGGGTCACAGGCAGACAGGAACAACAGAGTACACGCCAAAGGTTCAGGGTCACAGGCAGACAGGGATGGTCGGGGACATGCCAAAAGGTCAAGGTCACAAGCAGACAGGAATCGTTGAGAACACGCCAAGGTCGGTAACGGAGACAAACAGAGCACACGGCAAGCAGAAAACAGGAAGCCGAACACAATGGTTGATCAGCACCACTGGCTTGCAGTGCACAGGTTAATATAGGGTTCCCTGATAGTGCCTGGTGTGGAGCCATGCTTAGAGGAGAGGTTATAAAAACCACCAGGTGGAAGTGGCTGGCCTCTTAGTCTGAACACATGAGGAGAGGTAAGCAAACAGAGGAAGATTACTGCATAACCATGACAGTACGCTAGTTTTACAAGACTTAGCGCTTCCGGCTCATCCTTGCTTCCGACTTTGGACATTTGTCCGATGGACTTATATACACACGATTGGAAAATGCAACAACACACATTTGTTGGCGGAAAATTTGAAGACATGCTAGCCAACATTTGTTGGCGGAAAGTCAGACAATTGTCCGATGGAGCATACACACGGTCGGATTTTCCACCAACAGTCTAATATCGAACATTTCCCGTCGGAAAATTCAATCGTGTGTACGGGCCTTTAAATTTAGATGTTAAATAATTTTTAGCTAAAATTTTAGTTGATTGCTGTCTTGTTTTCATGAGTCCTGATGAAGCCACTATAACTTGCCAGGCATACTAACATCTATTGACGTATAAATACAGTGATTCTTATGAGCACTGCTTTGTAACTGTTTTTAACCAGCAAGATACATATATCTTATATACGTTTTTTAACCTTTGTTATTTAATAAAAGTCTAAGATCTTATTGATAATCTTTATACTCCTTTTCTGGCTTATATAGTCCGAATCTTTTCTTTTTTGGTTTCCAAATTAAAACAAAATGGATGATGGCCAAGATCGATACTAAAATAGTAGGCATTAGACTACTACACTTTCTTCCACCTGCAGTGTGTCTGCCTCCCCACCCAATCGGGGTTTATTACAGTTAGAGAAGCCAGTGGTATCAAACAAAAACCAGAGAAATTTCCAAGCTCAACTTACAGACCAGCCTGCGACCAACCAAATTGACCTAACCGTATGCGTTAAAAACAGGGTTTTAGTCTGCACACATTTGCGAAAGCTACAGGCCCGTCAAGGCACCCCATTTTCTGTAGTCCCAAACTTTTAACAGTCTCTACAGTGAAAACACATACATTTTCATGGATAGGAAGAGGGAAGGTAAACTGGAGGGAGCCTACTTCTCAATGGCACAGGGGCACACACACTGAACACCCAGCACATATAGCACCATGGCAGCAAAGGCTTTGATGCGTTACCTGACCAATATAATAGTTAGTGACCACTTGTTTCTAATTCACTAAGAGCCCTCCATTTGACTCTTTGGGGCAGTACATAACAATCACATCCTTATGGTCTACTCTTGTCCGTCAAAGCTGAAAAGGCGCTTGACAGGGTTGACTTGGCCTTTCTGGAGGAAACTTTAATTTCCTTAGGACTGGGCCCCAATTTGTTAAACTGGATCCTGATCTTATACAGTGCACACTCAGTACACAATTCATTGTGTTAATGAATATACAATATATTCATGATGTCTCCAGTCTACCCAATGTGTTTCTGGTTTAAACACCTTTCTTCAGGGGTATTGACAGGGAGAAAGTATATATTTATTCACTAATTCTATTGATCGAAGACATAACATTGTAAAGAACAGTACAGGTATAAAAATGTAAGACAATCACTTGTGTTTATAGTTATAAAATCACATTAAGTTGTCTGTCAGCTGACAGAAAAAAGCGTAGCAGGGTATGTTTCTGGGAGGCTATGGAGCCAGGGAGCATTGATAATAGCGCTATCTCTCTGGGGATGGCATCATTGGTCGATCAAATAGACTGCTGTATATGGTGAAGACCTGAGACCAGAGGGGCTGTATGGCTGTGCAATTCCACCATATATGGAGGTAGTTTCCCTCCACAGAACCGCATCTCCAGCATGATGGAGGTACGGATGGGAAGATTTTATTAAGAGATTGAGGATCCCTGTACCACCTAGATAAGAGTTTAAAATCCTTATCCTGGGTATAGCAGGGTATAGCAGGAGATTGAGGATTTATGGGTGAAGTAGAATGACTTTTGCCAGTCGATTATTGAGAGATCCCTTCCCAGGTCCGTGGCCCAGCTCCTGGTGTAAGAGGGGGGTTGATCATGTATCGGTGCGTGTTATAATTTGTAGATGGTGGAGAGCAGGTGTCTGGGTGTTTTTGAGAGCGCGCACAGCTGTTCGTATCCCGTTAGAGATTTTTGGATTTGGGAGGAGAATAAATCTGAGCAAAAGGAGGAGATTTGCAGGGCCATGAGCCAATTGCCTTGGTCCCCTGGCAGAACAGGTGTTCCCAAAGTTGGGTTTGCCAATGGCCATGACGACCGAAGGTATGGGCCTATTTTGCTAGCTCCCATTCCCTGAGGGAGAGCAGGGTGATCGAATAGTGATGTAAGTGGCGAAGGGTCTGAGGACAGTAACAATGTTAGTCCGTGTTTGTACCAGAGGTGTAGCGCGGCGATTGTCAGCGGGGAGGAGGTGGAGAGAATGTTTAGCTTCTGCCCATATCCCCATAGTAGTGCCCGGAGGTCTGGTGTGGAAAGAGCTTGTTCCACCATTGTGGAGGCTTTAGTGAAGGGCCGGGGGAACCACTCCAGCATCCTAGATAGCAGTGTTGCCCTATGATACAGTTCGAAGTCTGGGAGGCCCACGTATGTTAGTAGCGTATGGCGGATATGAGACCTTCCCTGATGCCAGATGAAGCGTATGGTCATGGATCGCAGGGATTTAAAGAAGTGTTTGGGGACAGAGATAGGCACAGTCCGAAACGCATTAAGTAATTTGGGAAGGGTATCCATTTTAATAGTATTAATGCGCTCAAACCAGGGTAGTGGCGTTAGGTTCCAAGTGTCCAGTTCCTTCCTAAACTGAGTGAGCAAAGAAAGGTAGTTCAGGGTATAGAGATTCAAAAGATTGGATGGGATCGTTATCCCAGGTAAGAAATGCCCGTGGAGCCCTATTGGAAGGAAAAGATGGTCTTCACTTGGGCAAGTGTAGTAGGTGGTAAGGAGATATTAAGGGCTTCAGTCTTGGACATATTTAGTTTGAAATTGCTAAATTCCCCAAATCTGTGAAATTCGTGCATCAGGGAGGGACGTGTGTGGATGTTGAATATACACTAAGAGGTCATCCGCATAGAGTGAGCGCTTGTGGTCGGTGGATGGTGTCAGAATCCCTGCTATATTTTCCTTCTGTCTGATGGCCAATGCTAGATGTTCTATCTCCAGAACGAAAAGTAGAGGGGAAAGAGGGCATCCCTGGTGGGTACCATTAGAAATGTAAAACGGGGTAGATGAGGAGTAATTGACTAAAACAGAAGCTGAGAGGCAGTAGTATAATGCCATTACCTTGGATACGAAAGCAGGGCCTAGTCCTATCTGTTCTGGGGAAAGGCGCAAGAACTGCCAGTTGACCCGGTCAAATGCCTTCTCTGCGTCAAAGGACAAAAAAGGCATGCTTTCAGGTTATGGTCGCTGAATGTAGGAGATAGAAGTATGGTTTTAGAGGTGTTGTCCATGGCCTCCCGGCCAGGGACAAACCCCATCTGAGCTTTGTGGATAATTGCAGGTAGTAGAGGGGAGAGGCGGTTCGCCAGAACTTTTGCGAAAAGCTTAACATCCAAGTTAAAGAGGGATTCCAGCTAATTTTTTTTTTTAAAAGTCAGCAGCTACAAATACTGCAGCTACTGACTTTTAATAAATGGGCACTTACCTTTCCTGGAGTCCAGCGATGTCGGCAGCCGAGGCCGGGCAATCGCTCGGCTCTCGGCTGCTGCCGGCACCATTCTCGTGAGGGAATCAGGAATTGAAGCGTTGCAGCTACACTTCCCGGTTCCCTACTGCGCATGCGCGAGCCACGCAGCGCAAATGGGAATGGTCAGCGCTGTCTCTGGGACCCGTGTGTGTCCCAGCAGACAGCGCGCCGGGAAAGGAAGAGGCATAGACTCCCGTGCCCAGAAGTGGGTGCAAATACCTGTCCTAGACTGGTATCTGCACCCCCTCCTCCCTGAAAGGTGCCAAATGTGACACCAGAGGGGGGAAGGGTTCCAAAAAGCGGAGGTTGAATTTTTGTGTGAACCTACGCTTTAAGCAGGGAAATCGGTCGGTAACTACTGCAGAGAGGGGTCTTTGCCCTGTTTGGAGATGGCGGAAATCATGGCAGATAGGAGGTCTTTAGAGGGGAGATGGGAGTCGTCTACGGTATGTGGTTGAACGCTGCGACTAAAAGTGAGGTAAGGGACTGGGCGAATGATTTGTAGAACCTAGGGGAGAACCCGTCTGGGCCTGGGCATTTACCAGATTTCAATCCCTTGATGGCAGACAGGAATTCAGATCCTGTTAGAGGGTTATCTAGGTCTGTGGACTCAGTGGGGTCTATTTGTGGCAAAGCAGTTTCCCAGATATAATCTTGCATGTCGGATAGATGTGGGTCTCCCTCGGATGTCTGTCTGGTCCGTGTGGGTAGGTTGTATAGTTCGGAGTAATAATGTTGGAAGGCGCTTGCTATTCCCTGGGGATTACTAATCTTCTAATGGGCCGACGTGGGGAGCGAGGGTGGAGAACCCTTGCAAGATGTTGTCCGCATTTGTTAGTGGAGATATAGTGATGGTTACGTCCCTTGACCCTGGCTATGAGGGAGTGGGCATCTAGGATGTGGAGTAGCTCCCTACAGGCATTCGAGAGATCCACATATACTATGGGATCTGGGTTTTGTTTGCGAGTCTGTTCCAGTGTGTGTATAGTGGTCAATTTTGTGATGTCAGCGGTCCTGGCTTTTTTTTAGGCGAGATCCGTGTTGAATGAACGTCCCTTGAATTCATGCATTTTAAAGCTTCCCATTTAGTGAGGGGATTGGTGTCGTTGTTTTGATGGTTTTGTATGAAGTTGCGAATTGTCTGCTCAATAGCTGCAATGCTTGGGGTGTCTTTCAGTAGGTTGTCATTTAAGCGCCAGGAAAATGATTTACGAAATTTGGGGGGGGGGTGGGCTAGGCTTAAAAGTGCGGGGGCATGGTCAGACCATAGCATGTTGCCGAGGGATGACTTGATTGGAAGGTCTAACAGGGATAGGGAGGCCAATAAATAATCAATACGGCTATAGGACATGGGCAACGGAGTAACAGCTGTAGTCTCGCTCAAATGGATGTTGCACTCGCCAAACATCAACAAGTTGAGGGGAGTGCAAGAGTTATTTTGTGTGTGTGTAAGAGTGGAGTGTGGGATGGATGACTTACCGGAGGAGGTGTCCACGGCTGGAGAGAGAGTCACTTTGAGATCTCCACCTAGAATGAAACAGGGGCCACCAAAAGAGAGTAATCTGTCCAGCTAAACCTGTTTTTAATGCATACTGTTGCACAGGTTAATTTTGGTTGGTAAGCAGACTGGTTGGCGAGTTGAGCTGGGAATTTTCTCCGCCAACGGGTCTAGATATGGTGCCGTATGCCCACGCACAGACAGGGTGCCACTGCGCAGAGACCAGGCTTTTGGGAGGTTACATAGTAGGTGAGGTTGAAAAAAGACACAAGTCCAACCTGTGTGTGATTATATGTCAGTATTACATTGTATATCCCTGCATGTTGCGGTCGTTCAGGTGCTTATCTAATAGTTTCTTGAAACTAATCAATGCCCCCTGCTGAGACCACCACCTGTGGAAGGGAATTCCACATCCTTGCCGCTCTTACAGTAAAGAACCCTCTACGTAGTTTAAGGATAAACCTGTTTTCTTCTAATTTTAATGAGTGGCCACGAGTCTTGTTAAACTTCCTTTTGCGAAAAAGGTTTTAGCGCTATTGTGGGGTCACCAGTATGGTATTTGTATATTGAAATCATACCCCCTATCAAGCGTCTCTTCTCCAGAGAGAATAAGTTCAGTGCTTGCAATCTTGCCTCATAAATAATATCCTCCAGACCCTTTATTGCTTTGTTGCCCTTCTTTGTACTCGCTCCATTTCCAGTACATCCTTCCTGAGGACTGGTGCCCAGAACTGGACAGCATAATCTAGGAGAAGTTATTGCCTTGCTTAGCTTAGTATCGTCCGCAAATTCAGAGATTGAACTGTTTACCCCATCCTTCAGGTTGTTTATGAATAAATTAAATAGGATTGGTCCCAGCACAGAACCCTGGGAGACCCCACTACCCACCCCTGACCATTCCGAGTACTCCCCATTTATCATCTCCCTCTGAACGCGCCCTTGTAGCCATTTTTTAATCCATGTACTCACCCTATGGTCCACGCTAACGGACCTTATTTTGTACAGTAAACGTTTAAGGGGAACTGTGTCAAATGCTTTTGCGAAATCCAGATACACCATGTCTACGGGCCTTCCTTTATCTAGTTGGCAACTCACCTCCTCATAGAAGGTTAGTAGATTGGTTTGGCAAGAACGATTCTTCATGAATCCATGCTGATTACTGCTAATGATACCGTTCTCATTACTAAAATCTTGTATATAGTCCCTTCAAGAGTTTACATACTATTGATGTTAGGCTAACTAGTCTAATTCCCAGGGATGTATTTTGGGCCCTTTTTAAATATTGGTGCTACATTGGCTTTTCTCCAATCAGCTGGTACCATTCCAGTCAGTAGACAGCCAAGTAATTGCCAGACCATTGTTCCCAATTTTTACTGACAGAGTTCCCCAGTTACCCTTGGGTGCAAGCCATCTGGTCTTGGTGATTTATTAATGTTAAGTTTCTCAAGTCTAATTTAAATTCTGTCCTCTGTTAAACATGGAGGTGCTTCCTGTGATGTGTCATGAGGATAAACACTGCAGTTTTGGTTACTAAAGCCCCCCCGATTCCCTCGTGAAGACTGAGGAGAAGAATAAATTCAATACCTTCGCCATCTCCCCATCCTTTGTAACCAGATGTCCTTCCTCATTCTTTATGGGGCCAATATGGTCTGTCCTCCCTTTTTTACTGTTCACATACCTAAAGAATTTCTTGGGATTTTTTCTGCTCTCCTCCGCTATGTGTCTTTCATGTTCTCTCTTAGCCGTCCTTGTTGCACCCTTACATTTCTTGTTGCATTCTTTATAAACTCTGAATGCTGATAATGATCCCTCAACCTTGTATTTTTTGAAGGCCTTCTCCTTTGCTTTTATATGCATGGTTACATTGGCGTTAAGCCATCCAGGACTTTTGTTCGCTCTTTTAAATGTATTACCCAATGGGATGCATTGGCTAATGCCCTTATTTAATATGCTCTTAAAGCAAACCCATCTCTCGTCCGTGTCCTTTGTTCCACGATTTTATCCCAATTTATACCTTCTAGTAAGGTTCGTAGTTTAGGGAAGTTGGCTCTATCCCCACACATGCACGAACAGCGACTAATAGGACCAACTGTTACTGAAGCGCACGGCCCCGCCCCATGCGGGAATTGGAACCATTTAAGGAATCCCAACTTTAGAGATCAGGAAAAGACTATTAAATCTCCCCTAGACCAATTGGTCAAGGCAATCCCAACTACAAAAGAACGTAAATTTGGAGGGATAAAACCACTTTCCAGGAGGCATAAAAAAAAAACGATATCACGATATACGACAAGCAATTCTGGTGGAACAAAATATTGATAAGGGTTCTAAGTCTTCTCTTAATTCCTCAATGTCTTCATCCTCACAGTAATCTTCTGGAAAGAAAAAATGCCAGAAAAAAACAAATAGAGATCATCGGGTGTTGGAACACAAAGTCATAAAAATGTATGTGGAGGTCAACTCTTCTGCACAATCTTCTATTTTTCCCTCTATGGGATCTTCTGGTGCACAAGTCACAGGTAATGCACGTGGTGGCCCTCCTGGGCAACTTCAGAATAAGCTTTCTTCTAACACTAATACACACCCCCTAGATGGGGATTTAATCAATGTTACCACTGATTTTGTAGAACACATTCAGGAACATAACACAGTGTAGATCATTTCTTCTGAAGCAGTTGCGGATCAATTGAATATAATCAATTTTCAGACCATATACTGTCCTCAATTGCTATCAAAAGGTCTAAGATTTTGTCCACAGTCAGATCTAGATAAATTTTAAATCGAAGATTTACAGCTATTCTCAAAAGTCTTCATATCAAATATATGAACATTAATCAGGGCAATCAAAACCAGTCAATGATAGGGCCCTTGACAATTTGGTAAGCCTCCTAGAGGAACAAGATGACATTGATCTGATTGATCAGTTGGACATAGAATCCCTCCTATACAAACAAATAATCAAGCTGTTGGTACAACGCTACAGAAAAAATAAAAATAAAAAATATCCCCCTCTGTTCATCAGATGAACCGAGAGGAAAAGGCCCTGGCGGGGCAATAGCCACACGTTTTCACTAATCTGGGAGCTGGTAAGCGAGCATTTCTAGCGGTGGTGGAATCATTTTGAACAACACAGTCACTTTACTTGTCTGCTTGTCACCTACCTTTATGGACTGCATCTATTCATATATTGGATTTTCGTTGAACAACCTCAGAACCATCTTTGGTTGAACGTTTTTCTTTTTTACAGGTTCCTTCTTGGACAAGAATACACACTATTTATACTCACATCGCACTTTTCACTTATGGGGTGATGTTTTGCTGGCATTTAATTTTTTGTTAGTATATTTTGTGTACGTACAGTAAATTTTTTGCATGTTTGTTCTAAAGAGCATCGTTTATCATCATAATAGCACGATTGATTTATGTAATTTTTCAAGCGCAACTTTTTAAATTTTTTCTACCAGACAATTAGTGTTGAATACAATCTAATTGCAACAATATGCAGATACACCAGGCGATCACTAATTGCAAGGTTGGTGCCATACACCATACAATCCTATTGTATGCAATCTGTTTGCTACGATAACCAGATAAACATATTCACCAGGCGATTGGTGTTTGGCGATTGGTGTTTTAAAAGTGCAGTGCTTGATTGCTATCATTGAATCGTCGTTCAACTTCTTTTAGGCATACATTTCCTTCTGAATGGAATATGATCTCTATAATGTACTTAGGAATATATCGAACATCTGATCTTTATGAGGAAAAACTATGTCCCCCTGCTTAAGACAATCTGACAAGGTCTGGATGGTTGAAAATAAGCCACTTTTACATGGTTAGGTAGAATATTATAAAAACCAAGAGTTCTGTTTCTCCTGCAGATGGTACATATTATGCTTCTAAAAGTTTTCTTTACTTGCATAAAACAGATTACATCTTTCACATTGAAAAACACAAAACCTAAACTGGCCCACCATATTCTCACAAGGGCTAAATTAAAAGGCAGCCTGAGCTTACCTAATTTGAACAATGGGACTGTGGCTTTGACAAAAAACTCAGTTGGAGACATGCGAATTGAAAGGTCTAGGCAACTCCAGAAAAATCTAAAGCCTATTTTTTTTTTATTCAGGGCTGAACGAAAAAAAAAAAAAAAAAAAGACAGTTCGAGGAGCCACTGTACTAACCATGCAATGTTTGTACAGCAAGCTCCCCTGCTGTGCTATTGTGTTCTTACAGAGGTACGCCCTCCCAGCCATGTCATGGGTCCTTCAACCTTTTAGAAGTCTCTTGGACACCACCCCCCTACTACTCATAACTTGAGACTATGGGACAACCTTTAAAAAAAAAAAAAAAAAAACTTGACATGAGTTGTCTGAAATTTCTTAAAGCAGGAACATTGTGCAAGTACAAGGGACTATTGTTCCCAAAGAATCTTGAGTCAGTGTGGATCACCTATAGTTTCTTAGGGAGTGAAAGAATGCAACAGAGTGTCCCTTGTCTGAATCTCAGAGAAACACCATTCTAAAGCCGATACACACCTCCAGTATCTACTCTAAAATGGAAGAAACATATTATAAACTGCTATGAGGTGGTTTAGAGTCCCTAAAACACTAGCTCTAGCAAATCCCTCCCTTGGACTCTGCAAGGTGTTGGAGAGGATCTGGCCTATGTTTACATCTCCATATATGGTAGGAGCGTTAAAGTTGTACAAGATATCACCACAGTACAGAGTAATGATGATCCAGTGCAATATTTACTGCATGCTGCCTCAATTTCTGTTGGTGTTAAAGAAAAGTGTATTTCCCCACTTAATGCTGCCAAAAGTCTAATCCTGATATTTTGGAAACAAACTCAGACGCCCACAACTGAGAACTGGATTAAAATATTAAATTCTCTCTTGAAAGCGCAGCAAAAACTTTGTTCATAAATGTTGGATTTTACAATTCATGTTCTGTTCCTATAAATATATGGGTAACATATAACACCCTTTCCTACAATTTGCTGATGTTAAGTTCTGAATATTGCCATTTTGTGTTTTTGGTGGAAATGTAAATGTATCTGTATACTTTCCTGGACCCTAACCCCTCTGAATATGGATAGTATATACAGTTCATGAGCAAATGTAGTAAATAATTAAATGCACAAAGGTGGCTAAAGCTAATTTATTACAAAGTACAAACAAAAATAATATATGCATAGAAAATTTGTTCATCATAGCACAAACAGAACATAAAATAAAGAGAGACGGTGTACAATTTATGCTGAAATTCCATCTTGTCATATCGGTGATTATTCGGCCATTTACAGATCAGTAGCTGGACCGCCCCATCCATACTCTTCCTCCTCGGAGCTTGTACTCCTTGCATGGGTAAACTTTCTGCGTAAAGCATCATGCTCATACTCTCTGCTGTGGAGCAACAAAAAAGTCACAGTGGCTAATTATCCTTAACAAAAGTATACCTTATTTTTATATTAAGACATATTTATGTGGGGACTGTTTTCAAATCCCTTTGTTGCATAACAAAAAGAAATTCATAAGATTTTGAAGAAAACCTCAGCTTTTCAGCAGACTCCTATTTTAATGAAGTTCTCGTTTAACCACTTATCGCTGGTGGGACGTCAGGGTTTCAGTGGTTATACCGAGATGATGCCTGCACCTGCTGTGAGATCAGAAACTGGAAGGGACGAGAATTTTGTCACTTCCGGTTTAATGTTTACAAGCTGTTACTGGCTTGTACAAGCATCTGATCATACCGATCTTGGTTTGATCTGATGCTTTGAAAGCCAGAGTAGACATCTGAGGTCTAAAACCCCAGATTTCTCCATAAAGGGGACCCATCATGCCTTTTGCAATCACAATGGATGTTGTTCATCTAGTAACACAGTTGAAAAAAAAAAGAATAAAGGGACAGTGGAAAAAAGTGTCCCTGTCCCCTTGTGCTCGCGTGCAAATGTGAATGCATACACAAGTCCTGCATGCATATCTAAATGGTGATTGCACCACACGTGAGGTATCTCTGCAAACGTCAGCTTTTAAAGTGTCACTTATGGAGATTTTTAGAAACGGTTTGGTGCTGTTCCAGGGGTGTACACAATTTTAAAGTGTGACATGTATGGTATCCATTTACTCGGTGTAACATTATCATTTATATTTTACCAAAAAAATAGTTATTATATTTGTTCGTGTGTGCACTAAAATTCATTAAAATTTTATTTTTCCAAAGAAATTGTCGTTGAAAAACCATTGCACAAATACCATGTAACATAACAAATAACCTACCATTTTATTCTCTAGGGCCTATGCTTAAAAAAAATATAAAATGCTTGGGGGTTTAAAAGTGTTTCTAAAGGTTTGGTTCTTTTTTTCTTAAAATAATAAACACATCACACTTACCTGCTCTGTGCAATGATTTTGCACAGAGCAGCCTAAATGCTTTGCTTCTCGGGTCCCCAACCAACGCTTCTGGGTCTTCCCCCGTGCAGAGCGACCCCATAAGCAAGCTGATTGCTCTGAGGGTAGTTGTGTGTGCTCACTCCCGAGTCACCTGTGTGTGTCTATGGGACTTTACCAAGTAACTACAGGCATGTTAGTTTAATTTCTATAGTTGGAAAAATACTGGAGAGTTTAATAAAAGATCACACACAAGTTTTTATTGCTTAAAATATTTTTGTTAAGCAATAATCAGCATGGTTTCATGAAAGACAGAAGTGGTAAAACAATGATTTATTTTTATGGAGGAGGTGAAGAACAAAGGACTAAGGAAACAAAATAAGTGGCTGTGTATATAGTATACTTGGATTTTGCAAGACTATTCCCCACACATTGTTTTACCATTTCAGTGTTGGCAGATGACACCAATCAATGCAGTAGGAGACTTCCTGACTTCCTCAATGCACTGTTTAAATGGGCAAGAATGTAACAAATGAGGTTTAATGTTGATAAATGTAAAAAGTTATGCACTTGGGAGCTCATATGTTTATGCATAATATATATTAGGGGGGGGGGAGTACAACTAGGGGAATCAATGGTGGAGATGGGTTTGGGCGTTACGGTAGATCTCAAGATGTGGCTGAGCCAGAGTTTTGTAAAGTGGCAGGATTATAGTTTTACCGCATGAGAAAATACCCTTTTTAATGCATGCTACTGGTCTGCTAGCCAGAAATGTGTCTCTCTGATTTTATTAACCAGACTTCTAGCATTTGTGTACATGCTGTCCCTCTGGCACAGAGGCAAAGTTTCACACTGGATTACTACAGATCTGGAAGAAATGCACAAAGCACATAGGGATTCAAGTAAGAATACACGACTCTTGTATTTAGACAATATTTACTTATCCCAGTGTTTAGCTTTAAAGCGGGATTCCACCCTAAAGTGGAACTTCCACTTTTCGGAACCCTCCCCCCCTCCGGTGTCACATTTGGCACATTTCAGGGGGGTGCAGATACCTGTCTAAGACAGGTATCTGCACCCACTTCCGGGCATAAACTCCCACTTTCTGTCCCGGCGCAATGTCTGCCGGGACACACACGTGTCCCGGCAGACAGCGCTGAAGATTCTCACTGCGCTGCGCGGCACGCGCATGCGCAGTAGGGAATCGGGAAGTGAAGCCGCAAAGGCGACACTTCCTGATTCCCTCACGAGAATGGCGCCGGCAGCAGCAGAGAGCCGATCGATTGAGCGGCCTCTGCTGCCGACATCGCTGGAACCTGTGACAGGTAAGTGTCCATTTTTTTTAAAAGTCAGCAGCTGCAGTATTTGTAGCTGCTGGCTTTTAAAAAAAAAAAAAAATTCAGGTACAGTCCCGCTTTAAGTATGGTTATATTTGTCTGGATAGCATAGCTCTTGCTATGTTTTTATGTTGTTTGTCTGCCCTTCTCTCCCCCTTTTTCTGTGTACAAAAGGGGAGAGGAGTGGCAGACAAACAACAGTGTTCCTTCCGTGTGTAGGGCAGCCCATGCACAATTCGTTTTTTTAATTTTTGTTCAACCAGCTGGTTGTGGATGGGGAAGCCACACCCACTGAGGTATTGTAGTCTGACTATACTGGTGGAAATTTTCTACCGATCGACTTCTGTACAACCAGACTGCCCATACATTCAGCCTGAGGTCAGATCAGGGTCCAGAAGCTACCATAACAGAGACACCCTGGTTCTCAGAGCCAGACAAATCAGCCTGTCCAGGATCAGAGCCAACTTGACCAATGTAAAAAAAATGTGTGTGCTGCAGGCTCAGGGGTTAAAAAAATTGCAAAGGGATACAGCTTTAAAGTTATCATCAAACCTGAAATTATGCAAAAGATAAGAGTTTCAGATCTCAAACTTCAAACTTGAAACTGAACCTAGGTGAACACCCTGGATGCTGAGGAAAGCCTGCAAGGGAGGACCACAAACTGGTGATGAGAGGGCCCCACGGCAAACAACAGGTAGTAGTGTTGTGTCCTCTGAGGGCAAGAAGTCCATTCCATCCCAAAATTTGTAGTCATGGATGAACACACTTAAAGCCTTGAGGTCTAGGATACAGCAGATCAGGGCCAAAACTAGGGGGGCCAGGGGGGAGCATGTGGCCGGCAAGTCTGGAGAGATGCTGGGGATGTCAGCGCAGTGACAGCTCAGCCAAGCAAACCAAGCAAACAAAAAGCAGCCGCAAAGGAAGAGTTCCATCACTGGCTTCCTCTGCTGGGCTCTGTATTAGATGAGTCATTAGTCAGATCCTGGCAGATAAGCCATTAGAGGAAGTCTTCTTTTGCTTTAAGCTTTGTTTTCTGGCAACAGTGATCGTCTGAGCTGTCACTGCATTGGCATCCCCAGCATCGCTGTAGAGGAGCCCGGGCCTGCCTTGTCCCTGGCAGCAGTGATAGTCACTGCATCTGTCTGGAGAAAGATTGTCAGCAAGTGAGAGAGGGATTACCCTTCTACAGGATTCCAGATGGTATCAAGCAGCCAGGTATTGAGCACCAGTGCCTCCCTATCCCTCTGAATGGCAATGCCCCTGATCTGCTCCTCGCTAAGCACCAGTGCCCCCTTTGGTCCCCCCACTAAGCACCAGTGCCCCCTTTGGTCCCCCCACTAAGCACCAGTGCCCCCTTTGGTCCCCCCACTAAGCACCAGTGCCCCCTTTGGTCCCCCCACTTAGCACCAGTGCCCCCTTTGGTCCCCCCACTAAGCACCAGTGCCCCCTTTGGTCCCCCCACTAAGCACCAGTGCCCCCTTTGGTCCCCCCACTAAGCACCAGTGCCCCCTTTGGTCCCCCCACTAAGCACCAGTGCCCCCTTTGGTCCCCCCACTAAGCACCAGTGCCCCCTTTGGTCCCCCCACTAAGCACCAGTGCCCCCTTTGGTCCCCCCACTAAGCACCAGTGCCCCCTTTGGTCCCCCCACTAAGCACCAGTGCCCCCTTTGGTCCCCCCACTAAGCACCAGTGCCCACTTTGGTCCCCCCACTAAGCACCAGTGCCCCCTTTGGTCCCCCCACTAAGCACCACTGCCCCCTTTGGTCCCCCCACTAAGCACCACTGCCCCCTTTGGTCCCCCCACTAAGCACCACTGCCCCCTTTGGTCCCCCCACTAAGCACCACTGCCCCCTTTGGTCCCCCCACTAAGCACCACTGCCCCATTTGGTCCCCCCACTAAGCACCACTGCCCCTTTGATCCCCCCACTAAGCACCACTGCCCCCTTTGGTCCCCCCACTAAGCACCACTGCTGAACTAAGCTTTTGCCCCGGGTGAAAGAATGTCTAGCTTCGCCACTGCAGCAGATGTCACCTTTGTGCTTCAAACTGTATCGAGACAGAAACTGAGGCAATGGCACCTTGCTTCAGGACCCCAACAAGAGGCTGGTAAAGGTCGGAAAGGCACTGTGGATACACTAGGAGATTGGAACACAGAAAACAAAGGGGGCAGGGAACAATTTAGACTGTAATGCTGAGATACCACCTCTTGTACCCAAGCATCAGAGGTGCAAGACTTCCACGTGTACTTATAGGCGAGAAGTGGGGCACACCTTCATGCTTTGGAGAGCGTCTTGGCAAAATGTTGCATAAAGTGCCAGACTTTTTGTGCTGACGGAGGGATGACCTTGGGGTCTTGATACAGAAGCAGAGTACAAAGGCACACTTTTGGTAAGAAAAGGTGGGGTGTCCTTATTAGGCTGATCCATACTCTTCTTAGCTTTCAGGAGGTGAGTGCTCTTAGTCCTTGTACTGTTCTAGAGAATTTCACCCAACAAAGCTCTAAAGAGATGGTTTCCCACAAAGGGCATACTGAGATAAGTCTTCTTACAGTAGAAGCCTGCTCTAATGTCCAACAGCCAAAGTGTTCTCTGCATATGAGCCAACATGAATTTGATGCAAGAAAGCAATATGCAACGTCCATCTGGACCGCGCAACACTCCATCTGCTGGTCCATGCCAGCATTGGTCAAATTTAGTTTAAGAGGCTAAGACTTGAAGCACTCAAAGAGTCTGGGACAGACGAACCAGGACTGGGTACAGAGTGTAAACCGGTAAGGCACAAATATAGTCTGAGACTGGGTTTTCAGCATCTTATCCTTGGGGTCGTTAATATAAAAAGCATCCACCACTGGACCAGTAATCATCTTGTTCATATGAGAAATTGTAATGTCAATAGCAGGAGGTATTGACTGCTTAACAAAATCTTCAGCTCATGGAGAAAAGGGATGTAATGTGCTTGGGAGGAAGAAACCACTTTTCAAGGTGTTTTTAATCCTCACAAATAAAAAAAAAAATCCATCAACAGTGGGTGATGAGGGAACACTTTAGTGGCCCGTGCATCTTGTAAGAGCCAAAGACCAGAACAAGAGGCTGGTAAAGGCAACATGATAATCCTTCGGGCTTCAAAGTGGTATGCAAGAAATTACTTGAGGAAAAGTTTGTTTAGGAGTAATGCGTGCAAACTGCAAATCTTCTGCGAAAAGTACCTGTTCAAGAGATCACAAGGGACTTAAGAGTCGGAAAGAGTCAGTGACTGACCACTTAGCAGCAGCCAGAGATTCAGGCAAATCTAGTTCAGACACAGATGTGAAGGCTGCAGCTTGGAAAATGTGACCTTTGCAGCTCAAATAGTTGAACAATTTGGGCAATGAACTCTATAACCAAGGCGAAAGATGGAAGAAACCCTTGACATGCCATCCAGTCATGCTGCAGTGACAGACCAGGCTGGAAAGAGGTCACATTCAAGCTTGGCAGGACTGTCACCGTGAGAACCACAAGCACGCTGCCTGGGAAAAAAGCTGAGCTTGATGAGCATTGGTGAGACTCCACTACTAGCAAAATCAATTCCAATCAAGTATCAGTTGTAGATTGAAGAGATTCACAAGTGTCACAAAGAAGGTCTTGAAGTACTGAACTAAGAAAAATAAATCCACACTTCTAAGGACAATACTAGCAAAAGCTAAAAAAAGCTTGGAGGTGTTATACCTTAGGGCTAGCTTACAGTTTAAGTTTCCTGTGTCTATCAATGGAGGAGAGAGCTTTGTTACTAGCAAATACCATAGTATATGCAAAGAGGGCAGTGTTAAAGTTAAAGCCTCTGATTACAGCACTCAGACAAGGCTTAGCACTGGGCTAAACAGCAACTGGTGATATAGCAGGGACCTTTGCCTTTGAAGAGGCCAGGCTGTATAACTAACTGTGGCAAACAGATAAAGTGAAAATAGCCTTCCCACTTCAAGGGAAATTTTGGCCAGGTGCTGGAACTGCAGCAGTTGTGACTATCCAAAACTTATGATCTCTAACAATGAGGGAGTTTTCATCACCTTGCCTGTGGGTCCATCATTCGGTCAGGTGTTGGGATGAAGGCAGCTGTGATGAATACCCACATCTAAGGGTTTGGTATAACACCTCAGTTGGCAAACAAGAGTATCCATCCAATGCAGCACTGGCCACCTCCAGAGACCACAGCGGAATAAACCAAAATTTAATAAAAAATTGTAAAACTTTATTAACCACTTAAGGACCGCCTCACGCCAATATACCTCGGCAGAATGGCATACCTGTACGTGTCTCTTTAAGAGCCCAGCCGTGGGTCGCGCGCGACCCGGTCCTGAGTCCGTGACCGTGGGACCAGCGGACCCAAGCGCCGCTGGTGTCCCGCGATCGGGTCACAGAGCTGAAGAACGAGGAGAGGTCTGTGTAAACAAACCTCTCCCCGTGCTTCCTAGTGACACTGTCACCGATCGTCTGTTCCCTGTCATAGGGAAAGACGATCAGTGACATCAGACGCCAAGCCACGCCCCCTACAGTTAATAAAAAAAAAACTTCCCTCCCCCCTAGTGGTTAACTCCTTCACTGCCAGTGTCATTTACACAGGAATCAGTGCATTTAAATAGCACTGATTGCTGTATAAATGACAATGGTCCCAAAAATGTGTCATGTGTTCGCCATAATGTCGCAGTCACAATAAAAATCGCTGATCGCCGCCTAGTAAAACTAGCATAAAAAATATTAATGGGGAGGGTGGTGGACTGGTGCAGACATGGAGAGCTCAAGGCATGGGTGGAATTAGAACAGCAAGTTAGTGAGATACCCTTGCGGAGAGCACCCTGGTGTATTGACAAAATACCAAGGGAAACTATGAAACACCCTACCATAGGGACTACATTACGTATTAGCTCATCTCTATTTCGAGATCCTAGGATTTCCTCGGAGGATTCACCGCTATTCCCAGTACTGGGAAATCCGGGGTTCCCTCCAGGGACAGAAGTAGGAGCTTTCAAAAACCTAGAAGACAAAGGCTTATTTCAGGTCTCACACTTTTTGCAAAGAGGGGCCTGGCCTACTATCGCGGTTCTTTCACAAAGGGGGGGGTCCCTTTGAGTTAAATATGTGGAGGGCAAGACAGATTAGGAACTTCCTACGGTCCCTGGGAGGAGCGGGAAAATATGATTGCCAACTAACGATATTTGAAAAATACTGCGATGGGCATGAACCGATCCCTCGGTTGATTTCCAAAATGTTTGGAATATTAAATACCCCACGGGAAGATTATGTACCACCCAGCAAGGCCAAGTGGGAAAAGGATCTCAATAGAACTTTTACCAAGGCCCAATGGGGGGATATTATACACATGTCCCAGAATACGTCAATTTGTACACGATTCCAGGAATTAAATTATAAGATAATGACGCAGTGGTATTATACCCCATCCAAACTCCAGAGATTCTATCCTGAAACCTCAGGTCAGTGCTGGAGATGCGGAGGAGAACTGGGAACCCTTTTCCACATACTTTGGACTTGCCCTAAGATTAAGCAGTACTGGGTAGATATACGTAGGATATCCCAAAAATGTACCGAAATAGAAATCCCAGAGGACCCGGCCTTTTTTCTGTTACACTCCTCTCAAATACCAAAACGGACCTATAAAAAATCTATTATATGCCATCTGCTCAATGCTGCCAAGGCAAACATCACTATAAGTTGGAAGGAACCTGATCCACCTTCTATATCAAGGTGGTTAAATAAAGTTAGGGAGATCAGGGCTATGGAGGACCTAATCTCATTTGGTCAAAACAAAATAGAGAGGTACAATAAAACCTGGGCAGGGTGGAACAGATTCATGGACTCGGAAGAAGGTAGGAGACTAAGGGAACAAGACACCAGAGAAGAGAGCTAGACGGAGGAGAGGAGGTAGGGGAGGTATTCCCAGACCGGAGGGATGAGGTGGAGGGGAGAGGAGATGGGGGAGGACCCCCCAAATTTTTTATTTTTTTTTAGGGGGGGGGGGGGGGGGGCGGTGTGCGTGGGAGTTAGGGTACAACGGAAATGAAGACGGGGGGGGGAAGAGAGACCCAAAAAAGGGGAATGAAAGATCTCGAGGGAAACCATTGGATGGCCATTAAATAAGACCAATAGGCCTGGGAAATAAAAGAAAAGGGTTTCAAAACGAGGAGGCTGATGAGAAGAGATAAATTATGTTTGAAATTAAGTTAGAAACGACGATTGTCTAATAATATATGTTAATTGTACTTGACTGGCCTAGAACGGCCGGTTAACCTCGTGCACGTGTTTCCTTGTTTTGTTGCTCTTTGTTTTCTCTTTCTTGCCGTACTGTATTTACTTCTAATGTTTGAGTGAAAAATCGAATAAAAATCAAAATATGAAAAAAAAAAAAAATATTAATGAAAATGCTATAAAACTATCCCCTATTTTGTAAACGCTATAACTTTCGCGCAAACCAATCAGTAATGGCCAATTGCGATTTTTATTAACCAAAAATATATAGAAAAATACGTATCGGCCTAAACTGAGGAAAAAAAAAAATTTTTTTTTAAATATATTTGGGGATATTTATTATAGCAAAAAGTTAAAAATATTGCATTTTTTTCAAAATTGTCGCTCTATTTTTGTTTATAACGCAAAAAATAAAAACCGCAGAGGTGATCAAATACCACCAAAAGAAAGCTCTATTTGTGGGAAAAAAAGGATGCCAATTTTGTTTGGGAGTCACGTCGCACGACCGTGCAATTGTCAGTTAAAGCGACGCAGTGCCGAATCGCAAAAAGGGGCCTGGTCCTTTGGCTGCAAATTGGTCCGGGGCTTAAGTGGTTAATAAATTTGTCTAAAACAGCTAAATAAGTGTTAATTACTTAAGTAGAAAATGACATCCATAATAAAGTTTACAATTTTTGATTAAATTCTGGTTTATTCTGCTGCAGTCTCTGGAGGTGACCGCTGCTGCAGGGGGTGGACACTCTTGTTTGTCGACCAAAGTTTTTTTTTTCGAGTTACATGGCTACATGAGACTACACGGTGTGAAATGCGGAATCCAGTCTTTTTATTGCTCCTTTTTTTTTTGTTTTTTTTTTAATTCACTTAGTACGACACCTACTGTAGCTTCAGCAGGTAAGACAGTGAGAACTATTATAGTTACATAGTCCGCATTTCACACTGTGTGTAGTCTCATGTAGCCATGTAACTTGTCGGCAAACAAGAGTATCCACCCCCTGCAGCAGCGGTCACCTCCAGATAGAAATATAATATCCAGGATTTGGTGATCTGGTATGAAAACCGCCAGCAGCAATTTATTGAAGACACAAAACTGAAAACAGCAGAACTGGGAAGATGTACAATCATCTTATAACTAAAGGCAAAACTAAGTTTTGGATAGAGTGAATAGGAATTAGAAGCCCTGGCAGATTTCTATTGTTGTCTGTACCACCATTAGGTAGATTCCCCCTCTCTATTTGTCCTGTTTACCATCATAATCAAAAGATAAAAGTAAACGAAAAATCCCAAAATGTGGGTTGTCCCCAGAATTGTAATAGAGGGAAATCATCCAATGGGGATACTTGTTTTGGTGATCTTGGGGGCCCCCCAAGGGATTCCCCTAATTTGCAGGGATTCACTCTCACTTCCTGCTTTGGCTAAGGGACAGGAAGTGTAGGTAAATCTCCCAATGGGACACAGATGGCAAAAAAAAACTGACAGGGGTTATAGCACTCCCTTAAAAAAAAAAAAAGGATGTGTTTTGGAATGCCTACTGGTTTGAAAAAGGAGCCAATAGGAGTTCCAAAACACATCACCATAGCAACCAGCCCGCCCCAGATGTGACATCACATCCTGCCTTTTGTCCCACAGTGGCTCTCCTCACCTCCTGGAATATCAGACTTGGTTTCCTCACTGACTACATGTTTGCTGTTACAAATAGCTCTTCTGGTGGATGGCTTGCATCCAATGTGGCATGGCATTAGATAAGCTCTTTGATTTTATATTTCTGTGAGTTTGCATTTGGCTTTTTAATCGTAATAAACCCATTGATGCTGCATTTAGCTGGCGTCCCCTTGTGTTCCTTTTTTGTAATTGCAGGAGATTTGTTCCTGTCTCAGGTGGAGCTGCCTACCAAAGTACAACACCCGTCCTATGGGATTTTTATGAACTTATGACCATTTTATGAAACTACCTATGCTACACAAGCATATCTTTACATTTATCTAGGGGGGTAGAGGCCAACTCATGTGGATGGTGCATTAGCATTTGTTTGCGCCACAATTTCAATTGTTTCAAAAGCATATAAAGTGTGCCCAATTATGACCAAAGGAGGGTAATAATTAGGTAAAAATGTCAGTAATGGGTGACTGGGTTGGAGGATAGTTTGCTCTTCTGACTGTACCTATTTGTAGTCTCGTGTATCAGCTCATTATCGGGAGGCTTCATCTCTGTTTCCTAAAATAGAAAAACACATTATATGTTCTATTTGTAAGAGGCAGACAACATGCATACAAAATAATTAGGTAAAACAGAATGCATTACAGTTTTGCCAATCCAAAATGTAAAAGTTCTTTCCCTGCCAGAGATTGAGAAAATTGAGAGAGGACTGTGAATTTAAATATTTTTCTCTTATTTGCCCAGAACAAATGTGAACAATGTCTTATCACGCTGCATCAGTATACCCCTTCTTACCTTTATGTGCTATACAAACTTTAGTATATTAGTCAGAGGGGTTTTTATCAAATTGTTGACTTGACAATTGAAACAGAGATTGTTTCTGAAAGAATCTCTGAAAGAAAATATTTGTCTATTTTCCCCTGGGTGAAATGCTTTCCAAAACACACAAGTACATATCTCTAGCAAAACAAAACAAATCCATTACTTGTCTGGCAGTGCAGAGTACCTGATTTTTGTCTGCCTCAGTTAAAGTAATTTTAAACCTTAAAATCTTTTTTTAATAACAAACATACTTACTTGCTCTGTGCATAGGTTTTGCACGCAGCAGACCTGAGCCTCCTTTTCTGGGGTTCCCCGCCGGTGTTCCTGGCTCCTCCCTCCTGCTGAGTACCTCCCCTATTAAGCCGCTCCTTTTATCCCCGCTTAATGGGAGGTGGGTGCTGCACTATAGACACTTACCCATAGAGTGGGTCCAGCCTTGTCCCGCTGAGGTCCTCTTATGCTCTTCCACTGCTTGGTCCCACGCCACCATGTTTTCGGAGGTCTTTGAGTGGTTCACTGGATTTTCCGGGTTTAGCAATGACACACCACTGGGCCCACCTCACTCCTCCTCAGTGAATTACATAGTAAGGCATGCCAGGAGGCACATCAAGCACAGTACATGTCATTTGCCTAGGCAAATGACATGTATTGGGGGCGGATCTAAACTATTTTTCGAAACAAACAAAAAAAAGGCTAAAAAAAACGAACAAAAACAAGCCGCTATATATAGGTCCAACTATTATCAAAACGCTTGAGCCTACCCCCAGAGGGAGAAGTGTTCACTTATGTCACAACAGTGGTGGAATCGAGGTGTATTGTTTATTTCAGGCTTTCCAGCCTAGGGGTGAGATGTGGGGTCTTATTGACCCTATACCTCACTGTAAAGGAGGACCTGTCATACCATATTCCTATTACAAGGGATGTTTACATTCCTTGTAATAGGAATAAAAAAAAAAATATTTTGGGGAAAAAAGTGTCAAACTAAAATAAAGTAACATGAACAATAAAAAAAAAAAAAAAAGTTTTTAAAGCGCCCCTGTCCCTGTGTGCTCGCATGCAGAAGCGAATGCATACGCAAGTCCCGCCCACATATGAAAATGGTGTTCAGACCATACACGTGAGGTATCGCTGCGAACGTTAGAGCGAGAAGAATAATTTTGGCAATAGACCTCCTCTGTAACTCAAAATATGTAACCAGTAAAAAAAATTTAAAGCTTTGCCTATGGGGATTTTTAAGTAGCGAAGTTTGGCGCCATTCCACGAGCATGTGCAATTTTTAAGAGTGACATGTTAGGTATTTATTTACTCGGCGTAAATTCATCTTTCACATTATGCAAAAACAT
Source organism: Lithobates sylvaticus (assembly GCA_028564925.1). NCBI lineage: Eukaryota > Metazoa > Chordata > Amphibia > Anura > Ranidae > Lithobates > Lithobates sylvaticus. The sequence continues at coordinate 412,219,057 of CM053026.1, forward strand.
TGGGCTAACTTTACGGTTTTGTTTTTTGTAAAGCACAAAACATTTTTTTTTTTTTAAAAAAGGCGGTCGAAAAATTGCTGCGCAAGTACCGTGCAAGATAAAAAGTTGCCATGACCACCATTGTATTCTCTAGGGTCTTTGCTAAAAAAAAACATATATAATGTTTTGGGGTTCTATATCATTTTCTAGCAAATAAATGATGATTTTTACATGTAGGAAAGAAATGTCAGAATTGGCCTGGGTGCTCCAGAACGCCTAAAGGTGCTCCCTGCATGTTAGGCCTCTGTATGTGGCCACGCTGTGTAAAAGTCTCACTCATGTGGTATCGCCATACTCAGGAGTAATAGCAGAATGTGTTTTGGGGTGTAACTTTTGGCATGCATATGCTGTGTGTGAGAAATAACCTGCTAATATGACGATTTTGTGAAAAAAAATAAAAATCTTGATTTTGCAAAGAATTGTGGGAAAAAATTACAACTTCAAAAAAAAAAACTCACCATGCCTCTTTCTAAATACCTTGGAATGTCTTCTTTCCAAAAAGAGGTCATTTGGGGGGTATTTGTACTTTTCTGGCATGTTAGGGTCTCAAGAAATGATAGGCTGTCAGTACTTCAGGTGTGATCAATTTTCAGATATTGGCACCATAGCTTCTGTACTCTAACTTTCACAAAGACCAAATAATATACACCAATTTGTACTTATTTTTACTAAAGATAAGTAGCAGTATACATTTTGGCCAAAATGTATCAAGAAAAATTTGCTAAATTGTATAACAAACTAAGAAAAAAAAATTTTTTTTACAGAATTTTCAGTCTTTTTTCTTTTATAGCGCAAAAAAATTAAAACCCAACAGTGATTAAATACCACCAAAAGAAAGCTGTATTTGTGTGAAAAAAAAAAAAAATGTCATATGGGTTGAGTAATTGTCATTCAAAATGTGAGAGCACTGAAAGCTGAAAATTGATCTGGTTATTAAGGGGGTTTAAGTGCCCAGTGGTCAAAGGTCTATTTTTTGACACCATGTATGTGGTGTAATACCATGTCACTTCAGTTTGGTCTACATGGATTGTCAATATTCACTTTAATCTAATGTTTATTTGAGCTATAAGAAATTATTTCATTATTTAGATCGCTGCATTTAACTAACACAGTAAGAACTTGGCTGAGTACCAGAATGACTGGAAAGTGCTTCGATGTCTTCTAGGAAATGCTCTCCCACCAGAACCAAGCATCCCCAATGTACCAATCAACTTCTCAGGCTCTCTTTCCAGTTCTTGCAGCTGTCCACACAGACAGACATCGGTCAGCATGTCTCTCTGAGCCTGTCAGCTTGAACTGGTGCCCAAAACTGAACTGCATATTCCAGATGAGGTCTTACTAATGATTTGTACAGGGGCAAAATAATATATCTCTCTTTCTCGAGTATATACCTCTCTTAATAGAAGAAAGGATTTAGCTGTTTTTGGAAACCGCAGCTTGGCATTGCATGCTTATATACAGTTGTATGCAAAAGTTTAGGAACCCCTGACAATTTCCATGATTGTCATTTATAAATATTTGGATCAGCAATTTCATTTTGATCAAATAACTGAAGGACACAGTAATATTTCAGTAGTGAAATGAGGTTTATTGGATTAACAGAAAATGCACAATATGCATCAAAACGAAATTAGACAGGTGCATAAATTTGGGCACCCCAACAGAAAAATCGCATCAATATTTAGTAGAGGCTCCTTTAGCAGAAATAACAGCCTCTAGACGCTTCCTACATAGCCTGTAATGTGTCTGGATTCTGGATGAATGTATTTTGGACCATTCCTCCTTACAAAACATCTCCAGTTCAGTTAGGTTTGATGGTTGCCGAGCATGGACAGCCGGCTTTAAATCACCCCACAGATGTTCAATGATATTCTGGGGACTGGGGTGGCCATTCCAGAACATTGTACTTGTTCCTCTGCATAAATGCCAGAGTAGATTTTGAGCAGTGTTTTGGGTCATTGTCTTGTTAAAATATCCAGCCCCGGCGTAACTTCAACTTTGTGACGGATTCCTCAACATTATTCTCAAGAATCTGCTGATATTGAGTGGAATCCATGCGACCATCAACTTTAACCAGATTCCCAGTCCCAGCACTGGCCACACAGCCCCACAGCATGATGGAACCTCCACCAAATTTTACTGTGGGTAGCAAGTGTTTTTCTTGGAATGCAGTGTTCTTTTGCCGCCATGCATAACGCCCCTTGTTATGACCAAATAACTCAATCTTTGTTTCATCAGTCCACAGCACCTTATTCCAAAACAAAGCTGGCTTGTCCAAATGTGTGTTTGCATACCTCAAGCGACTCGGTTTGTGGCGTGTGTGCAGAAAAGGCTTTGTTCGCATCACTCTCCCATATAGCTTCTCCCTGTGCAAAGTGTGCACCATCTGCAGCAAGTTGATGTTGTAGGTCTTTGGAGGTGGTCCGTGGGTTGTTTTTTGACCGTTCTCACCATCCTTCGCCTCTCCAATATTTTATGTGGCCTGCCACTTCTGGCCTTAACAAGAACTGTGCCTGTGGTCTTCCATTTCCTCACTATGTTCCTCACAGTGGACACTGACAGCTTATATCTCTGTGATAACTCTTTGTAGCCTTCCCCAAACCCATAATGTAGAACAATCTTTGTTTTCAGGTCATTTGAGAGTTGTTTTGAGGCCCCCATGATGCCACTCTTCAGAGGAGAGTCAAAGAGAACAACTTGCAATTGGCCACCTTAAATACCTTTTCTCATGATTGGACGCACCTGTCTATGAAGTTCAAGGCTTAATGAGCTCTCCAAACCAATTGCGTGCTCCAATTAATCAGTGATTAGTTACAGGTATTCAAATCATCAAAATGACAAGGGTGTCCAAATTTATGCACCTGTCTAATTTCGTTTTGATGCATATTGTGCATTTTCTATTAATCCAATAAACCTCATTTCACTACTGAACTATTACGGTTTTTCAGTTATTTGATTGATCGAAATTAAATTGCTGATCCAAACACCCAAATATTTATAAATGACAATCATGGAAATTGTTAGGGGTTCCCAAACTTTTGCATACAACTGTAAAGCTTATGATCTACCAGAACATCCAGATCCTTCTCCGCTATTGATTTCCCCCAGTTGTACTCCCCCTAGTATGTATGATGCATGCACATTCTTAGCCCCTCAAGTGCATAACTTTATATTTATCAACATTAAACCTCATTTGCCATATAGTTGCCCAATTAAACAGTGCATTGAGGCAGTGGCGTCACCAGGGTTGGTGTCACCCAGTGTGATAAAACATGGAGTCACCCCCCCTCCACCAATTACGGTCCTCCCCCAGTACAGACACCCCCCCCCTCCACCAAGTATAGACCCACCTCAGTACAGACCCTCCTTCCTCAGTATAGACCCCCACTAAGAAGTAACCCCTCCCTCAGTACAGACTCCCCCTCCATCAGTGCAGATCACCCCCTGCATCAGTGCAGACCACACCTCAGGACAACCCACCCCCTCCTCCATCAGTACAGACCCCCCCTTCAGGAAAAACCACTCCCCTCCTCCATCAGTACAAACCCCCCTCAGGACAAACCACCCCCCTCCTCCATCAGTACTGACCCCCCTCAGGATAAACCACCCCTCCTCCATCAGTACAGACCCCCCCCCCCCCAGGAAAAAACATCCCTCTCCATGAGTACAGAGTCTCCTCCCCTCATGCACCTGGGTGACGGGTGGAGGAGGATTCAGTGTACAGCCGCCCGGAGAGTTGCTTGCTCAGAGTGTCACTCTCTGGGTGGCGGGCTTGTGACAGGAGGCAGCAACATCAGGAGTGAGACTGAGCAGTCTCACCCCCCCCCCCTAGCGATGCCCCTGCATTGAGGTCGGCTTGGAATTTGGAGACATCCTGTAATTCCCAGACCCTTTATCATTTATAAATGTAAGGGTCCCAACACTGAACTTGGGGTACAGCACTTATAATCTTAGACCATTCAGCGTATGAATCATTAACCAATACTCTCTGAATACTGTCTTTTAGACAGTTTTCTATACATTTATAAACAGATTTTTCCAGGCCTATAGACTTGATATAGACACATTAGCCGTGTGTGGGGAACTGTGTCAAACGGTTTTACAAAATCCAAGTATGCACGTCCACAGCCACTCCTTTGTCTAAGGTTGTACTTATCTCCTCATAAAAAGAAATCAGATTTGTCCGACAACTTCTGTCTTTCATGAATCCATGGTGCCTGTTGCTTTAAATAATTTTTCCAGCAAAAATGCATCTGTATGGTCTTTTATTAAACAATCCAGCATCTTCCCAACTATAGAAGTTAAACTAACATGTCTATAGTTACTTCGTAAAGACTTTGGTCTATTTTTAAATGTATGCACCACATTAGCCTTATGCTAATCCAGTGGTACCATTCCAGTCCATAAAGCGTCCCTAAAAATTTGAAACAATGGCTTTGAAATGACAGAGCTCAATTATTTTAGGATCTGTGGGTGTATGCCATCTGCACCACATGCTTTATTAACCTTTATGCTGTCTACATATTTCTGGACCATATCAATTTTGAGCCATTATGGATCATTTGGGGCTGTGTCAATACCATCCCCATTATGGACATGAGTGTATACACAGAGCTGAAGAAGGTATTTGAAAAAAATAATTGCCTTCTCTTTGTCCCCAGTCACCCATTCTAGATTATTTTGTAAAGGGCCAACGTGCTCAGACCTGACTCAGACCTGACGTTTTTAGTATATTTGAAGAATTTTTGGGGGTTTATCCCATCTTTTGCAATCTGTTGTTCATTTTGAATTTTTGTCGCCTTTATTTCCATTTTATATATTCTGTTATATTCTTTGTAACATTTAAACAATATTAGTGTTTCTTCATTTATATATTTTTTAAAAGCGCTCGTTATTTATAGCTTTTCTAACTAGGGTGTGAGCCACATAGGTTTACTTTTAGCCTTTTAACCACTTCAGCCCCGGACCAATTGTCAGCTTAAGGACCAGAGGTCTTTTTTCAATTTCGCACTGCACTACTTTAACTGGTAATTGTGCGGTCATGCAATTTTGTAACGAAACGAAATTTGCGTCCTTTTCTTCCCACAAATAGAGCTTTCTTTTGATGGTATTTGATTGCCTCTGTGATTTTTATTTTTTGCGATATAAACGGAAAAAAGAGCGAAAATTTTGAAAAAAAAAGAGATTTTCTACTTTTTGTTATAAGAAAAATCTAATAAACTCAATTTTAGTCAAACATTTGGGCCAAAATGTATTCAGCCACATGTCTTTAGTAAAAAAAATGCCAATAAGCGTATATTGATTGGTTTGCGCAAAAGTTATAGCGTCTACAAACTAGAGTACATTTTCTGGAATTTACACCGCTTTTAATTTATGACTGCCTATTTCATTTCTTGAGGTGCTAAAATGGCAGAGAAGTACAAAACCCCCCAAATGACCCCATTTTGGAAAGTAGACACCCCAAGCTATTTGCTGAGAGGCATGTTGAGCCCATTGAATATTTTTTTTTTTAGTCCCAAGTGATTGAATAAAGACAAAAATAAAAAATAATTTTTTTTTTCTTCAAAAAGTTGTCACTAAATGATATATTGCTCACACATGCCATAGTTATATGTGGAATTGCACCCCAAAATACATTTTGCTGCTTCTCCTGAGTATGGGGATACCACATGTGTGGGACTTTTTGGGAGCCTAGCCGCGTACGGGGCCCGAAACCCAAGCACCGCCTTCAGGATTTCTAAGGGTGCAAATTTTTGATTTCACTCCTCACTACCTATCACAGTTTCGAAGGCCATAAAATGCCAAAATAGCACAAAACCCCCCCAAATGACCCCATTTTGGAAAGTAGACACCCCAAGCTATTTGTTGAGAGGCATGGTGAGTATTTTACAGCTCTCATTTGTTTTTGAAAATGAAGAAAGTAAAGAAAAAAAAATATTTTTTTTCTTTTTTCAATTTTCAAAACTTTGTGACAAAAAGCGACATCTGCAAAATACTCACAATACCTCTCAGCAAATAGCTTGGGGTGTCTACTTTCCAAAATGGGGTCATTTTGGGGGGTTTTATGCCATCTGGGCATTCCATGGCCTCCGAAACTGTGATTGGCAGTGAGAAGTGAAATAAAAAAATTACTCCCTTAGAAAGCCTGAAGGCGGTGCTTGGTTTTTGGGGTTCCGTACGCAGCTAGGCTCCCAAAAAGTCCCACACATGTGGTATCCCCGTACTCAGGAGAAGCAACAGAATGTATTTTGGGGTGTATTTCCACATATGCCCATGACATGTTTGAGCAATATATCATTTAGTGACAACTTTTTGTAAAAAAAATATATATATATTTTTTTTTTCATTATTCAATCTCTTGGGACAAAAAAAAAAAATATTTAATGGGCTCAACATTGCTCTCAGCAAATAGCTTGGGGTGTCTACTTTCCAAAATGGGGTCATTTGGGGGGGGTTTGAACTGTCCTGGCATTTTATGCACAACATTTAGAAGCCTATGTCACACGTCACCCACTCTTCTAACCACTTGAAGACAAAGCCCTTTCTGACACTTTTTGTTTACATGAAAACATATTTTTTTTTTGCAAGAAAATTACGTTGAACCCCCAAACACTATATATATTGTTAAAGCAAAGGCCCTACAGATTAAAATGGTGGGTGTTGCATTTTTTTTTTCCACACAGTATTTGCGCAGCGATTTTTCAAACGCATTTTTTTGTGGAAAAAAATACACTTTTTTTTATTTTAATGCACTAAAACACACTATATTGCTCAAATTTTTGATGAAATAAAAAATATGATCTTAGGCCGAGTACATGGATACCAAACACGACATGCTTTAAAATTGCGCACAAACACGCAGTGGCGACAAACTACATACATTTTTAAAAGCCTTTAAAAGCCTTTACATGATACCACATTAGATTCACGGAGGAGGTCTACTGCTAAAATTACTGCCCTCGATCTGACCTTCGCGGTGATACCTCACATGCATGCTGCAATTGCTGTTTACATATGACGCCAGACCAACGCTTGTGTACGCCTTTGCGCAAGAGAAGGGGGGGCAGGGGTGCTTTTTTTTTTTTTTTTTAGTTTTTTTTTTATTTATTTAGCTTTTTTATTCTATTTTTAAACTGTTCCTTCCATTTTTTTTCTTTGTTATGATTTTTATTGTTATCTCAGGGAATGTAAATATCCCCTATGATAGCAATAGGCAGTGACAGGTACTCTTTTTTTGAAAAAATTGGGGTCTATTAGACCCTAGATCTTTCCTCTGCCCTCAAAGCATCTGACCACACCAAGATTGGTGTGATAAAATGCTTTCCCAATTTCCCAATGGCGCGGTTTATATCCGGGAGGGGGGACATTCCCTCCCACTGCTTGTAAAAGCAGTCTAGAGGCTAATTACCCGCTAGAATTGCTTTTACATGAAAGCCGATCACTGGCTGAAAAGAATGATACCAAGATGATACCTAAACCTGCAGGCATCATTCTGGTATAACCATTCAAAGTCCAGCAACATACTGGACATATATTGTAATCTTTTTTTTTTTTCATGCAGCCTCTTGGCTGAACGAAAAAAAGAGATTGATTGGTGGGTATGCCCACCATTAGAATACCTCCCTTCATCCACCCACTTCTAATGATGGGCATACATGCACCATTTATATATGCCGATGCATGGGGGCATCCTCCCGCAAAAGTTATGCCGTGTACACACGGTCGGAATTTCGACCGTATGTACGTGGCATTAGGAGCCAATCGCTCCTCCGCCCCCCCTGCTGCCCCCATGCTTCGGCACATATGCTCTTTTTTTTAACTGTGGTGGTGAAATCACCTCCTACAGCGTTGGAGTCGCGGCTTTATGTATCGTGGGAGCAAACGCTGTTGCTGTCAAGATAAATAAATCCGCGCTGCAACTGAATGGCGCACCTGAAAACAAAAAAATGCTTAACACTAAAACACAGTAAACAAAATTACATACCTGAAAAGCAAGCATGATAAAACATGATAAAACATAATAAAACATTGCAGAATAGAATGGAGTAAAAAAAGAGCAACAATAGAGAGAGAGAGAGAACAATAAAACGACAACTATTTTTGTTTTTTTTATTTTTTTGAGATTCACAGGTAAAAAAGCTCCTGACTGTTAGCGACTGAATCAAAACGCTACCACAAAAAAAATGTTAGCGATCGCAGGGATCAGGCCTGACTCTGCGAACGCTGCAGTTATGTGTGCTTAGTGTTTTGTAAATGACAGTGATCGATCGATACTGCACTTGGGTGGGCTGGGCTGGGCTGGGCGGAGGGGGAAAACGCAGGTGCTAGCAGGTATCTGGGCTGATCCCGCTAACAATGCGTTTTTTTGGAACCCTAAACTGCTGGGACGCTAGTATAGATCTGATCAGATCAGATATTGATCTGTTCAGATACTATACCACTAAGGGAGGTGTATGCTTTGCGCGTGGGTGTTTGCGGTACTGGCACTAACCTGGGGCGACGCAGACCTTATTTGACCCTAAAACCTAATTGATATCACCCGCCGGGCGATCAGGGGGTTAAACCGTTATTGGGTAATAAATGGCGGGTGCCCTGACAGTATAAAAAACAAGCTAACTAACCAGCGTCACCCGTAACAGTAATACAAAAAAAAACTGGTTACCTAGCGACACTAATGCAGCGATCAGAAAAACGATCGCTTAGTGACACTGGCAAAAGGGGGTGAAAGGGTTAACTAGGGGCAATCAGGGGTTAAACCTTTATTAGGTAATATATGGGGGTACCTGACGCTATATAAAAACCTGACGGGGAACCTAAATAACGAAATAACTAACTGGCTAACCAGCGTCACCAGTGACATTTTATACGGTGATCACTGGTGAAAGGGTTAACTCTAGGGGCAATCAGGGGGTTAAAACCTTTATTTAGGTTGTAATATGGGGGTACCTGACCTATAAACCTATTTATGAACCTATATAAACATGGCGGTTAACCTAAAAAAAAACTGGTTACCTAGCGACACTAATGCAGCGATCAGAAAAACGATCGCTTAGTGACACTGGCAAAAGGGGGTGAAAGGGTTAACTAGGGGCAATCAGGGGGTTAAACCTTTATTAGGTAATATATGGGGGTACCTGACGCTATATAAAAACCTGACGGGGAACCTAAATAACGAAATAACTAACTGGCTAACCAGCGTCACCAGTGACAGTTATACGGTGATTACTGGTGAAAGGGTTAACTCTAGGGGCAATCAGGGGGTTAAAACCTTTATTTAGGTTGTAATATGGGGGTACCTGACCTATAAAACTATTTATGAACCTATATAAAACATGGCGGTTAAAATAAAAAAAAAATGGTTACCTAGCGACACAATGCAGCGATCAGAAAAACGATCGCTTAGTGACACTGGCAAAAGGGGGTGAAGGGGTTAACTAGGGGCAATCAGGGGGTTAAACCTTTATTAGGGGGGGGTAGGGGGCTACCTAGGACCTAAAACTAACTGCCCTGACAGTTATTACAGTCACACTGACACTAAATGCAGTGATCAGTAAATAAATGATCACTGCAATTAGTGACACTGTGACTGGGGGGGGGAGGGGGTGATCTGGGGGGTGATCTGGGGGTGACAGGGGGGGTGGATTGTGTGCCTATGTGTACTGGTGTCAGTGTACTGTTTGTGCACTAACCTTTACATCTTCTCTGCTCGGCGTTCCGGTCACATAGACCGGCGCACCGAGCGTGACATCACTTCCGCCTTCCTGTCTATACAATAGACAGGAAGGGGAAGCTTTTCATTCGCCAGGAGCGATCGCGAGGGGGTGGCCAGAAACCACTGGCCGTCCCCTCGTCCCGGATCGCTCCTGAAGCGATGCCGACCGTCCCCGCCGGCGGAGGGGGGTCCGATCGGACCCCCCAACCGCCTGAAGAATGTACGTACGTTCTGCCTGTACGTGCCATTCTGCCGACGTATATCTACATGGGGCGGTCGGCAAGTGGTTAAACGTATTCACATGGGAATAAGTCTTTTTGAAGAATTTGCATGTTCTGTGTTCATCGATGCCAATATTCCCTCCCAGTCTCAGCGCTCATCCTTGGAAGATTTGCTCTTAAAGTTAAGTGTTTTTATCTTTCCAGTGTTTGTTGCTTACAGTGAATATTAAATTAAATCATGTTATGGTCACTGCTACCCAGATGTTCTTTTATATGAACATTAGTAATAAGCTCTGCATGGTTTGAGATTACCGGATCCAGCAGGACATCGTTCTTAGTCGGGGCCTCTATGAACTGGACCATAAAATTGTCTTGTAATAGGTTTATACATTTTTGCACTTTAACTGTTCCTGCAGTGCCATTACTCGATTTCCGGGTAGTAGGTGGCCTATAACAAATTCCAATAATAACCTTTGTAGTAAGCACTCAAGTTCACCTCATAATGCTTCAGACAAATCAAAGGAATGAATGCCCAATGAAGACACATCTTCAGAACAACCACTGATGTGGGCAGCTCTAAGTTGAGACCTGTAGGAGGACCAAAGCTTTACTTTGTCATTTCCAAATTTGGTACTGAGTAGTTGGGTCTTCCAGAGCTGCAGGACAACTGCCCTTCCTTTTGGCGCCAGACATGGTTCAATAACCAGAATGTTATGTATCTTTAAGGAAAATAAATGACCAAAATCCCTCTGAAATAATTACAGACATAGGCATATGCAGGGGGGGTTGCCAGGTGCCCTAATCACCCAGTCACTAGTGCCATCCAGTGTACAGAAGTGTACAGGACACACAGGCACGAGAGAAGGGGGTTCCATTGTGCACTGTCACACACTACACACCCCAAGTAATTCCTTGTATTTAACTGCAGCTCTGGATCTGCTGCATCATCTCCCTTGCCAGCCAGGGGGGTGCAATGACAAACCGAACGGCAGTGCCCAGTACAGTGTGTACAAACAGGAGGGAGGAGGCTGAATCTGCCCCGCCTCCCATCCTATCCCTGCTGAGTCTGCCCAGCCCACACTACCCCCCCCCCCCGAACCCCTGACACGCTGCTATGATGAAAGGGCTTTTAATGAAGGTGGAACGTTTAAATGTAGAGGACACAGCAGCTGTAGATCCTGGTGGCCCGAAACTAGGGGAGACCAGCCTAGGGCCATAATTGTGAGTAGCAGGCATACTGAACACCCCCCACCCCCTCTCTCTCCATCTCTGACCTCCCCTTTCTATCTCAACCCCCTCTCTCAATAAATGCTTTTATACATTTCAAAATGTTTGTTTGCATTTCTTTAAAACACACACACACACATATACCCACATGTATGTGTGCTTGAGGTTTTGGGGTGCACACTCTAATGCTATAGGCTGCAAACACCTATGTTTACAGATCTGAGCTTCAAGATGTACCAGGGGTGAACAATAGAAGTAAAATTAGGTTTAATGTTGATAAATGTAAAGTTATGCACTTGGGGGCTAAGGATATGCATGCATCATACATACTAGGGGGAGTTCACTTGGGGGAATCCATAGTGGAAAATTATCTGGGGGTTTTGGTAGATCATAATCTTAATAATAGCATGCAATGCCAAGCTGCAGGTTTGCAAAGCGAGCAACGTTCTTATATATAAATGTGGACACCAGAGAGCGATCAATTTGCCCCTGTATAAATCATTAGTAAGACCTTATCTGAAATACGCAGTTCAGTTTTGGGCACCAGTCTCATAAAGGATATTGGGGAATTGAAGAAAGTGTAGAAAGGCAACCAAACTGATGAGAGACATGAAGGAACTCAGCTATGAGGAAAGATTACAGGAACTGAATTTATTCTCTCTTGAGAAGAGGAGATTAAGGTAAGATATGATCAACATGGTCCATATAGTAAACTTGGTGTTCAGTTATTCACTTTAAGGTCATCACAGAGGACAGAGGACTCTTTACGTCTAGAGGAAAAAAGATTTAATCTCCAGTAAGAGCGGTGAAAATTTTATAGTTAACTGTGTACTGACATTTATTGGTAATGTTGATCCAGAGAAAATCTGTTTGCCTCTCGGGGGATCAGGAAGTAATTATTTTTTCCCCTGTAAATGGGATCATGCTTTGTATGACATTTTTTTTTCTTTTTATTGGTTAAACTAGATGGACTTGTGTCTCTTTTCAACCCAACTATGTAACGTGCATTATCACTTGTCACTGCAGGTGTGCAAAATTGAAATATAGTGGTCTGGGCAGAATGCCCTGCCTTCAAGTGTAAAATATGCAGCCCCCCAGGGTACAGTAAAATGTAGGGGTAAACTACAGAGCACATCTTCGAGTTTGCAGCAAAGGTTAAGACAAGCTAAGATAATATAGACACAGCAATAGGCTTTAGAATATAATAAATCTCACATGCCCAGCCTCAAAACTTATGGAAACTTAGGGAAGACTAGTAGAGAAAATGGAGAGAATAGCAAGTCACTCACATACTGTCAAGTCAGATGAAGTAGCCTCTTGGAAAGAACGCGTACAGATAACAGGAAAAAACCTCACACAGGAACAATACAACCATCCACCAGTAATAGTGATTCCACTGAGAAAGGGACAGGGAAGAAACTGCCACAGCCCTGGATCTAAAAACACAGCATGGAATCCCCAGGGAAAGACCAGTATACTAAAACTGAGAAAACCTGCATTTGTTGGTTTACTAAAGAGATGCTTGGGATTTTCAGTGTCAGGCATTAATAGCCTAGGTGCTGTTAATAGTAGAAAGCTTTTTAATTCAAGTAAAAAATAGAGCATTAGGCAGACCTGGACAAGTGTAAAGTGGGAGGGTGATTATTATTACAAATTCATAATTCGGCACTTATAGACGTTATATTAGAGTCATGGCAAGCTTACAAAATATATTTGGATTTTTATTTAATCATTATAATTACAGCATGAGTGAATGACCTTGATCAATTGATTAGATATAATTCTTCAGCTAAAGTTGAGTCAGTAATATTTCTGGTGTAGCTAGTTTGAGGATGACATAAGGTATCTTGGTAGAGAATGTCATGGAAACTCAAAAATAAACACATATTTATGTAGCTAGAGGAATAATACATATTTGTTTAAATATGGTTAAGTTTGGATTAGTCTAGTATCAGTCATAATTAATGTTTGTATGTATTTACTTAATGTAGTTAAAGTTGGTAATATGTGTTATTCGTAAACATTTGGTTATATGACATTACATTATCAGCATATTACAATATATTAGAATAGAGTATTGCATGTGAGCTTGTCAATCAAAGTCCATACATGCAGTCCCCGAGTTAGTAACACCGAGTTACGAACGACTCTTTTTTACGAACGGCCTCAAATGCTGGCCGCTTGTGCTTCACGCTGGTCCTGGATAACTGAACACCTCCGGACACATCCCACACTGCAGTACTGCATGGCCAGAAGAGCCCCAGATAACATAACAAGCATCCGGAACATCCCACCTTCATGCACAAGCGGACATTACACTTATAAATGCAGTGTTCCGACTTATGAACAAATTGCACTTACGAACAAACCTACAATCCTTATTGTGCTCGTAACTCGGGGACTGCCTGTATATGGCTCTAAGTTAGTACCTCCTCTAGGATGGCATTATTTGTGCCATACAAAAGGTTCTTAGTTTTGGTGAGCTTATGATGTTTACATGTAACATATAAAGCCAACACTTCAATATTGAAGGACACACATACACCCTCTAGGAGAGAGGCACACACACAGAAGGCTAACCTATATTCAGTCAATTCCACATACGGAGGTCTAGACCGGTGATTCTCTCTCACTATAATCTTATACTACGTCACTTTCTCAAGCCGTCTTGCAAGACACAGATTGCATGAAGGAGACAGAAGGCAGCAGCCATGAAGCACACAGGCTTTCATTAGCTTATTACAGCTTTGTAACTATTCTATTTCATATATTTTTACCTACACTGAACTTAAATGTTATGTATTTTACATTGTATTTATGCCAACTGTGTGACATAGTCAGTCTAACAATACTATTCATCCAGAAACGCCCTTGAGATACGAGAATTTTAGATATCTTCAATATAAGGGGGCTAGCGTTCAATCTTCTTGTGCCTAGTGTTCATGTCTTCTGTAGGCAGCAGTATAGCCCTTAAAGGAGGAGTACACTCTTCAGGTAAAACATTTTTTTGCATGTAAAAAAAGTACATTTACTTTTCTTCTTTTTGGAGCCTTGAAAGAGCTGCACCAGCGATCAGCAGGCCGTGGTTGCTATGTAGGTCTCCTGCAGATCTGTCAATGTATCTGTGTGCCCGTACATCCAGTATTGGGCAGAGGCTGAAACATTGGGAACATGTTACACGTTCGACCCTAAAAACAGGTGGAACATGTAACAAGTTTCCAAAGGTAAACTTATCCTTTAACCCTACATTTTTTATACGCTAGTTGCAATAGAAAAATCCTGCACTCAATCCTCCGGATATAAGGAGTTTCAAATAATATTTAAGATAAAAAAGGGGCACAAGCTCCTATATTACTATACTCACAATTACAAAAGATGATATCTCATCACCTATTTACATGAAAACATTTGTTTGGCAGTGTGTGACCAAAATTTCATAAACAATATTGCTTAAAAATAAAAAGTGAAAGGAAAAAAAATGAATAAAGAAAAAGACCACTCCCAGTGTCCAATTGCAGTCCAAACAGGACGATCCACTTAAAATATGGCTGCTGTGTGCTATGACCTCAGCATGCAGTGCCACCTCTTTATTGGATTACCTAGATCTCTAAGCAAAAGAGATCAAAAGCACTTAAATACATATGCAAGATCACTCCCAGGGTTCCAAGGCCACTTTCCAAAGACATCCAAAATTTGCAAGAATGATCAGCTTTTCCCCAAGGATAGTAGGAAGAGAAGAATAGGAGACCATATAGTAGCATCGCTAAAACCTTGCCATTTATTATATGTACACATTATACTCACAAACATTACAGGGTATATAAAGCATCCAACGCCTCGCCATGGTTCCTGGCGGGCGTAATTATGTCACAGCCTGCTGACGTAACACAGAGTCAGCAGCCTGTGACGTAATTACGCCCCTCAGTGAGAGTGGCAAGGCGTTTGATGCTTTATGTAACCTGTGATATAGCCCTACATTGCTGTGTCCCTGTACTGTAAATTTGAGATTTCACGTTTACAAACTCTACAAGAGCCTGTCCAGGATGGAGCAGTCAATGTCAAGCTGTCCTCTATTTACCCGTGCAAATATAAAATATAGCCTTGCGAAAGTATTCGGCCCCTTGAACTTTTCAACCTTTTGCCACATTTCAGGCTTCAAAGATATAAAATTTTAATTTTTTGTGAAGAATCACCAACAAGTGGGACACAATTGTGAAGTGGAACGAAATCTTTTGGATTTTTGAAACTTTTTTAACTAATAAAAAAATGAAAAGTGGGGCGTGCAAAATTATGCAAAATTAATACTTTGTAGAGCCAGCTTTTGCTGCGATTACAGCTGCAAGTCGCTTGGGGTATGTCTCTAATCAGGTTTGCACATCGAAAGACTGAAATTCTTGCCCATTCTTCCTTGCAAAACAGCTCGAGCTCAGTGAGGTTGGATGGAGAGCGTTTGTGAACAGCAGCTTTCAGCTCTTTCCACAGATTCTCGATTGGATTCAGGTCTGGACTTTGACTTGGATATGTTTATTTGTGAACCATTCCTTTGTAGATTTTGCTGTATGTTTGGGATCATTGTGTTGTTGGAAGATAAATCTCTGTCCCAGTTTCAGGTCTTTTGCAGACTCCAACAGGTTTTCATCCAGAATGGTCCTGTATTTGGCTGCATCCATCTTCCCCTCAATTTTAACCATCTTCCCTGTCCCTGCTGAAGAAAAGCAGGCCCAAACCATGATGCTGCCACCACCATGTTTGACAGTGGGGATGGTGTGTTGAGGGTGATGAGCTGTGTTGCTTTTACGCCAAACATATTGTTTTGCATTGTGGCCAAAAAGTTTGATTTTGGTTTCATCGGACCAGAGCACCTTCTTCCACATGTTTGGTGTGTCTCCCAGGTGGCTTGTGGCAAACTTTAGACGAGACTTTTATGGATATCTTTGAGAAATGGCTTTCTTCTTGCCACTCTTCCATAAAGGCCAGATTTGTGCAGTGTACGACTGATTGTTGTCCTATGGACAGACTCTCCCACCTCAGCTGTAGTTCTCTGCAGTTCATCCAGAGTGATCATGGGCCTCTTGGCTGCATCTCTGATCAGGCTTCTCCTTGTCTGAGCTGAAAGTTTAGAGGGACAGCCAGGTCTTGGTAGATTTGCAGTGGTCTGATACTCCTTCCATTTCAAAATGATTGCTTGCACAGTGCTCCTTGGGATGTTTAAAGCTTGGGAAATCTTTTTGTATCGAAATCCGGCTTTAAACTTCTCCACAACAGTATTACGGACCTGCCTGGTGTGTTCCTTGGTCTTCATGATGCTCTCTGCGCTTTCAACAGAACCCTGAGACTATCACAGAGCAGGTGCATTTATACAGAGACTTGATTACACACAGGTGGGTTCCATTTATCACCATCAGTCTTTTAGGACAACATTGGATCATTCAGAGATCCTCGCTGAACTTCTGGAGTGAGTTTGCTGCACTGAAAGTAAAGGGGCCGAATAATTTTGCACGCACCACTTTTCAGTTTTTTATTTGCTAAAAAAGTTTAAAATATCCAATAGATTTCGTTCCACTTCACAATTGTGTCCCACTTGTTGGTGATTCTTCACAAAAAATTAAAATTTTATATCTTTACGTTTGAAGACTGAAATGTGGCAAAAGGTTGAAAAGTTCAAGGGGGCCGAATACTTTCGCAAGCCACTGTACACACTATTAATTCTCTTTCCTTTCCACCCAGATATACTTGGTGCCCATCTCTAAATTCTGTACTTGAAGACAATGACTTTAGTGAAAGACAAAGTTGTACGTGTGTAGGAATTGGAGGTGATCCATGGAGGTGAGTTGTAGAGAGTCTGATATAACAGAACAGATAGAGGTTTTTGTACTGTCAGCATGGCAGCTGCAAGACTTTTTCATTTGTGGATGAGGCTCTTTATCTTCTCAGATGGTAAAGCTGCCCATTCCTCTTGGCAAAAAGGCTCCAGTTCCTGTAAATTCTTGGGCGGTCTTGCATGAACTGCATGTTTGAGATCTCCCCAGAGTGGCTCAATGATATTGAGGTCAGAAGACTGAGATGGCCACTCCAGAACCTTCACTTTATTCTGCTGTAGCCAATGACAGGTCGACTTGGCCTTGTGTTTTGTATCATTGTCATGTTGGAATGTCTAAGTACGTCCCATGCATAGCTTCCTGGCTGCAAATGTTCCTCCAGTAATTTTTGATAACATACTCCATTCATCTTGCCAATTTTGACCATATTTCCTGTGCCTTTGTAGCTCACACATCCCCAAAACATCAGCGATCCACCTCCGTGTTTCACAGTAGTACTTTGTGCCAGCAGGTTTGGTCTCTGCGCCGTTTGGCTTATTGTAAGCGGAATACTTTGTTGCATTTGTGTAGTAATGGCTTTCTTCTGCGACTCGACCATGCAGCCCATCTTTCTTCAAGTGCCTCCTTATTGTGCATCTTGAAACAGCCACACCACATATTTTCAGAGAGTCCTGCATTTCATTTGAAGTTATTTGTGGGTTTTTCTTTGCATCCCGAACAATTTTCCTTGCAGTTGTGGCTGAAATTGTAGTTGGTCTACCTGGCCGTGGTTTGGTTTCAACAGAACCCCTCATTTTCCACTTCTTGATTAAAGTTTGAACACTGCTGATTGGTATTCTCAATTCTTTGGATATATTTTTATATCCCTTTCCTGTTTTATACAGTTCAATTACCTTTTCCCACAGATGCTTTGACAATTCTTTTGCTTTCCCCATGACTCAGAATACAGAAACGTTAGTGCAGAACTGAATGAAAGATGCAACGATCTTTCAGGAGTCCGGAAACTCATTGACCTTTTATACACACACACTTACAATCAAACAGATAAAAGGTTAAGGTGGTTACAACTACAACAGCCATTCAAACCCCTTTGTGTCAAATTGTGTGCATGTTATCAGGCCAAAATGACCAGGTTATGTAAACTTTTGATCAGGGTCATTTGGCTAGTTTTTTGTTGTCATTATGATTTAAAAGGATTAAGCACAGTTAACTGATAATAAATGGCTTCAGCCAAACACTAACCGTGAGTGAAAGAAAATGTTTTTTGTGTTATCATTCAAATTCTCAGAAAAATGGCCAAGAAATCATAAATTCTGTAAACTTATGAGCGTGTGTGTGTGTATGTGTGTGTATGTGTGTATATATATATATATATATATATATATATATATATATATATATATATATATATATATATATATATATATAATCTCTACCCATCTCTACACACACACACAGTACCACACTGTCATGTTACAACTAAAAACGTAAATGTATTTTATTGGGATTTTATGTGATAGATTAACGCAAAGTGGCACATAATTGTGAAGTGGAAGGAAAATTATAAATTATTTTTTTTTACAAATAAACATGTGAAAAGTCTGGTGTGCATTTGTATTCAGCCCCCGAGGCAATTACAGCTGTAAGTATTTTTGGGTATGTCTCTACCAGCTTTGCACATCTAGAGTGTGACATTTTTGCCCATTCTTCTTTGCGAAATAGCAATTTTCAAGTATTGCCACACATTCTCAATTGGATTTAGGTATGGACATTGATGGGACATTCTAACACACGAATATGCTTTGATCTAAACCATTCCATTGTAGCTCTGGCTGTATGTTTAGGGTCGTTGGAAGGTGAACCTCCGCTCCAGTCTAAAGTCTTTTGTAGACTCTAAAAAGCCTCGTACACATGATCGGATTTTCAGCAGACAAAACCTCAGACTTGTCTTGCATGCAAACGGCAAGGAATTATCGGCCAACAAACTTGAACGTAGTGAAATACTATGTGGTTTTTCAGCTCTTTAGTGCCACCCTTTGGACTCCTTCTGCTAATTTCATGTTAGTAGAAGTTTGGTGAGTGTTGATTCATGCTTTTCAGTTCATTTATTAAAGGACGTTCATCAACCAGCCATGTTGCGGAATCAGAGGAGATAACGTGTTATTTATTATTGGCCTTGGAGTTATTGCTTTGACCCAAGTCCAGTCCAGGAACAGGAGGAGGATTTCTTGGACCAAAAATTGGTTGCTTTATTAATCGTGACCAATTATGTCACATGCCTTTGCTGCGGGAGCTCCAGGAGAAAAATCCAGATGATTTTTGGAATTATCTCCGGATGACGGACCCCTGCTTTCACCTACTCTTGGCATTGTTGACCCCCTACATTAGGAAGCAGGACACATGCATGAGGCTTTTATTTAATTTTTTGGTTGAATAATGATTTTATTTGGTATATTTTTGGATGCATAGAATGCACTTTTTGGTTAAGTTCTATTGGCAGATAGCATATTTAATTGTATTTGTTTTATTTTTTTAATGCACACTAAAAAAAACGTGGAGAATAATACTTGGCTATGTGTTTTACTTCAAATGACAGTTTGGGAGTAGGCAGTCACATTTTAACCGCTTCCCGATCAGCCACCGTCATACAGCGGCAGGTCGGCACGATCCCGCAAACCGTCGCAGCTATAAGTCGGTCCCTGTAAGCTGGATAAGCAGGCACCTACCCTGCACAGGCGGTGGTGCTGATGCTGGTGACCGGCGGTCATGATGACCGCCGGCCACAAGAGGCAGAACAGGGACGTGTGTGTGTAAACACACACATCCCAGTTCTGTGAGAGAGATTTGTCACGATCTCTCAGCTCCTATAGTCACTCACATCCCCCACAGTTAGAAGACACACCTAGGGAACACAGTTAACCCCTTGCTCGCACCTAGTGTTAACCCCTTCCCTGCCAGTGACATTTATACAGTAATCAGTGCATTTTTATAGCACCAATTGCTGTGTAATTGTCAATCGACCCAAAAATGTGTCCGATGTGTACACCATAACGTCGCAGTCTAGATAAAAATCACAGATCGCCGCCATTAAACTAAACTGAGGAAAAAATTTGCTTTTTTAAACAAAAATTTGGGGCTATTTATTACAGCAAAAAGTACAAAATTGTGTTTTTTTTTTTTTTAAATTGTTGCTCTTTTTTTTGTTTATAGCGCAAAAAAAGAAAAAAACACACATGATCAAATACCACTAAAAGAAAGCTCTATTTGTGGGAAAAAAAAGGACATCAATTGTTTGGGTACAACGTCGCAATTGTCAGTTAAAGCGACGCAGTGCCAAATCGCAAAAAATGGCTTCCAGGGGCTAAAAAATACAAGGGACACCAACATGGTTGTATATTTAATCTTAGAAACTACGGGATAATGGTGTTGTGTGATATTTTTTTATAACCTAACCCTGCTTTAAACTTCTCCACAACTTTATCCCTGACCCGTCTGGTGTGTTCCTGGGCCTTCATGATGCCGTTTGTTCACTAAGGCTCTCTAAAAAAAACTCTGAGGACTTCACAGAACAGCTGTATTTATACAGAGATTAAAATTACACACTAGATTAACTATTTACTAATTGAATGACTTCTGAAGGCAATTGGTTCCACTATATTTTTAGTTAGGGGCATCAGAGTAAAGGGGGCTGAATACAAATGCACGTTACGCTTTTCAGATATTTGAAAACCATCCATCATTTTCCTTCCACTTCACAATTATGTGGCAGTTTGTGTTGGTCTCTCATAAAATACATTTATGTTTTTGGCTATAACATGACAAAATTTGAAAAATGTCAAGGGGTATAAATACTTTTTCACACTGTGTGTATGTATATATATATATATATATATATATATATATATATATATATATATATATATATATATATTTCATTCCGCGGAAATTGACTGCGCTATATAACCAGTTCGCGCCCACGCTATAGCCCTCAAGGGCGCGCAGCGGGGAAAATCTGTGTTGGCCGTGTCCGTCGGACATGGCCAATCACAGATCACTGTAAACGGCCAATCACAGCGCCCGTTTACAGCGTGATCTCAGCAGCCAATGAGAGATGATCTCAAATGTAAACATATGAGATCATCTCTCATTGCCGGCTTTCTCTCTCCTCACACAGAGACAGCGTGTGAGGAGAGAGAGCGATCTGTGGAGTCAGTGAGTGTTACAAATCAAATACACATTTTACAGTGCCATCAGTAAACATACAGTGCCATCTGCCAGCCCCATCTGCCAGAGCCACCTGTCACCAGTGCCACGTATCAGTGCAATCTGTCAGTGCCACCTGTCACCAGTGCCACGTATCAGTGCAATCTGTCAGTGCCACCTGTCGTCACCAGTGCCACGTATCAGTGCCACCTGCCACATCAGTGTCATATATTAGTGCCATTTGTGATCAGCATGTCACAAAGATTATTTTCAGCCGAGGAGGCTTACGACATTCTTGCGGCCGACGAGAGCAACGGGGAGCTCTCCGCTTCGGATTCCTCCTCCTATGCAGGTTCTGAGTCTGACATGGACTACGAGCCTGTCCAAAGTAGTGGGACAATGACAGCCTCAGAGGAGGAAGATGAGAGTCCGCCCGCCAGACGAAGGCGTACCGATGAGGCAGTGCCATCCACCAGTACCGCAGTGTCATCCACCAGCACTGCAGTACCTCGGCAAAGGCCAAGTTCCAGTGGGGTGTCACCTCAGCCCCAAAGGGTTAGGTCCCATGCTAGCCTTCCCTATTCCTTTCAAAACCCCTTGTGGCTTCCTCCTAATTCAGGAGAAGCCAACGTTCCCCCTTTCACTGCCCACCCAGTGAGTCCAGGTGGACACAGAAAAATTTTCCCCGATTGATTTCTTCAATTTCATTTTACAGAGGACATGCTTGCATCGATTGTGGCCCAGTGCAACCTATATGCACAACAATTTATCGCAAGTAACCCAACATCCTATTATGCCCGTCGCTATGAGTGGAGAGCCCTGACAGTGGAGGAGTTTAGAATTTTTTTGGGCCTCACGTTCTGTATGGGACTAAACAATAAAAATGAAATACGTGCTTATTGGTCAACCCTCGCCCTCTACCACATGCCCATCTTTTCTTCAGTCATGCCCAGGACCAGATATCTCATGATTTTGAGATTCCTACACTTCAACGATAACACCCAGTGCCCTCCCCGAAATTACCCAACTTTTGATAAGCTCTATAAAATTCAGCCGCTAATAAATTATTTTTCTGAGATCTTCCCCCAGTTGTTTACCCCAGATCAACACGTATGTGTGGACGAGTCCCTAATCAAATTTTCTGGCAGGCTGGGCTTAAAACAATTTATTCCCACCAAAAGGGCCCGCTATGGGGCGAAAATGTCTAAGTTGTGCGACCGAGCCACAGGTTATACATATTCCTTCATGGAATACGAAGGGAAGGACACCCAGCTACATCCCCCTAATTGCCCAGAATATATTGGATCGAGTGGGAAAGTCGTTTGGGAACTCATAAACCCACTCCTGGAGAAAGGTTACCATCTCTATGTGGATAACTTTTACACAAGTTTGCCCCTGTTCCGAAACCTTCACAGGAAGAAAACGCCAGCATGCGGCACCATAAGGACGAACTGGAAGGGCTTTCCTCAAAGCCTCGTCAACAAGAAGCTGAGAAGAGGGGAGACGGCAAGCTTACGCAATGAGGAAATTTGGGCTGTGAAGTGGAGGGACAGAAGGGATGTGTATATGCTTTCGTCGATCCACAGCAACACATTCGTTGAGATCACCAGGAGGACTGGCCCAATACAAAAGCCACTATGTATCCATGAATACAACATGTTCATGGGGGGTCTCAACTTCAACGACCAGATGCTCGAACCTTATCTTGCCACAAGAAGAACATACCAGTGGTATAAAAAAAGTTGCAATTTATTTCTTTAATTTGGCCACATACAACACCTATATAATCTACCGCAACTCCACTGAAAGACCCAAACCCTTCCTTGGCTACCAGGAGGAAATGACCACTGCCCTTATATTCCCGAACGGCCCACCACAAAATATTCAATCCGATGTCATAAGCAGACCCTCAGAGAGTCTGCTTATGACATCGGATTGAATATTTTGTGGTGGGCCGTTTGGGAATATAAGGGCCACTTTCCAGAAAAAATCCCCCGCAGACCAACAGGCCAAAAATGTCAGAAAAAATGCCGGGTGTGCTCCAAACGAGGATTGAGAAGAGACACTGTAAGGAAACGTGGGAAGTGTAGAGTTACCCTTCAAGATTTAATAGTATTGTAACAAAGATGTTTTTCTGTTTTTCTGTAGAAACTCACTGTAAATTCTGTTTATCTCACACTCACACATTTCCATAACAAGTTTTAGTTCTCATGCCTTCTAGTAACGGGTCTGCTTCCCATAACAAGTATGCTGTTTTGTACTTCCATATTATTAAAACATACTGAGAACCTTATCAAGGACATATATTGCGTGAGACATTTTTAGAGTAAATATGATGTTGAGTCCAAAAGAAGAAATATTATGAATCTTGCAGATCAATATTGAATTGTATAACAAAATGCTTAAATACTTAAATGTGATTGGTTGTTCAATTGCGTTCCTCCCCCTTTTTTGTATTGTATATGCTCTGTGAAACGGAAGTAAAGGCATTCTTTATCAAACCTCATACGGTGTATGGTGTCTGATTATCTGTCCGGACAGACAGGGTTTTTTTTTTTCCATTGACCGCCAAAGTCCAATTGAGGGAAAGAGGGGCTGATGCAGAGGACCTAACAGAGGACCTAACAGATGGTACCAGAATAAGTGGGGTACATTACAGGTAAGCTTTCTTTAAAATTACTTTTTCAAAGTATTTTTGAACAGCTTACTCTGTCAATGTTATAACCCGTTGCATTATAGCTCTCGAGGCATAATTGATTAATTTATTTTGATTAGCTTGCCTGAGAGATAGGGACATTAAACAGGAATGCCTGCTGCCTAATTGGGGCCAGGGTTCCAGGAGAATTTTAATACAGCTCGCTCATAGATAGGAATGCCTGCTGCCTAATTGGGGGCCAGGGTTCCAGGAGAATTTTAATACAGCTCGCTCATAGATAGGAATTCCTGCTGCCTAATTGGGGCGCCAGGGTTCCGGGTATTGTAATACAGCTCGCTCATAAACAGGAATGCCTGCTGCCTAGGTGGGGCCAGGGTTCCGGGTATTAATATAAAAGGACGGTATCAGGATCAAAATATAGGGGACAAGGATACTTGCTAAAATTGCCCAGGATCCCTCCCATATATTGTATTAATACCATACCATAGCAGGTTGAAAACCTTGTTTTTAACCAGAAGGACTGGTCATTGGAAACCTCTAAATCATTTAAACACTTAATGTCAGGACCTTGTCCTAAGTGTTTTTTGGCAGGACGCTGCCCAAATTGTGTAACAAGCCTATTTGTGTATAAGGGATCAAATACTTATTTAGTTACTAGTATTCCTGGAGGTTATTACCATGTTTAATATACATAATAGTTTTGTGTTCCAGGAGGGTCTTTGATACATCGTTACAACAGGGACGTTGTAACATTTTTCTGGGGTAATACATGGATTGGTGAGGCTAGCTTTTGATCAAAACATGTTATGTGAATAATTCCTTTTGCCACTGACATCTTTTGCGCAGGGGAAGTCAGGTGCTAATTTTGGATATTTTGGCGTTTTGCCAACAAGGTTTCAAATGCTAATATCTCATCAACCGTAACGGATAGTGGGAAATTGTTATAAGAGTTATAATATAAGATAAAGTATAAGAATTGTAAACATGGGAAATCTGCCGGGAAAGGGACGTTCGGAAGGTAAGCCGGATCAGCCCACTCCTTTAGATTTTGTGTCTGGAAACTATGGAATATATTATACTGAACCCTTCTGGAAAAACATATTGACCAGAGCACATGCTCTACAAATTGCGGGGCTAAGTGAGTGCGGCCAATATTCTGCGGAGGAATGGGAAGAAGTCACTAAGATTTGTGGCCAACATAAGCAGTATAATTATCCACCGTTTCCTTATGATAAAGAATATATGACTAAATGTTATAAAATGTGGTGTAAAGCATTAAAAGAGTATAAGAAGCAATTCCCTCATCCATTAGAGAAGCCTCATCCTTCCTTAGACCAGCCTCCTAAAAAATGTAACACTTGCCTCTGCCCCTGTCCAACCACTTTGTTATGACATAGGGGATACAGAGGATTATGTGCCAGTACCTCCGCCACCCCATGCTATAATTAAAACTGATAATGAGGAAAAGCCAAAGGAAAAACGTTATCCTTCACTGTAATTGACTACGGAATTGACTATGAGAGATCCAAAGGTGACCCAGGTAATTAAACTGGTCGGTACTAAGTGGCAAACCCTCAGCCCCACCAGTCTGCCGCTGTGACGCCGCCAGGTACCCACACAAGCCAAGCTGCTTTTCACGATACCTGGTCTGAATGCCATTAACAGCATTCCCTGGACCCCTTGCGCCAAATTAATGGATACCCAGCCTATTGTCTATTTACCAGTGGTTCATGCTGAACCAAGATACACTACTCTATAGGCGAAAGACCCACTCAGTAACGCACTATTGATCCAGGATTTGACTTGTGACCAGCTTGTAATATCATATACCTACCTCCAGTCGGCGCTTTAGCTACATACGGCTCTTCTGGATTATTGGGGATCTTGCTTTCAGTCTATTACATCAGTCAACCATACTTGTATTTCATTATCCCACTGTCATGCTCCAGATGAAGCGTTAACGTAAACGCGAAACATGTAGAGCTCCTGTCATGAATATCTTCGCCCCACTGTATCCTCGCCTCATCGTTGGACACCCTACAAACTACTGGACAAGCTAACCATAGCTGACCGTCCCCGTTGGTGTCCCTAAGGCTAGACACTTTTAGGTTACATGTGTGGCTTGTATCCATTATATTGATGTTTTGACAAGATGTGTTTTTTAAACGTATTTTGCTGTATATGTATTTCTTCTTTTTAAAGAATAAATTTTGTAAAAATTACACTTTGTCTACGGTGCCTAAAAAGTCCAAGGTCCCTCCCCCTTTTTTTCTAATACGAGTTTTAGGACGCGGCACGCAATTATCTGTTAAGTATCCACAGTACCACACTGTCAGGATACCATCCCCTTCTTTCAAGTGGCAAACCCTGACCCCCCCACAGTTTGTGGATGAAAGAAAAGGGCCTCCTCCAGATGAGGACTATTCGCCCAGACCTCAGGGACTCCCATCCCCATGCTCCCAGCCTTTGATAATTCCGCATTGCAAACACAAGAATACCCAAATCAAGGCTGTTTTCATTGTGGAGACCCCTCCCATTGGAAAAAATATTGTCCGCACAGAAAAAATACCCAGGGAAATTGACAGGGTAGGTTTCAAAGGAGGGGCTGGGGTATTTCCAGAGGCAGATATCAGCGTCCGCGTAATTTTCCCAATTATCAAACACAACAATTAACCTTCCCTAGTCGTCCGGGGTTGGTTTTTGCGCCGTGGGGGATGCTGGGGGGCTGTCCACAGCCCCCGCCTAGCCGCCAAATGCAACAAGAATATAGCCTGTAGTCAAGATGGCCTGGCAAGCATGCCCCCCCCCCCCCACCCCCTTGAGAACACTGTAGAATTAATTCAAATGGATTGGCCAGGGTACAATGATAACAACCCTCACAATAACCCCTTTCATCAACATCCATAAGGAGTACCCGGAGCAGATTCCCTCCTTGGTAATCAGGGCAGGACTTAGGGTGGTGGGGGCCCCTGGGCTTAAGTCATTTTCGGGCCCTACCATCTATACATTACCACCGTATAACACACGCCGGCATATAACACGCATCCCAAGTTTAGGAGGGAATTTTAATAATAAAAAACCTTACATTTAAATGCCCATCAATGCAGCATTATCAGGTGTCCATCTGCAGCCTTGTCAGTGTAGCCTTGTCATTGCGGTCTTGAAGTTTAAAAATGGCGCCGCAGTCCCGAGCGGAGCCGAGAGCAGCCGAGTGTACTCGGCTTGACTTACAGTCACAGACATCCCAACCAGCAAAAACTAAATTTCAGGGAGGTGAAGCAACGCGACAAGACATCCCCCCCCCCCCCCACATGACACGTTAGTATATGTGTGAACATTTTCTGTATAATGTCACTCATATGCAGCCTATGTCACACATATACACCTCATATCACTCACATACAGCCTATGTAGGCTGTGTGTGTGAGTGATGCGAGTTGTATATATGCAAGACAAACTACAGGAGATGGTCAGAGACTGCAGACATGATACGAGAGATGGTCAGAGACTGCAAACATGATACGAGAGATGGTCAGAGACTGCAGACATGATACGAGAGATGGTCAGAGACTGCAGACATGATACGAGAGATGGTCAGAGACTGCAGACATGATACGAGAGATGGTCAGAGACTGCAGACATGATACGAGAGATGGTCAGAGACTGCAGACATGATACGAGAGATGGTCAGAGACTGCAGACATGATACGAGAGATGGTCAGAGACTGCAGACATGATACGAGAGATGATCAGAGACTGCAGACATGATACGAGAGATGATCAGAGACTGCAGACATGATACGAGAGATGGTCAGAGACTGCAGACATGATACGAGAGATGATCAGAGACTGCAGACATGATACGAGAGATGATCAGAGACTGCAGACATGATACGAGAGATGGTCAGAGACTGCAGACATGATACGAGAGATGGTCAGAGACTGCAGACATGATACGAGAGATGGTCAGAGACTGCAGACATGATACGAGAGATGGTCAGAGACTGCAGACATGATACGAGAGATGGTCAGAGACTGCAGACATGATACGAGAGATGGTCAGAGACTGCAGACATGATACGAGAGATGGTCAGAGACTGCAGACATGATACGAGAGATGATCAGAGACTGCAGACATGATACGAGAGATGGTCAGAGACTGCAGACATGATACGAGAGATGATCAGAGACTGCAGACATGATACGAGAGATGATCAGAGACTGCAGACATGATACGAGAGATGATCAGAGACTGCAGACATGATACGAGAGATGGTCAGAGACTGCGTTTATGGTTGAACTCAGTGTACAAGTATATAGTATTGCAGGGCTGTGCCACTCTATTTAAACCAGTTCTGCAAGATAAAGTCAGTAATCCTATAATAAAGTACAACCAAGTGACAAGGCAGCAGCACATTTAATTTCCAAAATACATTTTTTCTTACAAACAGTGATCTGGTCAGGATTAGTGGAGGACAGTAAACGGTTAATGGGTCTGTGAAAATTCTAGCCTGAATCAGAAGTAAATCCTTCACAAAAACATCAAACTCTGCAGCACACACAGAGCTCTGGCTAAATAGCTGAGCTGAAATGGTTAACAGCCAGCCATGTGTGACCCCCTCACTGGACACAGAATGCAGGTGGGCTGCAGGGTCTTCCAGAGATCTTATCAGTTCAGTGTGCAGCTATAAAGAAAAAAAAAAAGATTACAGAGGGAGGGGGAGGCTGATCAGTAACATTGCACTGCCTGAAGACATACATTTCTGGAAGACACTGTCCAGCCAGCATTACATGTGACTGTGCAGGGCTCCCCACGATCTTGTTTCCATTCAGCCAGAATGATGTGTGTGCTCAGTGCTGCAGGAATTTTCTGTGGTTGTACCTTCCTCTGCTATGTCCTCCTCGGGCTTCAGGTACTGTGTATCTCCCTCCTGGTGCCCCCATTCAGCACCTGTGTAGTCAATTGTGGCGGGCTGGAGAGGAGGAGGGTTACACTCTGCACACTTGCTCCTCCAGCCCTCGCTGTTAGACATTTCCTCAGCCCCGCCTCCTGTTCACAGCACAGCCCCTGCCACTGCTTCCCTCTCTCTCGCTGTTCCAAAGCTCCTAGCAGCTGACAGTGGCCCTCTGAGTGACAGGCTCAGCTATGTATCTCCGCGGGGCCCCCTATTGGGCGGGGCCCATGGGCTTGAGCCCAGTCAAGCCCAATGGTAAGTCCGGCCCTGTTGGTAATGCATTTCTTCTCTTCCCACTGGAAAACACTTCCGCAGGTAGTCCTTAAAGTTGAGGGATGGGTTGTATGTTTTTTAGTGGACACAGGGGCTAGCACGAGTTGTCGTAATGACACCCGTTTTGTCACAAAAAAAAAAAAAAATTGTACCGAGGGCTGCTCTACTCTATGGGAATTAATGGGATAGATGTTACACACAAACCTTTGCCATCCTCAATGACTGCCCTTTATGTCTAAAGGGAAGAGACCTCATGTCTTCATTAGGGGTAACGTTAAATTTAACCTACAAGGGGGAATGACTACCGAATCAGCAACATGTGACTCGACTTTCCAAAAAGAAAAGATTTGACGTTTTACTTTATGACCATACTGGCAGCATTAGAGACTCACCCGATATGGGAAAAGTCAAAGACAGACGTAGGACATGTCAAATGCACTCCTTATGTCCCTACTTTCAAACCAAACATCATACTATTCTTTCAGAAACAATACCACCGTCATGCTGACGAAGTACAGAGTACACCACAGATCACCACATACATGCAGAAAGGCATTCTAAAACCCATTATCAGTCCCTGGAATACACACATGCAGTAAAGAAAGCCAGCGAGTGGAGGCTAGGGGGATTTGAGGGGGGTGAACAAATGTATTTAACCACTTCCACCACTAGTCTCAAACATCACGGGAATTTTTTTACAAACATCCCTGCTTCCTCCACTGTATATAGGGTACTAGACTTTCAATGCTTTCTTTAGCATTGATGTTCACAAGGATTTCCAAAGGATCCTTGCCTTTGCCTGAGGCTCGGGTTCGGGCCAACTGACTTGGGCCCGTCTTCCTCAAGACTTTGTGGACAGTCCTGCAGCATTTTCCATGGTGTTAGGACTAACCCTGGATGACTGGGTGCTTCCACAGGGATCAGTACTCCTGCAATATGTAGATGACCTACTGTTATGTAGTGAGAGCGGGGCACAGTGTGCAGAAGACTCTGAAAGCCTGATGACTCACTTATTTCTTAAGGGTCACTTGGTGTCTCGCAAAAGAGATCCAGTGGTGCGGGGAGAGGGTGGAATACCTAGGATGTATTATCTCAGGCGGGACCAGGCAAGTGTCCCCAAAAGGAGTCAAGACTCTGACCTGTCTCGGCCCCAAAGATAAGGCAGCGCTCCTTTCTTTTCTTGGCTCTATTGTCTACTGCAGGCAGTGAATCCCAGATTGTACTTTTTTTTTTATTCAATCCTTGCGCCCCTCTACTGCAGCCACTGCCCCCAAGCAGGTGTTACACTGAGGAAATAACACGTACCTTATTACAGTCTTTGGCCAGTGCTCCAGCACTGGGTTTACCAGATCATAAGAAATCCTTTGTGCTTTACTGTATAGTCAGGGGCCCTGCGCTGGCTGCCGTACTGGCCCAAGCGCATGGTACCCACTACCGACCCGTGGCTTATCTATCCAAAACACTCCCCGTTCAGATACAAGGACTGCCAGCTTGCCTACAAGCTGTTGCTGCCTGTGGCAGTAAACATGACAGTAAAGGAAACATCCAAAATCACTTTAGGAACTGATACTACATTGTACACAACACATACTGTAGTACACCTTTTACAAAACATCAGCGACTTCAGCCCAACAGGCAGAGCTCTATGCTATGACACATGCCTGTCAATTATTCAAAGGACAAAAAGTAAACATTTACACCGACAATAGATACACTTTTGGGCCCGCGGGTACAAGACAGCGGATAATAAGCAAATCTCAAATCAAGTCTGGGTAGAGGATTTATTAAGTGCACTCCATTTACCCTCAAAAAAAAAAAAAAAATGTTATTAATGTCATAAAAGTAATAGGTCATTCCTATGACAAATCTGATATTACAAAGGGAAACAACTTAAGGGTCAGAGCAACCAAAATTGCTGCTGAGGAGACAATCCTCAGAAGAGGCAATCAACCCTCCAATTGTTTTCTACAGATTTTTCGTCCCCAAGTTTCCCAGTCCGAGCCAGAATTGTCTGACATTACCTGTTGGGAGTCATATGGTTTGACACACAACCCGGACGGCTTGTGGTCAAACAAGGAGGGGATCATAGGTATTCCAGAAACAGTAGCTCCTTTTATTTTATCTTATCTCCATGGCCCCGAGCACATAGGTAAGAAACCCCTACAGCAACTTGCTTAAATTGTGTCCAGAATAATGTTCAGGGACAAATAGGCCCATTAAAAGACTTACAGATTGATTTGACACACATGCCCAAACAGAAAGGTAATAGCAAATATCTTTGCGTAATAATACGCCATTTTGCCATTTTCCCATTTTCCTCATGGCCGGAAGTTATTCCCGTAACAGGAGAGACCACAGGGATAGCTGAATAGAAACATTAAAGACAAATTGAAAAAGGCCCACCCCCAGATAAGAACCACCCCCCCATGATAGGACAGGACTGTCCCCCTTTTGAGATCCTTATGGGAAGACCCGCTCAAAGAGCCCCTAAGATAGGCAAGGAATCTAACTTGTATTCCTTACAGGAAGAGCACGTGAAATATCTGGTAAGTAGCTCTGCTGAAACTTATGACAAGGTTGCTGTCACCTTTCTTCCTCTTTCCACAGAACCAACACATCCTTTCGTCCCGGGGGATAAAGTACTGATCAAACAACTTGCAGTCTGCAAACAACCAGGCCCCCGTCTTCTAAGGTCCATTTGAAGTCCTCAAGGTCTCCAGGACAGCAATACTGACGGATCAAAGCCCACAATGGATCCATGCATCAAGGTTGAAGAAGAGCCCACAAATAAAGGAGACAGGAAAGGAAATGGAGGAGCCCCATAATATTGAATTGTATAACAAAATGCTTAAATGCTTGAATGTGATTGGTTGTTCAATTGCGTTCTTCCCCCTTTTTTGTATTGTATATGCTCTGTGAAACGGAAGTAAAGGCATTCTTTATCAAACCTCATACGGTGTATGGTGTCTGATTATCTGTCCGGACAGACAGGGGTTTTTTTTCCATTGACCGCCAAAGTCCAATTGAGGGAAAGAGGGGCTGATGCAGAGGGGCTGATGCAGAGGACCTACAGACACCACTTATCATTGTGCAGAATGTCCTTCCCAACCAGGCCTCTGCGTAGATAACGGTTTCCGCCGTTACCATACTTCACTACATTATTAGTGAAGTATGGTAAACATAACCCTCCCTTCCTGCCATTTACCTTCACACCCCCTTATGCCTCTGCTTGCTCTGTAACTAACCCTAGCTTGTTGTTCGACCATGCTTCTGCCTACTGATTCTGTTTATACCTCTGCCTGATTTGGAACTGACCCTGGACTGTTATTCGACCATGCTTCTGCCTACCGATTCTGTACATACCTATGCCTGATCTGGAACTGACCCTGGACTGTTTGACGATGCCTCTTGCCTGCCTCTTGGACTGATCTTGTACACTGCCAGTGGACTAGTGGGGTTCATAACACAGGGGTCTCACATATGTGAGGGGCTCCAGAATTGTTTTTCTGGATGAAAAAAACTTGAATTTGTTTTCTCATTCCTAGATTAGGGTCTGGAGGCTCGGAGGCTTCAAAGAGATTTGGGTGGGAGAAGCCTCTATCCCCATTCTGTCCTGAACGAGGCCCTACTTCTGCCTGCTGCCTGTAGGACCTATGCCATCATGCCTCTGCTTGTCGCATGAACTGACCACACCACGTGGATGGACCATGTTCCTGCCTACTACCAGGACCAATATTTTGGCACTGCTGACCACAGGTAATCTTTTGTTTACTCTTTGCCAAGCAGAATGTATTTTGGGGTGTAATTCTTGCTATGTGCATGCTATGTGTCCCTGGTACACCTGATGGTGTTCCTTGCATGTTGGGCCTCTGTATGTGGCCAAGCTGTGTAAAAGTCTCACAAATTTGGTATCGCCATACTCAGGAGGAGTAGCAGAATGTACTTTGGGGTGTAATTTTTGCTATGTACATGCTATGTGTTGGAAATATCTTATAAATGAACAACTTAGCGTAAAAAAAAAATGCGTTTTCATTTTTTTTTTTTTCCACATTTTCCCAAAACTTCTGGAAAAAAATGAACCGTTCAAAAGACTCATTATGCCTCATAGATTATACGTTGGGATGTTAGCTTTCCAAAATGGGGTCACTTTGTGGGCGTTTCCATTGTCCTGGTGCTCCAGGGCCTTCAAAAGTGTAATAGGTGGTTGAGAAATGAGATATGTCATTTATGCTTGTAGAACGCCTGATGGTGCTATTTCAATATTGGGCCTCTGTAAGTGGCCAGGCTGTGTAAAAGTCCCACACATGTGGTATCGTAATACTCAGGAGGAGTAGCAGAATGTATTTTGGGGTGTCATTTGTGGTATACACATGCCATGTGAGAGAAATAACCTATTACAATGAACATTTTGTGAAAAAAAAAATCTTAATTTTGCAAAGAATTGTGGGAAAAAAATGACAACATCAAAAACCTCACCATGCCTTTTACTAAATACCTTGGAATGTTTACTTTCAAAAAAGGGGCCATTTGGGGGGTATTTGTACTTTCCTGGCTTGTTTGGGTCGCATGAAATGAGATAGGCCACCAGTACATCAGGTGTGCTAAATTTTTACCAAAGATATGTAGCAATATAAATTGTGGCCAAAATTTATGAAGAAAAATTTATAATTTGCTAAATTTTATCATATAAATTAATAAAAATGCGTTTTTTTTTTTTCAAAAAATTTCCGCTTTTTTCAAAAATTTTCAGTTTTTTTCATTTATAGCGCAAAAAATAAAAAACCCAGGGGTGATCAAATACCACCAAAAGAAAGCTCTATTTGTATGAAGAAAAGGACAAAAAATTCATTTGGGTACAGTGTTGCATGACTGAGTAATTGTCATTCAAAATGTGAGAGCACTGAAAGCTGAAAATTGGTCTGGGCAGGAAGGGTGTTTAAGTGTCCAGTAAGCAAGTGGATAATTACTAGCTTTGTAGCTCGCTGACGGTTATGCTTCTATGTAACATGTTTATAAACAATTTTCAAAAGTACCTGCGGAAGGCTGTAAGAGTTGCGAGATGGTGAATTACTTCTAAAATGGGAAGACAGTCCATCTGGTGACTGGGGTCCACTGTACAAAGCATCTTCAACAGGTGAGTGGCATCTGTAACTATCATACGAGGAACTGATGTTATGGTAGGAAGGCTGATATTCAGCTACTGGTTCAGAAGACCGGGCTAATGCAGGCTCTTGGAATTCCTCATCCAGTTCATGGTCAGTGTAGGTTCCACCTTCTGCATCAGTCTCCTCATAATCACTGTTGGCACGACTGTCACAGCTCAGGTAATCTGTAGATTTAACTGATGATTCATGTATAAGGTCCAGTGGTTCATCTCCTGAAGGCTCAGCCTTAAGAAAAGAAAAGCAAACGTTAAAGCATCACTGACATAATGGTATCCTTGTAAAAATGTTTTTAAGTAACTTTTACCTTATCCTCAGTAGTCCATATTGCTCTTCCTTGCTCAGTTTCAATGATTTCTTTCAGGCTTCGAAGCCAGGAATCACTTGCACCACTCAAGTTAATAACAGCTAAAATGACGAGGAAAAAAAATAAAGAATTACAATACAAGGAATGAAAAAAAGGACCTTTTAAGAAAATACAAAAAAATGCAAGCCAACTGCAGTCACCAGTGAAAAGATGAGAATAGTTCTTCCGCATTTTAACAGCCTGTGAATACAAACGGCGTGAGCTCTTCTTTGACTCAGGGAGCAGCCATTGTCTCATTGCCTTCACACCCTGCCTGTTTTCTGGGTTGCAGAACACCACAATAGGGTAAAACTGCACATAATTCAGATGCTCCACTGCTGTAGGTGTGATGTCTAATAAAGCATGCTTATCCTAAAAAGAGAGAAAAAAGAAAAAAAAAGAAAAAAAAAACTTTAGCTCTGCTTCCTGACATCTAAAGGATAAAGCCAATCAATGCAACTGAAAATGGCAACAGTGGATGGACATGATTTAGTTAGACAAACAAAATCTTTAATTATTAAATGTTTCAGTTGGCATTGTGGTCAGGTTTACACTTACCTGTCCAGGGCGCCTGCGATGTCGGCACCCGAAGCCGATCTGTCGCTCAGCTCTCGGGTACTGCCGCCATCTTCGGTAAG
Source organism: Lithobates sylvaticus (assembly GCA_028564925.1). Classification (NCBI taxonomy): domain Eukaryota; kingdom Metazoa; phylum Chordata; class Amphibia; order Anura; family Ranidae; genus Lithobates; species Lithobates sylvaticus. The sequence goes on from CM053026.1 coordinate 412,254,308, forward strand.
GGAATCAGGAAGTGAAGCCTTGCGGCTTAACTTCCCGGTTCCCTACTGTCCATGCGTGAGTCGTGCTGCGCAATCCAGATGGGTACTGCTGTCTCTGGGACTTGTGTGTTTCCCAGCAGACAGCGGTGGGGGGTGAAGAGGCGTAGACTCCCGTGGGGGTCTATGCCCGGAAGTGGGTGCAAATGCCTGCATTATACAGGTATATGCACCCCCCTCCCCCCTGAAAGGTGCCAAATGTGACACTGGAGGGGGGGGGGGGTTCCGAAAAGTGGAGGTTCCATTATTGTGTGAACCCCCGCTTTAAAGCAATGTTTGTTTTTGTTTTTTAATCCAGTATTGATCAGTAGGCTTAATTCTATGAATAAATACAAAGTTTACGTTATTTTCCCCAACACATTGAGTCCCACCCCTTGGATCCTGTGAGCTGGGTATAGTAAGCGGGGTGCTTTCAGCAGTCTCCACATATAGCCGATGCCAGCATGAAGTTTATGCTAAAGTGGTATACACCATTTTCATCATTGCCATGGCACGTGGCTGGTGATGCTGTTACGATAAAACTCACAAATCCTCACGTGTCTGCAGCAAAGCAGCAAATGACATGGGTATCTGCAATCTGCAACACTGGGGAGGGGGGTGGGGGTTGACGCAGAGTGCGTGTTCATTTCCCAATATTAAGAAGCTGAATCTGACAATGGTTTCTGCATCTTCTCATTATGAAGCCATTTGGGGTCCAAGCGCTAACATCCGAGACTGGTTACTCCCCACAATCAAGGTAACTTCCAGCAGGGAATGGACAGGTAAGTCGGAAATCGCCCTCACGGATGTAAAGACCAACTGGCTGCCAAACGACAAGATTTATGCGGGAACCTAATCTGTGGGAGGCAGAAATGGTGTGAATAAAAACACCCCTTCTGAGTAAACTTGAATCTCCATATTTCTTTGATCAAATGTTTGGTCCCAAGATCCCAAGTCTAGATTAGGGGCTCTTAACGGGTTAGAGAACTCCAAATGTGCCTGTAACACAGAGTTGAACTCCCTAGACCATAATACTTGGGCAATTTGTAGAGGTGCTAGTTTTTCCTGGATATTGTAAAGTATTCCAGGAGAAAAAAAGTGGAGGAATATATACAATAAGAAAAGCTATTTAACATTAGTGAGTTCTAAAACCAAAATAAGGTATCTGCCCCTTGGATTGGTACAAACATGCAATACCTTATAAGCAGGGATTTGTTTAGATGTATGGCGAACCCCCCTGGCGTAGCTAGAGTAAGTGGCATGAAATGTTTGATGCACCCAAGCTCTACGCAGAGATAGGATTTTGTTGCCTAAAAGGTTTTATTTTATTTATTTTACAAGAAAGGATATATGTGGCTTATGAGTGTGCAAAAATTTAAACATAAAGGGACCTATTGAATTTATTATTCAATCCGCTGACATGCCAAGACACCAATTTCAGTTCCATAACGGCGCATCAATAAAGCGATAAGTCAGGAGGAAAACCTGAGACAAAAGAGAACAATTGCTAAGAGTCAAAAAATTCACCACACACCCAGATATTAAGGACCCTGTTAGAGAACTGTAGTTATAAACCTCCAGCTGTAAATAGCACATGACAAGACAGACGGTTGCAAAAATAAATAAATACAACATTAAAAACAAAATACCTACTGACTGGCGACCCCAACAATAGTTCCCGCTAGTTTAATACCCGTAACGATTAACAAAACCTTCTCAATAAGTTACAGGAGCAGTATTTCTCTTCTGTTGCTTCAAAGAAGGGTGAAACTGAGGGGGAGTGGGTGTGAAGTAAACTCAAGGTTGTATACGAGATAGCGCCATTAACATAGGACAGGTATTGTGAGACTAGTCATTCAGACTATGAAAAAGATCCATGCGCCTGGTGAATCCAAGAGGGAAGGCACTGCAAAGGTGAACACAAGATATTGGGAGCATCAACTTGAGAGGGAAAGGCCAAAAACATCCAGGAGAAAAAAAAAAAAAAAAAAAAAAAAAAAATCGCTCCAGATCACTACAACCCCCATAAATTTATTGGGCTATGCCAACCAGGCCAAGTCCTGCATCTGGGAGAACGTTCAGAACAGTTTACATTTATTGACAACAGGAAGGATAGAGCTGCAGTGTCATTGTCATGACCAGCATAGCCAAGGAGCAGACCTGAGCCCCAAGTGGAGTGCGATTCTCACTGCAAGGTGGTCAGCTAGGCATCAGCATCCACAGGATTGTCGAAGAAGCGAACCACCCCATCATGCTAGGCTCGAAGGTGGCTGGGGTAGAGCATGCTCCACTTAAATTACTTTTCCTGAAGCTTCCTGCACACATCATTAAAGGTTTTCCTCTTTCGCTGCAATTCGGCTGAGAAATCTGGGAAAAAGTAGAATTAGTAGCTTCTGAAAGGATCCTGTCCGTAGTTGAGAAAGTGGACCAAAAAGGGTCTAGGAATAGTCCCGGAAATGACTCGCCCTACGGGCTCTTTCGACCACATATGTGGGGGGAACTTCCGTGAGGCCTAGGGAGGTTCTTGAAAAACTCCTCAGCAAATTCTGCAGGATGATCACCTTCTTCTCCTGTGACTGAGCTTCTATTTCCTGCAAGTGCTCGAGCAGAGGTCCTCACCTGCCCCAGGAACAAATACTAAACAAAACTTCACTTTCATAGATTTTTACCACAAACCAGAGCCTAGGCCAGAGCCAAGTATTAACCACTTCAGTAGCGCACTATAGCCAAAAGACAGCTACAGTGTGGTACTATAGTTCTAGGAAGGCGTCCATAGATGTCCTCCCAGAACCCCGCCCCTTCGGCGTGCATTGGGTGCACTCTGTGACCTCTGTGTCCTTTGGACCACAAATTGGGGTAAAGGGCAATTCGCAGCGACCCTTTACCATGTGATCAGCGGTGTCCAACCACAGCTGAACATATGTAAACAGACTTGCCGGTAACATCAGGCTGTCAGCACACTGTTTACATGGATAAATCAGGGCACTGACCATCAGTGCTGCCCTATCAGTGCCCATCAGTGAAGAAGAAAAATTACTTATTTGCTAAATTTTATATAAACTGAGAAAAAAGTGTTTTCGTTTATCAAAAAATGTAAAACTCACTGGTGATTAAATACCACCAAAAGAAAGCTCAATTTGTCAAAAAAAAAAAAAAAAAAAAAAAAAGGAAAAATATCATATGGGTACAGTGTTACATGGTGTATTAGGTAGTGGTGCGCTGTATAGAACAATCCTAATTGTGCTAGAAGGCGCTAGCTAAATAAACAACAAGAGGTAGGTATAGGTGATGGCGAACACCCATACTTGCACTGATCACTTTAGGATCATGTTCCATCTGGACTTTTATATTTACTTTTATGTTTAGTGTGTTTCGCTGACCCATCTTTAAACATAATTTTTATTATTTGTGCAAATTTCTTTGTCACAAGATATCCTACCACTGAGGATCACTAGTCACTTTAGGTGCCATCTTCAGCACCAAGACACTGTTGAGCTTGGAATAGTGTCTATTTTATCTTCCTTTCCAGCACTTTATCAGTCTACTTCACTTTAAGGATTTTACACCGTTATATATCCATTTTGATTACTTATTTTATTTATTTATTTGTAAACTTGGACACCCTATTGTATTTATTTGTTGATACTACACCCTCATCTACCTCAGTTTACACTGCACCAGGTTACCTATTTTTAACCACTAGGTTTCCCGTCTTATTATTCATTTCTATTCCAATTTGCGCTATTTGCACTGGATTAAGGTTTCAACCTGCACACCCAGGTTGTAGGCATCGTTTAAGCTCTGCCATCACCTATACCTACCTCTTGTTGTTTATTTAGCTAGCTCCTTCTAGCACAATTAGGATTGTTCTATACAGCGCACCACTACCTAATACACTATTTACTTTTTGGCTTCAGACATTTGCCCCAGTGTGTGCAGCAGTCATTTTGTTCTATTTCGTTTGTGGTGGCGCAGGGATACTTTTATATACATACAGTGTTACATGACTGCGCAATTGCCGTTAAAAGTGTGACAGCACTGAAAGCTGAAAATTACTCTGGGCAGAAAGGGGGGGGGAAAGTGCACATTATTGAAGTGGTTTATTGATTATATTTAGTCTTTAGTCTAGGATAGTATCTTTTACATAGCTATATTCAGTTGTATTGAATATTTGTACTGTATGCATTTTAGATGTGTAGTTATTAAACAGATAATTTCTTTAGCATTAATGAAAACTCATTTTAAAATGAATGGACTAAGCACTAGATGATTTTTTTTAATAATTCAGCTAGTCTCTTTTCTTACCCTTTCAGCGATCTCTCTCACCACCTGAAGTTTTATGACTTTTGAATCTCCATCATCACGAGCAACACTTTCTGCAAATAGAGTATCAGACTTTCTAAGGTATACTTAAAACTATATTTTCAGTCAGAATGTTAACACAATACATGAAGAAAAATCAACATCAAATTCACAAATGAGAAGAAATCAAGGAACAGAGGTCAGTCAACTACAGTGGACAAACTATTTGACCAAATATATTCATGTTACATTGTACATTGCATACATTAAAAATAGTTGAACGCAAAAGCCATCAGAAGGAGATATTTGTCAAAGTCCCAAAATATGAAGAACTCTCATCAAAAAGTGAAAATGAAGCCTAAATCCATCCTAGAAGAGAATCACTCAACATGAGAAATATGCTTATAATTATTTTCCATCTCAAACATTCCTGAATATATACCACTGATGTAAATATGTAACGTACAGAGGCTAATATATCTATACTGAGCCATATTGTGGTTGTTCAGTCGTGTCTGACTCTTCGTGACCTCATGGACCATAGCGCGCCAGGCTTTTCGGTCCTCCGCTGCCTCCTGGAGCTTGCTTAACTTCATGTTCATTGTTTCGATGATGCTATCTATCCATCTTGTTTTCTGTCATCTGCTTCGGTTTTCTTCCATGGCTCCTAGCACCAGGGTCTTTCCCAATGAGTCCTCTCTTTACATTAGGCCTCTTTCACATGTGCGGATCCAGGGAGGATCCATTTTTGGACATCCGCTTGCTCAGCGGGGATCGCTCGATTGATCCCTGCTGAGCCAGCGGATGACTAGTCCGTCTCTGCACACTGTGCAGAAATGGACCGGTCAGATCTCCGCTTTCCTCTATGGGGGGGATCGGATGAAAAACTGACCGCCTGTCCATTTTCATCCGATGACGAATGGAAAAATAGGGTTTTCCTCCGTCATGAAAAACTGAGCTTAGCGGAGACGGATGTTAACGGACGTTAGCAGATGATCATCCGCTAACGTCCACTATCCCATATAGATGCATTGATGTCAGTTTTAATCCGTAAACGGATGGATGAAAAAACGGACAAACGGTCCGCGCGTGTGAAAGGGCCCTTAGGTGGCCAAAGTATTTGAGTTTCAGCTTCAGGATCTGTCCTTCCAGTGAATCCTTCAAGATTGACTGGTTTGATCTTTTTGCCATCCAAGGGACTTTCAAGAATCTTTTCCCACACCATAGTTCAAAAGAAATAGTTCTTTGGCATTCAGCCTTCCTTATGGTGCAACTTTCACAGCCATAGGTTACTACTGGGAATACCATAGCTTTGACTATATGGCACTTTGTCGGTAGGGCGATGTCTCTGCTTTTTATAATGTTGTCTAGGTTTGCCATTGCTTTCCTCCCAAGAAGCAAACGTCTCTTAATTTCATGGCTACAGTCACCGCCTGCAGTGATCTTGGAGCCTAGGAAGATAAAATCTGTCACGGTTTCCATTTTTTTTCCTTCTATTTGCTAAGGAGTGATGGGACCGGTTGCCATGATCCCAGTTTTCTTAATGTTCAATTTCAGGCCAGTTTTTGCGCTCTCCTCTTTCACCTTCATTAAGAGACTCTTTAGTTCTTCTTCACTTTCTGCCATTAGTGTGGTATCATCTGCATTTCTCAGGTTGTTGATATTTCTCCCAGCAATTTTAATTCCGGCTTGCGATTCGTCAATCCTTACATTTCGCATGATGTACTCAATAGGGTGACAATATACATCCTTACCACATTCCTTTCTCAATTTTGAACCAATTTTTCCATGTCCTGTGCTAACTGTTGCTTCTGTTTTTCAGAAGATAGGTCAGGTGGTCTGGTATTCCCTTTCCTTTCAGTATTTGACACATCTTGTTGTGATCCACACAAATCGAAAGGCTTTAGGCTACTTTCACACCGAGGCACTGGGCGCGCTGGCGTTACAGCGTCGCTTTTCGGCCGCTAGTGGGGCAGTTTTACCCCCCGTGAGAGGCCGAAAAGGGTTAAAACCGCCCGCAAATCGCTGCTGCAGTGGCACTTTGCAGGCGGGTTTGGAGCGCTGCCCCATTGTTTTCAATGGGAAGGGGTGCTTTAGGAGTGGTAAATACACCGCTCCTACAGCGCTCCAAAGATGCGGCTTGCAGGACATTTTTCAGCGTCCTGCAAACGCACTGCTCCAGTGTGAAAGCCCTCGGGCTTTCACACTGGAGACACAGCAGCGGCTGCTTGAAGGCGCTATTTTTAGAACTTTAGCGCTTGCAAAGCGCCTCAGTGTGAAAGGGGACTTACTGTAGTCAAAGCAGAAGTAGACATTCTTCTGGAACTCCTTTGCTTTCTCCATGACCCAGCGAATGTTGGCAATTTAATATCTAGTTGCTCTGCTTACTCAAAATCCTAGCATGCGAGATTAGTGGGATTGTATGGTAGTTTGAACATTCTTTGGCGCTGCCCTGCTTTGGTATCGGAATGTAAACTGACCTCTTCCAGTCCCGTGGCCATCGTTAAGTTTTCCAAATTTGTTGGCATATTGAGTGCAGCACTTTAACAGCATCATCTTTAAAGTGGATGTAAACCCCCATTTTTTTTTGATGTCATAATGTAGAGAATAAGATTTCCTTTCATTTGAGCCCAGTCTTGCCACACAGATTTACTCGAGGTCTGAGAAATCCTTTTTTATTGTTAGAGAAATCTTGACAAAGTCTTGAAAACTTTGTCAAAAACGCCCCCTTGCTGTGAGTGACAGGTGATTTACATATCATGCACTAGCCTGAGTGCACAAAGTCGGTAAATGTTTAAACATTTGTTACACACATTGCGTATTATACTATGGAAGCTCCTATTTCTTTCATGTGGTTTACACCTATCCATGAGCCCTGCGTCATATGAGAGTCTGAGGAGAATCTTGCCCACATTAAAAGGGACTTGGAAATAAGGAGATTAGCAGCACCATCCGGAAGTTTTGAAAACAGTGGTTTTTCACACGCTCTCTGTGATCCTCTGACGGGGAATCAGACTTCTTTATGTCCATTATACACACTTAAGTTAATCACTTCTATACCTTTTTGCTTTGCCAACATCAGAGTGGCGGATGTGATTAGGCGCTCGGGTAGGCGCTTATCACGTTCTCCATTCATCTTTGTTTGACATCGGCTTAGCGCAGCTTTTTGATTTTTCATTATTTTGTTTTCTGTAATTATGTGATACAGTTTAGTTTCTGCTTCCTAGAGGTCCTCATATAGACCTTGTTCATCTAAGTGCATTTATATCTGCAAATTTTTCTATACCTTATCGCAGTTTTTTCCCATTTTTCCATGTTGAGTGGTGTGCCTTTGATATGGACTGCGATCATCCTGTTTCTGGGATTGTACCCCAGTACTGCTTTTCTCACTCTTTTGTTGACTATGAGAGCGGTCTTCTGAGAGATTCTTGTCCACAGTAGTAGATATACTGTGGTAATCATCTGAGTTGAATTTGCCCATTCTAGTCCATTTTAGCTCACTAATTCAATCTGTCTCCTGTTTGACCACATCCAGTTTACCTTGATTCATCGATCTTACATTGCAGGTTCCTACACAGTATTCTTTACAGCATCAGACTTCCTTTCACTCCCACCGTCCACAGCGGAGAGTCCTTGTGGTTTTGGCTCATTAGTATTAGGGCTACTTGTAATTGCCCTCCGCTCATCTCCAGTAGCACATTGGACACCTTGCGATCTGGGAGACTCATCTTCCGGTACCATATTGTTAGCCTTTAGTTTCTGTTCAAGAGGTTTTTTGAGCCATATAGGTTGTTATAAACATAGCATTACTGACTGCCAAAAATCACATACTATCAGGAGCACAAATCATAATTAAAAAGTAGGGGAACATACATAGCAACAGACAAACGTAGTATGTACATTCATATTAAACAGTAAAACAGTCAAGATATAAAATAATTAATTGTTTTGCATTGACTGGCAGCATTCAAATTATTGGTTAGTGCATAGGATTGTATTTTGATCGATCAAATTATTCGATTACATGGTTGAAACAGATGCGATCAACAAGGATAAGCTTAAATATCAAATCAAAATCCACCCTGTGCGTGGCATATTTATCAAATGGTAAGTCAATTATAGATTTGATTATTCCTATTGGAAGAGATCGAACAGTCATTGATCGAAGCTTGTATACCCACTATAAGACAAACTAGGCCTTGGTAACGGAAGCATACTTGTGTCTCCAACGTAATTAAAGTAAGCAAAAAATTTTATTTTACACAATTTTATTATTTAAATGAGAACGTTTTTTTTTTCCTGGGGCAATAGGCCCCCTGTAAAAAAAAAAATGTATAAAAACGGTGACATTTCTATTCCCCAACATGAAATTATCACTTAATTCAGCAAAGTTCTGGAGTTGCACACTCCTTTTAAAGGGTAAAATTAACTATTGTTCAAAACAAGCACACAGAGTTCAACTGAAGACCAATCCTCTAAAATGTTCTGCCCTCCTACTAAATGATAGCGCATGATAAATATGCCCCTGTAGGGGGCACAACATGTTAAGAGGATCACAAGTGCTGAACAATAAAGACATAACATACCATTGGTCGAATTGTGTGTGGAAGGAATGGACTCCAGAGGAGTCGGCAACTGTGTGTTGGACTACAGGATTGCAGAAGTCTTGGGCCTGGTTCACACTAATGTGATACGATTTTCATGCAATTTCCAGTGCGACCATGGAGTGATACTTACTTGCAACTTTGATGCGACTTAACTCACAGAAGTTGCATCAGCATTAGAGAAGGTTCCTGCACTACTTTGGTGCAACTCCAGTTGGATTTCAGCCAGCACCACAGACTTCAAAGTTAAGCCATAGAAGTCGCATCAACATTAGATAAGAAGCAATTCCTATGAGACTTTGATGAGATCTGTGTGGTTTTTTTTTTTTTAGTCATCCTTGCTGTCTAAAACTCCAAGCACATTCTATTCACACTTGTGCATAGCGGAAACAAGCCTTCCTGCTCGCATTTCTTCTACATTTTTCATGTTTAAATGGCCATTGTGCTCTATGCAGCCCATTCATGTCAGTCATGAAGAATCCCATGTTTTTTTAGTGTGCATTTTGAAGTAATTGTTGCATGACAAACGTGCGGCAAAACATACAATCTGCTAACAATGATTGGAGTGTCATTAACAATTAGGCTGCATTCACTTCTGTGCATTTCCAAATGCTTGGCAACCAACACAGAAAATGTATGCTTTGCCGCAAGTTTTGGAAACATGCTACAAATGCATATTACGCTTGTATCTCCATGCATTCACTTCATGTTGTGCGTTTCCAAATTGCGTGGCAAAATGCCCATTTTTTTGTTGCCACGCATTCAGAAATACAGCCCAATTGTTAATGACACCCCAATCACGGTTAGAATGCCATTGTGGCAACACAAAGCATGCATTTTCTGTGCGGGTTGCTGCATGTTCAGAAACACACAGATGTGAATGCATGGCAATGCAAACCTGATGCATGCTTGCAGCACATTTATAAAATGTTGATGTCAATGCAGCCTAATAGTTAATCGCTGTTGGCATGCCATTATAGGGAGACAAACGCGATGTGCATCTGCAGTGCCCTTCCAAAACGCAGTGTAAAGCACGCATTTTCTGTGTGCATTGCCATGCATTTGGAAACACACAGATGTGAACGCAGCATAATCGTTATTTACATCCCAATTTCGGTTAGCAAATACGTCTTTTGCTGCTTGTTTGTCACATGTCAAAACGTGCTATAAAAGCGCCAAAATGTGCCCTGAAAAGCTGCATCACACTCCAGGACCAAAAATATGATCTTGAGCTATTTTGGGGAATTTGTCATGTATAGGGCAAGCCATTCGATTGAATGGGCTGCCCTATGCACGATGTAAGTTTATGTGTGCAAAAAACGCACAAAAAAAATAAGAAAATGTGCATATTCACCACGCTCTGGTGTGAATGGTATATGCTTAGCAGGAGAGTTTTTAGGCAGCAAGGATGAGCTGGGAGGCAATCAAGGTTTACAAATTATGATAACCATGTTGCGCTACTGAGACTAAAAATGTTGTCAGTGAAAAAAATACAAAAGTAGCCCCCCTGTATAAAAACGTAGGTCTTTACGAGTCATTATGTGACAACAGTAATATGACTGTTGCTACTCAGCTAGTCCTCAGCAAGTCGTGAAAATTCTGCACCCTATTCCTGTCAGGTCAGCTAGTATCAGGATGGCAGACCCCAAACCTGTACCTTTAAAAAACAGATACAATGGCAGCTCACATATTTCTATCCTCACAGATTACTTTTATTTAGGGATATATCCAATGAGTCAAATAATTTTTAAGGATATTCTCACCTGCAGACTCAAACTCCTTTGGCAACTCTGAACAAAGCTTCATGTGTGCAATGTCAGATATAGGACCCAGTATCACAACTGGTCGTTTGAAACTTGCTGCATTAAAAGACAAAAAAGTTCAGAAAATGAAGCAATGAAATAACACATTACAATAGAAAATTACAAAGCAAAAAAAAAAAATAGTAATAGAAGTTCTAAAACGTTTTTTTTTTTTAATAGTTTGCAGTCATACATGTTCGTGGAGGCAGTCATGCCTACACTGCTCTAGGCATGTTAAAGCGGAGCTCCACCCTAAAGTGGAACTTCCGCTCAACGTAACCCCCCCCCCCCTCCGGTGCCACAATTGGCACCTTTCAGGGGGAGGGGGGTACAGATACCTGTATAATACAGGTATCTGCACCCACTTCCGGGCGTAGATAGCTGCAGAATCTGCTGTTTTTTACGCCACTTCCTGTCATCCCCCCGCTGTCTGCTGGGAAACACACGGATCCCAGAGACAGCAGGGAGCGTCCTAATTGCACAGCGCGACTCACGCATGCGCAGTAGGGAACCGGGAAGTGAAGCCACAAGGCTTCACTTCCTGATTCCCATACCGAAGATGGCGGCGGCAGCACCCGAGAGGCGCACTGGACTGGGGAGTGTCCATATTTTAAAAGCCAGCAGCTGCAGTATTTGTAGCTGCTGACTTAAAACATTTTTTTGGGCTGGACTCCCTCTTTAATCGAGGCAAGTATAAAAACAAGTCCTATTTGCAATATCGGAACACCAAAAGAAAATGACAGTATGCTACCGCAACATTCAGGGATATACAATCCTATTAGATTGTAAGCTCTTCTGAGCAGGGCCCTCTTAATCCGCTTGTATTTTATTGTATTGTAACTGTATTGTCTCCTTGTATATTGTAAAGCGCTGTGTAAACTGTTGGCGATATATAAATCCTGTATAATAATAATGTAATACTGACCTATAATCGCACACATAGGTTGTACTTGATGGACTTGTGTCTTTTTTCAACCTCACCTACTATGCAACTATGTTTCACATGGACTTCCCCTTAAGAGAAGTGTGAAAAGCAAGCTTTGATAAAGCATTTGCAGAGCTTTCAGCCACACCTGTTCAAGCTTTTAAAGTACCATTCAGCTCCAGTTTCTAAATGTTGAACACAGATCCCAATGGGCGCATTGATTGCCATTTTAAGCAAGCTGCTACCAGGCTTTTAACAAGCTTCAAGAAAGCTGAAGCCACAAACCTGTGTATGTATCCTATAGCTTGAGCTCTCTGAATAGGCTCATATTAAAAGGGCAAACAAAGCAAAAAAATAACAAAAATTGATAATAAACACACCCTAGAGAGTAAAACTACATCATTTTATTAGCTATATAACCCACTGCACTCACTGCCAGCAGCCTAGTAAAAATCAGGAATTCTGCTTTCCGGATGACAGCTAGGGGGTGACTGGTGTCTGGGCTATGCTCCCCTCACCCTGGCTGTCCTGCACTACCTTCCAGGGGTGGATTGGGAAGCCCACTGCGAGCTAGCCTCTCCTCCTGCTTCCTCCTCCTCCCAGACAGGTTAGGAAGTAGGATGTGGCTGTGAGGAGGGGGGGGGGGGGGGAAGCAGCGGCCATGCCCAATCCCAGTGCGAGGCAAGGACAGTGTAGGGAAAGAGGGCAGGGTCACAGGTTGCTGCTCTCGGGTCTAGCATGGAGTGGAGGAGTCAGCAGCGAACCATGTTAGGAATATTGCAGGGATGGCGAGGGGATGGGTATGCCACCACAGGAATACGCCTTATGGTAGACACGCCCCTGATCGCTGAAGTGAATAGGTGTATGAAAATATGGCTGCAACAAAGCAGCAGCACTTAGGTGTAACCAAGGATGAGAAGAATGACAGTTTTTTAGTGAACACTTACTAATCTAGATGTTAATCAGTTAGGGTTTACATCATCAGAATGCAATATTTCATATCTACCTGACTAAAAAAATATATTTTCTCAAATGTTTTTAGTCCTAAAGAAATGTAATAGATTACAAATCTCACAAGTAATATACTATACTTAAATTATACAGCTGTATTCCTTCAATTTAACATGTATCGTGTGCAGGAAAACCACTGCTGCAAAAGTGGCTACAAATCTCAATCACTCAAGACTGAGATTGAGCTCTGCAGTCACTTTTTTAGCAATTGTTTTCTTATTCCGGGTCACAATCCTGCACTGTGCTTTTGTCTTTCGGTGAGTTGACCATATTGTCTGCCCTTTTGCTTATCAAACTACTTTTTCCAAGTGTACATGTCGCCATAACCTTTGATACTGTACCTTGCGACAACGCAAATAAATTTACAACTTCAGTCACAGAGGCACCAGCTAAGCAGGCACCAACAATGTGCCCTCTTTCAGGGGACATACTAAAACATTTAATGTAAATATGGCTTAATGTAGTTTGACGTGTAATAAAGTGCCTAAACCTCAATCAATTGTCCTGAAACTTTGCACAGCCTAATTTAACTTTCCAAACCTATCCTAGAAGTGTTGTGCATTTCAGTCTTCCACAAAGCAAAGTAGGGACATTAAGCTGTTTTTTTAGGGAGCTTAATGTGGCTTAGTTGTTAACCAGTTTCCCCCAAACTTCACGCAATACAAGATTCTGTCTATGTCAATATATTCTGAAATCACACCAAAAGTTAATCACATTTAACCATTTTTTTTACAATCCTTGCAGACTCTAGGTGTACGAGACACACCCAAAAACATGTCATCAATGTACACGGGGAGTGTCTAGTATGTACAGTCCTTTTGCTTTGTTGCCGGTGTTGTATCATTATCCGTCCCCCATCACCAAGTGTCCGAGGTGTACTGCGCATGCGCAGTACACAGAACGCCCATATTCCGAAAATTGCCGAGGATGAACGGCGCCTGCGCCGTGAGTCCACTTTCAAGCCCCACCATCCCAGTGGACATAGAGTTAGAATATAAAAGTGCCGAGCGCAGCGAGGCCGTGCCCGTGGCGAGCGAAGCGAGCCCGCGAGGGGCCCTCTCAATTTGACTAACCTTATGTCAGCTTGGATGGTGGGGGCTTCTCCTCGACTCACGGCGCAGGCGCCGCTCATCTTCCGACAATTTCCGAAAATCTTCTGGATCCGGACTGCGCATGCGCAGTAGACTTCGGACACCTAGTGACAGCCGGACACTTGGTGATAGAACACCGGGATTATTCCCTCTCCCAGTACCCGCAATTCAGCTCTAATTAATCACAGCTGCATTGCCAAGTACACAGAGGTCGGCAGCAGGCGCTGTCAAAGCAGTCTGGCAATGTTCCTCAACATACACATCACAGAAAGTTATATTCCAACATCGCATCATTTGTAACTTTGTGTTTTGCATGTATAGATCAAAAGGTATGAACTTCAATCAGCAGATTTAAAGGAACGTTGACAAGTAAACATTTTAACTCTATATTCTCCTCGTCTATTCAATTGTAATTTTCCTGATTTTTTTCTTTTCTATTTTATTAAGTTTTTTTCTGTTTTTGTTTGCTTTGTTCATTATAATTTTAACACCTTTTACATATATTTACATGTATCACACTGAAAATAGCACAAAATTTAAAAAAAACAAAAAAAAAACAAACACTTTACTTCATTTGTAAATAACTTTGCAATGCTTTGTAACAAAATCATCAGTGTATTACACAGGACAGATTACAGAACAAAATGCACACTTTTTATGTGCAGTAACACTATGTTTAAACTGACACTGCTCAAAAAAAAAAAGAAAGTTTTTATTCCATTTAATTGTCGAAGGATTGCAAAAAAAAAAAAAAATATATATATATATATATATATATATATATATATATATATATATATATATATATATATATATATATATATATATATATATATACACACAGAGGTCAAGTCCTGGGGAAAAAAGTGTGGAAACTCCTACCAAAGATCCACTACCCCACCAAAAAAAAATAAAAAAAATTGTACGGCCATATGCATATATATTTCACAGAAAATACAGTGACTGCAAATGCGACATACTACAGGAGATGACCAGACTGCGAATGCGACATACTACAGGAGATGACCAGACTGCGAATGCTACATACTACAGGAGATGACCAGACTGCTAATGCGACATACTACAGGAGATGACCAGACTGCGAATGCGACATACTACAGGAGATGACCAGACTGCGAATGCAACATACTACAGGAGATGACCAGACTGCGAATGCAACATAGTACAGGAGATGACCAAGTAGCCAGTTTTAAAATGTAAAAGCCCCTTTATAGCACCCTTTGTCACATTCCTGTTCTCACCCCCTTTATAAATTACTTTACTACTACCCCCGCATTCTCAACCGTTTCATCTAAAGTCCCAAACTCCCCCTTGATTGTACCAAATATAGGGATGGAGGTGCTTCCCCGCACCTCATTTAAAGTCCCAAAACTCCCTCTTTTTACCGATTATCGGGATGGAAACGGTTGGGAAATTGGATTGGCAGTGCTCCCCTGTCATCCACGCGTGAGGTTGACCCCCAGGTGTATGCATATCCCGTTCTAAAAAGGGATGTGTACACCTGAGTCAGTTAATACTAAGATTATACTTTGTAATATGGTGTACGCTCTTTCAGCTGTAATCAATGACATACTATACGCGACATTCCCGGTTAATTTCTATGGCCCTATTTGATCATCCATGTCCACTTCTTCCTGCATGCCTGCCAGTCTGGCGGTGTTTGACGTCCTGCGGTGGTTGGGCGGTCTGTGGCATTTGGGGGTTCATTTCTTCACTGCGGGAGCTGCGACATGCATTGTGGGTTTCCTCCCCTCCTCCCCAATAGGGGGGTTGGGTGGACGGCCCCTTGCGTGTCGGCGCCACGGTCCCTGCGCTGTGCGTATGACGTTGGTCTAGCGTCATTGCACTGACGCTGGGAATACCCCCTACATGTTTCCATTGAGAGGGATGATGGGCGCCAATCACCGAGCGGCTTGTCTGCTCGGGTGCAGAGCCCCTCCCCCTCATGGGCACACGCACGTGGCGTTGGCGGCGTCACACTACATATCTCCAGGTTGGAGCGGGCTTTTCATTCGGCCTGGTCCTTCCTGAGATCCCTACACACCAGCTGTTGCTCTGCTGGGTGTTGCAGGGCATGCAGCAATTCGGGTTAGTGTTCCTCGATCTGGGGTTGTTCTGGTCTGCAGATTCATTTAACTGCACTGAGTATGCTTTCTTTCACAACACTCTATATTTTATTCATTCTTTATTTTTATTTTTTAGTTCCACACTTACACATACTTCAGTCACTACCATCTCCGTTCCCACATAATTCATTCTATCACACACACACTTTGTATATTCTCCTACTCACACCTCCTATTAATTCTTTATATCCAGACACATTAGGTCTAAGGTGTACATACTACCTTTAAAATTCATTATTACCTTCAATATATACATTATATACTATAGACCAATATACCATTTATATGTATATATATATATATATATACATATGCAGTACCCCTTAAGTTATTATTACCTCAAAAACACATATATATATATATATATATATATATATATATATAGATATAAGTTACCATTATTTCAAATACATATATACTTTATGGGTTATTCCAGGTTTATCTATATACATATATATTTTATTTTCAGAATCTCAGTTTTTTGCATTCAGACACCAGCACTGCTGTCACATGCAGACCACCCCCACCTCCAGGTGCGCTATAACATCACCCTATGCTGCCACTGTAGGTCACGCCGCCTCAGCTCCGGCGGTGGAGTCGATACCTCTGACCCGCTGCATGCCGCTCACTGCATGCCGCACTCACCGCCAGGCTTGGTAAGTGCGTTTGGAAAGTTTTCTTTTAACCTTTTTTATCACTCATTATATGAGTGTGGCTCATTATATCTATATTTATACATTTCACAGGATTCTGTCGCATCAGCTCCTGATGAGTGGAAATGCATCCACGAAACGCGTCGAGCTACAATCGATGCTACAGTGATACCCATCATGTCCTGATAAATTTATCAATTTTCCATTCAATATGATTATACTTTATAATGTGACCATTATTATGATTACGAACATAAGTACCGGCATGCCGCTTGTGGGACTTGGAGACCACATTACTGTCTTATTTATTTTTATGTATCCATCTTGAAATATGTGTTTATTCGTTTATACTCTTGCATCAGGTTTATTCTTTGTGATTACTACATGTTTATATATGAATTAACTCTTTTACTGTGCTATATATCTGTGATCAATAAAATTACTTTACTACTACCCCCGCATTCTCAACAGTTTCATCTAAAGTCCCAAACTCCCCCTTGATTGTCACCCCCTTTATAGAACCTCCTTCACATTCCTGTCCTCAACCCCATTATGGCACCACCTTTGTAGATCCCCCCTTCACATTCCTGCCCTGCCTCCCTTTTATATCACCCCTCCTTCCTCTGATACTTTCCCCCTCCGTCCTTCATTACAGTGCCCTCTTCTCTGTTTTACCTTACACAGGACACAGCAGATGACATCAGAGGCACAGAGCTGACATCGGAAGTGCAGCAAAGGGATGGACAGAGGGCAGGACCTGCCCCAGTTAACTGATTGGTTGATAGAATGCAGAGCAGTTCTAGCAACCAATCAGTTAACTGGGCCAGCCCCTGCCCTCCGTGCATCGCTGTGCTGCTCTTCCGATGTCAGCTCTGTGAAGACAACAGAGCTAGCAGGCAGCGGCAGCTGAAGATAAAAAATCAAATCTTAAATGGCGTGACCTCACAGATCATTGAAGCGGTCCGGACTTGGCCTGCGGTCCGCCATTTAGTGATGCCTGTGCTGTGCTAGAGCCTCTGGCGGCTCTAGTCCCGAAGAGGGAATGGCGTTCCTGCTGTGAAAAAAGTGCAGGGACGCCGTTTCCACGCATTCCCGCAGGACTCGAGCCCTGTGTATATATATATATATATATATATATATATATATATATATATATAATGTTGCAGGACAATATTCACAAAAAGAAAGCCTTGTCCTTAAAAAATAAATAAAAATGTATTACGTTGTTATCTTAAGTAATGACAAAATGATCACATGATAAACAAGCTCATAGCAGAAATGTGAAAATTGCTCTGGTCCATAATGGGTAAACAGGTGTGAGAAGTGGTTAAACGCTTAAGTGCTTAATGTACCATAATGTGCCCAAACTTTAATCAGTTGACTTGAAACTTTGCACAACCTAAGTTCTCAACCTTCCAAACCTGTCCTAGATGTTAATGGATTTTGATCTTCCACAAAGAAAATGAGGGACATTAAGCTTGTTTTTTGGGGAGCTTAATCTAGCTTAAAGTGGTTGTAAAGGCAGAAGGTGATTTCTATGCATTAAGATAAAGAGTCTTCCTCAGCCCCCCAATACTTACCTGAGTCCATCTCTATCCAGTGATGTGCACAAGTGCCTCGGCTATCTGGGACTCATCCTCCTGATTGGCTGAGACACAGCAGTAGCGCCATTGACTTCTGCTGCTGTCAAAATCAGTTAGCCAATCAGGAGAGAGAGGGGGCGGGGCCAAACCACGGCTCTGTCTAAATGGACACACAGAGCTGCAGCTCGGCTCGAGTGCCCCCATAGCAAGCTGCTTGCTGTGGGGGCACTTGGCCAGAGGGAGAAGCCAAGAGCGCCAGCAAGGGAAATGAGAAGAGGAGGATCAGGGCTGCTCTGTGCAAAACTCCTGCACAGAGGAGGCAAGTATAACAGATTTGTTATTTTTAGAAAAAAAAAAACACTTTAGCATCACCTTAACATACAATAAAGTGCCTAAACCTTAATCAATAGCCTTAAAAATGTGCACAACCAAAGTTTTTATCCTCCCAAACATATCCTGGAAATTTTATGGATTTTGGTTTTCCATGGGAAATGAGTGACATTTAGCTTTATTTTTTGGGTGCTTAATGTGATTTAGCAGTTGATTGAGATTTAGGCACATTATTACACATAGAGCTCATTTTACATTAAAAGTGAAAGTTCACCCCCCCCCCCCCAGTCCCGCTGACCTGGAGTCCCCAGCAATCACCCACTGTGACACATCAGGGCGCCTCTTTACTGGTCCAGGGATTTGAAATTCCTGTGGCTTTCTCGCCTCCGCCAGCACTGACAGGATGGGCTAGGTGGGTCCCGATTGGTCGGCTCCATCCATGTGAAGACGCAGACCAATTAGAATGCCTCCTATACGTAACTTTAAGAGATACGTTTAGGAGATTATTGTAAAGAGGAAACCTCAAAAAGTGGGATTATACCGGCAACAAAATAAACCATATAGGTTATATAAGAAAATTTATAGATTTATTATCAAAATACAAAGACATAAAAAATATATAATGAAAGAGTTCTTTAAAAACAATAGGATGAATGATATGCATATCTGCGATTGGTGAGAGTGTCAGGAATTCTACACTCTCACCAATCGCAGATATGCATATCATTTTGTATCATTTGTCCTATTGTTTTTAAAGAACTCTTTCATTATATATTTTTTATGTCTTTGTATTTTGATAATAAATCTATAAATTTTCTTATATAACCTATATGGTTTATTTTGTTGCCGGTATAATCCCACTTTTTGAGGTTTCCTCTTTACATTTATTTGGGGATGATGGCAACCCATATGTGTCTCGAGATTTGAGTTCAATCTATTCTCACGTTTAGGAGATTAAGCCGCTGGGATCTCAAATCCCCCGACAGGTGAAGCTGCGACCCGTTGTGTCACAGCGGGTGATCTCGGGGCTCCAGGTCAGCGGGATTCGGGGGGATGGGCAGGGGGTCCAATAGATCATCAGCTATTTGGTCTACTCCCTCCTCCAGATGCAATCAGAGGGAACAGAGAAGATGGCAGCAGCTTTATTCAAGATCAGGCAGCTTAATCAGCGCCAACAGATCATGTTATACCCCCCGTTTTTTATTTTATTATTGTTTTTTTTTCTTCTAGGGAACAATCCTTTTGCCCTTATTGCACTTGAATAGACAGTAATCCGTGTCCAATGTCTACCATATGTCCCCGCCCTGCCACCAAGTGCGGGAGAAAACATCTTCTTTACAACAGATTGATCTCAAATCGCACAAACAATCCTGGAAGTGGTCACCACATTGCTTTTTGCTCTTGAATTCTAAGATTTAGACTATTGTCTTTTTCATTCAAGCAAAATTGTTGTTTGACAGAACCCTCACTTTATACCCCATACAGGTTGCTAAATCTTTTTTTCTAGTCCCACAGTCACCCTCCTCCTCCTTACAGGAGGGTACGGACATACTATGTGGAACCACTTTGGGACCAATCATCCTGTGAACGAACTCCAGGGAACTGTGAGATATACGTTTCTTTTCTTATTTAGCCTCTTTGGCAAGTTTTCTCTTTTGGTTTTCAGTGTGAATATTTTTGGGCCCAATGTGCAGTTACTCTCCTTGTTATATAGAGTTATTATATCTACCTTTATGGTAGCCTGCCATGGTTTGTCTTTAAGTTTATATAACAATGCACACATTTTCTTCTTAGGTAAGTTATTTGCCTTTAATATTTGCCTGGCTCATCCGACGTCGCTGGTTTGACTCCCTTTCTGCCTGTGTGGCCTGCTGCCTTGCCCTCCAGAGTGGTGGAGTGGCTGGCCCTGCTGGTAGAAACAGGACCGTCTGGTCCTCTGGTCAACTTTGCTGGGCTGGGTGACCCACAGTCCCCAGGCCCCCTTATTCTCGATTTCTCAGTTACTACAATTTTAGCCCTTATGGCTACCAACTCAGGAAAAATCTGTTCCGGAAGACTCAGTCCATCTCTCAGTTCAGGCTCTCTCAGATTGGTTATCATAGTACAGTTATATTATATGTTACACCTTTACCATCCTTTTAACATGGCGCTCGTCATTGATTCGTCCTACACCTGCAAAGTTAATGTTTTTTGCAAATATCCATGTTATTTAGACATTCATTGTGTATTGGGTATATCTTTATGGCCCTCTTTGATCACCTATCACTCACATAGCATCCCCCTCCCCTTTAAAAATGGGTATTAAAATATTTTCACATCATGCTCAAGGATTCAACTCCCCCAACAAATGTAAAAAAGCCTTTAGACATTACAAGAGATTGGGTGCTGACATCTTGATGCAGGAGACCCACTTTTCCACCGCCAACCACCCTCAATACTTTGACAAATCATTCAACCAAATCCACTATACCACCTTCTCTAACAAATATTGCAACACCGCGTGATTTATCAGAAACTCTACAATCTTTGTACTACACAACATATTTAAAGACGATGAAAGTATATTTATTATCATGAAGGGCAGTATAAACAGATGAAATAACAATAGCCTCGATATACGCCCCAAATGAAGCCCAATCATAATTTTTTACCAAATTCTTTAATACTCTAGAACAATATAACTCCCCACACATGATAGTTGAAGGAGACTTCAATCTATCCGCTCATCCAGCTCTTCATAGAAGTAGGGTAGTCCCCTCTTCCAAAGCCTTCAACAAATCATTAAATCACTCACTTAGTAAACTCCAGTTGATGGATTCCTGGAGAGCACAAAACATATGAATTAAAGCATACACCTACTATTCCCATCCCCATGACTGCTATGCCCGACTGTACTACATATTCTTCACACCTATTCTTTTAGCAAATTCTTCCAAAGCGACAAACCACCCCTGCCCATGGTCCGATCATAATATAGTTGCCTTTGAAACCTCCCACATTGGCATGGCTTCTGCCCCCTTTAAATGGCACCTTAACCACTTAAGCCCCGGACCAATTTGCAGCTAAAGGACCAGGCACCTTTTTGCGATTCGGCACTACGTCGCTTTAACCGACAATTGTGCGGTCGTGCGACGTGGCTCCCAAAATTGGCGTCCTTTTTTTTTTCCCACAAATAGATTTCTTTTGGTGGTATTTGATCACCTCTGCGGCTTTTATTTTGAGCTATAAACAAAAATAGAGCGACAATTTTGAAAAAAAAAAAATTTTACTTTTTGCTATAATAAATATCCCCAAAAAATATATAAACATTTTTTTCCCCTCAGTTTAGGCCGATATGTATTCTTCTACATATTTTTGGTAAAAAAAAAAGAAAATCGCAAGTAATGATTATTGATTGGTTTGCGTAAAAGTTATAGCGTTTACAAAATAGGGGATCGTTTTTATAGCATTTTTATTAATCTTTTTATTTAATAGTAATGACGGCGATCAGCGATTTTTATTGTGACTGCGACATTATGGCAGACACATCGGACATTTTTGGGACTATTGTCATTTATACAGCAATCAGTGCTATTTAAATGCACAGATTTCTGTGTAAATGACACTGGCAGTGAAGGGGTTAACCACTAGGGGACAGTGTAGGGGTTAAGTGTGACCTATGTGGTTTTTTTTTTTTTACTGTAGGGGGGCGTGGCTTGGCGTGTGACATCACTGATCGCCTTTCCCTATGACAGGGAACAGACGATCAGTGACAGCCTCACTAGGAAGCAAGGGGAGAGGTTTGTTTACACTTACCTCTCCCCATTCTTCAGCTCTGTGACCTGATCGCGGGACACAGAACTGCCACGGCCGTGGAGCTCAGAACCGGGTCGCGAGCGCGCAGCCGTGCCATTCTGCCAACGTAAATGTGCAGGAGGCGGTCCTTAAGTGGTTAATGACTCCCTTCTCTCAGACCCTTCCACACATCAGCAAATTAGTACCCACATTGAGGACTATTTCCAAAATAACACCTCAGAGAAAGTACTCCCTATCTCTATTTGGGCCGCTCATAAAGCAGTCCTAAGGGGACATTTGATTAACATAGCCGCAGCCAAAAACAAAGCTAAACTCACAGAAATCAAGAGCCTTACCAGGGAACTCAATGCATTATATAACAAACAACCATACTACCTCCCCTGAAATAGCTAAACTTATTCAAATTAAACGCCAAACCCTAAACACTATATTATCAGAAGACACTGAAAAATCATTGAGATTTTCCAAAGCCAAATTCCTGCTACATGGCAACTCATCCTCAGCAATGTTTGCTAGGAAATTAAACCAAGACACTAAGCCCCCTCATGTCTACAAACTGCATGATCAATGGGGGAACCTGGTGACCCACCCCCAAGATGTCCTCCAAATATTCACTTCCTTCTACAAAAACCTTCTCTCTGGCCCTCAAACACGCCCCCAACCTTCTAATTTGGACTGGTTGAACACCCTACAACTCCCTAAACTCAATGAACAAGCCTCTTCCTTAAATAAGCTATGCACCGAGGCAGAAATCATAAACATCATAAAATCCCTTACAACATCAATAGCTCCTGGCCCAGTTGGCTTTACGGCAGCCTATTACAAAAAATGTGCTCCCCTACTGACCCCTAGCCTCACCAAGATGTTCAACCATATCCTTCTGGGTGAACATTTTCCAAAGGATATGCTGCTGGCTAACTTGTCCCTAATATCCAAACCTCAAAAAGATCACACCCTACCACAAAATTTCCGCCCCATCTCGGCAGGGCCATCTTTAATATTGATTGGACCCTGGGCAAACGTTTTCTTGCCCCCCCCCCCCCCCATACAATTTTGCTCTCTACCTGCTCTGAGACATACAATAAATAGCAGCTAGTCTTAAAATCAGTTTACTGTATCAGATCAGGCAACCATTGCGATTGGTTGCCAGATGTTAAAGTGTATCATTACCGCTTACTCACTGGTTGCTAGAGGTTACAGAACACATTACGGCTCACTGATTAGTTGCTAGATGTTACAGTATATGATTTCTGCTTGTTGATTGGTTGCTAGAGATTACTGTACAGTAATACTGCTCACTGATTGGTTGCTAGAGGTTACAGCACATCATCTCCTCACTGCAGGGGGCATGATATACATATGAATGCCGCCTTTTACAGATCTATGCCGCCAGATGCAGCTATTTACATATGAATGCCGGTTATGTAGATGTAAACACGGGGTCTGCAGGTGAGTCATCTGTACACAATAGGGCAGAGCTGGACAGCTTTAGTAGCAGCACTTCACACAGAGATATCAGGACACAGCAAGGGACTAACGTCAAGGGACAAGGGAATTTGAAACTGGGATAGTTGGCAAGTATGAGGCAGCTGCTTTGGGCCCCACAACAATGACAGGGCTCAGGGCAGCTGCTCCTTTTGCCCTGCCTTAAAGACGGCCTGCATCTCTGTCCTCAATAATGACCTCAAATTGTTCGGTAGATTATTGGCAGATAGATTGGCCTCTGTTATAACCTCCCTGATCCACACTGACCAAACAGGTTTTATCCCAGGTAGGCAAATAGTGGATAACATTATTTTATTTACAAATATCGTCCAAGATGCTAACCTTCACTCTTGCCCCTTCTGCCTAAGCCTTGACATACACAAGGCCTTTGACAGTGTCAACTGGTCTTATCTAAATCATCTTTTACCTAAATTTGGCATCTCAGAGAAATTTATACATGGCTTTAATGCTCTATATCATCTCCCTCAAACCAGAATAAGAATCCCAGGTAACAACTCAGACTTCTTTCCCCTGAGCAGAGGCACCAGATAGGGCTGCCCTCTCTCCCCCCTCCTCTTCGCTTTAGCTATCGAGCCACTAGCACATGCCATCAGAAACAATATCAACATTAAAGGCTACCGCAAAGATCCTTATTTCAAGCTTATCATATATACTCGAGTATAAGCCGACCCGAATATAAGCTGACACGAATATAAGCCAAGGCACCTAATTTTACCACAAAAAAATGGGAAAACATTGACTCGAGTATAAGCCTAGGGTGAGAAATGCGCAGCTACTGTAAGTGGAAAAGAGGGTCAACAATGCCCATTTGCAGCCTCACTGTGCCCATTTGCATGCCTCACTGTGTCCATTTGCAGCCATAGGTCCCCTGAACTTTAAACTCAGTAGTTAAGAGTTCCTAGAGACCCCCTAGCTGCAGCCAAATCTCTGAACCCAAAGGGTCCCGAAATGACATTGCTGCAGATGGACACAGTTTACAGACTTTGGGGCCCCCTATCTCGGGGCCACTTGGTGCTAGGAACCCCAAATTTGGTTTGCAAACCCAGTGGAACTAGCACCTATTGGCCCTGAGATACGGGGGCCCAAAGTCGGTTCGGAAAATGTCAAGGACTTTTCTGCAGCAGAGAATGACATTGGATATGCTGTAGTGCTAGTTCCACTGGGTTTGCAAACCAATTTGGGGTTCCTAACACCAAGTGGCCCCGAGATATGGGGCCCCAAAGTCGGTTCGGAAAATGTCATTCTCTGCTGCAGAAAAATGCTTGACTCCAGTATAAGACCCACCTCTTCTAAACATGGCATCCCAACATGAGCAGTCAAGCGCCTCGAGGCGATTCAGTTCGCAGTTGCAGCGCTATACAAATCATTCATTCATTCAAGCCAAGGGGGGCATTTTCAGCACACAAAAAATGTGCTGAAAAACTTGGCTTATACTCGAGTATATAGGGTTGTCTATATGCAGATGACGCCCTTTTATTTTTAACCGACCCGCTCATCTCAATACCAAACCTCCTCTCCGAACTCCATTCTTTCCACAAACTCTCGGGTCTATATATCAACACAAACAAATGTTCTATTTTGCCCATCAACTGTCCACCAGATCTAGTATCCTTTAATTTCCTATGGTCTCCACAAAAACTTAAATATCTTGGAGTATATATTACAGCCTCCCATACCCTGCAATACAAAACTACCGACCCCTTTTTTCTCATATTATCTCACTAATCAAAGTTTGGTCATCTTATCATATCTCATATCTTGGCAGGATTTGTGCATTCAAGATGACTATCCTCCCCAAATGACTATTATTTTAGGGCACTGCCTATCAATCTCCCCAAAACAAGATTGGAAACCCTCCAGCGCGAAATCAACAGATTCATATGGAACAAAAAAACCCAGATGTAGCTATTCGCTCATGCATAGAACACAACACAGTGGTGGACTGGGACTTACAAACCTCTGGCTTTATTTCTTAAACTAGTACAGTTGGCTCAATGGTTTTCCTCTGATACCAATATACCCTGGTTGAATTTTGAGTCCACCTCTATTCTACCTCTAAACCTTAAAGGCATACTATGGTCCAACACGAAGTCACATCACATTCTACCCAAACGAAACACAATAGTAGCCCATCTTATACAACTATGGAATAGAATCAAAATCTTCTTCAAACTCTCCCCAGAAATCCCTCCATTAGCCTCATACCTTGGTGACCCCAGATTCCCCCCTGCATTTCTAGACAGCACTCTTTTTCATAACTGGATTCAAAATGGCCGCACCACTTTAAAATCACTTACACTTAATACGAAATTCCCTCCTTGTACCTCATTTCAGTCTAGGTTTAACTTTCCCCCCTCCGAACTCTCACAGTACACTCCAATCCATGATTTTTATGCAGCACACTTCTCCCTATCCATCAACTCCCCAAGTACATTGTTTGAACATATTTGCATATCCACCTCTAGAGATAAAGGATTCATTTCCCAATTATACAGCTACCTCAATACTCTACACCAACCTAAAAAGTCTGGCCCTATGTTGCGCTGGGAAGCAGATATAGATTGCTCATTTTCCATTGAATCTTGGTCTAATATGATAGAAATTTTTTGTAAAAGCAACCGTGCAGCTGCATTTAAAGAATCCCCACTGAAACTTCTTACCAGATGGTATATGACCTCCACAGCTTCCCCAGAGTGTTTCAGAGGTTTCCCTGAAGAAGGCAACTACCTTCACACTTTTTGGAGCTGTAGACACCTGGAAGATATATGGAGTGCAGTAGTCAACAGATTGGAAAACTCCCTTAAAAAGAATTTCCCTCTCACCACAAACCTGCCTCCTATATGGCACGGTTCCAGATGTCCCCCTCCCTGCAACAGACTAATCCACTCTCTAGCGCCCTTCAATGGATGATAGCTTTCAACTGGAGATCACAAAACTTACCGTGGCCACAGGTTGAATCCAGAATGGAAAGGTTTAGACTATCTGAAAGGATTCACCATACATTGTTTGATAGTATGCATATCTTTAATGATAAATGGATATTCTGGTCCTTGTCTTAACGTCACCCTCCCAATACATTTCATTGACTCTCATCTTATAAATTTTTTCTTTTTCCCCACCCTATTACACTTTTGAATGTATACTGCAATGCTATATGGAGTCACCCACCTCCTATTATATGTATATCTCTCATGTTTATATTACACTATAGTTTTACTGTCAAAACTCCTAAATGCATGACCTTAATCTGTATTCCAATTCACCATAGCTTGTGTAACACTCCCCATACCTGTACAATCCCTATGCTGTATATGGAACTGTTTTATTTCTTGTCTTCCAAATAAAACTTTTTTAAACAAAAAAAGAATACTATAATAATCAGGGATCCAATATCGTATAATAGTGTAACAAAGTCGTTTTAAATTAAATCAACATGCCTATATCTTTAAATGGTTTGTCAACCATACCCTTGGTATTGTACCTAAATCCTTCTTTATAACATACCGTATATACTAGAGTATAAGCCGACCCGAATATAAGCCGAGGCACCTAATTTTACCACAAAAAACTGGGAAAACTTATTGACTCGAGTATAAGCCTAGGGTGAGAAATGCGCAGCTACTGTAAGTGGAAAAGAGGGTCAACAATGGCCATTTGCAGCCATAGGTCCCCCACAGCTGAACTTCAAACTTGGTAGTTAAGGGTTCCTAGATGCCCCCTAGCTGCAGCCCGACATGACATTGCTGCAGATGGACACAGTTTACCGACTTTGGGGCCCTGTATCTCGGGGCCACTTGGTGCTAGGAATCAAATTGTTGTAGTGTTGGTTCCACTGGGTTTGCACACCAAATTTGGGGTTCCTAGCACCAAGTGGCCCTGAGATACAGGGCCGCAAAGTCGGGTCGGAAAATGTCATTTTTTGCTGCAGAAAAGTGCTTGACTCTAGTATAAGATGGGAGCACTTTCAGCACAAAAAAAATGTGCTGAAAAACTCGGCTTATACTCGAGTATATACGGTATATCATCTATTTTTTGTAACCATTGAGCCAAGTTCGGTGTAGAATTTTGCTTCTAGTACATGGGTATTAAGGATTTTGCCGTGTTTAACAAATTCTGGTTTATTGAGTTTTTATATCTAGATATTGATTGTGAAGTAAGGTGAAATAAAATAACCCAAGGATCAAACTGGATTATATATTTTTGTATTATAGACGCCATATTAATAACTGTCTGCCATATTTTTGAATAAAAGGCAGGACCACCAAATATGACCGTGAGTAGCATGGCCTCCACATTCTTTCCAGCATAGAGGAGAATTAGAAGAGAAAATCGAATGCAACTTGACAGGCGTACAGTACCACCTAACAAGCAATTTATAGTTAATTTCCTCTGTTCTGGAAGAAAGGGAGGCAACGTGAGAAAGTATCAGAATCCCATCTCTGTGTATAATCAAGACTGGATTGTAGGTCCGCTTCCCAACATGTTAGATACGCTGGATATACAGACTCTTGAAAATATAGCAAAGCTTTATAAAATTGCGATATTCAATGCTGGGGAGAATCTGCCCATTAAAATATTACCTCTACTTTAGTTAATTCATTTAATGATCGAATAGGTTGCGGTAAACTGCCTACAAAATTAGATAACTGAGTATATCGCCAAATATCTATGTACCTATATCTTGTTGGAGCACATATTAAAATCGCATAGATTTCACTTTAGAGTTTTTGGTCAAATAGTGAAGTTGGGGTTTGTCCTCTAAAAACCATGAACCCTTTATCTAAGGAATCAGGCAACAAATAGGAATGGTGTAACAAGGGCATCAAAGGGGAATTATATTTCCATGAATATCGGGAATGCAACGAGTCCCATATACCCAAGGTGGATATCATCAAGGCTGATACTGAAGGTGCTAAGGTCCTATATCTATGTGGGAGCCATACAATAGCGAATGTAACATATTATGGCAGAAAATTAGGTCCATACATAGATCAGATTTAACTGCCTTTAGGAGAGTAAGATAATTATATTGAAACATGTCTGACAAGCGGCTGTTAAATTAACATGTAGATATTTTAAGGTTCTAGGCTGCCAAGTAAATGTGAATAATGGACATAACTTCCTGACTTCACTTGAAGGAATAGAAAGATTAAGATTTTAACATATTCATTTTAAAGTTAGAAAAGGATTGAAATGTCTGTAGGGAAGCCATTATGTTTGGAAGAGTAATCCTAGGCTGCAGAATATAGAACAAAATATCATCTGCATATGCAGCAAATTTATGCTCTACCTCTAATTTTTACTCCATGAATATTATAATTATGCCTTATTGTTGAACGAAAAGGTTCTAATGAAATGGCAAACAGAGGTGAAAGAGGACATCCCTGTCGTGCGCCATTACTAAGTGTAAATGATTCACTGAGTGAGCCATTTACCCTTATCCTAGCGGACGGAAATCCATAAAAATCAAAAATGCGATAAAGTATCATAGGGCAAAAAATGATAAACTTTAAATGACAATTGCGCAATCATGCTACACTGTACCCAAACTAAATTTTATCATTTTGTTCCCACAAATAGAGCTTACTTTTGGTGGCATTTGATCCCCTCTGCGGTTTTTATTTTTTGCTAAAACAAATAAAAAAAGACCAAAAATTTTGAAAAAAAAGTTTGTTTTTGTTATAAAATTTTGTAAAGGAGTACGTTTTCTTCTTCACCAATGGGCACATAAGCTGCACTGATAAGGCGGCACCGATGAGGTGGTACTGATTGGCACCGATGGACACTGATATGCAGCACGATAGGCACTGAAGGGCTGCACTGATAGGCATCACTGGTGGCACTGGCAGGCATTTTTCATTGGCACTAATTGGTATATCCCTAGCCATGATTGAACACGGCTGATCATGTGGTAAAGAGTCTACGTCAGACTCTTTACCTAGATCGGAGTTGCGGTGTGTCAGACTGACACGACAACGATCGCCGGCAGTTATCCTGCTGGTTGTCATACGACGCCCAGTCAGGGTAACTGAACAACTTCCCAGGTGTCATTCTGCTATAGGCCGGGCAGGAAGTGGTTAAATAGTCCCAGTTTAATGTCCCCAGTTTGCCTTGTCGGAGACCAAAACCCTTAACATTTAGGATAGGTTTGGGAATTTAAAATGTTAGGCTGTGCAAAGTTTCAAGACAATTTATTGAGGTTTAGGCACATTATGGTACATTAAGCCGTTCACATTGAATGTTTTATGATTGTAAAATATAGTTTAACCACTTAAGGACCAGAAGGATTTACCCACTTCCTGACCAGGCCTTTTTTACAATACGTCACTGACAATTGCGCGGTCGTGCGCCGATGTACCGAAAATTGACATCCTTTTTTTACCTACCAATAGAGCTTTCTTTTGGTCTTTTTTTTTATTTGATCACCTCTGTGGTTTTTATTTTTGCGTTATAAAGCAAAGTGCGACAATAAAAAAAAAAAAAAAAAGATTTTTTTTTACTTTTTGCTATAATACATATCCCCAAAAAATGTTCTCAAAAAAAAAAAAAAAATGTATTTAAAAAAAAAAAAAAAAAATCGCAATAGGCGTATATTGATTGGTTTGCGCAAAATTTATTGCATCTACAAACTATGGTATATATTTAAGGATTTTTTTTTTATTGTTTCTACTGGTTATAGTGGCGATCTTCCATTTTTAGTGGAACTGCGACAAAAAAATACACTTTTTCGGGACCAGTGACATTACATTGATAAGTACTATAAAAATGTACACTGGCAAGGAAGGGGTTAACACTAGGGGGCGATCAAGGGTTTAACTGTGTTCTCTCAGTGTGTTCTAACTGTGGGGGGGATGGGCTGCCTGGAACATGACAGAGATCACTGTTCCCGATCACTGGAAACAGTAGATCTCTGAAATGTCATCTGTCAGAATGGGGATCCGCCTTGTTTACAAAGGCAGATCCCCATTCTGCCTCTCACTGCGATCGTGGGTAGCCTGCGGACATAGGAGTACGCCCGACCCGCGGGCACGCTCCCACAGCCTGACCCTGCATGAAACGACGTACAACGATGGCGATTCGCGCAGAAGAGCCAACCTGCCGCAGTACAACTGTAGGGGGCAGTCGTTAACCAGTTAATGTGAATAACTTTTGGCGCGATTTCCCAAATTATCTGAAATTTTCGTAATATGTTGACAGAGTCTTCTGTTGTGGGACGTTTGGGGGAAATTGGTGAACATCTAAGCTCTTTTTTGTACGTTAAGCCACATTAGGCTCCCCATTGAGCTCCCCAAAAAACAAGCTTAATGTCCCTTAGTTTGCCTAACTGAAATACATGAAACTTCTAGGATAGGTTTGGAAAGTAAAAAACTTAGGCTTTGCAAAGTTTCAGGGCAATTGAGGTTTTGGCACTTATCTACACGTTAAGCTACATTAAGGCATTTTCACATTAAATCTTTTAGTATGTCCCCTCTTTCAGTAAGCTCTGAGGCTACTCCGTATAACTAGCAGCGCACGCAGTGAATGACAAATGTAAGGCATCCCATCTGTTAGCTAGGTGTCTCATCATGCAGCGGAAGAAAAAGAATGTTACATCACTTCCATTTTCTTTTTTTTTTGAAAAGTTTTATTTATTGTTTTGTAACATAACACGTAAACACAAGACCCAATGGGCCACACAAACAACTATTTCCATTTCTTCAGCATTGACTCTCTCCTCCTCCTTCCAGACCCTCACCCAGTGACAGGATCAGAAGAATAAGAATAATAAGGCCACCTTTCCCTAATAACATTCCATAACACATTTCAATATATCAAATAATTATGCACATGTGGGATCCCACAACAGGTACATTCCATTATGTGTCACTCAATCTGCCACCGTAGTTTTACTATTCATCCAACTGCCCCACACTTTATCAAATTTCTGTGGTATGCCCCTGCTAATGTATGTAGCCTTGTAGAAAGGAGCAGCTCTGTTCACCACACCCTTCCATGCTGATACAGATGGAGGATTAGGCTTTTTCCATGACAACACTATCGTTTTCCTAGCGTAATAGATTAGGATCGTCAGTAAGGTGCGCTAGACTGTCTACCAAACCCAACAGGCACACCTCTATTGTTGGCTGCAGAGGAATGGCTGTTACTTCTGCTATACATTGTGACCTCCTTCCAAAAAGCCTGGATGCTCGAGAAATTCCAAAAGATATGCATGAAATCTGCAGTGAGGGAACCGCAATACCAGCAACCAGGCGACTGGGCAGGGAACTAGCGGGAGTAAGATATATACGGTGCAAGAATTATAATTGGATGAGTTGGTCCCTAGCAGAGACCAATACAGTAAAATTAATGTCCCAGATATCATCCCAGTCATCCCCGTCCATCTGGGGGAACACTTCGCCCCACACCACCCTACACTTTGCAAGGAGATCTCCTCCCTCACCGAACATTTGTTTATATATTGTAGGACAGGGCCTTGTCCAATGTGTCCTCCCTCAGCAGAGACTCCAAATCACTCATCTTCAGGGTAATACCAATAGCTCCAAATTGGGCATTGTATGCATGTCTGAGCTGAAGATAACGGAACAAGTGAGTGTTGAGAAGATTAAACTTCGTTTTCAGGGCGTCAAACTGCAGAAGTTTCCCACTCACTATGTTTTTCAGCATCTTAATACCAAATTTAGTCCAGATGACTGGATCGGGGTACTCGTAAAAGTGCATTATTTAGTATTCTTCCAAAGTGGTGTGTGTGGGGAGAAATCTCAGAGGTATTACCAATCTTGGTCACCGCTACCCATGCCCTACTAGTTGCACGCATGGATATTGTGAGCCTATATGGAGCCCTGACACCCCGACACGGTAAGTGTGCCAGCGTCTCATACGAACCAACAACAGCCTCCTCTAGTGTATTGGCAGTGTCCTCCTCAGAGTAAACCACCCGTGTACAAATACTAGCTGACTTGCTAGGAAATATATCTGTGGAAGTCCGGGAACGCCGGACCTTGTTTCCACGGCAGTTGTAACACCCGGAGTTTAATTCGGGGTGTCGCCCCTGCCACAGGAAATTC
The DNA here is from genome assembly GCA_028564925.1 of Lithobates sylvaticus. Classification (NCBI taxonomy): domain Eukaryota; kingdom Metazoa; phylum Chordata; class Amphibia; order Anura; family Ranidae; genus Lithobates; species Lithobates sylvaticus. The sequence continues at coordinate 412,287,137 of CM053026.1, forward strand.
ATTATAAATTGATCTATTCTTTTGAATATGTATCTCGGTATCCAAACAGGAGAGTTCCGAAATATATATAAAAACAGAGGTAAAAATTTAATTTTTACTAAATTCACCCGACCTATGAGTGTCAGAGGCAGATTCTGCCATGCCTGTAGTCTGGATTTTAATTTAGTCAAAAGTGGATCGACATTCAAAGTAATAAAGTCTGATACAGAGTTAGATATATGTAACCCCAGATATTTGATCACCTCCACACTCTGCAAGGGACAATTTGTTGGAATCTCGCATTCGGGGGATGGCGTCTTAAGTGAGAGAATCTAAGATTTCACCTAATTGACTTTCAGACCCGAAAAATTAGCAAAGGAATTAAGAATGTCTAAAGCTGCCGACAGGGAATTCTTGGAGTCTCGCAAACAAAGAACCATATTGTCTGCATATAGTGCAGTTTTTTCGGTCAAGCTCCCCACCATTATCCCCCTTACCACCTCAAAGGCTTGCAAGGCCGCAGCCAAGGGTTCAATCATAATGAAGAAAAGACCCGGAGACAAGGGGCATCCTTGGCGAGTGCCCCTATGCACCGGAAAAAATTTGGATAACATATTTCATTTTATGGCTGCTGTGGGGCAATGATATAGAATGTCGATCCACTTCCGGGACCGAACCCAAACATTTCCAGTACCACCTTCATGTAATTCCAGTCTAGGGAATCAAAGGCCTTCTCTAAATCGAGAAACACCAGTATCCCACCGCTAGAGGTTTCAGGGCCTGAGTATGGGTGAAGACCCTGCGCAGATTAATATCCGTGGCCTTTTTAGGCATAAAACCTGTCTGGTAGGGTGAAATAACATGCTGTATAACCAGCATAAGTCTAGTAGCCAACAGTTTGGTCAGTATTTTGAAGTCCATATTTATTAGATGGGCCTATATGATGAACACTGCAGTGGGTCTTTATCCGTCTTAGCCAATAACACAATATGAGCCCCGTAAAAGGAGAGGGGCAAGCTTCCCTTTTGAAAGCAATCTGTGTATAATTGCAGCAATCTGGTAGCCAGAGTCTCTGAATATTGATGGTACCACTCAATTGCTAGACCGTCAGGTCCAGGGGCCTTACCACTAGGGAATGACCTTAGTGCTGAGACCATCTCCTCTTCCCTAAACGCAGCATCCAGAAAACCACCAGATTCCTCTGGCAGCTCGGGTAACCACAGGGACCCCAATGTGTCCCTGAGGTCACCAGTGTCATAGGGATCTATAGAAGAGTACAGAGACCTATAGAAGGATACAAACTCTTGTACTATGTCCTCCCTTTCTCTTATCAGTTGTCCGGACGGTGATGGTATGCAGGGAACTACTGTGGGGGATGTGTCCCTTGCCGTCAGGAGAGCCAAGAGTTTGCCATTTTTGTCACCCTTTTCAAAAACACGCACCGCACTCCTTTGCAGCTGACAAGTGGTCTCGTCCTGATAATGAAGGGATAGATTCCTTCTTGCGAACTGCAATTGAGCCAAAGTGTCTGGAGACGGTGAATCCACATGTACCTTAGTGCATGCTTGTTCTTAAACCTGAAATTGTTTCCCTATACTGTTCTGCACTGTTCTCTGAGCTTTTATGGCTGATATGTACACCCCCCTACTGGTGGCCTTAAAGGCCTCCCATTCAGTATTTACCATTGCTGATCCTTTGTTAATCTGCCAAAATGTATCCATGTGTGGTTTCAGTATCTCCTCCACAGTGGGTTCCCCCACCCATCTAGGGGACAGACGCCAAACCCTCAAATTCTGTGGGCCCAGTTGCAAGGTAATCTGAAGTGGGGTGTGGTCCGATATACCCCCCGAAAGGTAGGATGCTTCAGCTATCAGAGGCAACAATGCCCCATTAGCAAACGCCAGGTCTATTCTGGAGGACGACGCATGTACCGAGGACAGATATGAATAGCATCTGTCAGTGGGATGCTTCCACTGCCAGATCTCAGTGAGACCTGCCGCTTCCGCCCAGTGCGACAAGTCATGGTTCGGAGTCCTGCGTGGGTTGGATGTGTCTAGTGCATAATTGAGAACATTATTAAAATCTCCAGCCACCAATGGAGCGTGGGGTGCCAATTTCTCCAACACCTCTTACAGGATAGTCCCTGTAAAAGGAGGGAGGATATATACATTTACCAGGGCCAACCTGCGTGAGTAAGCTTAAATTATTACCACTAAATATCTTCCCCCGAGATCTGTAATCACCTTTTCTACAGAGCAAGGTAAGGACTTGTGCAACAAAATAGACACACCTCTCGCATAAGATGAAAAAGTGGCATGTATGGCTCTGTGCATCCAGGGACGTTTCATGGCTAGGATTTTATTACCTACTAAATGAGTTTCCTGCAATAACATTATGTGGGGATGCTGGGCCTGTAAGAATTTCAACACTAATGCTCTCTTGTATTTTGAATTTAAGCCCCTGACATTCCAGGAGATGATTTTAATATTCAAGAACATGACTGTAATTCAGAAATTCACCACAAGGTAGGGGCTTAGGAGCACAAGTGAGGTCCAGAGTCACAGAGCCATACCGCATGCTGAAGATTAACATCTATCCACCTATACACATATCTTTGCAGTGGAGCCTGTTTCTGAGTGCCCACTAGTCTACCAACCATGTAGTACCCAGAGTGACACACAATCAACCACAAAAAAGGTGGAACATACAAGCCCAAACAGAGCACAAAGAAAAAACATTAAAAAAAGGCATACATTCTTGAACAGTCCCGTCATAATTCCCTGTCTAGCCAGCTGGAAAGAAGGGGGGGGGGGGGGGGACAGAATAAACAAAAAACCCCGCTCTAGCTAGCAGTTTTAATCCCCAAGACCTAAAAACGAAAAATGGAAATTTGTCTTGTAAAGTTATTCCATATGTTCCTTGGGAAACATATTGTAGCCATGAAGCACTAAGCAGCTGCACATGTGCTGTATCACCTTGAAGGGAATGTTTGGGCAGTGAAAGCAAGTTCTGTATAAATGCATCCTTTGACCAGGCACACTGCTATTAAATCTTTTGGTGAAAAGTAACTTGGTAAAGGATTTTAAACCAAACTTATGTGCATGACAGTGTGTGATCAGTCATTACCGCATCAGATTGTGGTACAGCAGCCCCAAAAAAACAGCAAAACAAAAAAAAAAAAGGTAAGAAGGAAGGTAACAGCCCAAACAGAATGGCTCTCAAGATAAATGGTGGTTACCTTCAACCTAATGTATCCAGCCAATCTGAGACATCCGAGCCCAGATGTTCAACCCAGAGCTTACTGGGTACAGCATACTATATGCGAGTCCCTTCTCCCGGAGCCTCTTCCGAACCTCCACAAACATGCTACGGCGTCTCTGCAACTCTGGGGAGAAATCTAGGAAAAAATGCAGGGTGGTGTTCTCAAACCGGAGCTGTGTTTTTTTCCGGGCTTCGGCAAGGATGAGATCTCTATCCTGGTAATTCAGAAATCGCACAAGGAATGGTCTGGGCAAGGCACCTTGTGGTTTCGGGCCCGTGGGGACCCTATGCACACGCTCAACAATGCAGGCTGAGGAGACTTGTTGTAAATTGAGGATTTCTTTAACCACTTCAGCCCCGGACCAATTGGCAGCCAAAGGACCAGACCCCTTTTTGCGATTGGGCACTGCGTCGCTTTAACTGACAATTGCGCAGTTGTGCGACGTGGCTCCCAAAAAAAAATGGGCGTCCTTTTTTTCCCACAAATAGAGCTTTCTTTTGGTGGTATTTGATCGCCCCTGCGGTTTTTATTTTTTGCGCTATAAACAAAAATAGAGCGACAATTTTAAAAACAATGCAATATTTTTTACTTTTTGCTATAATAAATATCCCCCAAAAATATAAAAAATTTCCCTCAGTTTAGGCCGATTCGCATTCTTCTACATATTTTTGGTAAAAAAAAAAAAAAAAAAAAAAAAAAAAATCAATTAGCGATTATTGATTGGTTTGCGCAAAAGTTATAGCGTTTACAAAATAGGGGATAGTTTTATAGCATTTTTATTAATATTTTTTTTTTTACTAGTAATGGCGGCGATCAGCGATTTTCATTGTGACTGCGACATTATGGCGGACACATCGGACATTTTTGACACATTTTTGGGACCATTGTCATTTATACAGCAATCAATGCTATTTAAATGCATTGATTCCTGTATAAATGACACATGCAGTGAAAGAGTTAACCACTAGGGGGAGGGGAGGGGTTATAGGCTGTGACGTGTGTGTTTTTTTACATTAGGGGGCGGGGCTGATGTCTGACGTCATTGATCGGCTTTCCCGATGACCGGGAACAGCCGATCAATGACAGGCAGAGTAGGAAGCACGGGGAGAGGTTTGTTTACACAGACCTCTCCCCGTTCTTCAGCTCTGTGACCCGATCGCGGGACACCGGCGATCGGGTCCGCAGGTCCCGCGGCCGGGGTCACGGAGTTCCCGACCGTGCCGCTGGCGGCGCGTGCGACCCACGGGCAGGCAATTAAAGGGCCACGTACAGGTACGTGATTTTGCCTGCCCATGCCATTCTGCCGCAGTATATCTGCGTGAGGCGGTCGGGAAGCGGTTAAAGAAATTTTCAGCAAAGCTGGCTGTGTGTTGGCCCTCCGCGCCCTCAGGAAGGCCCACCACGCGCACATTATTACGGCGCAGTCTATTTTCGGCATCTTCAGACCGCGCCATCAGGGTTTTTATTGTGCGTTGCAGGTCAGCGACATTATGAGAGGTGGTAGCCGCAGTATCCTCTATATCTGAGATACGATTCTCGACCGCAGTGACAAGGCCTCTAAACTTGTCCATATCTTGTCGGATAAGACCACACTCCATGGCTAGTGTATCTATCCTCCCCATAACCATGGTTTTACTCTCCTCAATGGCCGCCAGGATGGCCGCAGTGGAGTCAGTAGCTGCGGATTTCTCCATACCTAAGGGCTGCTGCGAGTCTCCTTCGTTTTGCTGTCCCTCAGAAGCTGCAGGGCTGTTTGTATGGCCATGGCACGCTCCACTCCAGAGGGCACAGCGACCACCGCATGTGTCACTGCCGGGGAGCTCTGTGTCCTGGGTGGTGGCTGTTTCTTTACTGATCATCTTTTGGATGGCATCTAGGGATGCAGGAGGTGCCCCCAATCACTATGCAGCCAACTGCCGGCTGTGATGTTGTTCAGCACAGGAGGTATAGACAGGGAACCAGGATAGATGCAGGGGAATGTGGAGGATGCTATACATTGGGGCCCCACAGCCAGCCCACACAGGCAGTCTATGTACTTAACAGAACCCAGCAGGATAGGCAAGCAGCTGAGGACCGCAGCGTCCGCACCCTGGATTACAGGCCGGGCCGGCCGCGGCGCCCCCTCCGCGGGCCGGCGGCGTAGGAAAGTCCGGTGAGCAGGCTTCACTAGGCCACACCAGGCCGCGACAGCCAATTTCGGCGGCCCCACAGACCCCCGGACCCTGCCAGGCACTCAAAGGATCAGGCTGGATAGTGAGGGGAGCCTCTTGCCTCACCACCAGGTCCGCAAACAGCTCCTTTTTAGCCGATTGGAGGCCGGGAAGATGGTGGCAGCCGCGAGTGTGCTGGGCCAGCGTCTCTCTTGCTGATCCTGGGCGTATCTTGCCCCATATAGACCCCAGCAGCTGAAGGTTATGCAGAGGGACAGGTAGGCAGGTGAATTTGTGATTTTTGGCTGCTTAAGTGCATGGATGGCCAAGGATTGCAATAAGGATTCCTGGAGCTCCTCTCCCACACGTCTGTCCCTGTTCACATCTGGACACGCCCCCACATCACTTCCATTTTCAACGTGAAACAGGTCGTCATTTTCACACCTACAAATCATGTAGCGTTTCAATTTTCTTGTCTAAAACCTGTGTGTATATATATATATATATATATATATATATACATATACATATATATATACATACACACACACGCACACACATACATATTTATATATATATATATATATATATATATATATATATATATATATATATATATATATATATACTCACCGCCACATCAGTAAATCTCACCAGACCAGTGTTGTCAGTCGGTGTCCCTAATCACTGCCACACCAGTCATATTGTGCCTGATCACCACTACACCAGTCCCAGTGTCCCTACTAATGGCCACACCCGTCATTTTGTCCCCAATTACTGTCACACCAGTTAGTGTTCAAGATCACCGCCATATTCTCCCTAATCACCGCCACACCAGTCATATTGTCCCTGATCACCGCCACACCAACTGCAGTGTCAGCACACTAGTGTAGGCCAGCAAAGGTGTCCCCGATTCTTGCAGTGTCCCAGTGTCCCCTGACCAGTGCAAGTCAGCACCACCACACCAATGCAGTGTGTTCCCTCTTCCTGCAGTGTAAAAAAAAAATAAAAGGAATTTTTTCGTTATACTTACCTGTAAAATCCTTTTCTTTGAGTACATCATGGGACACAGAGTTAGGCAAATATTCGTTACCTACTGGGTTATACGCCATCTCTAGGTGAATGGACCAGGGTAGACCAAAGGTCTTTAGACAGGAAGTGATCCCCTATATAACCTCTCCCATACAGGAAGTACTTCAGTTTTGTAGCAAGCACTGAATTTTTAAAAAAGAGGGGAGGGATCTCTGTGTCCCATGATGTACTCAAAGAAAAAGGATTTTACAGGCAAGTATGAGGAAAAAATCGTATTTTCATTTTCATACATCATGGGACACAGAGTTAGGTGAATATTGATTACCTACTGGTATGTCCCAGAGCAATAGCCTTGAGGGGAGGGAGACACCCTGCCAAACAATAGCCATCAGACCTTATACGGTAGCCCGCAGTACATGCGGTCGAAAGCTGAATCCTCGGCTGCTCAAACATCAACTTGATAAAATTTGGTGAACGTATGCACTGAAGACCAGGTAACAGCCTTAATAATCTGAGCCACAGGTACCCGATGGCAAAAAGCTCAGGAGGTTTCTACACCCCTGGTAGAATGAGCTCTCATCCTAAAAGGGAGGAGCTTTACGTTTCAGACCATAGGCCTGAATAATCAACTGACGGACCCAATTGGCAGTGGAAGCATTGGAAGCTGCCTGACCCTTCTTGGGTCATTTTGGCAAAACAAAAAAAAAAAAAAAAAGTCTGATCTTCGGATCTCTGCAGAACAGACAAAAAAACCTTGACTGCCCGGACAACGTCCAAAGAATGCAGTCGTCTCTCTTCCTCCAGAACGAGGCTGAGAGAAAAAGGAAGGCAAAATAATTAACCGATTTACAGGCCCGATCCTGGGCGGGGTGCACTGGGTGCACCGCACCCCAGCGCTGTAATGTCTCTACTGGTGAGGGGCGCCGACGAAGCTGACTGCACTGGTTGCTCACCTGGCTTGCTAGAATCGTCGGCCGCCCGGCCGACATTTAGCTAGCAACCAGTGGTGTCAGACAGTGAAACTCCGCGGCCGCCCCAGCATTCAGTGTGCGCCGTGGCCGTCCTAGCAGTCACTGTGCGCCGCGGCCGCCTCAGAACTCATGGCGCGCTGCCTCCACGCTAGTAAACATACTCCACTCCTTCAGACAGCATGGCTAAGAGGGAGCGGAGCGGACGGAGCCAGAGCGTGTGGGTAGAGAGCGAGAGAGCTGCTGCTGCTGTGCCTTGCTGTGAATGTAACTGTCTCCAGTCCCTGCACTGTCAAGGAGGTAAGTTACAAAGTTATGCCCATTAAAAGCAGCCACTGTTCCCATCATACACCCACTGTGCCCATCAAATGCCCACTGCGCCCATCAAAAGCCCACTGTGCCCATCAAAAGCTGCCACTGTGCCCATCAAAAGCTGCCACTGTGCCCAAACGCCCACTGTGCCCATCAAAGGCTGCAACTGTGCCCATCAAAAGCCCACTGTGCCCATCAAAAGCAGTGCCACTGTGCCCAAACGCAGCCACTGTGCCCATCAAACGCAGCCACTGTGCCCATCAAACGCAGCCACTGTGCCCATCAAACGCAGCCACTGTGCCCATCAAACGCAGCCACTGTGCCCATCAAATGCAGCCACTGTGCCCATTAAACGCTGCGACTGTGCCCATCAAACGCAGCCACTGTGCCCATCAAACGAAGGGGGGGGGGTTGAGCAGACGGGGAGGGGGGTAATTATGCAGACTGGGGAAGGGGGGATTGTGCAGACTGGGGGGGTAATTGTGCAGACTGGGGGAAGAGGGGATTGTGCAGACTGGGGGGAGGGGGGTAATTGTGCAGACTTGGGGGAGGTGGGCTTGTGCAGACTAGGGGGATTGGGCAGACGGGGGGTAATAGGGATTGAACAGACTAGGGGGAGTTGTGCAGAATGTGGGGGGGGGGGGGGGGTGGAGAACTGAGAGCAGCGCAGAGGAAACTCCCAGAGTCTTGGAGGCAGGCAGAGGCAGGGCACACCAGGGAGTCATGACGCACGTGACTGGCTCAGGTTGTGGGGCTAGATGCTGGTTTGCAACAACTTGATCCCAGGACCAGGAGCATCAGCCCGCCAGGAGGCCATGCAAGGACCTGCTGAGCTGACATCGCTGAGGTGAGAGACCCTGACACAGCTGACCCCCCACATCAGGCTGAATTGATGGGCACTGCTGAAGCGGCACTGATGGTCACTGATGATGCTAAGCGTATGGGCACTGGTGAGGCTGCATTGGTGGGAACTGATCGGGCAGTCTCCCACCATTTATTGTATCATGTCTGTAGTCTCTGACCATCTCTTGTATCATGTCTGCAGTCTCTGACCATCTCCTGTAGTATTTCTGCAGTCTCTGATCATCTCTTGTAGTATGTCTGCAGTCTCTGGCCATTTCTTGTATCATGTCTGCAGTCTTTGACCATCTTCTGTAGTATGTCTGCAGTCTCTGACCATCTCTTGTACTATTTATGCACTCTGACCATCTTTTACCATGTCTGCAGTCTCTGACCATCTGTTGTACTATGTCTGCAGTCTCTGACCATCTGTTGTAATATGTCTGCAGTCTCTGACCATCTGTTGTAATATGTCTGCAGTCTCTGACCATCTGTTGTAGTATGTCTGCAGTCTCTGACCAGCTCTTGTATCATGTCTGCAGTCTCTGACCATCTCTTGTATCATGTCTGCAGTCTCTGACCATCTCTTGTATCATGTCTGCAGTCTCTGACCATCTCTGGTATCATGTCTGCAGTCTCTGACCAGCTCTGGTATCATGTCTGCAGTCTCTGACCAGCTCTGGTATCATGTCTGCAGTCTCTGACCAGCTCTGGTATCATGTCTGCAGTCTCTGACCAGCTCTGGTATCATGTCTGCAGTCTCTGACCAGCTCTGGTATCATGTCTGCAGTCTCTGACCAGCTCTGGTATCATGTCTGCAGTCTCTGACCAGCTCTGGTATCATGTCTGCAGTCTCTGACCAGCTCTGGTATCATGTCTGCAGTCTCTGACCAGCTCTGGTATCATGTCTGCAGTCTCTGACCAGCTCTGGTATCATGTCTGCAGTCTCTGACCAGCTCTGGTATCATGTCTGCAGTCTCTGACCAGCTCTGGTATCATGTCTGCAGTCTCTGACCAGCTCTGGTATCATGTCTGCAGTCTCTGACCAGCTCTGGTATCATGTCTGCAGTCTCTGACCAGCTCTGGTATCATGTCTGCAGTCTCTGACCATCTCTTGTACTATTTATGCAGTTTCTGACCATCTCTTGTACCATGTCTGCAGTCTCTGACCATCTCTTGCACTATGTCTCCAGTCTCTGACCATCTCTTGTATCATATCTGCAGTCTCTGACCATCTCTTGTATCATATCTGCAGTCTCTGACCATCTCTTGTATTATGTCTGCAGTCTCTGACCATCTCTTGTATTATGTCTGCAGTCTCTGACTATCTCTTGTATTATGTCTGCAGTCTGACCATTTCTTGTATCATGTTTGCAGTCTCTGACCATCTCTTGTACTATGTCTGCAGTCTCTGACCATCTCTTGTATCATGTCTGCAGTCTCTGACCATCTCTTGTATCATATCTGCAGTCTCTGACCATCACTTGTATTATGTCTGCAGTCTCTGACCATCACTTGTATTATGTCTGCAGTCTCTGACCATCACTTGTATTATGTCTGCAGTCTCTGACCATCACTTGTATTATGTCTGCAGTCTCTGACCATCACTTGTATTATGTCTGCAGTCTGACCATTTCTTGTATCATGTTTGCCGTCTCTGACCATCTCGATCTCTTTATTGTTAAGAGATCATGGGAGGATACCAGGTTAATAAAGACTCCTTAGGAGAGCATATCTGTGTTTGAGTCGTTGCCATAGAAACATTTGCAAAAGGGGAGGAGTTAGTAAGATGACCACGTCCACGTGGGGGCGCCCAAAATATTTCTGCACCCAGGCGTCTGTGACCCTAGGATCGGCCCTGCTGATTTAAATAAAAAGGCTGACACCACTTGTGGCAAAAAGGATGAAACCGGTCGTAACACGACCCTGTTGTGGTGAAGGATCAAGTATGGTTCCCTGCATGAAAGGGCCTCCAACTCCGACACTCTTCTAGCCGAGGTGATGGCCATCATCAAGGCTAGCTTGCGGGACAGCAAGTCTAATGGAAATTCCTTGATGGGTTCAAATGGTTGTTTCTGTAACACAGACGCACCAAGTTCAAGTCTCAAGGACACATAGTTGACCTAATTGGGGGAAACAAATGAGTTGCCCCCTGCATAAAGGTTCAGACCAGAGAATGGGAGGGTAAAGGCCTTTGGAGGAAAAACAGACGGGGGCTGAAATCTGACCTCTGATTGTACTTAAAGCCAATCTGATTTCCACAGCTGACTGTAGAAAAAAAAAAAGAGAATACTCCCAATCACGTATTTCTGAGGATGCCATTTTCTGGCTTCACACCAAGCAATATAAGTCTTCCAGACCCTATAATAGATCTTCCTAGTGACAGCTTTTCTAGCATTCACTAGGGTAGACACCACTGATCCCGAGATGTCACAGTCCTTCAACACCCTGGCTTCAATAGTCATGCCGTCAAATTTAGAGACTGTAAATTGGGGTGGAATATAGGACCTTGATACAGTAGATTGGGGGCAAGCGTCCATGGCCCGTCTTTTGTCAGTCTCGCAATCTCCGGGAACCAGGGCCTTTTGGGCCAGGCTGGTGCCACCAGAATGACTGGAACCCCTCTCTGAATCCTGCGCAACAAATGTGGAAGGAGAGGGATCGGACGGGGAAACAAACCAGGGAGTACTGAGTACATGGAACTACCAGAGCATCTGCTCCGATTGCCAGAGCATCCCTCCTTTGGGACACAAACTGCTGTAGCTTGTTGTTGAACCTGGATGCCAATAGGTCAACTTCTGGCCATCCCCAATGCTGGCAAATTTAGGGGATGGCCAGGTGTAGGGACCATTCCCCCAGACAGATCTGCTGGCATCCGAGATAAATTGCCTTCCAGTTGTCTACTCCCAGGATATGGACTGCCGATGTCCCTCTGCCCAGGCTAGGTGGTTTATATAAGCCACTGCAGTGGTATTGTCGGACTGAACCCTGATAGGCCAGTCCTGAAGCTCCACCGTCCAGGACCGTAGGGCCAGACGTATTGCCCGTAACTCCAGGACGTTAATGGGCAGGATCTGTTGTGTCCTTGACCATTTCCCCTGAGCTGTGAGCCCCACTAGGGTGGCTCCCCAGCCTGAGAGACTGGCATCTCTAATCAGTATTCTCCAAGTTAACGGGAGAAAGGATCTTCCTTTTCGCAGGTTCTGATCCTGCAACCACCAGTTTAGGCTTAACGCACCCGAGGAGATAAGAATATTGGATAATCCAGGGCTTGTCCTCTCCAGTTCCAAGCCAACAAGATATCTTGTTGTAGAGACCTGGAATGAAACTGGGCATAGGGCACTGCCTCAAAGGACACCATCCTTCCTAAAACACTCATACAGAGCCGAATGGAGGGTTGCCTGGTGCCCCTTCTCTGATGCACCTGATCCTTCAGGACACAGATCGTTACGGGTGGCAAAAATACCCTTACTTGGACCGTATCTAGGGTCAGACCTAAATACTTCAGACTGGTCTCAAGGCTGACTTTTCAGTATTTATGATCCAGCCTAAGCTTTCCAAACACTGCACTGTGCAAGTTATGCTCTGTTCTAGAGCCTGTAGTGAGTGATCTCTGAGCAGGAGGTCGTCCAGATACCTGAGCACCAAGATCCCCTGGGCCCTTAGGAGACCCAGTACTGGTGCTAGGACCTTTGTGAACACCTGGGGAGCTGTGGCTCGAAACTGAAAATGACGTTCCTCTACTGCACATTACAGGAACCTCTGATGAGGCTGAAAGATACGTGTAAATATGCGTCTTTTATAACGATGTAGGCTAGAAAGTCTCCCATCTGGAGCAAGGCTACAACTGAGCGGACAGACTCCATCCAAAAGAACTGGATTAGTAGATACTGATTCAGGGATCTTGGATCCAAAATGGGCATTGTGTCGCCGTTTGGTTTTTGAACCATAAACAGGTTTGAATAAAACTCTGCGCCCCTATAGAATACAGGAACCTGTACAATCACTCGATGCACTAAATGATGTAGTGCCTGAAATAATAAGGTTTCTTTTTGGAAGATCCGAGGGAACGCTGAATCTTAGAAATCTGAGGGGAAACTCCCCCCCGCAACTCCAGCCTGTAACGGCAGGATATAGTTGAGGTGACCCACTCAACCTGAACCACTGTCCTCCAAATGTCTGCAAAGTGCAACAGCCTTCCCCCCACCCAATAGAGTGGGGGCGTCCCCACAAAAGGAGGACTTGGTGCTGGGTTTAGAAGAGTTTTGGACCCAGGGCTTTTTCTGGCCCTGGCCTTGCGACTTGCCCCTGGCTGTTGGCGGCGGAATGGTCTTGGCGCTGAGACACCTGAGGAAGCAGTCCCTGAGGTTTTAAACAAGGGAGGCCTGGTGCTTTTCTTCACAGGAAGTAGAGAACTCTTCCCTCCAGGAATCTTTTGGATACATTTTTCCAAATGATTACCAAATAAACATTCCCCATTAAATGAGAAACCTGCCAATAACTTTTTACAAGGAAGCTTGGTTCCTAAGCTACAAAATTCTGCGAATATGACAAGAGAGCCAAAACGAGAAACCTGCTGTATTGAATCCTTTAAGGCATCAACAGCAAAACAGCGCTCAAGGAATAATAAAAAAATTCTTATTTTGAGCCGGATCATCCTCCTGGTTAGGCCTGTCAGGCCGTCTGACCTGATCTTTTACGGACTGCAATCTACAGCTGGCATGCTCCAATTCCTAACGCACTTTTCATCCATGGGATATAAAAGGGAAAACCTCTTAGGAAAAACAAAAATCCTGTCAGGATACACCGCCTGTTCCAACAGGCGTAAGGCTCCTTTCACACTGGGGCGGGAGCGGCGTCGGTGGTAAAACGGTGCTAATTTAAGCACCACTTTACCATTGTTTTAGCGGTGGTCTTAACCCCCACTAGCGGCCGAAAGAGTTTGCCGGTGGTATAGCTGCGCTGCCCCATTAATTTCAATGGGTGGGAGCAGTTTAGGAGCGGTGAATACACCGCTCCTTCACCGTGCCCAAGATGCTGCTAGCAGGATTTTTTTACCGTCCTGCTAGCACACCGCTCCGGTGTGAAAGCCCTCGGGGCTTTCACATTGGAGACACATCAGCGGCTGTTTCAGGGCGATTTGCAGGCGCTATTTTTAGCGCTGTAGCGCCTGCAAAGTGCCCCAGTGTGAAAGGGGCCTAAGGCTGTGCGGCCTGAAGAGGCCTCATGGACCCCAAAGAGGACAAGAGCCAACTTAAAGGCAGAACGAACCATCACGGTAAGAGTCTGGATCAAAAGCCTCTGCGACTGAGAGGCAGACATCAACTGGATATCTTCTTGTCCAGATTGCTCAGAAGCAGACTCATCCGCTAGGCCCTCCACAAAATCCTGAGCTTTTAGTTCTTCCCCATCCTCAACCCATTCCTGCTCCAAACTAGGAGGCTCCAGGGAGGGGGATCTGTCACTCTTCTTGCCACCCTGCGGTATGGAGGCAATCATGCCAGCAATCCTGTGCTCTAACCCGACTAGGGCCGAGGACAGTTCATCCTTGGTGATATAGGGTGAGGGCTGAAGCAGCGTTGACTGTAGGCACAATAACAGATAGGCGCAGCCGCTCAGATTGCCCAGAAGCCTCTGGTCTTTCAGGGGATACAACACCAGGGATACGACTAGGTTCATCAGTAACTACTGATGACATAGGTGTGCCCTTCCTTGTAGTTTTAGTCCCGCCCCTATTTTTTGAAGACATTTACAAGCCACAAAAAGATAAGCTGGCAGTGCGCCGGAACGTTTTGCGCATGCGAATAGGTGCGGCTGTATCTGCGTATGACGCAATTTTTTGTGCGCCCAGGTAAAGGCTACGGCGCTTGTGCAGCTGCGCCACCAGCGCCATGGCCGCCAAACAAACTGCTGAGCATATCAGCGTTCTAGCGAATGCACGTGTGCCATGGCGAACCAAGAGGTGAAATGTCTCACTGTCGTGCGCCATCATACAGGTAAAAAACAGCCAGACAAGCAAAAAAAAAAAAAAAAAAGGCACACCTTGCAAACACCCACAGCTAGTCAAAAACTCCCCCGTATGGTCACCGCACACAGGTCTCCAGCCTCTAGCTAGCTTGACTGATTGTTACAATCACTGGGACACCCCACACTAAGGAATAAAGGGGTTTCACTTACCCGTCCAGGCACCGGGCAGCTTCGTAAACCAAGAGCCCAATCTTCACCCATCACAGTGGGTTCCTGTCACTTGAGGACCTTCAAGGACAAAGTACCCTTTTCATGTTTAGAGTCCACTCCCTTGAACCTGTACAGCACCCTGCGGGAATGCCTTAGCGCTGTGGTTTCCAGGATTCCACTTCACAGGGTCCAGCGATTGGAGGTCGCATTACAGGCAAAACCTTGCAGGATCTCAAGTTTTCTTTGTGAGGCTTGAGTACCATTTATCTAAGCATATAGAGCCGGTGTAAAATGGATCCGATCGGTCAATCCCTTGATTCATTTAAGAACCGTTTGTGGGCTAGAGACCTGGAGCTCAGACAAACGTGAGATGGCGTATAAACCAGTAGGTAATGAATATTAGCCCAACTCTGTGTCCCTGGATGTATGAAAAAGAAGAAGATTTTCTTTTTAAAATTCTCAGTTTGTTCCAAACTTTTGCTTTCCAAATTTGATTTTGTGGGTGTTTCTATTGTCCTAGTGCTCTCGGGGGGGGGGGGGGGGGGCTCCAAAAATGTGATGGGTAGTTAGGTAATTAGATGCATAATTTATACCCCTAGAATGCCTGAAGGTGCTCCTTGTGTTTTGGACCCCTCTGTGGTTAGGCTGTAAAAAAGTCTTGCACATGTGGTATCACCATACACAGGAGGAGAAGCATAATGTGCTTTGGGCTTTAATTCGAAGTATGCTTATGATGCATGTTAGAAATATCTTAACCACTGGGCACTTAAACCTCCTTCCTAACCAGACCAATTTTCAGCATTCGGTGCTCTCACACTTTGAATGACAATTAGTCATACAACACTGTACCTATATGAAAATGTTGTCTTTTTCACACAAATAGAGCTTTCTTTTGGTGGTATTTAATCACCGTTGTTTTTTTTTTATTTTTTGCGCTATAAAAGAAAAAAAAAACTAAAAATTCTGTTAAAAAAAAATAATTTTTCTTTGTTTTGGTTATAAAATTTAGCAAATTAGTAAGTTTTCTTCATAAATTTTGGCCAAAATGTATACTGCTACATATCTTTGGTAAAAATAAGTACAAATTGGTGAATATTATTTGGTCTTGGTCAAAGTTAGAGTCCACAAGCTATGGTGCCAATATCTGAAAATTGATCACACCTGAAGTACTGACGGCCTAAATTCTTGAGACTTTAACATGCCAGAATAGTACAAATACCCCCAAAATGACCCCTTTTTGGAAAGAAGACATTCCAAGGTATTTAGAAAGATGCATTGTGAGTTTTTTGCAGTTGTAATTTTTCCCCACAATTCTTTGCAATATCAAGATTTTTTTTTTCACAAAATTCTCACATGTTTCTCATTCTCAAATTCTTCACAGGTCAATACTGACATTTCTCTCCTACATGTAAAAATCATCATTTTCTCGAAAATTACATAGAACCCCAAAACATTATATATTTTTTTTTAGCAAAGACCCCAGAGAATACAATGGCGGTCGTTGCAACTTTTTATCTCGCATAGTATTTGCGCAGCTAGCACAATATCGCTATGATCATTCTTATGGTGTAGGGAATCGCCGGCTGAAAAAGCTGATATCTGAATGATGCCTGTAGCTCCAGGCATCATTCAGATATCCCCACACATTTAAGGACGTCATATAACGGCGGGCGGGAAGTGGTTAAAACGCATTTTTTTTTTAAACACAAAGTTGTCCATTTTTACAATATTTCTAACACATAGCATGTGCATACCAAAAATGACACCCCAAAATAGATTCTCCTTCTCCTCCTGAGTACGGCGATACCACATGTCTGAGACTTCCACAGCCTGGCCACATACAGACGCAGAGTACAGCCGAGCATGGCAGGGTATCGCAGAGTATGACTGGGTATGGCAGGGTATGGAGATGAGTGAGGGGAGACGACCCCCCATCTCCTGTACCATGTCTGCAGTCTCTGACCGTCTCCTGTACCATGTCTGCAGAGGGGCCAGGGGTGGGGCTGAAGGAGAGGCCAGGTGTGGGGCTAGGGTGGGGCTGAAGGAGGGAGCAGGGGCAGGACCAGGGTGGAGCTGAAGGGGGCCCGGTTAGCTAGGCTGTATGGAACCCCATGATTTATATCAGCGGCCCTGTGCTCTTATCCCGAAATGCTCTTGTAAACCGCTGCGCAAATACTGTGTGACAGAAAGTATTGCAACGACAGCCATTTTATTCTCTAGTGTGTAAGAAAAAAAAAAGTATAATGTTTGGGGGTTCCAAGTAATTTTCTAGCAAGTAAAACTGTTTTTAACTTGTAAACAACAAATCTCAAAAAGAGGCTCGGTCCTTAAGTGGTTAAACATAATTTGCCATGTGGTTGCCCTCCCCTTTATTTTATGGAGGTCTTCTTGTAAAGTTTCTATATCCAGATGTGAAGTTATTGCCCTGCTTAGTTTTGTATCTTTAACAAATACTGATATTGAACTATTCACACCAACCTCTATATTGTTTCTGAATTAAAACGCAAGGACAGAGTCTTGGGGTATCCCACTTAAAACTCCAAACCATTCAGAAGATACATTTATTAACACCCCTCTGGATGTACTTCTGAAAGACAACAGACAATATTTTGGCCAGACAATGCCAACAGACCTCAATTTTGGAAATTAAGCTTTTATGGGGAACTGTATCGAATTCTTTGGCAAAATACAGATGTAGCGCCGACACTTTTCTAAAGTGTGCGCTATAGTGTAAATTTCGTTTTTTCCAGAACTGTAACGGAGTTCTGGGGGTTAATTGTATAGGTCATTTACTTTGGCATCAGTTTGACTGGGCTGTACTGGAGTTCTGCCTGGTCATAGGTGCAGTGAGGCACCTGTGACAGCCTGGTTGGACGTGTTAGGTACCAATTTTTCTTGGAGCCAATCAGTGGGCGCGTCTGGCCCCGCTGTGTAGTCTGGGAAGGGGTATTTAAGAGGCTGAAGTCACTTGCTCTTTGATTCCTGGTTCCTGTCTAACCTCATGAGGGGTCCCAGACCCAGGAGTGTCTGCTGCCCCCCGTAAGCCCCAGAGGCCCTCATGGTCTGGGGTGGGGATCCGTCCGTTCCCGAGCCTCGGAACTGGCTAGTTCAAAGGCCCAGTAACTGAAGGAGGATTCTTAGGTGTCCCGGTGTGATTGGAGAGGCACGGCAACTCGTACAAGCGTCCAGGGGAGGACTCTTCGGAGGAGGGCCAAGAAGCTGGCTGCTCAGTAAGAGCCTGGGAGCTGAAGTTGTATGGACACTAGTGAATCCGCATTTTACGATATCACCGAATCGGCTGAAAGATCCAGGTACCGTAGGAAAAGTTCCTAACTCACCTTTCAGTTACAACCTAGTCTGTGGCAGAGACTTTGCAAATCTTTGAAATCACTTGTTGGCTGCTGAGTCTACAGACAGGGGTTTGTCCTAAAGTGAGGCACCCAGTTGCGAGTGGCTACTCTCTGGGCTATCTAAAGAGACATTCAACTGATGTCAGCAGTTCTGAAGTGCCTGAGCTTTATCATCTGTACCCTCTATTCCCAAATGAGACTGTTATATTTGAACGTTACTCTTTGCAAATAAAAATCCTCAAAAGGACATTCGAGTGTCAGCTTCTGCAAATTACTGGGTACTAACCCCGGTAACCCCTAGACACTGAACGACGAGCTACAAGGAGGAGGTAATTGGTAAGCCCAGAGGGGTTATGGCGCTACACAGATATGTCCACAGGCATTCCTCTATCCAGATTACAGCTTACTGCCTCAGAATATTAACATGTTAGTCTGGCAAGAACCCATGCTGGTTATTACGAATACTATTTTAGTATAACTAAACCTTGTGCTTAGCAGGGCTAAAAATTTCAAATCCTGAGCTACTAGCCAAGCCTTAAGGGTTACTCGCCACCAGTTGCCCCAATCGATCCCTACCATGCACCGCCCCTAATCCCCCCCTTAAACACGCCTTCGTAAATGATGTCATGAAATGACACTTAAAAGTTTTATGCAGCATTAAAGTTACAAAAATAAATATTAACAACAACTTTATTAGTGCAGCCTCACCTGTGCCCGCCATTGCAGTCTCTGCTCACCGTGTCCCCCATTGCAGTCTCTGCTCACCGTGTCCCCCATTGCAGCCTCTGCTCACCGTGTCCCCCATTGCAGCCTCTGCTCACCGTGTCCCCCATTGCAGCCTCTGCTCACCGTGTCCCCCATTGCAGCCTCTGCTCACCGTGTCCCCCATTGCAGCCTCTGCTCACCGTGTCCCCCATTGCAGCCTCAGCTCACCGTGTCCCCCATTGCAGCCTCAGATCGTGTCCCCCATTGCAGCTTCAGCTCACTGTGCAAGAGGATCATCACAAGGAAGAGAGCATGCAGCAAGATAAAAGCCACGGGATTACAAAGCGGATAGCACGCTGTTACAGCTGAGTTTACATTACAATCGTCTCACCTCCGCTCGTGATTACACACAGCCCTGCCTCCTGACCCAGCACCTGTGATAGAACACGTCCCAGCATCGGACTGGCATTCGGGCGGGGCTGTGTGTAATCACAAGCGGAGGGGAGACGATTGTAATGTAAACTCAGCTGTAACAGTGGTCTATCCGCTCTGTAATCCCGTGGCTTTTATCTTGCTGCATGGTCTCTTCCCCTGGGGCGATTGATGGGAGAACGGCTCCCGATCAACCCTGCATGCCTGCTGTACTCGCCCCTGCCCCCAGGCAGCCCAGCTCCTCTCCAGAAACAATTTTCCAAAATATATATTTATATATATACACACACACGGAAAAAAAGAATTCAATCTATAAATGAATAGCGTGCCATACAATCCAATATTATTATTGTCCTTAAATATGTGGATAAAATGCTTCTGTGCTGTACAATCCAAGATTATTATTATCCTTAAATAAATGGATAAAGTGCTTCTGTGCTGTACCCGTACAAATAAAGTGCTATACCCTACGGGAATGTCTAGTTCCCATAAATGGTGATTTTTTAAAGTAATTGTAAGTGTTGTACCCCCTAAGTTTTTGACATCAAACCATATTCCTAAAATTAGCCAAACTCATAAAGCTATAAACAAACTAGACAATGCAAATGAACCATCCACATAGACCAATATGTAACAATGAGAATAAAAATAAAAATAAAAATAAAATAAATAAGTGCAAATAAATGCAAATAGACTTGCATTTGCAAGGAAGTGACGCGATCACGTCACTTCCGGGGAGGCGGCTCATACCAGGAAGGGATCTAGGACGCTAAGTAACAGCACGCAGTTCATCACCTACAAGGCTGGATATGCTCAGTGCCGGCCAAAGGCACCGGACCATGTGAGTTCTTTTATGATTTGTTTTAAATAAAAAATTTTGTACGCAAACGTACTTCACTATTGGAGTCCCCCTTTTTTCCATTATCTTGCCCCTGGGTTTTACCATTGGAGACCAAGCCGCATCCCAGTCTCAGCAATTGGGCCTTGGAGGGAGACCACAGATAGGACTGGTTATCCTCAATTAAACTACATGCCCTACACTTGCCTAAGTTTGGTAAGTGATCCATTACATAATTGGTGGCGGCTGCACAGAGAGGAATAGGATTTGCACTGTGAACCCTCCTTAAACAGAGCACTTTTGTACAAGCACTTTGGTGTCACAAATGGACTTTATGCTATAACTATCACCTTTGTTATTTTTATTGTCATTTTGACCCACCTGTACTTGCAAGTCTATTTGCATTTATTTGCACTTATTTATTTTATTTTTATTTTTATTTTTATTCTCATTGTTACATATTGGTCTATGTGGATGGTTCATTTGCATTGTCTAGTTTGTTTATAGCTTTATGAGTTTGGCTAATTTTAGGAATATGGTTTGATGTCAAAAACTTAGGGGGTACAACACTTACAATTACTTTAAATAATCACCATTTATGGGAACTAGACATTCCCGTAGGGTATAGCACTTTATTTGTACGGGTACAGCACAGAAGCACTTTATCCATTTATTTAAGGATAATAATAATCTTGGATTGTACAGCACAGAAGCATTTTATCCACATATTTAAGGACAATAATAATATTGGATTGTATGGCACGCTATTCATTTATAGATTGAATTCTTTTTTTCCTTGTTGGTGGTACAGCCAAACGAAAGGTGGCGCGGTTTCCCTTTTCTTTTATTTTTTCATTTAAACGATCATTGATTGGTTTTTCTTGAAACTGCTAGCACACCAAAAAAACTACCAAGAATACCCTGATTACTAAAATAGAAAATCTTGCCGAAAAAGAATTAGTAGCGCCGGTACCCCATTATTCTTCATATACACACACACACACCTATATACACATACATATACAGTATCTCACAAAAGTGAGTACGCCCCTCACATTTTTGTAAATATTTTTATTATATCTTCATTTGACAATACTGAAATTACACTTTGCTACAACGTTAAAGCAGAGCTCCACCCTAAAGTGGAACTTCCGCTTATCTGATTTCCCCCCCCCCCCCCCTCCGGTGCCACAATTGGCACCTTTCAGGGGGGAGGGGGGTGCAGATACCTGTATAATACAGGTATCTGCACCCACTTCCGGACGAGATATCCGGAGCTGCCCCGCCCCTATCGCCTTAACCCTCTTGGGCATGGAGTTCACCAGAGCTTCACAGGTTGCCACTGGAGTGCTCTTCCACTCCTCCATCACATCACGGAGCTGGTGGATTTTAGAGGATGTCCCACAGATACTCAATATTGTTTAGGTCTGGAAACATGCTTGGCCAGTCCATCACCTTACCCTTAGCTTCTTTAGCAAGGCAGTGGAGGTGTGTGTTTGGGGTTGTTTTGTTGGAATACTGCTCTGTGGCCCAGTCTCCGAAGGGAGGGGATCGTGCTCTGCTTCAGTATGTCACAGTACATGTTGGCGTTCATGGTTCCCGCAATGAACTGTAGCTCCCCAGTACCGGCAGCACTCATGCAGCCCCAGACCATGACACTCCCACCATGCTTGACTGTAGGCAAGACGCACTTGTCTTTGTACTCCTCACCTGGTTGCCGACACACATGCTTGACACCATCTGAACCAAATATGTTTATCTTAGTCTCATCTACAGGGGGTCCCCGACTTACGAACGCCCGACCTACGAACATCCCCTACTTATGAACGGGGCGCTGCGGGGACCCTCCGCCATTTTCCGCCGTCCTCCAGCCGCTCTGCGCATGCGCGGCCAGACGGAGCCTCGGAAAATGACGGCAAACTTTGGAAATGTCCGTAATTTGCCGCGCATGCGCAGAACGGCATTAGACGGAACATCGGAAATGTCCGTAAACGTCCGTAATTGTCGGTCTGCGCATGCGCGGCCGACTTACGAACAATTCCGACATAAGAACAGGCGGCCAGTCCCTAACGAATTCGTAACTCGGGGGGCCCCCTGTATCTTGGTTTGGTCGCATTAATACACTCAAAATGGACACCCTCCCTAAGCTAGTTTATTTATTTTAGACAGTACCTAGACAAAAAGGAGTGGCTCAAGAAGAAGCACATTGAGGTAATGGAGTGGCCTAGCCAGTCTCCAGACCTTAAGTCTATAGAAAATTTATGGAGGGAGCTGAAACTTCGAGTTGCCAAGCTAAGAATTGCTAAAGATTCAGAGAAGATCTGTAAAGAAGAGTGGACCAAAATCCCTCGAGATGTGTGCAAACCTGGTCACCAAATACAAGAAATGTCTAATCCCTGTGCTTGCCAACAAGGGTTTCTCCACCAAGTACTAAGTCATGTTTTGCTTGGGGATCAAATACCCATTTTACTCACTGAACTGCAACTTAATTTATAACATTTGAATCATGTTTATTTTCTGGATTTTTGGTTGATATTTTGTCTCCATTATTTCTTTGCAAGTGGGTAAAAGTACAAAATCTGCAGGGGATCAAATAATTTTCTCCACTGTAGGCAAGCCTTATTATAGGCTTACCTATAGGTAAAAGCAAGAGATGGAAGTTTACTTCCACTTTTGTTTACTTGTATGAATAAGATATGAAACTGCTGTGCAGGCTGCTAATGGTATAAAATCACAGTGAATATCTGAAACTGCTGTGCAGACTGCTAATGAAAAAAATAATAAAAATCACAGTCCTGTCCCAATGAGTGCTAATCAAATGCAGAACAAATAATACAGGTATAAAATATAAATAGTGACTGCTGTAAATGACAAAAAGTGCTCGTGCTCCGTGGATTCCAAACAATGTGGTGTGAATAGTTCAATATAATGCAATCAAGTCCATTGGAAAAAAGTATAAAAATAAAAACAGAAAAAAACTGTCAAAAATGAAAAAATAAAGTGCCAAGTGACTTCATGCAGATTGTGCTCTCCTCCCCCGTCAGGTGTACCCTCACTTTAAGGGCTTACAATTTAAGCCTAAAATACTTTATAACAGCCGGGGGTCTTGATTTTTTGATTTACTCCTGTTGCTGTGGATACCTCTTACTGTTAGTCTCCTGCTCACACTGTCTGCTCTCCTCTCTCCAAGATGTCTCCACCAAGCCTTCTCACATGTCCCATAGGGAGAGTAATAAAGGCACACAATAGTGTAATACCGCTACAATAATGTTTAATATTCTTTAAAACATGTAATACATTAAACTCACATTTAATAGGATAAAAAAACGCTCTTTAAAGTGCTGTAGTGATGAGGGGGATAGGATCACCTGTTCCCGGATCTACAACCCCGCTAGTGCAATGTTCGGATTCTCCTACATCTCCTCCCCAGGCTACCCCCTGCTTACTGTGCGTCAGTCAAAATTCGACCGGTTTCGTCACCATCTTTGTGACTTCCTCTGGGATAACGTGTTGAAATGTGAGGAGATCCTAAAACCGGTGATCCCAGAGAAACCAAGATTTGTCTATACAAGCAACCAACTTGAGAGGCAAATTGGTTAAGAATGTAGTAGAACAGCCTGTAATCAACCCTGTAACATTGTTTGATGTGAAAGGTTTTTACACATGTGGTAGATGCTATAGCTGCAAGGCAGCCACGAGTAATATGAGGAAAAAAAAAAATTCATCAATGGACATAATGGCAAAGAATATGTACTGAGGGACTTCATATCATGCAACACGAAGGGCGTAGTATACGCCCTACAATGTCCATGCGGCATGATTTATGTAGGAAGAACAAAAAGGAAAATGCACGTGAGAATAAAAGAACATGTCTATCAAATAACAAAAGGAAAAAAGGAAGATCATGTATGCCAACATTTTAGAATGATTCATAAGAAAGATGTATCCGGTTTGTTATTTTGGGGTCTAGAAAAGTATAAAAAACATTGGAGGGGGAGCCACTGTGTCAGAACACTCAGTCAGAGAGAATCGTGGTGGGTGTATGAGTTGGGCAGTCTGGCGCCCAGAGGACTAAATAAGGAATTTGACTTGAGTTGCTTTCTGGCAAATTTTTAATCTTTTTTTATATAAAAATATTTTTAATCTATTAATCCCTTTAGCATTGTATTTTTAGTTTTATATTACGATGCATTACGATGCAGAAATCTACACTTGCACACTACAAACGCCAGAAGACAGAACATAATATACACATGTATACATTTAAAGATCATTTTTAATGACAGATATATACATTTTTAATGACAGAATTAATAGTACTTCCATAGGGTAATTGTTATTAGCACTGTATGGAAGTAGATATCATTTTTCACCCCTAGGGGTCTCTGTTACAGCTAAAGACCATTATACCTTTGGCAACACAATAGCCACATATTGTCCACAAAATAGAGCGATATCTGTGCATAAACATGATGTATATAAAGATGCACTTCACAGGCAAAGTTTTTAAATAATGTCTTTTTATATGTGATCCAGCAGTAGTATACCTGATCGCCAACATAGTGCTAAACGGACCAGGGCAAAATGGCGGCGATCGGTATGACAATAGAAGAAACAGCATGGGCTACAAGAAAATGGCAGCCGTTGCTGTAATACAAAGCAATAGAAGAATACACAGGGGCCACAAGAAAATGGTGGCTATCGCTGCAATGCCAGCCAGTCAATTATCCCAGAGGAAGTCACGAAGATAGTGACGAAACCGGTCGGATTTTGACTGATGCCTGGGGAGGAGGTGTAGGAGAATCCGAACATTGCACTACCGGGGCTGCAGATCTGGGAACAGGTGATCCTATCCCCCTCATCACTACAGCACTGCCAATACTTTAAAGTGCGTTTATCCTATTAAGGTGTCCTTTTATGAAGCAGTGATCAGCGGAGATCCTGAGGATCGCCACTGATCACAGCCCATAAACCGTTTATGAACCAGAGATAATAGGGGGGATAAGTGTTTGAACATGTTCTCCTGCCGATTATCTCTGCACATGGAGAATACTCATTGACTGACACAGTAACGGCCATGAAGCTGCGATCTGAGCGCTTCACTGGCGATCTGTGTCAGAATTCACACTCCCCGATTCACCAGCTCAGAGGTGGTGAAGCGGGGAGTGAAGAGGGAATGTGGGGGGATCCGAGGAGGAAAGAGGAAGATTATTAACTTCCTTATGCCTCGTTCAGACCCCCCCACACTGTAACCATGTCCCCCTGTCATATGTATGTGTATATACACACACAATATATATATATATATATATATATATATATATATATATATATATATATATATATATATACATATATATATACATATATACATATATACACACACACACACACATATATATACATATATATATATATATATACACACACACACACACACACACACACACACACACACACACACGTATATATAATGTAGGGGGACTCTTTATTTTATTAACATCACACCGTCTGCCCATGTATTGAGCTGTGATAATTTATCACTGCTTAATAAACTGACATCTTGGGGTTTCTGTGAATTTCTAGTAATGTAATCTCAAAGTCTCACGAGATTCCAGTATCAGGGGCCGTTCTCCAGTGTTAGAAGCGTTTGTAGATCTCTTCACTCCTCCAAGGGTGAATCGATCTACTCCGCTTCATAAACTGGCACACAGAGGAGAAAGATCTCTGTGAATGCCGGAGAATGAAGCAGTGAATAGATTTCACTGCTTCATAAAAGGACACCTTAATGTGAGTTTAATGTATTACATGTTTTAACCACTTTCAGACCGGAACAATTTGCAGCCAAAGGACCAGGCCCCTTTTTGCGATTCGGCACTGCGTCGCTTTAACTGACAATTGCGCGGTCGTGCGACGTGGCTCCCAAACAAAATTGACGTCCTTTTTCCCACAAATAGAGCTTTCTTTTGGTGGTATTTGATCGCCCCTGCGGTTTTTATTTTTTGCGCTATAAACAAAAATAGAGCGACAATTTTGAAAAAAATGCATTATTTTTTATTTTTTGCTATAATAAATATCCCCCAAAAAATATATAAAAAAAATTTTTTTTCCTCAGTTTAGGCCGATACGTATTCTTCTACATATTTTTGGTAAAAAAAAAATCGCAATAAGCGATTATTGATCGGTTTGCGCAGAAGTTATAGCGTTTACAAGATAGGGGATAGTTTTATAGCATTTTTTATTAATAATTTTTCTTTTTTTATTAGTAATGGCGGAGATCTGTGATTTTTTTTTGACTGCGACATTATGGCGGACACATGGGACACATTTTTGGGACCATTGTCATTTTTACAGCAATTAATGCATTTAAATGCATTGATTTCTGTATAAATGACACTGGCAGTGAAGGGGTTAACCACAAGGGGGCAGTGTAAGAGTTAAGTATGCCTAGGGGTGTGTTTTTTACTGTGGGGGGCGTGGCTGTCAGCTAGTGAATGCCGATCTCTGCTCCAATCACAGGGAGCAGAGATCGGCGTCACTAGTTGCTAAGCAGAACGGGAAGATGCTGTTTATCTCGGCATCTCCCCGTTCAGCCGCCCCGTGAGACGATCGCGGGGCTCCCAGCGCGCTCCCGATGGCACGGACAGGCTAAAGGAGGGACTTATATATACGCCCTCCTGCCTGTACGTGCCATTCTGTCGACGTATATGGTCGTGCGCCGGTCGGCAAGTCGTTAAAGAATATTAAACATTGTTGTAGCGGTATTACACTATTGTGTGCCTTTATTACTCTCCCTATGGGAGATGTGAGGAGGCTTGGTGGAGACATCTTGGAGCGAGAACAGCCAGTGTAAGCAGGAGACTAACAGTGAGAGGTATCCACAGCAGCAAGCACAGGAGTAAAAGAAAAAAAAAAATCAAGACCCCCGGCTGTTATAAAGTATTTCAGGCTTAAAATTTAAGCCCTTAAGGTGAGGGTACACCTGACGGGGAAGGAGAGCACAATCTGCATGAAGTCACTTGGCACTTTAATTATTTTTTCATTTTAGACCGTTTTTTTCTGTTTTTATTTTTATACTTTTTTCCAATGGACTTGGAAATGGATTGCATTATATTGAATTATTCACGCCACATTGTTTGGAATCCATGGAGCACGAGCACTTTGTCATTTACAGCAGACACTATTTATATTTTATACTTATATTATTTGTTTTGCATTTGATTAGCACTCAATGGGACAGGACTGTGATTTTTTTTTTATATCATTAGCAGCCTGCACAGCAGTTTCAGATACTCATTGGGACAGGTTTGCGATTTTATATTATTAGCAGACTGCACAGCAGTTTTAGACACTCTGCAGAGCACAGCGCGACACATTTATATACACCTGTGCGTCCGCACAGATGGTTTTTCCATCATTCACATTGTGGGAAGTGTCAGCAGCTATAGCATTCAGTTTTTAGTTCCAAGCAGCGCACAAGGTTCCACCCATTCTTCATGAAAAAGATATGGCCACCTTTTTTTCCCCTTTTGAATTATGCACTTATTTAATCTTGCACCTATAATCATTGTCATTGTATTTACTTCGGGTGAGCGGTCCTATATATCTTTGTACTTTTACTTAGGAATAGATTATTATGAGCGGACCCGTCTTACACCTGATTTTTATTTACCGTATATACTCGAGTATAAGCCGACCCGAATATAAGCCGAGGCACCTAATTTTACCACAAAAAACTGGGAAAACGTATTGACTTGAGTATAAGCCTAGGGTGAGAAATGTGCAGCTACTGTAAGTGGAAAAGAGGGTCAACAATGCCCCTTTACAGCCTCACTGTGCCCATTTGCAGCCATAGGTCCCCTAAACTTCAAACTTGGTAGTTAAGGGTTCCTAGATGCCCTCTAGCGGTAGCCAAAATTTGGGGTCTCTGGATTCAAAAAGTCCCGAAATGACATTGCTGCAGATGGACACAGTTGACCGATTTTGGGGCCCTGTATCTCGGGGCCACTTAGTGCTAGGTACCCCACCCCTTTGATATGTTTTAGTGCTAGTTTGACTGGGTTTGAACACCAAATTTGGGGTTCCTAGTTTTAAGTGGCCCCGAGAAACGGGGCCCCAAAGTCGGGTCGGAAAATGTCATTCTCTCCTCCGGAAAAGAAATATAAGCTGAGGGGGGCATTTTCAGCACAAAAAAAAAAATTTGCTGAAAAACTCGGCTTATACTCGAGAATATACGGTATCTATAGTTACATCGTAGGTGAGGTTGAAAAAAAAAAAAAAAAACACAAGTCCATCAAGTCCAACCTATGTGTGTGATTATATGTCAGTTTTACATTGTATATCCCTGTATGTTGCGGTCGTTCAGGTGCTTAACCAATAGTTTTTTTAAATTATCGATGCCCCCCGCTGAAACCAATGCCTGTGAAAGGGAATTCCACATCATCCTTGCTGCTCTTACAGTAAAGAATCCTCTACGTAGTCCAAGGTTAAAACTCTTTTCTTCTAATATTAGTGACTGGCCATGGGTCTTATTAACCAGTAGCTGACCATCGGCTGTCTATTGATGGCCAGGCGGCGCAGCTCCCAGGGCGGGAGGGCGTCATATGACTCCCGGCCCTCCAGGGAGCGATGTCCGCCGGGCACCCGCGATTGCCCGGTAACAGCGGGACCGTGGATCTGTGTGTGTAAACACACAGATCCACGATCCTGTCAGAGGAGAGGAGCCGATGGTGTGTTCTCTGTACAGAGAAACACTGATCGGTCTCCTCCCCTTGTGAGTCCCCTCCCCCTACAGTAAGAATCACTCCCAGGTAACATATTAACCACTGCAGCACCCCCTAGTGTTAACCCCTTCCCTGCCAGTCACATTTATACAGTAATCAATGCATTTTTATAGCACAGATCGCTGTATAAATGTGAATGGTCCCAAAAATGTGTAAAAAGTGTCCGATATGTCCGCCGCAATATCGCAGTCACAATAAAAATTGCAGATCGCCGCCATTACTAGTTAAAAAAATAAAAATGCTATAAATCTATCCCCTAGTTTGTAGACGCTATAACTTTTGCGCAAACCAATCATTATACGCTTATTGCGATTTTTTTTTTACTAAAAATATGAAGAAGAAGAAGACGTATCGGCCTAAACTAAGGACAAAAAATGTTTTTTTTATATATTTTTGGGGGATATTTATTATAGCAAAAAGTAAAAAAGTTTTTTTTTTTTTTTTTAAACTTGTCCCTCTTTTTTTGTTTATAGCGCAAAAAATAAAAATCGCAGAGGTGATCAAATACCACCAAAAGAAAGCTCTATTTGTGGGGACAAAATTATAATTTCATTTGGGTACAGTGTTGTATGACCGCGCAATTGTCATTCAAAATGTGACAGCGCTGAAAGCTGAAAAATGGCTTGGTCAGGAAGGGGGTAAAAATGCACTGTACTGAGGTGGTTAAACTCCCTTCCGCGAAAAAGTGTTATCCTATTGTGGGGTCAACAGTATGGCATTTGTAAATTGAAATCATATCCCCACTCAAGCGTCTCGTCTCCAGAGAGAATACGCTCAGTGCTCGCAACCTCTCTTCATAACTAATTCCCTCCAGGCACTTTATTAGCTTTGTTGCCCTTCTTTGTACTCGCCCCATTTCTAGTATATCCTTCCTGAGGACTGGTGCCCAGAACTGGACAGCATACTTCAGGTGAGGCCGGACCAAAGTCTTGTAGAGTGAGAGAATTATCACTTTATCCCTGGAGGTAATCCCCTTTTTAATGCATGCCAATATTCTGTTTGCTTTGTTAGCAGCCGCTTGCCATTGCATGCCATTGCTGAGCCTATCATCTACTAGGACCCCTTGGTCCTTTTCCATCCTAGATTCCCCCAGAGGTTCACCCCCTAGTGAGTAGATTGCATTCATATTTTTGCCACCCTAATGCATTATTTTAAATTTTTCTACATTAAATCTAATTTGCCATGTAGTTTCTCACCCTATTAATTTAATCCGATTTTCTTGCAAGGTTTCCACATCCTGCGGAGAAGTTATTGCCCTGCTTAGCTTAGTGTCGTCCGCAAATACAGACATTGAACTGTTTACCCCATCCTTCAGGTTGTTTACGAACAAATTAAATAGGATTGGTCCCAGCACAGAACCCCGGGGGTACCCACTTCCCACCCCTGACCATTCCCATTTATCACCAGCCTCTGAACTGGCCCTTGTAGCCAGTTTTCAATCCATTACCTCACCCTATGGTCCACGGCAACGGACCTTACTTGTACAGTAAACTTTTATGGGGAACTGTGTCAAATGCTTTTGCAAAATCTAGATACACCACGTTTAATAAGGTTAATAGATTGGTTTACGATTTACTACCATTGAGTTTTTTTACATCTTAATAGATTACTATTTAATATTCATATCCATTGATCGGTATGCCTTCAAGTGGAATGTTTGGGGTGTGCGGTATATGTTGTGGCTGGAAGTGACTGGCTACCTTTTACTGCATGCATATTTATGGATATATGAAACATTTATATGCTCATTTCATAATTGATTTATTTACATTATGGTTTCATCTTTTTCTTTAGCCACTTTTTCTTTTTGTTTATATTTTTTCTATGAGCAACCGACATTTGATGGATTTCATTGTCTATAAGTGATGATATTGTTGGGCTGCCTCTGTAGAATGTATGCCATATGTCATGTTTTTAGTTCACATTGTTTTCATTATGATTTGTTTCCATAATCAATTTCTTTTTATTTAGACTTTGTTACTTTGTATGGAAATTATTTCAGAAACAGAATTGGGAAGCGCAAATCCAGGAGGCCGCAAGGAGTCAATTGGAGATGGAATCCATGTGAAATTTAAAACAGTTTATTGCTGATAAAACATGTAACCATTAACCAATACACAGTACAAATGGGAAGAATTGTCAGAATGGCCAAACTCACTGTGATAGTGGCAGCAATGTAGCAATGGCTGTCCTGCTTCCGTGAGGGCTGTGAACAGAGGGAGCTGCAGACCAAAAATGGGAAGCCTGAAAACACTTTCCAACAGCTGGGAGCGGTGACCATAACCAAATCAGGGCTATATCAGGGAGGGGAAAGGCTGGGTCCAGATCCAGGAAGCACGATCACTGTATGACCAGAGTGGAAATGGCAGAGCCACTGCAGCGGCAGGTGAGACCAGGTTTAACCCCTTCCTCAGATAACCCCTTCCTCGTTTTATCTGAGCTTCGGCACCTGCTGCGATACTCATCACATCTCCTGCTCTGATCTATTTGATCCATCAGGCTTTGCAGATGTCTGCCTGCGGTCGGAGCGTGTGACGTGGCTGGGGAGGAGTCCTGTGGTGTCCGGACACCTTGCAGCTCAGCCCCGTAACCTGTTGCCCCTCCAGCATCCATCTCTGGTCTCACCTACCGCTGCAGCGGCTCTGCCACTCTGGTCATACAGTGATCGTGCTTACTAGATCTGGACCCAGCCTTTCCCCTCCCCGATGTAGCCCGGGATTGGTTATGGTCACCGCTCCCAGCTGTCGGAAAGTGTTTTCAGGATTCCCATTTTTGGTCTGCAGCCCCCTCTGTCCACAGCCCTCACTGAAACGGGACAGCTATTTCTCCACCACCTTTTGGCTCCATTGCTGGCACCATCACAGTGGGTTTGGCCATTCTGACGATTCTTCCCATTTGTACTGTGTATTGGTTACATGTTTTATCAGCAATAAACGGTTTTAAATTTCACATGGATTCCATCTTAAAATTGATTCCTTGCCCCCTCCTGGATCTGCGCTTCCCAATTCTGTTTGTCCGTTTCTCATTTGGTAATTTGAGTGCGGTAGCAGCGGTCCAGTGTGACCCAATTACTTCGGCTCCCTGGTTTACTTTTATGCGCTTGGCTCCCTGTTGGAAATTTCATGTATGTACAGTAATCTCACAAATACGAGTACACCACTCACATTATAGTAAATATATTTTATTATATCTTAACCACTTGGCGACCAGCCGCCGCAGTTGTACTGCGGCAGAATGGCACGGCTTGGTTGAAACGACATTACGCAACGCTGCTTCGCCCTGTGGCCACTAGGGGCATGCACCCGCTGCTTGCCCATGGAGCCGATGCGAGTGCCTGGCGGTCGCAATCATCGCCAGGATCCCGCGATTGCTTGGGGCACATGGAGAACCGGGATCTGTGTGTGTAAACACATAGTTTCTGGTTCTCTGAGGGGAGAAGTGACAGATCGTCTGTACATACAGAGTATGAACAGCAATCTATCTCTTCCCCTACACAGTCCCCTCCCACCTTTAGTTAGAACACACACTAGGGAACACATTAACCCCTTGATCGCCCCTAGTGTTAACCCCTTCCCTGTCAGTGAAATTTTTACAGTAATCAATGCATTTTTATAGCACTGATCGCTGTAAAATTGCCAATGGTCCCAAAAGTGTGTAAAAAATTGTACGACGTGTCCACCATGTCACAGTCGCGATAAAAATCGCAGATCACCGCCATTACTAGTAAAAAAAAAAAATATAATGCCATAAAAAACTATCCCCCATTTTGTAGGCGGTATAACTTTTGCCCAAACCAATCAATATATGCTTATTGCGTTTTTTTTTTTTTTTACCAAAAATATGTAGAATAATATGAAAAAAAATTTTTATATATTTTTGGGGGATATTTATTATAGCAAAAAGTATAAAATATTGATTTTTTTTTCAAAATTTACGATTTTTTCGGAAGAAATTACTTTGCTACAATGTAAAGTAGTGAGTGTACAGCTCGTATAACAGTGTACATTTTCTGTCCCCTCAAAATAACTCGACACAGCCATTAATGTCTAAACCGCTGGCAAAAAATTGTGAGTTGGCAGCTCCGACACTGATTGACAGCACTTATGGGCACTGATGAGAACGGACAGGTTTCACTGATAGGCAGCACTGTCTGGTTGCACTAATTGGCACTGATAGGCAGCACTGCTAGGTGGCACTAAATGGCACTGATAGGCAGCACTGCTAGGTGGCACTAATAGGGAAGAGAGGGAGTTTCACATTCAGCAGATAGTGAGGCTTGCGAGAGCCAGTGTGTGAAACTGTCAGGTAATGTAACTGCTTGCAGGGAAAAAGACCAGCTGTCAAAACTTAGTGGCAATGTCAGGGGTGGGTGGGACGGGAACAGCTAACACCAGCCAATGCGTGGGCTGCTTAAGGAGGTGGAGCCAGAAACGTAGCGGCCCGCCCAGACCCCATCCCATTTGCTGGTGTTTGATAGCTGTTCGGTCCCCACCCACACCCAACATTACCGTTGAGTTCTGACAGCTGGTATTCTCCCTGCAAGCAGTTAACATTACTTGACAGTTTCAAACACTAAGCGGCTTTGCAAGCCTCACTATCTGTTGAATGTGAAACTGTTTCACAGGCAGCACAGGCTACACACTTCTTGGATGCAGCCTTTCACAGCAGTCCAGCAGGCAGTCCCGCGGAGGAGATACTGCGATAGCAGTGGGGTGTTGGCAGGAAAGGGAGAGATGACAGCCAACAGCACAGCTGCCTCTCCTCCAGGTATCTCACTACACTCCGTACTGAAGATGGAGATATCAGGAGACAGCCTGCACTGGGCTACACTAACAGGCACCAGTGATTAGGTCACCACTGGGCACACCCCATGCGCATGCCTATGTACACAGCATTGCATGAGATCTCGAAGGCTGCTTGGAGCGATGTGAACCCAGCTCTTTCTTACTCTAATCTTTCAAATATCAAGCAACTGCTGTGATTGGTTACCATGATTGGTACTTAAACAGTAGCTTGAGACATTGACTGATATAGGATGGCAGGCATCCAGGATTAAGGCAAAATTAGTCACAGTGTTTTCCCAAATACAGGCCTAATTTTCCACAGAGGTGGGATTCTATAGATCTATTTCCCATTTTGTTGTGTAGGGTTGGGGAAAAGGCATAAAGAAGAGGTAATGTCTGGGAGCAGTATGCAACACCATGTTTGATGCATATGGATCAGGTGCCCCTTTTTTATTTCAATACAGTGAAGCCACCCAGGGACATTAGAGCACCAGCCAAATGTTTGATTTGCAGGTATTAGAACATTGCTTTTTTTATTTGGTACTCCTCTTTAACCATTTAAGGACCGGAAAGGATTTGCCCCCTTAATGACCAGCCAATCAACAGTCCATGTTCTACTCGCAGAAAGTTGATTTCCCAGTCTCCTTCCATGCTGCCTGGTCCATCCCCGCATGGGACGTCCGGTATTCCTCCAGCGCTACATGCTGACTTCTCCTCCAGGGACCAGAATCTCTGAACTCTCGGGCCTTCAGCCTCAGAACTCTCATGCCAAACTCTCCATCACAAGAACCCCTCAGAGCATGTGCCCCCCCCTTTTTTTTTTATGAGAGACCTCCCATTGACCACACAGATTAATCATTGGTCAATCCTCTCACATGGGTTTCCTGCCACTCAGGTCTCAGCCCATCCTCTCTTTCCAGCAAAATCTACTGACAAGCAGAGGAGGTATCCCTGAGCCCATGTGTGAGCGGCCACACCCCCTTCTATTCTGACACTCCCAGAATAAACAACCCAATAAATAACCAGGTCTAACAAAGAGCAAGGCTAAATTTACCTGTCTATATCCTATACTGTCAGAAAACATACTAAGCACCTACCCAAAAGTAGAGGGCACTACAACTGCAAGAAATCCGCTGCTTAAAGGGGTTGTAAAGGTAAAAGTTTTTTCACCTTAATGCATTCTATGCATTAAGGTGAAAAAACATCCAACAATACCAGCCCCCCCCCCCCCGTTTTACTTACCTGACCCCTCAAAAGTCCCGCTCTCGCCCCTGACATCCTCTTCGTTGCTCACCCTGGCCATTGATTGGGTACAGTGGATGGATTCAAAGCAGCGCAGCCATTGGCTCACGCTGCTGTCAATCACATCCAATGACGCGGTGCGCCGGGGGCGGGGCCGAGTGATACAGTGAGCGGCTATGGCCGCCGGCTGTATCACGGTAGCGCGCCTGCAAGCACTCCACACCATGTGAGGGAGCTTGCATGAAGGTGTGGAGTCCTTGCGGGGGGAGCTGAGACAGCTGCCGAGGGACCCCAGAAGACCAGGTACGGAGCCACTCTGTGCAAAAACGAGCTGCACAGTGGAGGCCAGTATAACATGTTTGTTATTTAAAAAAAAAAAAAAATTTGCCTTTAGTGATCCTTTAATAATTAATACATTCAGGGTAGATAACCAGATATGAGGTTGGTCATAACGTTTGAATTGCAGGCAACCATTCTGTCTATGCATGCCATAGATCTCTAGAGTTGTGTGGCTGACAAAAATATAAAGGCAGCTGATATAGGTACATTACGCTCAAAGTAGATGTAAACCCCCCAAAAAATTACAGCAGAGGGTGTCATTTCATCTGTGCAGTCTTGCCACGAAGAGTTACTGCAGCTCTAAATCCTCTTATCTTTCTTCAGTAAGATAAAAACAGAGTAAGAGTAATGCCGCGTACACACGAAGGGACAATCCCGCGGGATTTTCCTCTGGACTCAAGTCCAGCGGACAATCCCCTCGTGTGTGGGCGTCGGCGGACTTTTTGGCGCCAAAGTCCGGTGGACCAAAGTTAAGTTTGGTTTTAAAATTATCCGCTGGACTTGGCAGTCCGGCGGACAATTCCGCCGTTAGTAGGCTAGTCCGCGGGACTTTTGAAAATGAACGGACTTACCGCTCATCGGCAAGTCCGTTCATTTAGCACGTGACTTCAGGTTACGTAGCTAGCGTAGGCAGTAAATGCCGCCGCGCTAGCTCCGTAAGCTGGCATGGATTTAAAGCATCCTCCGGGATTGTGACATCACAAGGGGGCGGGGTCACCATGTGACATGAGCATGTGACCCTGTCCCCATGTCCCTATATAAGTCCCAGCACAGCGCGGCTCTGCCATTCCGGGCAGAGACAGCGACGGGTCAACATCGGAAGAAGAAGAACAAGAAGAAGAACAAGAAGAAGGCGGCGGCGCGGAAGACGACGACCGCCGCAAGAACAGAAGAGACCCCCGGAAGACCCCCGAAGGCGGATCGAGACCCCCAGACGACGGCGGCGACGACGAAGAAGGTAGCCGGACTTCTCCGCTCGGTATAAGAGCTTGGTAAATGGCGGAGGAGTCCGTCGAGAAGACCCCCAAGACGGAAGAAGACCCCCGGAGCAGTGCAATAAAATATTTTTTCAAAAGTGTGGGTGTTTTTGTACTTTACATTTTACACCTTAGGTGAATGGGTAGGGGTACATCGTACCCCATACTCATTCACATAGGGTGGGGGGCCGGTATCTGGGGGCCCCCTTATTAAAGGGGGCTCCCAGATTCCGATAAGCCCCCGCCCGCAGACCCCGACAACCAACGGCCAGAGTTGTCAGGAAGAGGCCCTTGTCCTCATCAACATGGGGACAAGGTGCTTTGGGGTGGGGGGGGGCCGCACGGCCCCCCTTTCCCCAGGGCACCCCCCATGTTGAGGGCACGCGGCCTGGTACGGCTCAGGAGGGGGGGGCGCTCGCTCGTCCCCCACCCCTTTCTGGCCGACCGGGCTGCGTGCTCGGATAAGGGTCTGAGATGGATTTGGGGGGGACCCCCACGCCGTTTTTCGGCGTGGGGATTCCCTTTAAATCCATGCCAGGTGACGGAGCTAGCGCGCCGGCATTTACTGCCTACGCTAGCTATGTACCTGAAGTTACATTCGAAATGAACGGACTGCTCCGTGTGTGGGCAAGTCCGTTCATTTTCAAAAGTCCCGCGGACTTTGGCCGGCGGATTATCCGCCGGAGAAGTCTGTGCGTGTGTGGGCAAGTCCGCGCGTGTGTGGGCAAGTCCACACGCTCGGAAAGTCCGGCGGACCCAGCTGGAAAGTCCGGCGGACTGTCCGCTGGACTAGGTCCGCCGGCAAAAGTCCGCACGTGTGTACGCGGCATAAGGGTGCAAGAGGCATTCTGTGTACTGTGTTCATCCTTTCTTCTCCAGCTCTCCCAGGATTGGCTGCCCCACACCTTAGCATGATCAGGCATGCTAAAGTCATGTGGTGACTTTCCTGGGTTTTGACTGGATGTTAGTGATCATGGGGCATAAGCCATGAGACCAGCAGGAGTTCAGTGTAAGAAAAATTGATGCCTGGCCAACAACTCCACCCACCGAGCACAGACCTGCCCACAGAATACGGAGTATTGCAGGGCTCCAAACAGCTAAAAGGGGAAATATTTGACAGGTAAGGATACATGCAGGAGGCATGTATATCCTTATAGATAAGCACTATGGAAGCAATTTAGAAATGATGAGAATGGGTTTACATCCACTTTAAGTCCTGCGCCTAGACAGTCGATCCTCCGTGCATTCAGCAGTGTATTTTATATTGAACGTAGGTTTCCAAGGAGGACAAATCCCATTTTCTATTCAGATGTTTTATTAGGAGTTTCTTATGCTCCTTGAATCGACTTCTAACCTCCTCTTCATTACTTAAAACAATGGCTGAGTCCTTCTGGAAAGCTCCATGACTCTCCTGATCAATTTCCTCTCCCAGCACAAATGCTATTCCAAAGAGGTGAAGGATAAGTACTGATTGCTTTACACCAAGTCGAGGCTGTACTCCCTGCACCCTCAGAATGGATCACTAGGAGCCAAACAGCTGACATTATTTAGTTTTTTCTATGCAAAACAAAGAGGTGCTGTGTGATTACAGAAACAAAAACAATGTTCCTTTAAAGATTGTAATTGGGGGCGATAACTAGCCATGATGGGCACGCTGTGATAAGTAGCAGTCGGTGAACTGTCCCAAACATCCAGACGAAGCATGTTGATGCGTTAGTGATCTAAGCGAACCACGTTGTCATTAGCGTCACGAGACACCATATTCAACATGTCATGGAAGGGAGCCAGTGCCAGCCAGGGATGGTGAAACGGCGTTGGAGATGGGGGCAGCTTGAGCAGCATTGTGTACTTACCGCAGGTGGAACCAACATTAGTAGGTGTGGAGCCCTAATCCACCTACGCTGCTAAATGCACAGAGGATCAACTGTCTAGGCGCAGGACTTAAGGAGGGTAATGCACCTATATCGGCTGCCTTGATATTTTTGCCAGCTGCACAACTCTAGGTCTATGGCATGCATAGACAGAATGGTTGTCTGCAATTCAATCGTTATGACTGACCTGCTGTCTGGTTATCTACCCTGAATGTACCCTGAATCTACCCTGAATGTATGGCAGTACAGCAGACCGGTGGAGATTATTAAGCAGCAGTACAGCCAACCTGTGGAGATTATTAAGCAGTGGATTTTTTGCAGTATCGGTCTTGATGGTGGAATCCTCCTCTATAACAATGGTCTGTTCTTATGTGCACTTATGGTTTCATAGCTACATAGTAGGTGAGGTTGAAGAGATAACTTGACTGAGTTCTTTGAGGACTCTTAGGTGTAAGCCATCTGGTCATGGTTACCGTATTTATCGGCGTATAACACGCACCTTTTTCCCCTAAAATCAGGGGAAAATCATGGGTTACGTGTTATATGCTGATTCCCCGCCAATTGTGAGCCTCTCGGCGGCATTCGAATGCTTTCGGCTGTTCTCGGCGGCTTTCGGACACTCTCGCAGTCCCACGTGAGCCCGTGAAAGCCATTGAGAACGGCCGAGCACTGCTGAGATACACAGGACATCCGGCTCTGTATCTTGGCGGCGCCATTTTTAAATGGCAAGGCTGCAAATGACACTGACAAGGCTGCATGACAAGGCTGCATTGACAAGGCTGCAAATGACATTGACAAGGCTGCAAATGACACTGACAAGGCTGCATTGACAAGGCTGCAAATGACACTGACAAGGCTGCACTGACAAGGCTGCGCTGACACTGACAAGGCTGCGCTGACACTGACAAGGCTGCACTGACACTGACAAGGCTGCACTGACACTGACAAGGCTGCACTGACACTGACAAGGCTGCACTGACACTGACAAGGCTGCACTGACACTGACAAGGCTGCACTGACACTGACAAGGCTGCACTGACACTGACAAGGCTGCACTGACACTGACAAGGCTGCACTGACACTGACAAGGCTGCACTGACACTGACAAGGCTGCACTGACACTGACAAGGCTGCACTGACAAGGCTGCACTGACACTGACAAGGCTGCACTGACACTGACAAGGCTGCACTGACACTGACAAGGCTGCACTGACACTGACAAGGCTGCACTGACACTGACAAGGCTGCACTGACACTGACAAGGCTGCACTGACACTGACAAGGCTGCACTGACAAGGCTGCAATGACACGGACAAGGCTGCAATGACGGACAAGGCTGCAATGACGGACAAGGCTGCAATGACGGACAAGGCTGCAATGATGGACAAGGCTGCAATGATGGACAAGGCTGCAATGATGGACAAGGCTGCAGATGGACACTAATAAGGCTGCATTGAAGGGCCATTTAAATGTACGTTTTTTTCCTTAAAATTCCCTCCTAAACTTGGGGTGTGTGTTATACACCAGCGCGTGTTATACACCGATAAATACGGTATTTAATTGTGTCAAGCTTTTCTAGTCTTTTCTGGACACCGGCTTCTGTTAGCCACAAGGGTACATCCCATGACGGGTTACTAACAATACAGTCATGGTTGTTATACTTCTCCTTTTCCTGTGTAAAAACTGAGGCGAACAAAGCATTTAATACAGTTGCCATCATGTCATTTCCATTCAACTGCCCTTCATCATCCTTTATGGGGCCAATATGCTCTGACCTAGCTTTTTTATGCTTAACATATTTAAAAAAATTCTTGGGATTTTTTTACTCTCCTCCATTATGTGTGTCTCAGTCTTTTTTTTTAACCAGCCCGATTGCATTCTTACATTTCTTATTGCATTCCTTGTAGAGTTGAAATGTTGACAATGACAATGACCCCTTGGCGTTATATATTTTTTAAAGGCCATTTTTATTTCTTTAATTATGATTTTTTTTACGATATGGTTTAGCCACCCAGGTTTAACCTTAGCTCTTCTATATGTATTGCACATTGGAATACAGTGGATAATACTTTTATTAAATATGGTCAATAAAGCACTCCCATTTTTCCTCAGTGTTCAATGTATCTAAGATTTGGTCCAATTTAATATCAAGTAGTATCAAGTGCAGTTTAGAAAAGTTGGCTTGTTTGAAATTTAGTGTTTTTGTACCACCCTCGTGCCCAACTTTCCTATGATTTATGCTAAATATAAATATCCTGTGATCGCTGGTTTCCAAGCTGGCCCTTATTTCCACTTCCACGATCAGATCGGTGTTATTTGTGATTAATAGGTCTAGCAATGCATTCTTTCTAGTCATTTGCCATTTGTGATGTTGTCACTCTCTTCCATAACTTGACAATTATGTCAAGTGTATTCCACCTGTAAATAATTCTTGATACATAGGCACACCCCTCCCCCCTTTTCTACCCTCCCTGTCCCTCTGATACAAGCAACAACCCTGGATAGTTACCAGTCGTGTGAGCTGTCAAACCAAGTTTGTGATCTTCCCAAGAACGCAAAATCCTCCTCATGCATCAGCAGCTCCAACTTGTTCATTTAGTTAGCTAGGCTCCTGGCATTTGTGTACATGCCTCTCAGTTTTGTATGGGCGTACATTATTTCCTAGTTGTTTGGTGTATGAGGTATATGGTAATAGTTTATCACTTCACATCAAGTGTTGCTGTCTCAGTAGAGCAATATCTGATGTAACTCAAGCATCGGGGTATATTTTATATCTCTAAGTATAGTATTATAGTATAGACTATAATAACTTGGTAATTATCCTAAGCGCGGAGCGTGACTAGCCATCATCAGTGGCCGTCTATATTTTCTTGTACATTATTTCCTCCCTAGTTTTTCTTGAGGCTGCGATTTTGATTTGCAAACTGATTCACCCCTGGTTTAGGTATTATAGTTATATCATGGCTAGTGCCTCCATTAGCACCCTCTAAACCTTCGCTTGCGCTGCTTTCTGTTGCTTCCTCTGATCCCCCCCCCCCCCCCCACCAAATAGTTTAAAAGCCTCTCCATCTATGTAATCTCTCTCACTGATCTCAAAATATTTCAGGAGCTTAAAGAGTTCTCTCTCTCTCCAATTTTATGCTACTTTGATACTTCCAGCTCTTCCATGCCTTATGAACTCAGGTTCAAGAGGCATACCCATTGTTGGCCTAGTTCCACTGTTGGAGATGGTTTGTAGCACTGACCTTAAAAAGTTGATATTTGCCTTTTACACCAGCCACCAGAATAGCTTACCAAGCTAAGGCCGGCTGGGAAACAGATTTAGGGGGCCTAGAGAAAGTGGAGTGGGATGAGGTCTTGGTTAATTGCAAATCCATGTCCCCCAAAATATCCAATTGCCCCACGCAAGTGTATAATTTACATAGGGCTCATCAGACACCAGTATGTATAGCTAGATATTGTCCTGCCCAGAACTCCCAGTGCCCATGCTGCTCCAATGTCAATGGCACTTTTTACAATCTGCTGTGGGCTTCTCCTAGGATTCAAGAGTTCATATCCTTCTGGTGGTACAATTCCTCCACGACCAAATGGACTCGCCCCTGACCTAAATCCCTAAACAGTTTATCTTTGGACTATTCCCAGATGCTGACAAATACATGAGGATATTTCCACACAAAGCCTTATTTAGCGCAAGAAAGATAATAGCCTGGAACTGGATGCAGGTGAATCGTCCCCCCCCCCCCCCCCCCACACTAAAATCCTGGTTAGCAGATACCAATGCCACTGTCCCATACAAGAAGTTAATTACAATGAGGATAACCTAAATATAATAAAATCTGGGACCGTTGGCTGGAACACTCTGCCACATGTGTGTGAGCCTTTTAGCAACCAAGACAATTGGAGATGTAAATTTAAAGATGCTACCTCTACCCCTTCGATCCCACTTTTTTTTCAGTCCAGTCAAGCTTGCCTCTCGATCTAGCTCTTCACACTATCTTGTCGTATAAGCCATTATTACTCTGCATGCCTATAACATTGTTCTAGCATTTTATTGTACGTATTTGGTTTTGCACTTATAGACTCTGCTAATGTTTGAAGTCTTACTGTATTGTGGCTTTTATATACAAACTCTTTAACACCTTGCCTGTTCAATATAAAATTGGCAGTTTGAGTATGTGTTTAGAGCAGACCTGAGGACTGAGCAATCAGCGGTCCTTAATCACTCAGTTCTCGGTGTAGAGCAGGCAGGGGACAGCTAAAGCGCAAATCAATGCTGAAGCCATGTAGGCTTTTATCTTTTAAGAGGACTTTTCCATGATTCTTACTTAAAAAGTACCCTAAAGTTATCTTGCTTATCACAAGGAAAGGCATGCTAATTTTCCTCACTTACAAGACTTCTCTTTCAGGAAAACACGAATTTTTTTTTAGGCAAACACTTAAGGAAAACTGTTTAATGCTTTACCTTCTCGGAGCACCACTTTCTCATAAGGCGGATACTTGGCTTTGTTTGTTATAGCAGACAGATCCTCTCGGCTTTTCTTTAATATTTTTTTGGCCCCCCTCAAGCCTCGCAGCTTCCAAAATTCGGCTCTTGGTCCTGAAGATTGCTGAGGTTTGAGGACATTCTCTAAGCTAGCATATTGCTCTGCCCTAAAGAAATTAAAACAGTAAGCATAGGTACTACTATGGGAAGAGACACTTAAAAGGGTAACTGCACTTTATAATCGCAACATAATCCATATTGTAATGTAATGGTATTAAAATTACCTTTTCTTTTCAATCTTTAGTGCTGTAATTTTCTGTAAAATTCAATGCAAAAATGGCAACCTGGGGACATTCTGTAAACAGTTGGTGCACAGAATGCTTATATAAATGCTGCTTGTGTGATCAGCTGAATGATTTTATCAGCAGTCTGCACTAAGATACAAGACAGATTTTAGGCATTCTCTAACCAAATGTTTATTCTTTTATGAGATGCTCTCAAAGAGTTAATCACTTCTAAAGGGATGCAGACTTTACATGTTCTTCAGAGCACTGCAAGTGCATTAGCTGATCAATAATGAAAAAGGCACTTTCATTCAGAATCAGTATCCAAAAGACAAAAAAACAACAAAACAGCTTTTCCTTCAAAGCAGAAACAGGTAGGAATCTGCAACAGTTTGTTTATAATCCGAAGGGGTTTTTTTTTTTTTGGTCATAACAAAGGTAGGTTTACTTTTAGCATCCATGCACACTGGAGCTCATAAAACTGAAGTTTTTTGGAGTTTGGGCGTTTTTTTTTTTTTTTTTTAAAAGCCCATAAACTCCACTCTATGTTATCCTATGTGTCCATGCACACATGGACCTTGTTGGACATTTATCAGCAGTGTAGTTTATGGGCTGTTTTCGGAACGCCAAAAAATCGCGTTCAGGAGCAGTACTGGTAACACCAGACACAGGTAAAAGGTGTTAAATGAGGGTTAACGCTGTAAAAAGAGCGTTAAGCCTCGTTCGGCGTTTCTCTGCCTTATTCCCTATGGGAGCCCGTTGATTTGAATAGAAGTCGCACCAGAAGTCGGATCATCATGATCCGACTTGTGTGCTGAGGAGGAAGGGGAACCCCCACCAAAATGAAAAAGAAAATTGGCGTGGGTTTCCCCCCCTCGGACGATACCAGACCCTTGGGATTAAGGGGAACCCCCTTCGCCAAAAAAACGGCGTGGGGGCCCCCCAAAAATCCATACCAGACCCTTATCCGAGCTCGCAGCCCGGCCGGTCAGGAAAGAGGGTGGGGACGAGCAAGCGCCCCCCCCCCGAACCGTACCAGGCCGAATGCCATCAACATGAGGGGGTAGGTGCTTTGGGGCAGGGGGGCCCTGCGCCCACCCCCACCCCAA
The DNA here is from genome assembly GCA_028564925.1 of Lithobates sylvaticus. Taxonomy (NCBI): domain Eukaryota; kingdom Metazoa; phylum Chordata; class Amphibia; order Anura; family Ranidae; genus Lithobates; species Lithobates sylvaticus. The sequence goes on from CM053026.1 coordinate 412,331,054, forward strand.
AGCACCTTGTTGTCTGGGTCTGCAGGCTTATCGGAATCTGGGAGCCCCCTTTAATAAGGGGGCCCCCCACCCAATGTGAGTATGGGGTACATTGTACCCCTACCCATTCACCTGGGGAAAAAAAGTGTCAAAAATAAAACACGCTACACAGGTTTTTAAAATAATTAGGCAGCTCCGGGGGTCTTCTTCCGACTTCGGGGGTCTCTTCCTTCTCCGCGCTCTCCAGCCTCTTCTGCCGGGTTCCTCCACCATCTTCTGCCCACTCTTTTACTAGCATTGGCCCAGTCTTCTCCGTCGTCTGCTTCTCTTCTTCCGATGTGGACACGACGCTCTCTCCCAGTTATATTGGGTCTGGTATCGTCCGAGGGGGGGGGGAACCCCACGCCAATTTTTTTTTTCATTTTGGCGGGGTTCCCCCTCATCCTCAGCACACAAGTCGCACCACAAGTCGGATCACGATGATGTGACTTCTATTCAAATTAATGGGCTCCCATAGGGAACCATTGATTTTGAATAGAGGCAGAGAAACGCTGCTAAAAGCTAGCACCACTGAACGTGCATTAACGGCAATGCAAAACGCTGATAAAATCCAGTTTTTCAACATACGTTTTCTGCCAACAATCTGGCGTCCAGAAACAGCTTTTTTGAACTCCAGTGTGCATGGAGCCTTAAATACTTAGAATTTCAGGTATAGCATTAATTATATATATATATATATATTAGATTATTATTATATTAGATTGCTCTAGCTTGAACCAGTGTAACTGCATATACCACTATGCCTGTTGGATCCCCCTAGATCTATTCAGTGATCTCCACTAGCCCCTGAATCCCATGCTGAGCAGTCACCCTGCTTCATTCCAAGCACAGGAGGTCGGCTGCTCGGCACGGGCACCATTAAGAGATTGATTTTTACATTTTCTCAATAAATGCAAGGCATTCTCTGATTGGACAATATCGAGAGTGTGATGTCACCAAACTGACTCGCCAATTTGTTCAGTCATAGAACCCTTTGCATTTGTTGAGAAAATTAAAAGCATTCTCTGAATGGTGTCCATGCTAACGTCTGCCCTCCTGTGTTCACAATGCAACAGAGCAGGTGCTTGGCATAGGACCTGGAAGGTAGTGGAGATGACTGGGGTATCAGTTTCTGCTACAGTGATTTTCAGCTTCTGGAGGGATCCCACAGGCATGGTATATGCAATATTACATTGGTTCTAGCTGGACCAATGGAACTATATATAAAATGCCACACCTGGAATTCTTCATATATAAAATGCAAAGATAAGAATTAGGAAACTCAATTTACCTTGATCTATTTGGTATTATTCCTTTTTTCATTTCCTTGAAATCTTTTCCAACACGGGTGGCAAGCCAAGAGCCTAATTTTCCACGGTACATTGTGTCCAAAACATGGAATATCTCACCCCGTGTAAAACTCAGGCTAGATGGGGTATCTGCTTCATACTCAAAGTGTGTACGAATATAGAAGGAATCACCCAAATTAGACTTTATCATTTTTCTGTAAACTAAAGCAAAATTTGCATCAGAAAATAGGAAGCGACAGGGAAATACTATATACAACACAACTGCAGGCAGGTCTAAAGTTGGGTACACAGGGATCAGTTTTTTTTTTCTTTTCATTCAGATAGTGGGCTAAATAAAAAAAAAAGAAAACAGATTCCTGCATTTACACAAGCGAGGTTGATGCTGGAATTCCCTTCTGCCACCAGGACATTGCATTCTGACAGCATGGACTCCCCACTGTCAGAATACACTGATCAGAGATTGGCTTCTGTTAATGCTGGAAATTTTTCATTCAATCTATTGACCTATATATGAATGGAACCGGCGCCAATCATAAAAGAAAAAAGAAAAAAAGGGTTGCTGCACCTGAAATTAGTGACTAATGAAGAATGAATGCTGTGGTAAAGGGCGCTCCAAATGCAATCATTAAGGCCTCATGCACACTGGATGTTTTTTGATGTTTTTACAGCAGCTGTTTTTGGCTGTAGATGTTTTTTTCTACAGTCATTAAACTCTCCATCATGTTATCCTATGTGTTCATGCACACATAGGCTGTTAGCAGTTTTGGGCAGTGGCGTTTTTGAGCAGTAAAAAAAAACCAAAACTAGTGGGTTCTGAGAGATGTTTTTCATGAAGAACGTAGATAAATGCTCAAAAACTTCGCTCACCAGCGTTTTAACGTTTTTGATCCATTAAAAAAAAAAAAATTTAAGAAATAAAAAAAAAAAAAAAGAATAAAATTATAAGAAATAATAATAATCGCTAAAAAAACGCTAACAATAAAAAACTCTATTGGAAAAACGTTGAAAAAAGTCGAAATACTCATTGCAAAGCTACTGATGTTTATAGAACGTTGTTTTAACGTCCAGTGTGCATGAGGCCTAAAATGCAAAAAAGTGATTTATACAAATATGTATACATTCAAAACCGTGTATTAGTGAATGGCTTTACTTTATACATGTGCAAAAATATTTAGAAAAAATAATATATTTATGATTGCTCAAATATATTGTGAAAAGTTCAAAACCGCTCCAAAATTCTTTCTAGATGATTCCACTCCAACACCATGTGAGAAATAAATTCCAAATAATATTTGTGACTTTTCACCCAAAGCGACAACAATTGCGCTCACCCGATGGCCCTGGCCAGCAAGTGACCATAAGACATGAAGTACCTCCTCAAATCCTGGAAACCATTCAACGATCTTTATCCAATCAATCGTTCACATTAGGGCTGTTACTGATTAAAATTTTCGTGTTCGATTAATCAATTTTTTTTTTTAATCGATTAATCGACTAATTTCGATTAATTATAACGCACATACAGATCCAACTACTTTTAGCTGATCTCCTTGCATTGCAACTCTGCATTAGTCTGTATATAGTGTATACCACATTTATCACTATCACCCGACACTAGTTTCCACAATCCATGACTTAACTTCACAGTTCACACAAATACGTTTTAAATTCAAACTGTAGAACTGAAATAAGTAATTTTTTTTCCACAGTAACGCGACAATCCCTCCACCTCCGGTCTAACTAATTATTCTCACCTTATGGCATGGACCCCTGTGGCAAACAGGTGGTCATGCAAGCTGGTATCAAAAGGGTTAACATGGACCATAAACTTCTCTTATGTCTCCTTAGATCTCAGGAAGGACACCAGGTCATGGGTAGAAAGAAAAGATCTAAGTGCTCACCGCTTAAGTGTAAGATTCAATTTTTGTGTTCAAACACAAACTACTCACATAAAGATGATGAAAAAACACAGCATGTAAAGCCGACAATCGTGTTAGTTCCATAGGGCAGCAGCGGGTGACGTCATCCGTAGCTCCTCCCCTGTAAGCGTTACGTTCAATCAAAACTTCGACGTCACCGGACTCCTCCCCCCTTCTCTTCGTTAGCAGACAGAGGCACTTGGGGAAGGGGGGAGGAGTCCGTTGAGGTCAATGTTCGTGACATCACCGGATCTCCGACAGAACTCCCTGAAGACCCAATAGCCAGCAGAGAGGGGAGTACCAATCAAAAGAATTTTGATTGATCAAAAAAATTTACGATTAATCAGGGAATTAATCTTTAATTTTCACAGCCCTAGTTCACATGTATGGTGAACTTGGTCAAATGAGCCCGGGAACAGCCAGATCAAATCTTTGTTATCTATCCTCCGCTCCAATCTCTCACATCTGAAAATCAAGCTCCACCAGAAAGAGCCAGGGAAGGCAGATATAGTGTAGTATCGTTTGTTTATTGTTAAAAAAAGTCACTTACAATATTTCAAGCAGGGGAGTGCATCACTGTATCGGAAACACCTAGTGCGGTGGAAGTCTGTTCAGACAGCGCCATCTGACCAGCAGTGTATGTTATGCATTAGGCAACCCCCCAGCAAAAGTGACGTAGAGTGCATGTCAGCCTAGCTTCTATGTTTTTCGCGTTCCAGTACGTGTCATCAGGAAGTGGCATAATTAAGTGGCCACTTCCTGATGATGCGTGCTGGAACGCAAAATGCATAGAAGCTAGGCTGACATGCACTCTACGTCACTTTACTACACTATATTTGCCTTCCCTGGCTCTTTCTGACAGAGCTTGATTTTCAGATGTGGGGGATTGGAGTGGAGGATAGATAACAAAGATTCGATCTGGCTATTCCTGGGATCATTCGACCAAGTTCACCATACATGTGAATGATTGATTGGAAAAAGATTGTTGAATGGTTTCCAGGATTTGAGGAGGTACTTCATGTCTTATGGTCACTTGCTGGCCAGGGCCATCTTGTGAGCGCAGTTTGTTGTCACTTTGGGGGAAAAGACACGAATATTATGTGGAACACGGATTTTATTTCTCACATGGTGTTGGAGTGGAATAATCTAGAAAGAATTTTGGAGCCGTTTTGAACTTTTCAGGATATATTTGTTTGAGCAATCAAATATATTAATTATTTTTTCTGAGACATTTGTGCACATGTATAAAGTGAAACCATTCACTAATACACGGCTTTGAATGTATACATATTATTTGTATAAATCACTTTTTTGCATTTTAATGATTGCATTGGGAGCGCCCTTTACCACAGCATTCAATCTATTGGCCTGCTTCTGTGGAACATGGGAGGGCTACACAAAGATTAAAATTCAACTGGTCTGGCCAAATTTTAATACATGTGTACTCCACTTTCCACTGCCCAAAAATGTATTAATACCAATTCATTCAAAACAAGCAAATTAATCTAGAAACAACAAATCTAAACCGGTCATATGCTAAAAAACTCATAGAATTTAAATTGCTGTAACAGTATTTTTATATGAAAAGCCAATGTCTGAGACCTGTGGTCTCCCAACTGCGGCCCAGGGACAGAATTTTTCCCCTTTATTTGCCTTTATACGGCCCTTGGGGCACTATTCCTCCCACTATTACCAATGTTTGTCATTGTTAACGCCCCATGATGTCAGGGCATTTTCTACTCACTGGCCACAGTCTGGCCCTCCCAGAGTCTGAAGGCCAGCAAACTGGCCTTTTGTTTAGAAAGTTTGGAGACCCCCGTCTTAGACCAATTACATGCCTACCCATGAACTATGCCAGCTGAACAACAGTGTACACTCTATAAATGTGGATTCCAAACAGTTTATTGGAGCTTATTGTAAGAAAAGCAAAATTACAGTTAAACCTTACAGCAAGTGTCTATGCTACTTACTGTCTTCTTTTCCCTGTGTCAGTAATACAATTTCTTCATTTTGTGGGATGTTCATTAGATACTGCACTGCATCTTCACGTGTCATGTTGTGGAAACTTTTTTCATTGACCTGTAAATAGCAACATTTTTGTAACACAATTTTTCAGCATTCTATTTTATTATAAGTAAAAAAAAAAATACATTTATTTTTTTTAAATACCCTACAGAACACACGCTGTCCAATAAATGAAAATTTGCAGAGCCTGTGCAAAAACTTGAAAAATGATTCCTACATGTGTACACTTTGTATAATATAGTAGGCAGAACTGGAGTAGACCTAGTCACAATATGCAGCCATGACTCTCCTATTACATACAGAGATGAACTGGTGGCATCCGCTGCACCTGAAGTAGCACGACAGTGGGGTTCTGAGACTATAGGACCTTACTTGATGCGAGAAAATTTGTGCCTATTTAATGGCAATAGGAAATCTTTGCTTTTCTGTAGACCCATTCAGGAGCCTGCATTTAAGAACTAATATAGGTTTACTTTAAAAAAAACAACCTTACCTTTAGTGAAGTTGCCTTTAATAACTACTCAAGCACCCCTCTTTCCTTCCTTAGACAGAGACCTTTACTCTGACAAAGTCTAGGGCTGGCTCCTCTTAACTGTAAAGCCATTTATTCCTATGGGTAGCTGTACTTATGACAGCCTTCAGCAGTTCCTCAGCGTAAAGATGATCCATAGGTATAAAAGTAGCTGTGGTGCACATACACAGTATGAAAAAGGAGCCTACAATGACCATGTCAGAGAAAATATACTAAAAAGACACATAGCGTGGCATTTAAATAGGCTCTCACCACTGACAGAGAAGGAAAGCTGGCATTCATAGCAATCCCAAGCATTATACCAGTATTTACATTTGAAAAGCACCCACAACATAATTGAACAAACTGGCTGCTACCTTTAAAATATAAAGCTAGCCACTCCCACTCCAGGAAGATGTTTTATGTAAGAAAATATGAATTCTGATATCTTGGAGTGCAGCACAGGACACGGGCAGAAACTTCATATACCATGAAGTTATAGGTGTGTACCTTCAAGTGATTGGACACTGACAAAGCTATAGAGGACACGCCTGTGCCTTCACTATAACCATACCCCACTCTGTGAGCCCTCCATTTTGTAACAAGCAATTGTGATTAAACCAAGAAATGCAAGGGAGTTTGACCTGTGTCCTGTACTGCTCTCAAAGAGATGGAATTTACAGGCAGGTCAAAATTCCTCTTATCTTAATTATGCAGTACAGGACACAAGCAGAATATTTAAACACCATGGGATGTCACCAAGCAATGAATACAAAGGGTGGGCAACAATGAGGCAAACTATCTCAACAAGGGTCAAAAGGCCCAACCATAGAGAGCTGCTATGAGTGTCTTGCAGCCAAAAGCCGCAGACTGGATAAGACTGGGTAACGCCTAATAAAACTCTGATAAAGCATTAAAGCGGAGCTCCACCCGTTTTTAATACATAGATCTAAAAAAATAATACTCACCTTCCTCAATCCGAAACGGTAGTTTTTTTTTTTTTTTAAACTTACCTTAAGTTGTTTTCTTCTTGCCATCCATCGCTTCCGGTTCTCCTTCCCTCGGATATGGGCGGGGATATTACGGCTATTTCGTAATATCCCCTAGCCCACACTGTCTCCTGGGAGCTTGTGTCATAGCTCCCAGGAGTCAGTGCTGCGGCCTGGCCCGAGATAGCGCGAGACTTGAAACCGAACGGGACGTCATCACGACAGTCACGTTCGGTCTCTGCTATCACAACGGGGCGGGACTTTCAACGCCGCCGCCGTTGTGATGGCAACAGGAGCTGCTGACGGCGCTCCTATGCAGTTTGTACTGCGCATGCGCGAGATTACAATGAGAAGAGTCAATGAAATACAGGAAGAGAATGCCTGGAAGTTTCAAATGCCCACAGGCAAGATGGAGGACGAACCGCAAATTTTTATAAAGTATTTTTAGGAGCTAAAAAACGAAAGGCACAAGTGATAGAAACAGGACAGGTGAGTTACTAAATTACCAATGAATTTCTTTATTAATCCCCCTTGAAAAAAAAAACGTCAGGGGCAGTGTAGCTCCGCTTTAACTGAAAACCAGGTGACGTCCTTACACAACTGAGCTGTTGAGGCTTGGTGCCAAAATGCTCAGAAAACGCCCACTGATCTAGTGGAATGGGCATGTAGAAGCGCATGAGATTTCTTCTTGAGAATGTAAGTGCTTGCAACCAGATTTCATATACATTGTGGACTTTGAAACAGGGAGTCCCTTATGAGGTCCAGAGAACAAGACAAAGAGGGAATCCATCCTCCTGATTGGAGCAGCAGCCTTGATTATAATCTAATGACTTTGACTATGGCAAGACTATTGCCCAGGCAATATAGAGAGATTTCCTTAGGATGCTTACAAGCAGGGCATAAGGATGGGAGGACATTGTCTTAATTGAAGTGGAATGCTGAGATCACTTTCAAAATAAAGCATTGCATTGGGCATAGGACAACTTTGTCATTGTGAACAATGAGGAAAAGCTCTTTACAGGAAAGGGTGGTCAGTTCAGAAACACAACATACATGATAGCAACCGAGAAGGCTACTTTGCATGAGGGATCCTCCATGGGGACAACCCAGATAGGTTCCAAGGGTGGATTAAGCAGGGCAGAGAACACAAAGTTGAGATCCCAAGGAAACACAGAGTGCTGCAAGGGGGGCTTAATATGAGATAAACAATGTAATGTCCTGCGAGCCACCACTTGCTATAAGCCCAAAATAGGGTCTCCCAAATAACACTAATTTTGAATCAGCAGCTAGCGTTGCACATGTCTCATAAAACATGCAAAGACCATCCAATATTCTAAAGTACGCTTCGCTTTCAAACTTAAAATCCAAATAGTGAAACGAAAAAAGTGTGCCATATAACAACAATAAAGTGATAACGTGCTAAAATACATACAATATTCCAAATAAAGTGCTTTCATGCAGGATATAAAACGTCCATATGGTGAAAAAAAAGCAATCAATAAAATCCTTAAACCAATATAATGGTGAACCAAACTATAAAAATCCCAATAAAATATTATATATATATATATATATATATATATATATATATATATATATATATATATATATATATATATATATATATATATATATATATATGGAAAAAAAAAACATGTGCTGTGCAATTAAAAAAAGTTCAAAAGTGCTCCAATGTAATCCATGCGATTCAGTGGTTGCTGCGATATCAATCCAATATTAGAGGTGCTGCATGTGCACTCAGTTGTTCCCCCCCAGGTAATGGCCACTCACCTTAGAGCGTCTGACCTTGCCGATTAGGCTTGGTCAATACACGCATTGGAACCTGTAAATGGTTCAATGGTAAATCTGGATTCCTGTGGTGGCCTCACTTTGTGCTTCAATATGGTAATGAGTCCCTTTTGTGCCTCAGTAATACCAATAGAAAAAGGAGGACTTCATAGTGTAGTATATTAAAACTTATTATCAACACAGTAAAAAATCCCTTGCAGGGTACTCACATTTGCATGGCGCTTCAGGGCGCCACTCTAAAATAGCATAAAAAACATTGAAAACATTTGAAACGCTTTGAAAACGCTTGGAGCCACTTTCATTTACCTTGCAAGGATATTTTAAATGTATGGGATATTTTAATTAATAAAATCCCAATTTTTTTGAAACGCCTGCACAATTGGAGTCTTTTTCATCTTCCCTGCCTCCCATCCTTTGGCAATTCGTTACAGCCTTTGGAAATCGGGATCCTGCCACCATCCTCTATACAGGAGACACATAGCAGCGAACGCTACACTGACTGGGATATCGGTGACATATAGCAGCACCAAGGCTGCTCTTCTAAGCCTAGCTTGACCCCCCTGAATAAGGGCGGTCGCTGGCTTTCTGGTAAGCCTTCCCCCTTTATCTCTTCTTTTCTATGGTGATGGGCAGCACAAGAGCTTGAAAAGACCTGTTGAAGCATTTCTGTGGATATTCCTCACACAAGGATAGTCTTCACTTAAGATTCCTGTGGACTCTTTTCTCATGAACTCTTTTTTTTTTTGAACAAATGTGATTATTTATTTTCACAGGGTTGTTTCATTGTTTCACGTTACGTTTGGGCTTCATATTTATCTATGATTCACTTGAGATTTTTTGTATGTGGTTTATACCGCTCTTAAATATTTGGCAAACAATTAATGCACTGTATTTTCCAGCGCTGCACTTTTCCTTTTACACATCCCTTTTGTGCCCTATATCGGGGTTATCAGTGTTCAAGCAGCAGGACAACCATCATGGTTAATTAATTTTTCATTCACATTCTTTCACACCTAGCGCAATCCTTTTTTTATTTATATAGCATAAAAAACAAGCTGTAGTGGCTGATATCGGGGTGGTATGCTAATCGTCCTTAGTGGGTGCACTGACTAGCGTTCCGTCCTGTCCCCTTCCCCTACGTGTGTCGATACAAGGGATTAATTCGTATCTTCCTCAGGGGGTAAATACCTCCCTGAGGAAGATACGAATTAACCCCTTGTATCGACACACGACAACACACTGAAGGAATACAGGAGGCAGTACGGCATGGCATCGAACAGGTCATGGACTGTTACCAGTTCACAGGTTGGGGACCCCTACACCTTAAAGTGTTACTAAACCCACAAGAGTAAAATCAGTCTGTATATGCAGTATAGCATGCTTGTTATACTCTCTGTGGAACCTAAGGGGTTAATGCTCTGCATTGTGTAAAAATGCAGTTTGAGCCTGTATTTACAGATCCTCCTCCTCTTGTATTGTCCCCAAAACATGTCCGTATAAGAAAGTTAGTGGGAGTCAATCTGCACATGCTCAGTTTGGTGTGTATTGCTAGAGAGTTTTTTTTCTTAGGAGAGTTCATGTGATCAGCACAGGGCCAATCAGCACTGTTAAGAGTGTCAGGGGTCCTGCATCCTGATAGGACAGCCAGGGCAGTATGAAAACTCCTACAAGCTTTAACCAGGCACTGATAGAAGACACAAGACTGCTATATACTGCTGGGGAAAAAAAAAGCTTTTAGCAGTTTATTTACAAAAATGATTGCATTTCCACGTTCTGTGTTCTGTGGGAGACCAGATATAGTGAATGCAGGGTCCTGGTTTAAGAACACTAACACCTTGGTTTCAACAGTCTTGCTGTTAGAGCCAGAGACTGAGAAGCAGGGGCTTGGGAAGAGACCAGGCGCCACAGAAACATAGAAGAGTGATAACAGAAAAAAGACAATTTATTGAGTCTGCCACATTTTTTGTTATTTATTTTATTATTCAGGTTTTTGTTGTTTGTTAACTTTTTTTGTCTGAGTATAGAACTATGTTTTTCCCCAAGCATGTTTGAATCCATTTACTGTTAAGCAACTCAGTACCTCTATTGAAAGTCTGAGATAAGGAAATAGTATCCTAACAGTGTGGTACTGCAGATACTTAATAAGTAATCCAGTGCCACGTCCTAAACATAGTAGTCGAAAGGAGGGGGGGGGGGGGGGACTTGGAATTTTTAGGCACCATACAAAGATATATTTAAACAAATATTTATTGATTTTAAAAACGAAAAAGAAATACATAAACATCAGTGTATACTTAAAAACACATGTTGTCACCAGATCAGTAGAATACAAAGCCGCACATGCAACCTATAATAGTAGCCTTAAGGACACAAAAAAGGACCAGCAGCTAAGATTAGCTATCCAGTAGTCGTGGGGTGTCCAACGATGAAGCAAGGATGCGATGGGGCGAAAAGGTCGCAGCAGGAGCTCTACATGTTTCGCGTTCACATTAACGCTTCATCTGGAGCAAGACATTAGGTGATAGCTATCTGGTGAAACAGAGTGATGCAGTAGGGAAATATCCCCAATATCCCAAGGGGCCGTATATTGACTGAACGAACGCTGGAGGGTGTTTAAATGCTTATATTGAGCAAACCTCCAATAGAGTCCTAGAGTGCCAGTGTATTGCTGGATGAACAAATAGCCAATAGGATAGTATATATTTGTTCAACAGAACCAATGATTAGAGAGTAATGACGATGATATTGGCTAAGGGTCCATTTAGTTAGCAAACGCAATCTGGGGAGGGCTGATCGAGGTCAATAGCAACCAGCGGCGTCAGAGCGGCACGATGGTGGGGGACGCTCAATATAAGCATTTAAACACCCTCCAGCGTTCGTTCAGTCAATATACGGCCCCTTGGGATATTTCCCTACTGCATCACTGTTTCACCAGATAGCTATCACCTAATGTCTTGCTCCAGATGAAGCGTTAATGTGAACGCGAAACATGTAGAGCTCCTGCTGCGACCTTTTCGCCCCATCGCATCCTTGCCTCATCGTTGGACACCCCACGACTACTGGATAGCTAATCTTAGCTGCTGGTCCTTTTTTGTGTCCTTAAGGCTACTATTATAGGTTGCATGTGCGGCTTTGTATTCTACTGATCTGGTGACAAAATGTCTTTTTAAGTATACACTGATGTTTATGTATTTCTTTTTAGTTTTTAAAATCAATAAATATTTGTTTAAATATATCTTTGTATGGTGCCTAAAAAGTGCAAGTCCCCCCCCCCCCCCTCTATTGAAAGTCTATTCCAAGTGTCAACTACCCTTTTGGCAGAATAAAACTAACTAAGATTCGTTTTGAACTTTCCTCCTTCTAGTTTGTCTCGAACCCGGGTGTTCTTGATCTTGACTTCATATTGAAAATACTTTCCCTCCTGAACCCTATTCACCCCCCTCTATGTATTTAAAGGTTTCAGTCAGGTCTTCTCCTTCCCTTCCTTCCTCCAGACTGTATATATTACACTTGCCGACCAGTTCCTGTACATATATGGCAGCAGGTTGGTTCTCCTGCACAAATCGCTGTATATGTACGGCGGCTTCTTTAAGAGGAGGACCCGATGCCCGTGGCTGGCGGACATGATTGCCGCTGGCCACCCGCGATCGCGGGCGCGAGAGCCAGAACAGTTTTATCCTTTAGACCTTTCACCATTTTTATTGCTTGTCTCAGGAATCCTTTTATCTGATCAATATCTTTTGGTAAGAGAGGTCTCCACAACTGGACACAGTATTCTAAATGAGGTCTAAATAAAAAGATTTATATATGGGAATCAGGACCCCATTTCTCCTGCTGGCGACGCCTGTAGTGACGCATCCTAGAATTCCATGTGCTTTTCCCACTGACTGGCCACACTGCTCATTTTGCAATCATCTGAAATAAGTACTCCCAAATCTTTTTCCTCTGTAGTGCTGGCCAACACTGTAGACAAAAAATTGTGTACTCTGTCAAAGGGATTCTTTTTCCTTGGGTGCATATTTTTACATTTAGAAACATTGAACTGCAGCTTCCACTGCTTTGACCAATCTTCCAGCAATGCCAAATCATGTTACAAGTTACAGGCACCTCCAGGGATATCAATCCTGTTTCTCACCTTTGTGTCATCAGCAAAAATACATATCTTACTCCCCAACCCTTTTGTTGGATCACTTACATATAGATTAAATTGAACATGACCTAGAACAAAGCCTTGTGATACACCACTAGTGACTTACTGGTCTCTGTTCTGAATGAACCCCTTTTTCAACTACAGACAGGTATCAATTCTTTGGCCAACTGCACATCCACTAAACCACCCTAGGGTTAAGTGATAGCTTGTACAACTTTTTTTTTATTAAATCATTATGTGGAACTGTATCAAATGCTTTGCTGAAAATCAAGATAGGTCCACAGCACCACCCTGGTCCAAGACATTAGCGATATAGTAAAATAATTAAATCAGATTAGGCTAACATGATCTGCCTCCAGTAAAGCCATGCTGCTTTGGGTTTTATCACCAAAGTCAGAGCAGCTCTCTACAAGGAAGGCCTTTTGAGGGATCAGAAGGAGTTTATTTTTCCCCTTTTGAAGCAAACTGCACCATGCGTTACAGGTATTTTTGCCTTTTGGATTAACTGTGGGTATAGAATTCTGAACATGGAGGATATATATTTTTTTCCATTGGTTTAACTATATGGACTATGTTTTTATCTATTTTTTTTCAACCTATGTAACATTTTTAGGCTTGGCATACAGCCGAATACAGAGGCAGCCTAATGCCTAGTACACATGTGACCCACCGGAATGGGTGAGCCTGGACAGCCCCCCCCCCCCCCTTTTCACTGCCTGTAAAAGCAATTCAGTGGTTACCTAGCAGCTAGAATTGCTTTTACTTTGTAGAGCTTCGCCAGCTCTAAAAAACAATACTGGGTTATGGCTGACAGCTGCAGCCATAACCCTGGTATAACCACTTGCAATCAATCACGTACATGTACGTGATTTGGCAGCAAGTGGTTTTTAAATACCCTTCAAGACACTCCCAACATCATTAGCAAGGAAAACCACAATTTAATTTTAAGAAGAGTAACAAGAAAATACTTAGGTTGTTTTCATCTACAGATTGCCTTTAACTGCATAGGCATTTTTGGTAAAGGTGAACTAAGCCCTTTAACCGCTTCCCACTCGTTCACTGCACATAAACGGCCAGCTGCGAGCTTCCAGTTACATCTGTCAGAACTCGGGACATGCAATAGCAGAATCCTGTGATGGCTGTGTCCTTTAGATACGACACGTCACAGATTGCGACATGGGCGCTGTGATTGGCCCTCTCGATCATGTGATGGCTCTGTCCAATCATAGTCATCAGTGTAAACAGACACATGAGCTGAATGCGGGATGGGGGGAGCAGGGGAATGCTGCAGCTGCGATAGTTCTCCAACTGATGATTTTAGTGTTCAGTTACACAGAGATCATACAAACTGCAGCCATCCCCACACAGTACACCAAGCACCACTGTCAGTGTACCAGTGTCCCATCAACATCAGCAATCTGTGTTGCACTGCAACATAAAACATCTGGTAATGTCCGCTGGTGGACGAGCAACATCTGTCAGTGTACAAATGCACAAAAACATCTGTCAGTGTACCAGGGTCCCACCAATACATTTAAAGCGCCCCCGTCCACACTATGGTCCTGTATGCATGCGTAAACAGCAACATTGCGAACATCAGAGGAGAGCAATAATTCTAGCACCAGACCTCCATTTGACTCTAAACTGTTAACCAATAAAGGCTTATAAAGCAACGCCTATGGAGATTTTTAAGTACCAATGTTTGGCACCATTTCACAAGCATGTGCAATTTTAAAGCGTGACATGTTTGGTATCAACTTACCCGGCACAACACCATAGTTTAAATTTTACCAAGAAATTGGGTATTATATTGTCTGTGTCCATTGAAATCCAATAAAGTATTAATGCGTTCATGTGTAACATTGCATTTGAAAAACCACTGAGCAAATACCCTGACATAAAAATTTGCAAAACCCACCATTTTATTCTTTAGGGTCTGTTGGAAGGCAACATGATTTAATATCATATTTCTGGAGTTTCTTTCTGGTTGATACAACCAAGCCTTCGCTTTCTTGGGGGCTGTCTGGAATGTAACAAGTTGCACATCAAAGATTGGTAGCATATCAGATTATTCATCTGAAAGAAGCAAAGGCTGAACAAAAGCTTGGCTCCTATCAGTCTGGTGTGATAATGCTAGGCAAGCGAGCTTCGAAGAGGGTAATGACTGGCAGGAGGATTGAGGAAGGTGGGTTACAGAGATCAAAGGCATTGAAGATTGACCAAGATACATGGACAATGCTGCCCCTAGAAGCCAATACAGCAGGATGGACAGTAATATAATATATTGAGGACTGCCCCATAAATACTGTGATTCGTCAAAAGTCTACATGGGCTGGCAATGGGGTTGGGTCTGGATGGTGTATGATTGAGGTATTAAAAAGAGCTGAACAAGTCAGAGAGCTCTCTCTCTCTCTACCATTGTTGAGCCTCATAGCTCTCTCTATCATCTTGAGCCCAGCTGAGGAGACCGTGCGATAAGTATCTTTGATGTTCTTGTGTTATATGTTCTATGGTTATATGCTTTGTAATATCTTCTTTTAGTATCTTCATGTTATTTATTTCCCAAGAAAATAGGAAAATTCCAAGACGTTTTTCTAAGCAGTGTGTTTGTTTTCATGTCTAACCTTGTATTACTGCAGCAGCGTTTTTGCAGGCAGGTTTAATCCTTTTTCGGCCAATTGCGGGGGGTTAAAACCGCCCCACTAGCAGCCAAATAGCGGCCCATAAAAAATAGCGACACTTTACAGCCGACGCCCGGGGCGGCTCAGTGTGAAAGGGGTCTTAGTAAATCTACCCCATTATCTAGAGCACGTTTCAAACAAAAGGCCTGCGGGTCGAATCATGTGGTCCCCAACCCAGGGCTATTTTTCAACCAGAACATGGCGCAACTTCATTCCATGACCTCAGGCTCTTACCTTATGTTCCCCGCTCACCACTGTCACTTGTAAACACAGAAGCCTTCTGTGTTTTTATAAGGACATCTTTCCTCTCTGCAGCTCTCACAAATTCCTGCTTGCCTTGCACTCACTGTGGGGACAAGGGAGATGCAGATGCCATGTGGGATGGGGCATCACATGGTAGGCTACACTGGGACCCCCCTCTGTGCACCGATTAGGACCAATGATCCCCCTGCAAGTGAGAGGGAGAGAAAGAGAGAGAGGGAAAGATAGAGAAAAAAGAGAAAAAAGAGAAAGGGAAAGAAAGAGAAAAGAGTAAGTGCGAGAGAGTAAAAGAAAGAAAGAGGCAGAGCTGCCTACACTGCCAGAAGGTACTAGACCTGGGTCAGGTAGGTGAGATGCAAAAAAGCTTTGCAGGGGGTTACGTGAGGTCTTTGGAGGGAGATGTGTGCAGAGGTGTGGGGTGGGGAGAGCAGTGCCAAATAGGGGAGGTAGTGAGAGGTGGACAGCCTGAGAAAAAGCTGAAACCCTGCACAATGTGCATAGCATACCCCTAAACTCTGCACTCTGTATGTAGCGCACTCCTAAACCCTCAACTCTGTACACAGTGCCCCCCTGAACACTGCATGCAACATACTCCTAAACTCTGCACATAGCATACCCTAGATTTCTGTGCATAGGGCGCACCCCTGAACTTTGCACATAATGCACTCCTGGTATTTACTGCCCCTTTAAGATCCTCTTGCTGCAATTTGGCCACATAAACCTTTTGATGTGGTTTGGGAAGGGGGGCACTGGTTAAGTTCCTGAACCTATTCTCTGAGAATTTATATATATATATATATATATATAACATATATACACACACACACACACACACACACACACACACATACATACATACATACATATATACACATATATATATATATATATATATATATATATATATATATATATATATATATATATATATATATATATATATATATATATATATATATATACACACACATATACACATATTAGATATACACACACACCTATTAATCTATCTATAGCTATATATAGTCTTACAAATGCAATCAGCTCTTTGAGGGCAAATATAATGTTGATGCAGCTCGTGATGAAATGGAGTTGGAGACCAACAATTCCCGACCTATTTAACATGGAGGAACTCTTGAAATAACTTGCTGGTCTCAGGCCCTGCGAATAATGTTATCTAAAGCTTGTGGTACAATAAGTGGTGATCGCTAGGAAGAATGATACTTCCATATGTGGCAAGAGGTAAGAATCCCCCACCTCCCTTCAAGAATGCTAAAAGATCATTGGTTTCAATGGTTACCTATATGAAAGGCAGAAATTGTTGTGAAAGGCTGGTCTAGAGGGTCATTAATCTCTGTCCTCTCCCTCACTCCCTGCTAAGTTTCTCAATGCTTCTTAGGTGTGTGTGTGTGTGTGTGTGTGTGTGTGTGTGTGTGTGTGTGTTTGTGTGTGTTTGTGTGTGTTTGTGTGTGTTTGTGTGTGTTTGTGTGTGTTTGTGTGTGTTTGTGTGTGTTTGTTACATTGCAGCATTTAGTTCAATGTTTTTTTTAAACTGAATTATATGTGATGGATCAGAACACAATAGTCTAAGTTGGTGAAGTAAAATTTGAAAAATATATACATAAAACTATTTTTCAGAAAAAAATGATAAATTGGCATGTACATATGTATTCACCCACTTTGTTATGAAGCCCATAAAAAGCTCTGGTGCAACCAATTACCTTCATAAGTCAAATAATTAGTGAAATGATGTCCACCTGTGTGCAATCAAGTGTCACATGATCTGTCATTACATATACACACCTTTTTGAAAGGCCCCAGAGGCTGCAACACCTAAGCAAGAGGCACCACTAACCAAACACTGCCATGTAGCCTGAAGAACTCTCCAAACAAGTAAGGGACAATGTTTTTGAGAAGTCAGGGTTAGGTTATAAAAAAAATATCCAAATCTTTGATGAACCCTAGGAGTACCATCAAATCTATCATAACCAAATGGAAAGAATATGGCACAACAGCAGACCTGCCAAGAGACGGCTGCACACACCAAAACTCACGGACCAGGCAAGGGGGGCACTAATCAGAGAGGCAGCACAGAGACCCAAGGTAACCCTGGAGGAGCTGTATAGTTCGACAGCAGAGACTGGAGTATCTGTACATAGGACGACAATAAGCCGTACGCTCCATAGAGTTGGGCTTTATGGCAGAGTGGCCAGAAGAAAGCCATTACTTTCAGCAAAAAAACAAAATGGCACGTGGGAGACTCCAAAAATGTATGGAGGAAGGTGGTCTGGTCTGATGAGACTAAAATTTTACTTTCTGGCCAAAGAAAACACCATGTCTGGCGCAAATCACATACGGGAAAGATAAAAACACTTAATTTCATGAGAGCAAATTTACCAAGGATGAGGGCTGCTCTCCAGGACTTCGACTGGGAGAGTATATTGGCATCAATGGGCACATAACAGAAATGGGGATTCTTCAAAAAGACTGTTTGTGAACTCACTGCAAAGTAAAGAATATCCTAAGGGACGTGATCCCTAGTGATGGGTAACCTTAAAGAGGGGGGTGTAATAATACATTCACATATAAAATGCTGACATCATAAATAAATACATGTATAATACAATAAAGTGAATGTGCACGATAAAAGTGACCAATAAATAAGTGTTGAGGTAGAAGATGGCAGTAAAAATAATAGTCATATGAAATAAATCCGAATAATAATAACGATAAAAATGTGCAGGATAAAATAAATGAGACAGGGAATGCCTCCTGTGAATCAGATAAATCCAAAGTGCACAGTGCCAAGTGCCAAGACGTGAGGATAAAAAGACCAAGCTGAGGTCTGAATGTGCAGAAAAATCAATCTATAAGGTGCTTCTATGATCAACAATTGCTTCAATGATCAAAAGGATAACAAAAAAGGAATAATCATAGGATATTCAAAACATAGATCAGAACCAAGCGGAGGTCTGAGTGTGTAAGACAGTGAGTGAAAAAAAACATTCATCAAGCAACAGATAATAACTGAAACATCAGATCACCAAAAAGGCATAAGGGGGAGATGCCTGACAGTATGGAATAGATGGACTCCAAAGTAAAGGAGACAACAAAGATATGTCACCTGGTGCACTACTAGTCCCAGTGTAAAATGAAGGTTGCACAGGGGCAGCAAAAAATAAAAAATAAATAAAATCGCTAAAAAATCGCTAAGAAAATCGCATTAATAACGCTCAGTATGGAATAAATTTCCTAAAAGATATATATAAAGGAGAGAGTTCCAGATGATTTAAATAGAAAGGTTTGGTGTGACTTCCGTGTGGATAGAAACTATAATCAAGTGCTCCGCGGTGTTTTTTCAGGGATGCGCCCCCGTGTTTCCCCCAGCCTCTCACCTCAAAGGATGGCCCCAATAGGCCTAGTAAAGCAGAGGAATCTGTAGATGGTAACCCTGGTGTCTGGTCCCCTCGCCTTCCTAAGGGTTTCTGTGCGTTTTTCCTGCCTCACAATCCGGTCCCCAAAGAGGTTCCAAACGTCACTCCAGGTGGAAGCAATCGCTCCCAATACGAATCAGCATATAGGGTGGGGGATACAGAGAAAAACGGCGCTCCAATGTGTAGTAAAATAGCGGTAATATTTATTAAAAGAACATATCCACTTACATAGCAGTTTGAAGGAAGCCGCTCAGAGATACAGGAACTTCCAGGTCTCGGCCGATAACCCGGAAGTGGAATAGGCACCTGACTTCCCTCCCTCACATGTATCGTCACAACACACGCGACTATGAGTCCTATGAGTAAGTCGCGTGTGTTGTGACATATAAAGGAACTCTCTCCTTTATATATATATATATATATATATATATATATCTTTTAGGAAATTTATTCCATACTGAGCGTTTATTAATGCGATTTTGTTTGCGATTTTTTAGCGATTTTTTTTTTTTTTGCTGCCCCTGTGCAACCTTCATTTTACACTGGGACTAGTAGTGCACCAGGTGACATATCTTGTCTCCTTTACTTTGGAGTCCATCTATTCCATACTGTCAGGCATCTCCCCCTTATGCCTTTTTGGTGATCTGATGTTTCAGTTATTATCTGTTTCTTGATGAATGTATTTTTTTCCAATGCACTGTCACTCACTGTCTTACACACTCAGACCTCCGCTTGGTTCTGATCTATGTTTTGAATATCCTATGATTATTCCTTTTTAGTTATCTTTTTGATCATTGAAGCAATCGTTGATCATAGAAGCACCTTATAGATTGATTTTTCTGCACATTCAGCTTGGTCTTTTTATCCTCACGTCTTGGCACTTTGCACTGTGCACTTTGGATTTATCTGATTCACAGGAGGCATTCCCTGTCTCATTTATTTTATCCTGCACATTTTTATCGTTATTATTATTCGGATTTATTTCATATGACTATTATTTTTACTGTCATCTTCTACCTCAACACTTATTTATTGGTCACTTTTATCGTGCACATTCACTTTATTGTATTATATATGTATTTATTTATGATGTCAGCATTTTATATGTGAATGTATTATTACACCCCCCTCTTTAAGGTTACCCATCACTAGGGATCACGTCCCTTAGGATATTCTATTGTTATTTATTGGGGTTTAGCGCCACATACCCCCCATTTTTATTGATTACTGCAGTGTGAGACCACTTATATGTTGGCTGCTTTTCCCTTTATATTTAATATTTTTAATATTTCTATCTATATTGGTTGAGCGCATTAGTTACCCCCCTTGTACCAGTCACTGCAAAGTATATTCCCATGGGCAATAAGTTTAAAAGGCTAAAAAATAAAACCTGTGGCTCACGGCCAAAGTTAAAAAAGCTATAAACTATAAGAAAAGAGATTTTAAAAAATATAAAAATGAAGGATCACTAGTGTCATTTAATTTTTACAAAGAATATAACAGAATATGTAAAAAGGAAATCAAGGATTCAAAAATTCAAAACAAAAGACAGATTGCAAAAGATAGGACACACCCCAAAAAATTATTCAAATATATTAATAGTAAAAAGGTCAAGTCTGAGCATGTAAGCCCTTTACAAAATAATCTAGAGTTGGTGACTGGGGACAAAGAGAAGGCTAATTTATTAAATACTTTCTTCAGCTCTGTGTATACAAAGGAGCATGGGGGAGCTCATGTCCATAATGGGGGTGGTAGTGACACAGCCCCAAATCCACGTTCGCCCTTTTAGAATAGGCCAAAGTAACAGATATATCTTATCTTCATTTTATTCACAATCTATTCACTACATTACAATTGCCTATCGTTTATTGCGATGTCTATGTGTAACTGATGAATGTCAATTGGTGTTCCATCACCATTTTCCCCTTTTCCATGTTTGTGTTAATGTGTTCCTTTATTTGGAACACTTCCGGTTAACCTTATATTTCGGTTGGGGACACTAAAATATAGTGGGGCCGTGGTGACGCCCCCTTTCGGATTAGCATAGCGTGGGCTCGTATGACGCCGTGACCATTGAACTATTGCTGATGCAGAGTGGTCACGTGATCTTACCAAGAGGGAGTGTTGACCCTTCGCTCCACGCGGCGTTGCGGAGACTAGCATGATGCACGCCCTCAGCATCACATGACTAACAGAGCGGGAGGCGCTTGTAACCATAGCGACCTCAACGCTCAGGGACTCATTAATGACAGGAATAGTACCACTGGATTGGCGCAGGGCCAATGTGGTGCCTATATTTAAAAAGGGAACAAAGTCTTTACCAAGTAACTATAGACCTGTTAGTTTTACTTCTATAGTTGGGAACATACTGGCGAGATTAATAAAAGACCACATAGACGAGTTCTTGCAGGAAAAAAAAAAATATATTTTAAGCAACAGACAGCATGGATTCATGAAAGACAGAAGTTGTCAGACAAACCTGATTTCTTTTTATGAGGAGGTAAGTAAAACCTTGGACAGACGGGTGGACGTGGACGTATACTTGGATTTTGCAAAAGCGATTTTTAATATCTTTATGAATTATATTGGGTCTGGGATCAAAAGTAAAATTTCCGTCTTTGCAGATGACACCAAGCTATGCAGTGGAATAACGTCCTTACAGGAGGTCTTCAATTTACAAGCCAACATCAATGCTCTGTCTAATTGGGCGACTATGTGGCAGATGAGGTTTAATGTTGATAAATGTAAAGTTATGCACTTGGGGGCTAAGAATATGCACGCATCATACATGCTAGGGGGAGTACAACTGGGGGAACCCATAGTGGAGAAGGATCTGGGAGTTTTGGTAGATCATAAGCTCAATAATAGCATGCAATGTCAAGCTTTGGTTTCCAAGTCCTTTCTTGTATTAAGAGAGGTATGGACTCCAGAGAGAGCGATATCATTTTGCCCCTGTTCAAATCATTAGTAAGACCTCATCTGGAATATGCAGTTCCTTTTTGAGAACTGGTGCCCAAAACTGATATTGGGGAACTGGAGAAAGTGCAGAGAAGGGCAACCAAACTGATAAGAGGCATGGAGGAGCTCAGCTATGAGGAAAGATTAGAGGAACTGAATTTATTCACCCTTAATAAGAGGAGATTAAGGGGGGATATGATCAACATGTTCAAATATATAAGGGGCCCATATAGTGAACTTGGTGTTGAGTTATTCACTTTACAGTCAACAAAGAGGACAAGGGGGCACTTTTTACGTCTAGAGGAAAAGAGATTTCATCTCCAAATACGGAAAAGTTTCTTCACAGTAAGAGCTGTGAAAATGTGGAATAGACTCCCTGCAGAGGTGGTTCTGGCCAGCTCAGTAGATTGCTTTAAGAAAGGCCTGGATACTTTCCTAAATGTACATAATATAACTGGGTACCAAAAACATTTATAGGTGAAGTTGATCCGGGGAAAATCAGATTGCCTCTTGGGGGGGGGGGGGGATCAGGAAGGAATTTTTTCCCCTGCTTTAGCAAATTGGGCATGTGCTGCTGTTTTTTTTTTGCCTTCCTCTGAATCAACTGTGGGTATAGAATGGGGTATATGGGATTGTAATAATTTTTTTTTGGTTGAACTGGATGTGTCTTTTTTCAACCTAACTAACTATACTATGTAACTATGTAAACCCAACACATCACATCACCCCAAAAAAAACATCACCACAGTGAAAAACATGGTGGTGGCAGCATCATGCTGTGGGGATGTTTTTCAGCAGTCGGGACTGGGAAACTAGTCAGAGTTGAGGGAAAGATGGATGGTGCTAAATGCAGGGATATTCTTGAGCAAAACCTGTACCAATCTGTGTGTGGTTTAAGGCTAGGACGGAGGTTGACCTTCCAGCAGGACAATGACCCCAAACACACTGCTAAAGCAACACTTGAGTGGTTTAAGGGGAAAACATGTAAATGTGTTAGAATGGCCTAGTCAAAGCCCAGACCTCAATCCAATAGAAATGCTGTGGTCAGCCAACTTGAAGGAGCTGGAGCAGTTTTGCATGGAGGAATGGGACAAAAATTCCATTGGTAAGATGTGGCAAGCTCGGGGACTTACTTATCCAAAGCGACTTGGAGCTGTGATACCTGCAAAAAGTGGCTCTATAAAGTATTGACTTGGGGGGTGGGGGTGGGTGAATAGTTATGCACATTGACTTTTTCTGTTATTTTGTCCTATTTGTTGTTTGCTTCACAATTAAAAAGAAAAAAAAAAAAAAAAAACATCTTCAAAGTTGTGGGCATGTTTTGTAAATTAAACGAATGTTTTAGGACAGTCTTGCTTTTTACTAAGCTGTCACATAATGTCCGTATCCCGGGCAGCATCCCGGAAACCTGTATTGTGCCTTCCTGATCCCCCCCCCCCCCCCCTGTACTGTGCCATTCCGCTTTCCCCCTTTTTGTGTTGATTAGTCTTTGATTTAAGGCATGTTTTAAAATCTATTTTATGCGGCGTGTCCAAGATGGCGACGAGAGCAGACGCTTAGCTGCTGAGCTCCCCCTCCGGATAATCATCCTGCTTGTATCCTGGTGTGGAAGACCCGCCTAAACCCCTTAAAATACCCCGCATTGATCTCCCATCGACTCGGGGAATGAAAAAGAGCGGAAAGGGGACACAGAGGAGACGCACGGCTGCAGATTTCCGCACTCCGCCGAAGCTCGGGCCTTCTCCCCACGCGGCCTGCCACATGGAGACCCAGACCGCGCCGTCCCCTGACGGCGGAATCCAGGAGGGATCTCCGGCATTCACAGCCCTAATGCAGGCCATTACTACGTGCCAGGCCACCCTCACGGCAAAGATCGATCATGTCCAGGCGGAGACGGCGCTCATCCGCCGGGACATGGACAGGTTCCGTGAGCAGGTGTCGGAGGTGGAGCGGTGAGTCTCTGGGACTGAGGATACCCTGAGGGAACACCACGCAGACATCCAGACGCTAAAAACCAAGGTCAGATTCCTCGAGGGGAGAGCCGAGGAAGCTGAGAACTGGAACCGCCGGAACAATCTGCGGGTCCTTGGCCTCCCCGAGGGAGCTGAGGGCTCCGACCCGGTCACCTTCATGGAGCAGCTCTTGCCCTCCTTGCTCCCACAGGCGAGGTTTTCCCCGCACTTTTCCATAGAGCGCGCTCACCGTATGCTGGCCACCAGAGGACCGCAGGGGGCCCCGCCGCGCACGTTCATCTTCAAACTGCTGCACTACAGAGACCGAGATACGGTCCTCAGATCAGCACGTCTGCAGGGCGAGTTGAAATTTGAAAACACGAAGCTGCTCATATTCCCTGACTACTCAGTGGACACACAACGGCAAAGGAAAGCTTTCGATCATGTCCGAGCCACCCTCCGACAGAAAGGGGTGAAATACAGCATGCTCTTTCCCGCCAGACTGAGGGTCCAAGATGGAGAGAAGGTACAGTTCTCCACCTCCCCCAGGGATGCGGCGGCGTGGGCCGAATCTCTCCAGCGCTGACTTAACCAACATCCTCAAGATGGACAGGAACCGTGAGTACTTTGCTGGGGCTTTCCCCTCAGTCCCTTTTTTTTCTTGTTTGGCCTTGGGCTCTCCCCCTTTTGATGCCACTTACCTGACCGCGGGTGGGTGACTGTTGCCCCCCCTTCAGTGATATCCGGCCCAGCACACTTTACCAGCAATTGCCCTGGATAGGGTGGGGTGACCCCCTCGTTGACGTAGATGTTGGGGAAGTTGAGCCATGTTACCGGCTCCCAGTTTGATGATGTATGTTGCATGACAGTACTTGTATTGGTGGTAATGCATGTAAGGCTGGTGGGACGTGCCTCGCTCCTTGGCTGGGAAGACCCTGCCCGAAGAGACCCAGGTCCTGTCAACACTATTGACCCTGTAGATATGTATTTTACACGGAGGTATGGCTACACTTGACATCCTCTCCTGGAACACACGGGGTCTCAACTCCCCAATTAAACGCTCCTTGGTTCTCCAATTTATCAAACAGCATAATCCCCACATATGTGTGTTACAGGAGATGCATTTAGTGGGCAGCAAGACTCTTACTCTCAAAAAAACATGGGTTGGTCACCACTACCACTCGACCTATTCAAACTTTGCCAGGGGAGTTAGTATTCTAGTCCTTAAATCTCTTCCATTTAAACTCCTTGACTTAGTCCTTGACCCTGAGGGCAGATTTGTGTTGGTTCACGCCATGATCCACGATCTACCGTGGGTCCTGGTGGGAATTTACCTCCCCCCCCCGCATCCCTTAGGCTCCTTAACATTGTTACGGCCAAATTGGCACAATTCCCCCGGGACAACGTAGTCCTGATGGGGGATTTCAGTTTAGTTCCGGACTCTGGGGTGGACAGGTTGGCCACGACTGGCACAGACCGCCAGGGGCTGGCAGCGTGGGCTGAAACATACGGCCTTACGGATGTGTGGAGGTGGAGGAACCCACAACAAAGAGCCTACACCTGTCATTCTGCCTCCCACAGATCCTTTTCACGGATTGATCTTGCCTATGTGGCGGCGCCTGTGCTTCCTAGAGTTCGGAACATCTCTATCCTTCCTAGGGGGATATCGGACCACGCCCCTCTCCTGCTGTCCCTGGACTTGGGGGTCACCCCGTCTGACAGACTCTGGAGACTTTCCAGATTCTGGATTTCGGACGAAGAGGTGGGGCCCAATTCCATGTGGAGCTGAGGACAATATTGGCGGGTAAACCATGGGTCAGCTACTGTGAACTCGGTTTGGGAGACCTTCAAGGTATCCTCGCGTGCACAGTACCAGGTGATTATAGCTGCAGTCAGGAGGAGGCGCAGGGCGGAGCTCGACGGAGTAGAAGGGGAGGCATCCAGACTGGAGGCTCTATATGTCCGTACTAGGAATCCGGAACAATACACTAGACTCCAAACCCTGACACGCCAGGCCCTCCTTCTCTGTACGGCCCTGACGCAAAAGAATATGCTCTACCAGACACAACGTATTTTTGAACAAGGGGAGAGAACGGGTCGCCTCCTGGCATGGCTCTCTAGGGAACAATCTGGAGTCACGACTATCGCACAGATCCGTGACCAGGACGGGACCCTCCTCTCCTCTCCTCAGGACATTAACCAGTGTTTTGCCAACTACTACCAACAACTCTACAGCTCACGTGTGACGTACGACCACTCAGGCTTGACTAGCTACCTAGAGGAGATTGACATCCCTGTTCTTACCACGGCCACCGTGGACAAATTGGATGCCCCTATCTAAATAGAAGAGATACTTAAGGCGCTAAAGATGATGCAGACGGGCAAAACACCGGGCTCAGACGGGTTCCCGGTGGAATTTTATAAAGCCTATATGGATGATCTTGCCCCCAGACTCCAATCAACCTGGGCTCACGCATTGCAGTCAGGAGCTCTTCCGGACTCGATGAGTGATGCTGTGATTGTGGTCATCCCCAAGCCAGGTAAGGACCCCACCTTCTGCTCATCCTATCGCCCCATTTCACTTATCAATGTGGACGTAAAAATACTAGCGAAGGTCCTCGCGAACCGTCTGAATACGGTTATCACGGCCCTGGTCCACCCAGACCAAACGGGCTTTATGCCAGGGCGCGGCACGGATATAAATATCAGACGGCTCCATACTCGTATAGCGGCGGCGGATCCGAGCGCTCCCGGTGTGGTGGCCTCACTCGACGCGGAGAAGGCTTTCGACTGTCGAGTGGGGCTACCTATGGACGGTCCTCTCCCGATTCGGTTTTGGTCCCCGATTTTTAACATGGCTCCAGTTGTTATATGCACATCCCAGAGCCCGCATCCGTACCAATGGATCCCTGTCGGAGCCCTTTTCACTGGAGAGGGGCACCAGACAGGGGTGTCCACTGTCCCCGGCGTTATTCGCCTTGGCTCTTGAGCCACTTACGGCCCATATTAGGATGGATCCGGGAATTAAGGGGATAAGGGTGGGACCATTGGAAGAAAAGTTGTCCCTATATGCGGATGATTCCCTACTATATCTGGCAGACGCCTCTACCTCCCTTAAGGCTGCCTTGGCCCAGTTTGATACCTTCAGCCAATATTCAGGAGTCCGGATCAACTGGGCCAAGTCGGTCCTGTTCCCACTTCATCAGTCCCTCCCCGAGCGGATACCAGTACACCTCTGTGTTGGGTTGACGAATTCCTTTACTTAGGGATAAGGATAGGTCCCACGACGGAGGGCTACCTCCAAAGAAATGTCCTCCCGGTCCTAGATCAGCTGAACAAAAGTTGCACATCCTGGCGTAGTCTTCCCCTGACACCGGTGGGTAGGGGGAACCTTATAAAAATGGTGTATTTACCCAAGTTGCTATACTTCTTAAGAAACACACCTACTCCTGTCCCTCGCACTTTCTTCCGCAAACTCAACAGTATAGTGACAAATTTTGTCTGGGCTGGGCGCCCACCCCGGATCGCAAGGCGTACCCTTTATCTTCCCTTGTCCAGTGGAGGCCTGGCCCTTCCTAACTTCCTAATATACTACTGGGCAGCAGTCCTTGTCACGGTCCGGTGGTGGTTCTCCCAACCTTCGCAGAATCCGGCTGTCACCCTGGAGGCCGCAATCCTCGGATCATATGCCGCTCTCTCTAATCTAGTGTTTAGGGGATGCAGGGTCCACCCAGCGATAACAGGACCAATGAAGACTGCCATAAGGGTGTGACAGTGTTCTAGGGCAACTAAGACAGACGCTGCAGTAATATCCCCCCATATTCCCCTCTGGGCCAATCCCACGCTCCCTCATCTCAACACTGTCCCCGACCCGGCGGCATGGGCTAAACGGGGCATCCTTACCTTGAAACATGTAATGCCTCGAGGGAGAATTCTCACGTTTCAAGAATTACAGCAATCTTTCGCCCTCCCGTCCTCTTTCAGATTTAGATACTCCCAACTTCGACATGCCCTTAGGGCGCAGTTTCCAGCCCCAGTCACCCTCGAGTCTGACTCGATTGAGAGACTTCTTACCTCAGGAGTGATGGGCAGGCCACTTTCATCTCTATATCTGTATCTCACGGTCTCCCACGACACAGACACTAAGACTACCATGGGTAAGTGGCAGAGAGATATCCCCAATCTTGACAACGACACTTGGGAAGAACTGGTGACCACATATGTCCCTTCCATGATTGCATCTAGAGACAGTTTTGTACAGCTGAAATTCCTACACAGGGCATATTATATGCCGCAGAGACTTGCACATATCTACCCGTCCCATAGCCCTATGTGTACCAGATGCTCTCTTGAGCGGGGCACCTTTTTCCACATGGTCTGGACTTGCCAAAAGATTCGCCCATTCTGGCGGGAGGTGGCGGCTGTACTGTCAGAGATCATTGGAGCTCCGGTGGAGCCGGACCCCCTGATATTCCTACTTAGCCATCTAGAAGACATTAAGGGAGATAGATATCTTAAGCTGTGTGTTACTTTCATCCTCTTTTACGCAAGGAAAGAAATCCTTCTCAGATGGAAGGGGACGGATCTCCCCACGAGAAACTCTTGGCAGGACACTGTGAATAGAGTCCTTCCATTGTATAAAATCACCTATGAAAGTAGGAATTGTCCGGCAAAATATGACAAGATTTGGGCGAACTGGGCGGATGCCTGTGCACGCCCGGAGGGAACATGAATGACTAGTGGAAGAGAAGTTTATTGTGCAGAGGATGGCTCTCTCCTCCCCCTCCTCACCCTTCCCTTTCCTTTCCCCTTCCTCCCCCCTCCCACTTCCTCCCCCCTTCTCTATCCTTCCCCACCAAGGGAGGGAATTCGACCTACCATGTGACAAGTTGAAATGTTTGGTTTTGAGGTAATCCTTTACTGATGTAGTGACTCCTTTGCTGAAATATTTAATGTACCTTGCTTAGGCTGTATCTGCCAACCGAAGTGACGTGTAACTTGTCTAAAATGTAATCAATGTACTGTCATTGCTATGTTTGTATTGTTAATTTCAAATAAAACTACCTGTTAAAAAAAAAAAAAATCTATTTTATTGAAATTACTAATGAATATATAGTTAATTCTATCAACATTATATACTTAAATTCTTGAGAGCAGGTGCATAAATTGGATCAGGCTGGTAGGGGCTCCAGTGCATTACTTTGCCCAGGGGCCCATGATGGCATTAAGACGGCCCTGTACGTATGTATGTATGTCTGTCTTTTGAAGGATTGTGTGTTAGGCTGCAACTTACTTACATTATCCATGTTAACTGTGAGACTGCCCCTACAGAACTATGAGCTCTAGCAGTTTTGACACCAACATATGTGCTTCAACCTCTTGGGACCCTGGGCCAATAGTAATATAAGCTACACTGTCCAATTTCCTGCTTAGGCATTCCTTCGCAAGGAAGCCCCATATCCGATATCCCTAGCCAGATTTCATGACACAGTCATTACTAATAATCTACTTAAAGAGGAGGGCCGGGCAAAAAAAAAAAATTAAAAGTCAGCAGCTACAAATACTGCAGCTGCTGACTTTTAATAATCGGACACTTACCTGTCCCGGGGTCCAGCGATGCGGGGGAACGAGACCCCCCCCTCGTTCCCCGCTCCGCTCACGACGCCGGCATTCTTAATGTGGGAACCCGGCTGGGCTTCACAGCCGGGCACCCACTGCGCATGCGCGAGCGGCGCCGTGCGCCGTGATTCGACGCTCACTCATCTGGGACACATGACATGTCCCAGATGACTGTGCGTTGCCTACAGGAAGTGACTTTTAGCCCGGGCAATGAA
Source organism: Lithobates sylvaticus (assembly GCA_028564925.1). Lineage (NCBI taxonomy): Eukaryota > Metazoa > Chordata > Amphibia > Anura > Ranidae > Lithobates > Lithobates sylvaticus. Next base: position 412,360,905 of record CM053026.1, read on the forward strand.
GGTGGCAGACTTCGAGGGACCCCCTAGCAACAGGCATTTAGAGGTGAGTAAAAAATTTTTTTTTTTCCAATTATTTTTTTTTAATTTTTTTTATGATTTTTAAGCCCCTTTTTGTTTTTTGGTTGCAACCCCACTTTAAAGCGGTTCTGCACCCATTTCATTTAGTAAATCTCTTTGCCTTCCAAATCAGGCAAAGAGTACTAAATGAAATGTTTTTTTTTTTTTTTTTTTTTTTTTTTTTTTTACTTACCTTGTAATTGAAGACTTCCGGTCTTCTCTCTCTGCGGCGGCGGGCGGGGTCTCTGCGTCGATCGTCGTCACGCCGCACTGTCTCCTGGGATCTGGTGTCATTGATCCCAGGAGTCAGTGCGGGCATCTTCCGAAATCTCGCGAGATTTCGGCCACATCTTCCGAAATCTCCCGAGATTTCGGCCACATCTGCCGAAATCTCGTGAGATGTCGGCAGATGTGCCGTTACTGCGCACGCGCGAGTAACGGCGGTGCATGCTGGGCCATCTAAAGTTCCTGTGGGTGTTTCACATGCCCACAGGCAAGATGGCCCCCAGCACAAAAGAAGAAGACGAGGATCTTCATCGGACGAAAACCGGCGGCGATCGAGATGGAAGATGGAACAGGTGAGTCCCCCAATAAAGGTAAGCATCCTTTATATCCCGTATCAAAAAAATATAAATTTTTACAGAGTGCATAACCGCTTTAAATTTTGGTGTCTATTTTTAGGGCTTGTTTACACCACAATTTCTGCATTCTAGATGTTTTTTTTGCAAATGTGTTTTGCTGGGTTCCATACAGAAAAAAATGCAGCAGGTTCTACTACTTTGTTAACCGCTTCCCGACCGCCTAACGCAGATATACTGCGGCAAAATGCAGGTGTCCCGCGATCGGGTTACGGAGCTGAAGAACGGGGAGAGGTCTGTGTAAACAAACCTCTCCCCGCGCTTCCTACTCTGCCTGTCATTGATTAGCTGTTCCCGGTCATCGGGAAAGCCGATCAATGACGTCAGACCCGCACCCTAATGTAAAAAAATACACACACGTCACAGCCCATAACCCCTCCCCTCTCCCTAGTGGTTAACCCCTTCACTACAACTGTAATTTATACAGGAATCAATGCATTTAAATAGCATTGATTGCTGTATAAATGACAATGGTCCCAAAAATGTGTCAAAAACGTCCGATGTGTCCGCCATAATGTCGCAGTCACAATAAAAATCGCTGATCGCCGCCATTATTAGTAGTAAAAAAAAAAAATATTAATAAAAATGCTATAAAACTATCCCCTATTTTGTAAACGCTATAACTTTTGCGAAAACCGATCAATAATCGCCAATTGGGATTTTTTTTACCAAAAATATGTAGAAGAATACGTATCGGCTGAAACTGAGGAAAAAAAAATTGTTTTATATATATTTTGGGGATATTTATTATAGCAAAAAGCAAAAAATATTGCATTTTTTTCAAAATTGTCGCTCTATTTTTGTTTATAGCGCAAAAAATAAAAACCGCAGGGGCGATCAAATACCACCAAAAGAAAGCTCTATTTGTGGGAAAAAAAAGGACGCCAATTTTGTTTTGGAGCCACGTCGCACGACCGCGCAATTGTCAGTTAAAGCAACGCAGTGCCGAATCGCAAAAAGGGGCCTGGTCCTTTGGCTGCCAATTGGTCCGGGGCTGAAGTGGTTAACTGCACTGGAACTGACTGCTCTGGTGAGAACTAGGGCCACCAGAATACAAAAAAAACACAAAAAAACCCAAAAAACAAACACTGTGCATGTATTTTTGATGCAGATTAAAAATGCACTGGACTGCATCTGGTGTGAACCGGCCCTTAAACATCCAGTGTCCTCAATTCCACTGAAACACTTTTTTTCTGCTTCAATGACACTACTAAATAAATTGAAAGGATTTAATGTAGCTAATTGCTGTAAGGGTCCAAAGACCAACTGCCACATCCCGAAACGTTGGATACAAGACAAGAACAAAACCCCACTGGGACTTTACAGGCAGTAAGTAGAGAGGTAGTAAGAATATAAAATATCAATTTTATTCAATGTAATAAAACAGTAAATGAACATCACAAGTACAAAAATTAAGAGCAATAGAAAATCCCCATACAATAATCTAAGTGTAATACTCCAAACTCAAATTGGGAACCCAGGGAAGGTCTCGTGTGTGTGTAGGGACTAAACCAGAAATTGGGTTCACACAACCATTCCCAACATGTTTCGGAATATTAAATAATTCCTTCATCAGGGTAAGATGAGTGAGGCACAGTCATCTGGGAATACAACAGATATAGGAGTATGCATTACACATTTAGTGTCGTTACAGGTAAACCATACATAGCATGAAAAACATTATATACTCAGTGTATGCCAAAAAGAATGGCGATTGTCCCATGAACATGTGTCCCTTCACATTGTGGCCACAGATGAAATGTCAGTGGCAGAGGGGGTAAGTAGGTAAGCCATGCACTGATGGATTGGGTGAGAAATGCTGCCAAACAAACAATGCCCGAAACAAAGCGCACTGAGGCTCACAAGGATCGTGCAAAAGCAAGGAGACCAACCCGAATATAAATATTGATAGTAACGAGCTGAAAATAAAATATAAGTATATATTTGCAGGAGCTAGGCACCTGGTGCCCCATCTTTTACTAGACTATGGCATATGGATGGGTATACTTATATTTTAATTTTCAGTCCGTTACTATTACTATAAATTTTTCCATTACGGTTTGTTGCCTTGTTCTTGCACAATCCTTGCGAGCCTCTGTGCGTTTGGTTTGGGCATGGTTTGTCTGGCAGCACGTCTCACCCAATCCACTGGTGCATGGGTTACCTACTTACCCCCTCTGCCATTGACATTCCATCTGCGGCCACGGTGTGGAGGGACACCTGTTCATGAGACAATCGCCATTTTTTTTTTTACATAGCCATGCATTGAGTATGTATTGTTTTCCATGCAATGTATGGTTTACCTGTAACGATACTAAATGTGCATGTACAGTATACTCATATATCTGTTATTGTTTCCCCAGACTGTGCCTCACTCATCTTTCCCTGATGAAGAAATTTCATATTCCAAAACATGTTGGGAATGGTTGTGTGAACCCCATTTCTGGTTGAGTCCCTACACACGACACCTACCCTGGGTTCCCAAAATGAGTGGAGTATTGTTGGAATCAAATAACTGTTTGTGCCCATTCTCCATATCTTATAGGCTTAATTAAGGACACTTAAGAAGTATTGCAAGATGGCGATTATATCCTTCACAAACATAAGCGTTGTTTTTCTTTCTTATAACTATATATGGTAATATTCTAAGATTGTAAGGTTTGCTGACGCAGATAATAAAGTTAAGTCCCATGAGCTGCCAGCATACGCCCAGAGAATTATGACTTCTTAACTACTTTTTTTTACTACTAATAAAAGCCAAGTCTGTGGTCACTGGGTGTGACTCCTCGCTTGAATCTATGCATGCAAGGACCTCACCCATATGTATCGATACCTATAAATAAAGCTTGCTATGGACCGGGAGTCTTAATTGATCTAAGGTGACCAGGAGATTTTCCTGACAGTGCTTCACTTCAATTATTGTATGGCGATTTTGGAATGCTCTTAATTGTTGTATTTGTGATGTTCATTACTGTTTAATTACATTGAATAAAATGTATTGATATTTTATATTCTTACTACCTCTCTACTTACTGCCTGTAAAGTCCCAGTGGGGTTTGGTTCTGGTCTTGCATTCAATGGCACTACTGACACTCCCCTCCACTTCTACTGTCCAGAATAACCTACCTAAATTTTAACGGGCCCATTTCTTTGACAGCAATTTCTATTTTTTCTCTGTAAAACTCTGAGCAAAGAACAGGGCTCCCATGCCAATACGTTATAATTTATTTTGTTAAACAAAATCACCTGTATGGCTGTGGCCATATTTTTTGTGATTTTTTTCGCTAAATATGGAAATCTTAGTTACCACCCTTTCCGAGTCAATGCGTTAGTTGTTCTGCCAAACATTCCACACTCCTTTCCTGAACATATCACCCATTTCACTGGAAAGAGTGACAAATTATGAGGTGCAGTTCCCAGTTTGTAACAAGAACACGGTAAAATTTGCATTTTAATGTGTTACCATAATGCACTGTAATGCCTCAAACATATAAAAACTGGTGAGGTGCTATTTATTTAGAATGGCATCCCAAAACACCTACATACTGCACCGCAATGCATTTGGGTTGTAGCGTGCCACAACACAGATAAATTATGTGTTGCAGTGTGTTGTTAAAAAAAAAAAAAAAAAAAAAACTTTTGCATTGTGGTGGCTGCTTGACACAAAGCAGGTTAAAATGGATGTGTTTTACTGCAACCCACTGTTAAGCACCCCATAGGAAACCTCACAATACAAAAGCTAAATCAGACAGCTAGTAGTAGTTAGATTTACCTGGTCTTGTTCTTTAATGTTGGAGATGTATTACAGCTAACCCTATTTAGAAAAAACTGAAAAAGTGGTTTACATAAGCTAGGAAATATCCTCAACATTACAAAACAAGTCAAGTTGAATGTGACCATCTACTACTAGCAATTCCATGACTTAAATATTTAAGAACTTTCATAAACATACAGCTAAATCAGACGGCTATGCCATCCCTGTCAAATAATGTGCATCTTTTCAGCTATGATGCATATACCTGTATAGTAAACTCTGATTGTTATCCAATTTAAAAATCATCATACAGCATTACTTGTTCTTTGAAAAAGTGACATACACATTTTTTGCCTGTCTATAAAAAGCATTTTATATTGTAATCACCTGCAGAATCTGGTCACCTTCCTTCATTCCCTCTACTGTTGCAGGGCTCCCTTCTTGAACAGCAGCAACAAATATTCCTACATCATTTCCTCCTGCAAGGCGCAGTCCAATACTTTTCCCTTTTGTAAATTGTATTAAGCGTGCATCTGGGCTATAACTTAAGATAAAAAGTGAACATGAGATTTAAGAAGATTTACTTGGAGTTATCAAATGATATCTCAAAAAGGGCATAGAAAGAAATCTGCCATGGAAAACATTTAAATTAAAAAAGTGGGCATAAGTGTAAAAAATATAAAAAATTAGAGGAGGGGGTTAGAAGAAAGAAGATACAAGTGTAGTTAGCTTGTAAACATGCTGCAAGATTTTTAACATGCTAAGCTGGAGGTCTTTATATAAGCATAATGCATGTGCAAATATTCATTTTTTTTTTTTTTACTAAAGGACACTTGGTACCCCACTCGTGGATCATCCTTCTGCTGGTCACAGGCTTGCTCGGGCAGTTCCCTGTATTCAGTAAGCACTTGAGGAGATTCCCTGGGATCTGACATAACAAGAGAAAATAATGAATACAACAAAGAAAAAAACTGCTATCTGCTATATAAACCTAAACGCTACCTAAAAGGATGAGTCTAACACAGAGTTTTAAAAGTCATAATTCCTAAATGAATTTAATTTCAGTATTTTAGATTTTACACCAAGCATTTGTATAATTTAAAAAAAATAAATGTCTATTTTACAAAACCCCTGGTCTGGATTTATCTGCAAGCTTACAGACTTCATGCTGTACATCATCTCTCTGTAGGGAGTGTGTTCCATTAATTTCATGACTGAAAAGAAAAAAAACAACATATCATCGCATAACAGCATAATATGTTTGTAATCACAGTAAAATCTTTTTTTCTAAAGTCACTGGAGGACACAGCAATGCAACAAAAGATCTGTGTTATACTGCCAACTACAAGAGGAAGAGGAAAAAACACTAAAATACGCAGTTTAGCTTTGGGCTCCAGTTCACAAAAAGGACATGGGGAACTGGAAAAAGTGTAGAGAAGGGCAACCAAACTTGGGGGTTGTAAACCCTTGAGGCTTTTCGTCTTATTACATTCTATGCATTAAGGTGAAAAACCTCCAGCGGCAGGGATGAGCAAAGCAGCTCCTGCTACTGTCTCGGCATTGGCTCCCACTGCTGTCAACCAAAGGCAGTGACACAGGTGGTGGGGCAGAGTCCTGCTGTCTGTGTCAATAGACGCAGCAGCATAACTTGGGAGCACGCCCGCACGAGTGCCCCCAGGGAATGCGGGTCTCCGTGGGGGCACTCAAGGAGGAGGGGGGCTGCTGGGGGGCCCCAGAAGAGGAGGATCGGGGCCCCTCTGTGCAAAACCCTTGCATAGAGGAGGCAAGTATGAGGTTTGTTATTTAAAAAAAAAAAAAAAAAAAAAAGAAGAACCTTTACAACCCCTTTAAAAGAGGCATGAAGAAGCTGAGCTAGGAGTAAATATTAACTGAACTGAATTGATTCTCTCTGAAGAGGTGATTAAGGGGGAATATGATCACCTGTATAAATACACAGTGAAAGTGATTCATATAATCAACTTTGTGGAGGGTTATTCACTTTAACATCACAACGGACAAGGGGGACATTCTTTATGTCTGGAGGAAAATAGGTTGAACCTTCACATTCAGAAAGGCTTCTTCACAGTAAGAGATGTGAAAATGTAGAATTTGCTCCCCCAAGAACTGGTTCTGGCCAGCTAAATAGAATGTTTAAAAAAAACCTGGATGGGGGGAAGAGGTCTTGGCAAGGAGGAGTGAAGCCGTGGTATTGCTGAGCTCCCAAGCCTTTATACCCTTAGCAGATTTTTAACATTTGCCCACCCAGGAGAATGACAAGCAAGAGGAAACCTGAGAAGCCTCCACAGCCTCGGACCACTGCTGCCATGGATCCCTTTAAGCAAATCTAGCCAACAGCCTCCACCCCTGAGACTGGCATGATGGCTCCAGCAGCAGGTCCTGAAATGCCATGTGAGTTATGCCGCATACACACGGCCGGAATTTCCGATGGAAACAGTCCAATGGGAGCTTTTCATCGGATTTTTCGACCGTGTGTATGTCCATCGGTCTTTTCCTGTCGGCATTTCCGACGGACTTTAGATTGAGAGCCTGTTCGTAATTTTTCCGATGGAAAACCTATGGGGATTTTACGATCGTGTGTATGCAATTCCGACATGAAAAATTCCGACGCATGCTCGGAAACAATTCGATGCATCCTCGGAAGCATTAAACTTCCCTTTTATAGTGCAGTCGAATGTGTTGTATGCCGCAGTGTTATTGACCGTCGGAATTTGGTGTGACCGTGTGTAGGCAAGACAGTTTGAGCGAAATTCCGACAGGAAAACCATCAGAGCTTTTTCCGACGAGAATTCCGATCGCGTGTACGCAGCATTACCTGTCGCAGACCGGAGGGAATACTAGCAAAAACAACATTCATCCTTTCTCCCTTAGCAACCTGTCACCTTGCCTCCCACACTCTCACATTGTGTCACTGGACATCAGTTATAATGAGGGAGAACAGATCGACATGAATACAGGCAGACATGTGAGCAGTGGCGCCCCTGCCTCAGCTGGCACACTCTGAACATAGGGATTCCTCTCTTCCCCTGATCAGCTAGAACAGTACAGCTCCACTTGCAGTAAAATAGACAGGTTAGCTGGTACTGTGGTCCCTACTCCATAACTTAGCCACTAAGGGCTTGTTTACACCTGAATAAATTTCTAACCCTTACCAAAAACGCTCCTATAGCATTAATGCGCTTTAGTACGGGCATTAGATTGGCATTTTACAAGCATTAATGAGGCTTTAAAAAAAAAAAACACTCCCCAAACGCCCTATGCATGGTTTTGACATGTTTAACCACATGCAGACCGGGCCATAGCCGAAAGACTGCTACAGCGTGGTCGGCTTATTCTGGGACGTCCTCCCAGAAACTTGCTCCCGCGTGCCCTCGGGAACATCCGTGACCGCGGGTCACGAGGACCCGGCGCATCACCAATCACGGTAAACGGCCGCTGATATCGGCCGTTTACCATGTGATCACATGTACACAAACCGGCGTCACGTCATGACGCCGGTTCCTCCCTCCCCTCTCTGTACCGATCGGTACAGTGAAAGGGGAGAAGTGGAGAGGGGGAGAGATGGGACCAGCGCTGTGGGCTGGATGTGTAGTGCCCACAGCGCTGGTCAGTGACAGCTAACACTTCCACCACTCTGCCAATAAATTTTAATAGAAACAAAGATTTTTTTATTTTATTTTTTACCAAATTTTCTGTATTTTTTGATTTATAGCATAAAAAATAAAAAACCCAGCGGTGATTAAATACCACCAAAAGAAAGCTCTGTTTGTATGAAAAAAAGGACACACAATTCATTTGGGTACAGTGTTGCATGACTGAGTAATTGTCATTCAAAGTGTGAGAGCACCGAAAGCTGAAAATTGGTCTGGTTAGGAAGGGGGTTTAAGTGCCCAGTCGGTAAGTGGTTAATGTGCGTTAAGGTACGTTAAAACCGCCTCAAACTCCTTTTTTCGTTTTTGACATTAAAAGTGACATTACAGGGAAAACACTTTGAGGTGTGACTTGTCATAGTGAATGTTTCCTGTGAATAAACTATTAGCAGGAAAGAAAGCAGCATGGATTACTTTACTATGCTTTATCTCATGTTTAGCCTCCTGCAAATGATGCTAATGTATGAGCAATTGGCTGAGCAGAGGAAGAGGAGAAGGGCATCCAGGCGCTATTGGGTACATCAAATTGTCTCTCAAAGATATTCTACAGGGCACTTTCATGCCCTGTATCGTGATTTACGCACCTACCTTCAGAAGTTTATGTCAGTCATCTTCAAGAAGCACAAACAGGAAGTGCATAGGAGGAAGTGACTACAGGACAAATATGCTCTCCTCCATCATTACAGGACATTTTGGAATATTATATTCCTTTTTAAACTTTTTTTTGACCGATTTGAGCGTGACGGAAATGCCTGCAAGTGCGTTTGTGGAGCGTTACCAGAAACTTGAATGGGAGGCGCTGAAAATATTATTTGCATAAGTGTTTAAGGAGCATTAAAAATGCCCCTTAAACACCTGCTTTCTATGCCAGTGTGAACTTAGCATAAGGCTGATCGGGAAAAATCAGTGATTTGTTGTTGAAACAAGAAGTGATGAAAATTAATAGTAAACTGACTGCTGCAACGCAAGGGACTGCAGATTTGAAAAATACAGTCACAAATGTACAGAGCCCACACTTTACACTTAGCTCTCAGGGGACACAACTACACCTTGTAACTGACAATTTGAAAGCTGTCAGAGGAATCTGAGGCCACCTCCAAGAATGACCTTCCTGCCACGGTCAGTGCAATTTAACAGTTACCTGTCCACATAGCTCTGGGACCTAGATCTGCTGCCTGTTCCAGGAACGTGCTTTGCTGCCTGTACTTAGACACCTTGAAGGAGGACATTCTACAGGACGGAAGGGTCCCTTGGATTTTAATGGAGCTCAAATCCATCTACTCCCAGATGTTTCCAGTAGAACACTGCATTGCACCAGACAAACTTATGAGGATTGTACATCAATGCTATAAGTCTGGCTAACAAGATGGAAGATCTAGAGCTGCTAATGTACGAGGAGGATTTAGATTTTGTAGGAATTTCAGATACTTGGTTTGACAGCTCGCATGATTGGCTGGCAACCATTCAGAGGTATTCCCTTAATCGCAGAGATAGGGAGGGTAAAAAAGGGAGGTGTATGCCTGTATATCAAGAATGATGTGCAAGTGAATGTGAGGAACAATATCACCAAAGGGGCTAGGGAGGAGGTGGAATCCTTGTGGGCGGAGAAAGGTAGGAAACTAAGGGGAAAGTATTACAGGGTGAATGCTATAGGCTCCCTAACCAGAAGGAGGGGGAGGTGGAACTCTTAGCACAGCTTGGAATGGTGGCAAGGATGGAAAATATCATTATAATGGGGGATTTTAATTATCCAGATATTGACTGGGCAGAAGGAACCGCGCATTCGTAAAAGGCTCACCATTTTCTAAATGTCTTGCAAGACAACTTCATGGGTCAGATGGTGAATGCACCAAGAAACAATGCGTTGCTAGACCTACTGATTACTAAGAATACAGACCTGTAGAAATACGGGCCACTTAGAAAACAGTGACCACAGGTCAATTCATTTAGTATAAATCACAGAAATATGAAACAAAAGGGTAATACAAAGACACTGAATTTCAAAAGAGCCAACTTCCCTAAACTGCGCTCTTTGCTAGATGACTTTAAAATGGAATAAAATCCTAAGACCAAAGAACACGGAGGAAAAATGGGAGTGCTTTAAGAGGATACTAACTAAAAAGGTATTGGCCAGTGCATTCCAAGCAGGAAATATGTTTAAAAGAGCTAAAAAAAAAAAATGGATATAAAAGAAAAGAAAATCGATTGGGTCTATGGTCGGCTTTAGATTATATGCAGACAACCGGATATGTCTAGTCAGGGAGCAAGGAATAAATTGTCATCACTCAATGCTCAGATAGTGTCACCACAGGGACTACACCGGTGTGTTCCCTGCTAGAGAGTGTGCAGGACTAGGACATAAAACATAACCATGAATCATATGGAGAAGATCAGTCCGCAGCACATTACTTCAGGCGCCTTTCGGTGCCACCAGAAAAAGCAAATAAAAGGATGTATATATCAGCTATGGAGGGTGGGTCCAGCATAGGGCACCAGTTTGGTAGAAAGAAAACAATCACTAGCCCATGGTGCAAACTCACTTGCCCCCTACTTTCACAGCAAAGGTTAGTGGAAACCCTCAAGCAATGTAGAAAAAAAAACACAGAAGATAACATTGATCAGCAACGGCAAGTACCCCAGGTCCTGGAGGAAAGGTTAAAGAGGGTAACAGGCATTTTTGGACTAACCGCGTCGCCAAGCATTCTTAAAAGTATTCAGATCAGAGTAGACTGTGCCATGTAAGGCCTCTAAACCCAAGATCAGCTGATGGGCAACGGATCCAGAAAAATTATTGGACAGGCACCAAAAGTTGTACCTTTTCTAAAAACGTTGCCGTTTATGGCCCTCGTAACCTCTTTATGGCTTGACAGAAAAGTGTCTACCAAGTGTTGGGTGAACCCTTTTCCTTCTGGCAGTTGCCTTTCAGAAACCACGCCGTGAGGAGTAGATTTTCCACCTGTGGATGACACTGGGGACCTTGTAGCAGCAGGTGCTTTCTGATTAGAAGCGCACGATACGGCTTGACCGCTAAAGGGAGAATAGATGAAATCCACTGCCTTTTTCGGCCACAAAGGAGCCATTAATATGTCCGTCACGCTTTCTGCTTAAAACTTCTTCAGGACCTGTGGAATTAGCTGGAAGGGGGGAAAGGCACAGCTTAAAGTCCCATTTTTGAGCGAGAGCATCTAACTATATTGCTACTTCGCCATTCGGGGAACAGGTCTATTTGTGGCTGACCCCAATCCTGGACTAAGTCATGAAAGCGTTTAAGCACCATTAGTCCTCTCTCCCTTCCTGCCTGCTCAGTAAATTGGCTACCAGGTTCAACAAACCCTTGATATGGACTGCTGACAAGGATGCCAAATTGACTTCTGTCCACTCTGAATTTACTTTACCAGATTTTGAAGACTGCTGCTTCTTGTGCAGCCTTGCCTGTTTATATAGGCTACAGCTGTGACATTGTCTGTGCAGACCTGAACATGATGACCTAAGAGCATCTGAGAGAAGGCCAACAGCACTAGGAGTGGCTGCTTTTAATTAACTCCAGTTTGAGGAATTAACTGCTTGTAGCCTTGACCACTGTCCTTGCATCAGATGGCTTCCCAAGTGTGCTCCCCAGTCCCAAGAGCTGGCATCTGTGGTGAGAATCTTTCCTACTGAAAAATACCGGGTCATTTCTTGCATTCCTAACCACCAGAGGGATATTTATACCTTGGTGGGCACTGTAACCTTGATGTCCAGTGAGGCAAAATCCCCAATTCACACACTCCGAATTAATTGTTGCAGGGACCTTAAGTTTATTCTTGCCCACTGGACCGCTAGGATGGAGGCTGTTAGCAAGCCGAGAGCTGATATCAGAAACCTGATTGACACCTGAATGCTCCAAAGCAGAATCATCACCAAATATTTATCATTTCCTATTCTGTCAAGAAAATCTTCTGTTCTGCCGAACAAATGCAAAACCCCAGAAATAGGACTTTCTTGGACAGGGTCAGGTTGGATTTCTGCACATTTATGATCCAGCCCAAGCTCTTCAGATGGTCAAGGGCACCTTCCTCAACTGGTCCTCAGAGCTTGCCAGAAAACAAAACACCATCTAAGTAAGGGATTACCATGATGAATATGAGCCTTAAGGGAGCTAAGGCCTCCACCATCACCTTTGTGAAAATGCAGTGAGAGGATGACAGACGGAAAAGGCAGAGCCCTGAACTGCAGGTGCTCGACCTGTTGCTCTGAGCCAGTTTAAAAAAAAAAAAACTTTGAATGCTCTTTGATTGGGATGTGGGGATAGGCTTCCCTTAGGTCGATCGATGTCGAGTAACAGTCTGGAAAAAGCAGATTTTTGACCAAAAAGATCAAATCCATCCAGAACTTTTTGTATAGTATCGCCCTGTTTAAGGGCTTTAGGTTGAGGATTAAGCTGAATTTCTATCAGTTTTCCCACCAGAAATATATGGGAATAAAATCCCCTTTGCTCTTATCCTGCAGGGATCGGTACAATCACTCTTTGAAGTATCAGAACCTGAACCAGGTTCTTTATAGCAAGAGCTTTTACAGGATTTCTTAAAATATCTGCCACAAAATACCTTCTTGGCAGAGCCTCTGCAAATTCCATTTCATACCCCTTGCTGACAAGATTCCGGATGTACAGGCTTGTCTTAATTTTTCTCCAATGTGGAAAGAAGGCCGGTAGTTATCCTTCCACTGGAAGTAGCAAGTCATTGAGACTTTTCGGGCTGTGCAGGAGTACGGAAAAGGACTTTCTGCAACCCCTGGACTTTTTTCCCTGAGACTTGTCATATTGCTGCAAAAAAAAAAAACGCTTGGGCTTTTGTTTCTTCTTTTTAACAGCAAAATACCTTTTCCTGTCAGCTGTGCGGTCCAAAATTTATTCCAAATCTGGCCTGAAGAGGAGATCCACTGAACATGGGATTCCACATAACCTAACCTTGGAGGCAGAGTCTGGCTTAATTGCTGAATACGATGGTGTTGCATTGCATTTCTCGGTCTGTCACTGCGCTTACACTCTTCTACAGTACATTTTCTGAATGACTGTTTTTTCACTGTTATAAGCTATAGCTACCTTCCCTTATGAGGAATACCATGGAGGCTGAGTGAAGTTACGATGCAGACCAACTGTACATTTGCGAGGAGTTATTTGGCACTCTCTCAATTTACCATTGGGATTGCAGCACCCATCAGGAATTTATTTGCTTTGTGTAATATACTGATGAGTTAGGTTGGACTTGTGTCTTTTTTCAACCTCACCTATTAAGTAACTATCTATGCAACTATAGCAGTATAGCTGTAAATATTTGCCCTCCTTTCCTTTTTGGTAATTGAGGCCGCGGCTTTGCGGCCTTGTGCAGTCCTATAGTACCTTCTATAATCTGGCACCCTCTTGTGGTGGCTGTTGGTATGACACCCAGCAATGCTAATGGAGCTGTTTGTTTTCTCTGCCTGCCCATCTCCTTCCCTTTCACTTACAACCCCCAAACATTATATACATTTTTTATTCTAACACCCTAGAGAATAAAATAGCGGTCGTTGCAATACTTTGTCACACCGTATTTGCGCAGCGGGCTTACAAGCGCACTTTTTTTAATTAAAAAACACCACAACAGTAAAGTTAGTCCAATTTTTTTTTTTTATATTGTGAAAGATAATGTTACGGCGAGTAAATTGATACCAAAACATGTCACACTTCAAAATTGTGCCTGCTCCTGGAATGGCGACAAACTTTTACCCTTTAAAATCTACATAGGCGACGTCTAAAAAATTCTACAGGTTGCATGTTTTTTGAGTTACAGAGGAGATCTAGGGCTAGAATTATTGCGCTCGCTCTACCGATCACGGCAATACCTCACGTGTGGTTTGAATACCGCTTTCATATGCGGGCGCTACTCACGTATGCGTTTGCTTCTGCAAACAAGCTCGGCGGGACAGAGAGTTTTAAAATTATTTTTTTTCTTATTTTTTTTTTAACATTTTACATTTTTTCACTGTCCTTTTGAAAAAAAAAATTGTGTCATTTTTATTCCTATTACAAGGAATGTAAACACCCCTTGTAATAGAAAAAAGCATGACAGGGCCTCTTAAATATGAGATCGGGGGTCAAAAAAATTGTCATTTGAAAAAAATAAAAATAATAAAATGTCCCTTTTAAGACCTATAGGCGGAAGTGATGATTTGAAGTCACTTCTGCCCTGCAATGACTTGGAGACGGGCGGGGGCCATCTTCCCCTCACTCGTCTCCATGTCGTTAAATAAAAAAAAAAAAAAACCTGGCTCCTAACTTTTTTAGCTGGCTCCTAGATTCCAAGCAAATTTGTCAAGCCCTGTCTTAACGTGTGTACCCCACTAGGTTGCTCCAAATTTGGTGTTAGAAGTTTTCTCCCTTTTTCATCTTCTTTCCTCTCTGCTTTTCGGTTTCTCTTTTTCTACCCCAATTTTTGTTCTCCCCCCCTTGTCTTCAGGACACCTCCTGAGTAGGACTTATTGAGCGGGCCTTCCTTTTTTACCCCTACCCAATGCTTTTTTTCTCTTCTTCCCTCCTCCTCCTCCCAAGCATATAGACCTCTTACCCATACCCTTTTAACATGATGCTTAAGAGTCGTCCCATGGAACATGAAGGGCTTAAAAGACAAGTATGGGAAATCAAAAAAAAAACAATCAAACTCACCTAGGTGGATGCTGCATCTGTCCCCCACTGGCTCTAAGATTAAGCATAAAGCAAACAGCGGTCTTCAGTGAGCAGAGAGCAAGGACTGCCAGTATTAGTCTTTCTGCTCTTACCCTCCAGCGCTCATGGAGCGCCGAGCTGTGGAGGGAGTGGAAGCTGCTTGGTCAGGCTCTTAGTGGTGCAGTAAGAGGCTGAGCCAGCTGCCAGTTAGACATCTGGGTGGATCCCGATCCTTCCAGAGTCTGGACTTTCTTAGTGACGCCAGCCAACAGCAGCTGCACTCCTGTGACCACAGGAGAAGTAGGTCAAAAATAACTTTTGCCCTACTTCTCCTTTAAATTCAATGGAAAAGCAGACTATATGCCTGAGTGACATCCAGAGACAGAGAGCTTACATTAATATATAGTCCTCTACGCTACCAGATAATCGTGAAAATTTAATAAATCAAATTAGTGGAAATGCTGCAAAACATTAAAGTGTTCACAACTACACATGTAAAAGATTATACAGTGATCTTGCGCACAACCTTCAATATAACACCATAAGTACATGAACCATAGGTGAAAAATAAAAAAAAACAATTATAGTGAATAAAGTCCAATGACGTATCATCCAGTGTTCCAATAGTGAAGATAGTGAAAGACAGTCTATTAATGGTTCCCAGAGAGTCAAAATGCTGTCACCAACACTTCTGTGCTCCCAGAACTCTCACCTCATAGGCATGAAACATAAGCCTTGGATACCAATCCAATAGGAATCAATAAGCTCCCCTTCCGGGATCACAGCTGCAGCTCTTCAATAAAGGATTCCATCCCACATGTAAAGTAGACAAGCCTCCAATAGTGCATGAACATAAAAAAACATTTATGTTATTAAAGTGCCTGCTTACATGCGTACACTAAATACGCTTTTAGAAAGACAAAACAGCTGCATTTTCGTCACCTCTCACATTACTTCCGGTCCGCGATGTGCTCCGGCCACGCCCAGAGACAGAGAACTTGCATTGTTTTTCTGCAAAAAATGCATTTCTGAGTAGACAAAATCCTGAAACTTCAGAGCAGTAGTTTTCTTACAGTGCATCATAGCTCTTCCCAGTTTTCCAACTCTAAAGGAATATGCATCTTACTTTCCAAGTCTATACCAAGGCAGTTCCTTCCCTCAGACTCGGACACAGAGGGCAGATTCCTGTTCATATTAGGTTGTAGTATGCAACACACTTTCATGCATGTCCACAACACCAACCAAATTTCATTCCTAGATTCTTTTCTGGATAAACTAGAGGAGTTTATTCAGGGGACTCTGGTTCTAGAATTACCGTTGGACCACTCTAAAACTACTTCAGGTGGTCTTTCCCAGATGTCTGCAGCTCGGACCAGACAGAAAAAATTTGCATGCACATCAACTCTTGGATGTTTAGGGACTACTACACACCCATGATAGGGGTTTCTCTTACCACTTATGTTACACATGGATTGCCTTTAATAATTTTGTCCCTACCTTTCTTCGTAGCTAGAGGATGCTCTACAGTATGAAGTTAGTCCCACCCTTCATGTTTTAACCTCCATTTACCACATGTACTGTATTCCGTGGGAGCTAGACACTATGATTTTTTTTGACCTATGTGATGGTCATATGTTACAATCTGCACAAGCATCTTTAAAAATATGTGGCCCTTATTTAGTACTGATAATGGCTTATTTAACAGCTTAAGGACCGAGCCTCTTTTTGACACTTGTTTACAAGTTAAAATCATTTTTGTTTTGCTAGAAAATTACTTGGAACCCCCAAACATTATATATTTATTTTCAGACACCCTAGAGAATAAAATGGCACTTGTAGCAATACTTGGTTACACCGTATTTGCGCAGCGGTCTTACAAGCGCAATTTTTTGGAAAAAATACTATGACTTAAAAAAAATATGACATCAGTAAATTTAGTCCGTTTTTTTTTTTTTAATATCGTTAAAGATAATGTTACGCTGAGTCAACCGATACCCAACATGTCATGCTTCAAAATGGCGCCCGCTCATGGAATGACGACAAACTATGACCCTTAAAAATCTCCAAAAGCGACGTTTAAAAATTTCTACAGGTTACATGTTTACAGTTACAGAGGAGGTCTAGTGCTAGAATTATTGCTCTAACAACCACGGCGATACCCCATGTGCGATTTGAACACCATTTTCAATATGGGGGTGTGACTTACATTATTAAATTTTTTTTCTCATTTTACTTTAAGTATGGGTCACTTCATAGTTACATAGTTAAAGCGGTTCTGCACTCTGAAAAAAAAATTTTTTTTTTTAGGATGTAATATAAAGTGTGCTTACCTTTATTAGGGGACTCACCTGTTCCATCTTCCATCTCGATCGCCGCCGGTTTTCGTCCGATGAAGTTCCTCGTCTTCTTCTTTAGTGCTGGGGGCCATCTTGCTTACTTTAGATGGCCCAGCATGCACTGCCGTTACTCGCGCGTGCGCAGTAACGGCTCATCTGCCGAGATCTCACGAGATTTCGGCAGATGCGGCCGAAATCTCGGGAGATTTCGGAAGATGTGGCCGAAATCTCGCGAGATTTCGGAAGATGCCCGCACTGACTCCTGGGATCAATGACACCAGATCCCAGGAGACAGTGCGGCGTGACGACGATCGACGCAGAGACCCCGCCCGCCGCCGCAGAGGGAGAAGACCGGAAGTCTTCAATTACAAGGTAAGTAAAAAAAAAAAAAAAAAAAAAAAAAAAAAAAACATTTCATTTAGTACTCTTTGCCTGATTTGGAAGGCAAAGAGATTTACTAAATGAAATGAGTGCCGAACCGCTTTAATCAGGTTAAAAAAAAAGAAAAAAATAAATAAATAAAAAAGAAGAAGGACACAAGTCCATCTAGTTCAACCAAATAAAAATTAATATCATACAATTCCATATACCCAATCCTATAACCACAGTTGACCCAGATTTAGTCGAAAAACACCAGCAAAGCATGATTTAATTTGCTACAGCAGGGGAAAAAAATGCCTTCCTGATCCGAGAGGCAAATCGGATTTTCCCTGGATCAACTTCACCTATAAAATATGTTAGTACCCAATTATATTATGTACATTTAGGAAATAATCCAGGGCTTTCTTAAAGCAATCTACTGAGCTGGCCAGAACCACCCCTGGAGGGAGTCTATTCCACATTTTCACAGCTCTTACAGTGTAGAAACCTTTCCGTATTTGGAGATGAAATCTCTTTTCCTCTAGGTGTAAAAAGAGTGCCCCTTTGTCCTCGGTGTTGACTGTAAAAGCTCACTACATAAACCCCTTATATATTTGTACATGTTGATCATATCTCCCTTAATCTCCTCTTCTCAAGAGAGAAATCAGTTCCTCTAATCTTTACTCATAGCAGAGTTCCCCCATGCCTCTCATCAGTTTGGTTGCCCTTCTCTGCACTTTCTCCAGTTCCTGGTGCCCAAAAATGAACTGCATATTCCCGATGAGGTTTTACTAATGATTTGAACAGGGGCAAAATTATATACATCTCTCTCTTTGGAGTCCATACCTCTCAATACAGGATATAACTTTGCTCGCTTTGGAAACCACAGCTTGGCATTGCATGCTGCTATTGAGCTTATGATCTACCAAAACCCCCAGATCCCTTACTATGGATCCCCCCAGTATGCATCTTGTAAGGACCTTATTCCACTCCATAGCTTTGTGCCATCTGCAAAGACTGAAATGGTACTTTTAATCCCAGACCCTATATAATTTATAAAAAGTAGTAAAAAGTAAGGGTCCCAACACTAAACCTTGGGGTACACCACTGATAACCTTAGACCCTTCGGAGTATGAATCATTAACCACTACTCTCTGAATTCGGTCTTTTAGCCAGTTTTCTATCCATTTACAAACTGATATTTCCAAGCCTGTAGACTTTACCTTACACATGAGCCGTGTGTGGGGGAACTGCATCGAAAGCTTTTGCAAAATCCAAGTCGTCCACAGCCACCCCTCTGTCCAAGGTTTTACTTACCTCTTCATAAAAAGCATGGATTCGTGAAAAACAGAAGTTGTCAAACAAATCTGATGTCTGACTGTTGCTTAAAATATTTTTTTCCAGCAACCACCCCTATTATGGACATGAGCTCCCCCATGCTCCTTTGTATACACAGAACTGAAGAATGTATTTAATAAATTTGCCTTCTCTTTGTGCCCAGTCACACACTCTACATTATTTTGTAAAGGGCCTACATGCTCAGACCTGACCTTTTTACTATTAATATATTTGAAGATTTTTTGGGGTTTGTCCTACTATCTTTTGCAATCTGTCATTCGTTTTGACTTTTTGCAACCTTGATTTATTTTTTTTACATATTCTTTGTAACATCTAAACAACAATAGTGTTCCTTTATTTTTATATTTTTTTAAAAGCTCTTTTCTTATTGGTTTACATCTTTTTTTAACTTTGGCCATGGGCCACATAGGTTTTATTTTTAGCCTTTTAAACTTATTGCCCATGGGAATTTACTTTGCAGTGAGTTCACAAACAGTCTTTTTGAAGAATTCCCATTTCTGTTCTGCGTTTATCAATGCCAATATTCCCTCCCAGTCTAAGTCTTGGAGAGCAGCCCTCATCCTTGGAAAATTTGCTCTCTTAAAAAGTTAAGTGTTTATCTTTTCTGTATGCATTTTTTGCTTACAACTAACAGCAAAATAAATAATGTTATGGTCACTGCTACCCAGATGTTCCTTTATATGAACATTAGTAGTAAGCTCTGCATGGTTTGAGATTACCAGGTCCAACAGAGCATCATTCCTAGTTGGGGCCTCAAACTGGACCATAAACTGTCCTGTAATAGGTTTATAATTTTTTGCCCTTTCACTGTTCCAGCAGTGTAATTACTCCAGTCAATTTCCGGGTAGTTAAAATCCCCCATTATTATCACCGTCCCAGCCCTTGCAGTCCTTTCAGTCTATGCAAGAAGCCGAGTGTCCACCTCCTCATTAACATTGGGTGGTCTATAATGAACTCCAATGATTAACTTTGAACTACGCACATCTATATGCAGTGCCACCCACAGTGCTTCAGCCACATCACATTCTCCAACAATTAGGTCCTCATTCACACTCACTTTGAAATCACTTCTCGCATAGAGAGACTCCGCTACCTTTCCTTTTTACCCTGTCTCTCCAAAAGAGTGCATAGCCAGGAATATTAATAGCCCAGTCATGTCAGGCATGAAGCCAAGATTCAGCAATACTGATTACATCAAAGCTCTCCTCGTGCACCAGAGCTTTCAACTCATCTATTTTGCTTGGCAGACTTCTGGCATTGGTGAACACTTTAATACATTATTACATTTTGCTATGGTGTTTTGCATATCTTTTTTAGTAGTACAAATAGCACTATATTTTCCAATGGTTGTTTGCATAACCCTCCCCCATCTATTCCCATTCGACCCTCCATTAATGTCTGACCCCCAACTGACCTGTCTGCCCGACTGAATTCTAGTTCACCCGCTCCCCTTAATTCTAGTTTAAATACTCCTCCAACCTTCCCATAAACCTGTCTCCTGGCACGTCAGTCCCCCTTCCATTCAGGTGCAACCCATCTTTAGCATATAAATTGCACCCCAATGAAAAGTCAGCCCAGTGCTCTAGAAACCAAAACCCTTCCTTCTTACACCAGATATTAAGTCATGCATTCAGCTCTTTAATCTCCCCCTGCCTTTCCTGTGTTGTGCATGGCACAGACAATATTTCAGAGAATATCACCTTGGAGGTCCTTCCCTTCAACTTGCAGCTCTATCAAGAGAATAGGCCTTCTCATCCTTCAGTACAATAGGCTTTTGTACCTCAGCAAACCACAGTTCATTAGAATTGCAATTATCTCATTTGGGAGTCCAATCCTGTTGGTTCACCTTCTCCAAGGTCTGCAGGCTCACATATTGCACATAGAGACCATAGGAGGTCCAGTGTGTGAAAAGATCTGATATTCCACCTGTCCCTGGAAAGACTCATCAGAACAAGACAATGGAGAATCCAAACTGACAAATGTCCAATACATAAACCACAACAGTGTCTGAAAGAAACCTTTGCAAGAATGCAAAGAACTTTTAAAAAAAAAATTAGGGTTTGCGTCAAATGATGTGCTTCCACAGAACACCATACTAAAGACTGTAAGGCTACTAATAAGTGCTAAAATTGCAACAGTGATTATCACATGCAAGCCCATCTTCTATTTAAAGACAGTCCCACTCTGTCTATAAGCAATTTTCCAGAGGCAAAGCATAGTGGGGGGAACACACACCAAACAGTGCCTCATACTTCAGCTTTCAACCTGAAAAAGTTGTAAGATGGTAAACTATTCTAGATGGTCCGAGTAAACAGGTCTCTTTCAAGAGCAGCGATTTTTGACCGGTTAAACTAACAGGAGATGCCTTGCCATACACCATGGGCTACTGTGCGAACATTACAGAAGTTTCAGGCAGGAGAGCCACTGGCTCTTGTAGTAGCTCCCATGAATGTCAGTGTAGAAATGCCATTGCCCGCTCTAAAAAGGAACCAGATTCCAACCAACAGAAAGAGGAGATCCCTAATGATGCAGCTGCCTCTCACCACTCTCAATTGAGAGGCATATATGACCACATACTAGCTCTTGACAGAAATAGTGATATTCATACATATCTACTTGTTCATATGAGGCCCCCCCCCCCCTTTTTTTTTCTAACCCTTTTTATAGGTTTGTGGTTTCCTAAAGCTTGAGCCCATCCCCCTCTTCCACCCCACTTCGTCCTTCCCCAGACCCTACTTCCCCATTCTTATGTGCTTATGGTGTTTTCTCTGACTGGATAATGCTAAACTACGAGTGGTTTCACCAAACATCATAGGCCAACATTTACTGCTTAGCTGCTTTTTAGTGTATTGGGTGTCTTTGTTCTGTGAATGCATGATCTATGCAAATTGGTTAGTTGCCCTCTGCTTTTTCTTTTATATTTGATTTTGAATCTTATGGTATATTATTGTGACCAATGATTGCTTTTTTCTTTGTTCTAGTGAAACTCTCAGCTAAATAAAGTATGTTAAAAAATTGGATGCATTTCTAAAACGAACAAATAATAATTGGATATTAACATTTGTAAGTAAACACCAGGGATCGTTGATCCAGGGAACATCCAATTGGCTTTTGAGGAATCCAGAAGGAAATTTTTTTTTTTCCTGCTGAAGCAAATTAGGCCATGCTGTAAAGGTTTTTTTTTGCTCCCGATTAAACTGTGGGTATAGGCAGGGGCGTACCTAGAGCATAAGGCCCCTTTCACACTGGGGCGGTTTGCAGGCGCTATTGCGCTAAAAATAGCGCCTGCAAACCGACCCGAAACAGCTGTTGCTGTGTCTTCAGTGTGAAAGCCCGAGGGCTTTCACACTGAATCGGTGCGCTTGCAGGACACTCAAAAATGTCCTGCAAGCCGCATCTTTGGCTCGCTATAGGAGCGGTATATTTACCGCTCCTATAGCGCCCGTTCCCATTGGAAACAATGGGGCAGCGCTCCGAACCCGCCCGCAAAACGCCGCTGCAGCGGCGGTTTGCGGGCGGTATTGACCCTTTTTCGGCCGCTCGCGGGGGGGGTAAAACCACCCCGCTAGCGGCCGAAATGCGCTGCTAAAACGCCGGTAAAGCGGCGCCACCCCACTGTGCCCCCTGCATACCTCTGCATCCTTCAATATCTTTTTTGTCACTACTGTGTACCCCCTCTCCACAACTGCCCCTCTGGACCCCTTTACATTACACAGCACCCTGCACCTCTGGACCCCTTTACATTACACAGGACCTTGCACCTAAGGACCTCTTTACATTACAACAGCACCCTGCACCTCTGGACCCCTTTACATTACACAACCCTTGTACCCCTGGACCCCTTTACATAACACAGCACCCTGAACCTCTGGACCCCTTTACATTACACAGCACCCTGAATCTCTGGACCCCTTTACATTACACAGGACCTTGCACCTAAGGACCTCTTTACATTACACAGCACCCTGCACCTCTGGACCCCTTTACATTACACAACCCTTGTACCCCTGGACCCCTTTACATAACAGCACCCTGAACCTCTGGACCCCTTTACATTACACAACCCTTGTACCCCTGGACCCCTTTACATAACAGCACCCTGAACCTCTGGACCCCTTTACATTACACAGCACCCTGAATCTCTGGACCCCTTTACATTACACAGGACCTTGCACCTCTGGACCCCTTTACATTACACGACCCTTGTACCCCTGGACCCCTTTACATAACAGCACCCTGAACCTCTGGACCCCTTTACATTACACAGGACCTTGCACCTAAGGACCTCTTTATATTACAACAGCACTCTGGACCCCTTTACATTATACAACCCTTGTACCCCTGGACCCCTTTACATAACACAGCACCCTGAACCTCTGGACCCCTTTACATAACAGCACCCTGGACCTCTGGACCCCTTTACATTACACAGCACCCTGAACCTCTGGACCCCTTTACATTACACAGGACCTTGCACCTAAAGGACCTCTTTACATTACACAGCACCCTGTACCTCTGGACCCCTTTACATTACACAACCCTTGTACCCCTGGACCCCTTTACATAACAGCGCCCTGAACCTCTGGACCCCTTTACATAACAGCGCCCTGAACCTCTGGACCCCTTTACATAACAGCACCCTGAACCTCTGGACCCCTTTACATAACAGCACCCTGGACCTCTGGACCCCTTTACATAACAGCGCCCTGAACCTCTGGACCCCTTTACATAACAGCACCCTGAACCTCTGGACCCCTTTACATAACAGCACCCTGGACCTCTGGACCCCTTTACATAACAGCGCCCTGAACCTCTGGACCCCTTTACATAACAGCGCCCTGAACCTCTGGACCCCTTTACATAACAGCACCCTGAACCTCTGGACCCCTTTACATAACAGCACCCTGGACCTCTGGACCCCTTTACATAACAGCACCCTGAACCTCTGGACCTTTTTACATAACAGCACCCTGAACCTCTGGACCTTTTTACATTACACAGCACCTTGAACCTCTGGACCCCTTTACATTACACAGCCCTTGTACCACTGCACCCCTTTACATTACACAGCCCCCCACAGCTCTGGACCCCCTACAACATTACACAACCTTTGTACCGCTGCACCCCTTTACATTACACAGCCCCCCACAGCTCTGGACCCCCTACAGTGCAGACCCCCCCTACAGTGCAAGACCCCCTACAGTGCAAGACACCCCCCTACAGTCCAGAACGCCCCTACAGTAAAGACCTCCACCCCCTCAGACCCATAATGTACCACAGATAACACACATGGGGAGAGCCAGAGGCAGTGGCATTTTAGGGGGGAGGTGCGAGACACCTGTCGGCAGTGACCCGGGACAATGATCATCTTCTCTCAGTGGTCACGGTTCTCGGCAGCACCGCGGCTGTCACAGTCGAGCAGAGTGAGGCCGCCTCCCCTTCCTCCTTTAAGTCTACACAGTGCTGTGCATGCAGGAGGAGGGGGAGGCGGCTTCACTCTGCTCGACTACGACAGCCGCTGCCGAGACTGATAAGAACCGTGACCACAGAGAGAAGGGGATAGCGCCGGGTCCCGGGTCACTGCCGACAGGTGCCACTCCGCGTGCGGCTCGCACCCCCCCCCCCTCCCCCCGCAATGCCACTGCCTCAGGCACTCAGTGTGGTCTGTCACCGAGCGGTGCCGCTGCATAACCCGGCGCTGTCTCCTCTTTAGTCGTGGAGGGGGGAGGGCGCTGGCCCGCCCCCCACTTAGTACGCCTCTGGGTATAAGGATTCTGTATATAGTGGCTTTCTATTGTTAAACCTAATTATTATTTTTTTTCATTGGTTAAACTAGATGGACTTTTTTTCAACCTTACTATTAAAAGAGTAGATCAGAGTTACACCCCACTCAGGCAGAGGTTTATTTTTGTCCGACCAGCAGGTTGAACAGCTGCATGTCCAAAATCCCTGCAATCTTCCTACACAGAGCTGTGTTAATTGGACTGACCCAGCCTAGAACCCAAGAAAAAAGGCACCGTGAAGCAAGAAAACAGTGCTAATGCTGTGATTAACAAAAAAAAAAAAACATAGGGACCTAGGTCTCGTAAGAAAAATGTACCACATTAATTATCCTTGTCTAAAAATTACTCCAAGTACAAATAATATCAGGCAGGCCACGGGTTTGTCCCAATTAGTCCCTGCAATTTCACCAAAGCTCCTAAAAAAATGGTAAAAAACTACTGTTACGTACTAACCCCGTCCATGTTTTAATACATTTTAAAATGTTTTTTTACATTTATTTATAAGAGCGTGATCATATATATATATATATATATATATATATATATATATATATATATATATATATATATATATATATATATATATATATATATATTTATTTATATATTACAGATACATAAAATATACACACACACACATACACGTTTGAGCTTTGGGGTGCACACCCTAATGCAATAGGCTGCACACTGTTACAGTGAAACAGAATGTTAGTGAAACTCCAGATATTTAGTATAATCAGGGAGATGATGTCTTTGTAAGCTGACTGTATAAACTAACATGATCCAAACTACCTGGCCTGATACTACAAGCAGCTTGCATGATTGAGGAACTCTCAAAAAAGCCTTTATCTATTAGAACTGGAAAAAAGACACCCTTCCTTCTCAGAACACTAGAAAATTCCTCTTTTGATTCATTTTTTTTTAAACAAACTAGTGTATATTACTCTTGCAGTTACTGTTACAAATCCTTTCTTTTACAGCAGCACACAATACAGAATGTGTGTGCCCCTGCAAACTAACAGTGCCAAACACCTCAGCTCTTCTCCACCTCTCCCAGCCGCCAGCGAGGGACCCCAGGCCCCCTCCCTCTGCAATGCTCAATGGGAGGAGAGCACACCAGCCAGCATGTGAAGAAAAAAAATCTGTAAATACTGTATGGAGACAGGAGTATCCATGCTGCAAACCGCACACAGTATGATATGTTGATTGCAGAGGCTCTGCACCATACCTTCAGTGACCCGCTGAAGCTCTGCGAAGGGAGGGGGGCTGAGATCCCCCGCAGACAGCTGAGCGCCTCTCTGTATTAAAAAGGCACCTGACAAAAAAGCAAGAACAGCAGAAATTTCTCGGCTATTAGCGGCAATAAAATCGCTCGAAGCATTACACAAAAAGGACTCTAACCCGACGACCTATGTAGACTTATCTAATGCCCGCAGGGAACTCCTCAGTCTTCTAGACGCGCACTCCCTTATAGCCAGAGACAAGGGCCGCAATCACCACTACACTTTCGCGAACAAATGCGGACAGCACCTAGCCAGGGTCTTACACCCCCGGCCATCCCGTAAACCGATACCCCACATATGCACGCCTGACCAACGGAAAATAAACAACCCCCAAGGCATATCAGAGGCCTTTAAATCCTATTATGCTGCCCTCTATAACCTACACCCACAATCAGCAACCGACAATAGGAGGAATACCCATCTAGCTGACATGACGGACTACATAATGGAGACTGCCCTACCACAAATTGACCCCGAGCATACATCTAGTCTAGAAGAACCCCCGACGGTGGCAGAATTTCTTGTCGCTACCAAGAGCTTGAAGTCAGGTAAATGCCCGGGTCCTGATGGCTTCTCCCCTAGGTTTTACAAGTTGTTCGCCCAATCGCTCGGCCCACTGTTGGCCTCGACATTTAATGCTATTGATGACTCACACTTACCCTCGCACAACCTATTATCCGCTAATATATCGGTAATCCCGAAACCTGGCAAAGATCCATCACAATGTGGGAGCTATAGGCCGATATCTCTACTCAATATCGACATCAAACTCTACGCGAAAGTTCTAGCGACTCGCCTCTCCCCCCACTTACCCTCCATTATACATAGAGACCTGGTAGGTTTTGTCCCTGGACGTGAGGCCAGGGACACCACGAAAACCATTAATCTTATCTCTTCCATACGCAAACACAGTTTAAAGGCTTGCCTGCTCTCGTTCGATGCGGAGAAGGCCTTTGACCGAGTCAATTGGGACTTCTTACGCCTCTCTCTAGAACAGATAGGTCTTGGACCTGCATTCGTGTCCAAAATAATGGCACTATACTCTAATGCCTCTGCATCGGTCTTGGTCAATGGCTCTTCCTCTGCACCGTTCCAGATCTCGAATGGCACTCGACAGGGATGCCCCCTGTCGCCGATGCTGTTCGCCATAGCGATAGAACACCTAGCCCAGGCAATACGACGCAACACATCCATCCTGGGCATACAGACACCCTCTGCAGAATACAAGCTATCTCTTTACGCAGACGACCTATTGGTCTATGTACAACAGCCACAGACATCCTTGCCCTCCCTGATGTTAGAATTCAATAGGTTTGGGAAATTCAGTGACTTTTAACTAAATATAGCTAAAAGGGAAGCTCTTAATGTTTCCCTCCCTACGCATACTCTAACCCAGGTGCAAGCCAACTTCCCTTTCCAATGGAGTACTAGGAGTATATCTTATTTAGGAATACAGATACCGTCTGATTTGTCGGAGCTGTATGCTTTAAATTATCTACCCCTATTGACCCGTTTGCGTAAAGACTTTGATGACTGGAACACCACCCCCTTGCCATGGTTCGGACGCATAAACACTCTAAAAATGGACACCCTGCCCAAGCTACTTTATATCTTTCAAACTGTAACTATTTCAGTCCCAAAACGCTTCTTCACTCTCCTACGTTCTATGTCCATATGGTTTGTGTGGCACCAAGGTATGTCCCGCATTAAACACACGCTTCTTACATACCCCAAAACCCAAGGAGGTTCAGGTCTTCCTGACTTTGAGCTTTACCACAAAGCAGCGCTTTTAGCCAGGATCACTGAATGGTTCCCTCGCCCCTTTACTAAAGCATCCACTATGGTAGAACAGGATCTATCTCCCTATGATCTCCGAGCCCTATTATGGGGACATGTGTTGCTATGGGCATTTGTATAGTGACTTTATTGCAATAATATAGAGTTTAGATTTGGTAACAACATGTCCACAGAAGGCCTCTTCCCCCTCCATTGATATGCAAATAAACCAGATAGCCAGGTTTTGAAGATGAGTTGGTGTTTGCAGGAAGTGGGTGGGAGGGGCATGGAGCGGGTTGGAAAGAGACATGTGTTTTGGGACAGAGGGGCAGTGGTGTTTGGAGGACAAAGAGGAAACACATGGTTTCCAGGAGGTGGACTGAGCAAAGGACCATGGAGGACATCTTGACCCCTAAGTTGAGTAATTGTTTAGTTTGCTTAATATGCACATATTATACATGCTTATATGTGTAGGCATATATTTTGTAAGCTATAAGTTGTGTTGTATTGTTCATCCTACAGTTTGTATGTGCAGATTTTTCCTTGTTTAGTAAAGCATTGATACACTTCAGAAATCTAGGCTTCCTTGATTTTACCACAAGAACTTAACCACTTCAATACAGGGCTTTTAAACACCCTTCCTTACCAGAGCACTTTTTGCGATTCGGCACTGCGTCGCTTTAACTAACAATTGCGCGGTCGTGCGACGTTACACCCAAACAAAATTGACGTCCTTTTTTTCCCACAAATAGAGCTTTCTTTTGGTGGTATTTGATCGCCCCTGCGGTTTTTATTTTTTGCGCTATAAACAAAAGAAGAGCGACAATTTCCCAGGCGGCCGGGAATCCGAGGACGTCATATGACGCCCACCCAGGATGGTAGATCCACCTTGTGGGCGTCATATGACAATACGCGGGTATTGAAGTGGTTAATAGATAAACGCAAAGCATTACAATTGGGGGCTCGGCCGTTATTTGTGCTAAAATTTCAACTGAAGCAGACCTGTTTTATATTGTGTGTTTTGTTGCTTGTGCTGGGGGAAAAATGCTGCGTACACTGTTTAGGACGAGTAAGGCTGCAAAGATTTCTGGTGTCCAGGAGGACTTGAAGGCGAGCACCCTTCCTATCTGGGCCAGAAATAGTCAGTGGATGCCTGTTGCAAAGGAGCTAGCTAGATATGCTTCTCCTTTGAACAGAGCTTGGGGGGAGGGTTTCAAAGGTTTTGGGTTCAGTAAGGGAGAG
Source organism: Lithobates sylvaticus (assembly GCA_028564925.1). NCBI lineage: Eukaryota > Metazoa > Chordata > Amphibia > Anura > Ranidae > Lithobates > Lithobates sylvaticus. Next base: position 412,389,843 of record CM053026.1, read on the forward strand.
ATGCGGGCAGTTGCTGTGTTTGGTTTGCACTTCCTGCATGCCCTACATATTGAATCTGAAAAGAGGGAAAAGGCGGAATTAGAAAGAGATTTACTGAAGGAGCAGCTTGCAGTGGCATCCAAGTGTTTGGAAGAAACTGCAAGCAAGGCAAAAGATTTAGGAAAGAGGGTAATCAAAGTTAAACCTGCAGTGGCTTTGAAGTGTGTTCAAACCCCTGTAGGCCGAGCTGAAGATTTGAATGAGCGGTGTGCAGCCCTCAAGACCAAGTCTAATGACCCTCTAACAAAGGACAAAGGCCCAAAGCCTGTAAGCAGAAGTAGGACATGTGCCACTGTTACTTCTCATAACCGGGAAGCAGAGGATTTGATCAGCTCAAATGACCGAGTTGAGTCAGATACAAGGAAGGCAAGGCCTATGATCTCCAGGAGACACATGTGGATTGATTTACTTAAGGTGGGGGTCCCTAGAGAGGAAATAGATGGGATTCCTACACCAGCATTGTTTAAGAAGTGGAAGCAAATGGTTGGGAATGGTAGATTCAGTCACATTAAGTGTTTCTGTTGCCATAAAATGGGGCATTTTGCAAAAATGTGCCATGCTGTGAAGACTGAACAACAGCAGGCCTGTGTGCTTCCCAGGACAGCACGGAGAGACATGCAAGTTTATTCATTACGTTGGAAGTCAATGCCTTTCCGTGAAAGTGTTTCAAGGCAACAGTGGGCACCCTACAATAGTTTTGCAGTTATAAATGGGCAGATAGAGAAATGTGAGCAGTGAGCTATGTTTTTTGGCACAGTTGGAAGGAACATATAATCTGCTTTGTCTCTTACTCTTTTCAGGTATTGAGCATCGAGAGGTGGAGCAGGCAGAGCAGGTGACCATACTGGATGGGAGGAGACAGACCAGAAGAGAGCCTGAGGAAAGGTGGCTGAATTGGAGTGGACTTCCATCTGAGCATTTTCCTTATGACCAAGAAGAAAAGAGACTTTTCATCTGGGACTTTCTTTACAAACTGCCAAAAGACATTGTTAACCCTGCTCAAAAGTCAGCCTTCCAGGGACAAACCAATCGTCTGACCGCCCACAAGATGGGGGTCGAAAGGGAATTTGTTCCTCCCATTTATACGGGGGGTTTATTTTGCCCTTTCCTGGACAAAAGGCTTTAAGAAGTTTCCTATAGTATCCTATAAAGTCAAGAGGTGGTATGTGTTGCTATGGGCATTTGTATAGTGACTTTATTGCAATAATATAGAGTTTAGATTTGGTAACAGCATGTCCACAGAAGGCCTCTTCCCCCTCCATTGATATGTAAATAAACCAGATAGCCAGGTTTTGAAGATGAGTTGGTGTTTGCAGGAAGTGGGTGGGAGGGGCATGGAGAGGGAGAGACATGCGTTTTGGGACAGAGGGACAGTGGTGTTTGGAGGACAAAGAGGAAACACATGGTTTCCAGGAGGTGGACTGAGCAAAGGACCATGGAGGACATCTTGACCCCTAAGTTGAGTAATTGTTTAGTTTGCTTAATATGCACATATTATACATGCTTATATGTGTAGGCATACATTTTGTAAGCTATAAGTTGTGTTGTATTGTTCATCCTACAGTTTGTATGTGCAGATTTTTCCTTGTTTAGTAAAGCATTGATACACTTCAGAAGTCTAGGCTTCCTTGATTTTACCACAAGAACTTAATAGATAAACGCAAAGCATTACAGGACATGGAAAATCTGTACACTTATTCTCGACGTCCCCGCTAACGTCTGCTGCCATGCATTTATGGTATAAGAAAGGTACTCAGTCACTCCTGTCCTCTGAACCCTCACCCCTCACTCCTTTATTCGACCATCCAGCGGTGCCTCAGGGTGAAGGATCCCTTACAATAGGCCCTTACTCCCGTGCCGAGTGGCGAGATCGTTTGTAGACACCACCTTGTGCAGACCGGTCCTGCCTGGGGATCGGGGCAATTGGCTCACGGCTCTGCGGATCGCATCATTTTGTTCGGCCCTCTTCTCCACCTCCCAAATACATAGACCCCTCACGGAATTTGAACAGCTGTGCTCTCTTTCTGAACTTCCACAACATTCACTCTCCGCTAATACACAAACATCCCCCCTCTTACACCAGGAGGTGGTCCATGGACCTGGGAAAGGAACTCACCGCCTCCGACTGGCAGAAGTCGTATTATTTTACGCATAAGACTTTGACGTCCTGTTATACACAGGAGAAAAATGTTAAGCTCCTAGCGAGATGGTACAGGGACACTCAAACTCTGCACAACATCTTCCCAACCGTGCCCCCCACGTGTTGGAGGTGCGGTTCGGCAGATAGCAGCTATTTACATATTTGGTGGGAGTGTCAACTAGTATGACCCTTGTGGTCACAGGTCTTTTCAGTTTACAGCAACTTATATGATGAACCTCTTCCACCGTCCCCTGAAATTGCCCTCCTATCCATGCTCCCAGGCTCTATACCATCACAAAAACGCTCCCTACTACACTTCTTCCTCTCGGCCGCAAGACAAATACCCATGTTTTGGAAGACCACCACTAGCCAACCCTTATCTTTATGGGTGTCCACAGTCAACAATATTATGCGCATGGAGGAAATGTTGGCCCTGGAAAATGACTCATTCGAAAAATATAAGCTCCAATGGCTCATATGGATTGAGTACTCCTCCTCAGACTCTCTGAAAAAATTACTGTCACCACAGAGAGCAGATTGAGCCCCATTCCACGCTAAAAAAGATTAGATGTGCTGCACTGGGACCCGCCCAGGCCCACCCCCCCACCTTTCCTCCCCTCTCTATCCACTCTGCTTTCTTCCTTCTCCCCCCCCCTGACTTTGTGATCTTATGTATCAGTGGACTGATGTCAACTCTTCTCCAGGGTTCAACCCCAGAAGGGTGCCCCTACAGTTACTATGGCATAACCTTTTTGCAATGGATAATGTTACACCCCTGGGCTCAGGGGTTGTTTTTATATTGTTTGACTATACCTCATGCCTACTAATACCCTCTGTTGACATCTAACTGTTATATGTACAATGTACCTTGTTAAACTTTAATAAACATATATTTGACTCTAAAAGACACCCGACACCGCTAGAGACACACAGCACACTGCCGTAACAGGATTATACCACGTTTCCTTCGAAAAGCACACAATCACCTCAAACTAGGGCTTATTTTCAGGGTAGGGCTTATATTGCAGCCCTCCTGGAAAATAGCGCCAGGTCTTATTTTTGGGGTAGGTCATATTTTCGGGGAAACACGGTAGCAAAACATAGCACAGATCTTTAAAATTTGAGACCTGTGTCCTCCAATGAAGGAAGGAAAGAAAACTAAAATTGGTGCTTCATGTTGAAAAGGCTACTTACACTGGGTTTTCCGAATGATCTAAGGAACTTTGCCGTATCTGTCCAGCTGGTGGAGGAGGCGGCTGAGAAGGAGGTGGTGACTGATCAGAACTTAACTCAGAAATATCTGCAAGGTAAGAGAATCAAACAAGCTCTATGAATTAAACAAATAAAACAACATTGCTAAATTCTAGAACTGATTTGGTACAATGAAAGTGTCATTTACAGATAATATAGCACTTGTCACTGCATACAGTGCCTTGCAAAAGTATTCACCCCCTTGGCATTTTTTGTGTTTTGTTGCCTCACAACCTGGAATTAACATTGATTGTTTGAGGATTTGCATCATTTAATTCACAGAACATGCCCACAACTTTTTTTATTGCAAAGCAAACAATAGGACAAAATAACAGAAAAAATCAATGTGCATAACTATTCACCCCCTAAAGTCAAAACTTTGCAGAGCCACCTGTTGCGGCCATCACAGCTCCAAGTCGCTTTGGATAAGTCTCTATGAGCTTGCCACATCTTACCACTGGTATTTTTGCCTAAAATCTGAAGCGCAAAACTGCTCCAGGTCCTTCAAGTTGGATAGTTTGCACTTGTGAACAGCAATCTAAGTCTGACCACAGATTTTCTATTGGATTCAGGTCTGGGATTTGACTAGGCTATTCTAAACACATTTACATGTTTCCCCTTAAACCACTCAAGTGTTGCTTTTGTGTTTGGGGTCATTGTCCTGCTGGAAGGTGAACCTCCGTCCTAGCCTCAAATTACACAGAGTGGTACAGGTTTTGCTCAAGAATATCCCTGTATTTAGCACCATCTTTCCCTCAACTCTGACCAGTTTCCCAGTCCCGACTGCTAAAATACATCCCCACAGCATGATGCTGCCACCACCATGTTTCACTGTGGGGAGGGTGTTCTCTGGGTGATGTGTTGGGTTTGCGCCAGACATAGCGTTTTCTTTGGTGGCCAAAAATTTAAATTTTAGTCTAATCAGACCAGAGCACCTTCCTCCATACATTTTGGGAGTCTCCCACATGCCTTTTTGGAAACCTCAAAACATGACATTTTGTTTTTTTGCTGAAAGTAATGGCTTTCTTCTGGCCACTCTGCCATAAAGCCCAACTCTATGGAGCGTATGGCTTATTGTCGTCCTATGTACAGATACTCCAGTCTCTGCTGTGGAACCTAACCCTGACTTGTACTTCTCAACAACATTGGAGAGTTCCTTGGTCTTCATAGCAGTGTTTGGTTAGTGGTGCCTCTTGCTTAGGTGTTGCAGCCTCTGGGGCCTTTCAAAAAAGGTGTGTATATGTAATGACAGATCATGTGACACTTAGATTGCACACAGGTGGACATCATTTCACTAATTATGTGACTTCTGAAGGTAATGGGTTACACCAGAGCTTTTTATGGGCTTCATAACAAAGGGGTTGAATACATATGCACATGCCAATTATCAGTTTTTAACTTCTGAAAAATAGTTTTACTTCACCAACTTAGACTATTGTGTTCTGATCCATCAAATATAATTCAGATTAAAAAAACATTGAACTAAAGGCTGTAATGTAACAAAATAAGTAAAAAGCCAAGGGGGGTGAATACTTTTGCAAGGCACTGTATATTTGAATACATATCAAGTTTAGTTTAAATGGATTTAAAAACATTAAAATATAACTAAAACCAACCTTTTTTTTGTTTTGGGTGAAGTGGAGAGGGATTAACCCTTTTTGCTGCCAGGCCCCGTGTTCCATTTTTACACTCAGGTGGCCAGACCATTTTTTAAATTTTTCCTTCGCTTTCTTATTTTTCACTTATAGCTTTCAGAGTTTGTAAAAGACCCCCCCGCCAAACTATATATTTTCTGAAAGCATATCAGTAGAATAAAAAGAAGGTGCTACTGATATTTAAGGTCCCATGATATTTGCACAAATGTTTATCAAAACAATATATCTTTGCTAAATAGTCACTAAAATCATGATTAGCACATAAATACACAGCACATGTTACAAAATAACCAACTAAATATAAACGCTTTACCTGTAGTGATGTTAATAAATAACAAATATTTGTAACTTTTAAATTCCGCTTTTTTGTGAAATGGTGAAAATTGAACAGACGCAAAAGTGTAAATATCCAAAATTTCTCTAAAAATACATTTTTCCCTTACAGCTTTCAGAATTTGTGAAAGACCCCCAGAACCATATTTTCTGAAAGCATATGACCTCTAGAATAAAAAGAAGGTGCTACTGATTTCTTAGGCTCCGTGGTGATTGCGCAAATGTTTATCAAAACAATATTGTCGCTAAAAATACACAAAGCTTATCCTGTGTTGAGTTAATAACAAAATTTAAAATTGCGCCTCTTTGCAAAATGGTGAAAATCAAATGTACCCAAAAAAAATTCCCAAAAAATCTGGAGGTTTTCATTTTTCACTTACAACCTTCAGAGTTTGAAAAAGAATCCCCACACTATATATTTTCTGAAAGTATAGGACTTCTGGAATACAAAGAATGTACTACTGATTTTTTTAAGGCACTAAATACACAAAAATCCTTAATAGTGGATTCATACATGGCAAAACGTACAAAATTCCTGCTTAAAACCTAACAAATATAAAAGTTAAAATGGTATTGAGTTAATAAATAACAAATATTTGTACATTTTAAATGGCACCTTTTTGTGAAATGGTGAAAACTGAAGGTACACAAAACTGTAAATAAAGACAATTTAAAGTGGTTCTGCACCCATTTCATTTAGTAAATCTCTTTGCCTTCCAAATCAGGCAAAGAGTACTAAGTGAAATGTGTTTTTTTTTTTTTTACTTACCTTGTAATTGATGACTTCCGGTCTTCTCTCTCTTCGGCGGTGGGCGGGGTCTCTGCGTCGATCGTCGTCAGGCCGCACTGTCTCCTGGGATCTGGTGTCATTGTTCCCAGGAGTCAGTGCGGACATCTTCCGAAATCTCGCGAGATTTCGGCCACATCTTCCGCAATCTCGCGAGATTTCGGACACATCTTCCGAAATCTCGTGAGATGTCGGCAGATGTGCCGTTACTGCGCACGCGCGAGTAACGGCGGTGCATGCTGGGCCATCTAAAGTGCCTGTGGGGGTTTCACATGCCCACAGGCAAGATGGCCCCCAGCACAAAAGAAGAAGATGAGCAACTTCATCGGACGAAAACCGGCGGCGATCGAGATGGAAGATGGAACAGGTGAGTCCCCCAATAAAGGTAAGCATCCTTTGTATACCCCCCCAAAAAAAAAATATATACAGAGTGCAGAACCGCTTTAATCTAAAAATCCGGAGGTTACCATTTTTTACTTGCAGCTTTCAGAATTTGAAAAGACCTCAAACTAGACATTTTCTGAAAGCACATGACCTGTAGAATAAAAAAAAAAAAAAAAGTGCTACTGATTTTTTGGGCCCCGCAATAATTGTGCAAATGTTCAGCCAATCGCTATTTTCACTAAAAATACACTAAAATAATTAATAGTGCACATAAACACAAGATAGCTTATAAAATTCATGCTCAATTGCTACTAAAGCATTGTTCACATGTGGCATGCTACAGTGTACACCCATGGAGGGCCATGTTTACACGCACAGAGATGCGCAGGTGTTTCATGCATCCCCGTACAGGCAGTCCAATTTATGTAAATTGGGATGCAACGGCTGTATAAGCATAACTGCTGTTCCCAATCTGACATCCGTGTGGGTGCATGACCCGAACGCAGACAGTGTGCACTCAGGGACATGCATGCGGACCTACATGGATGTAAAATTGGGAGCAACGACTGTTCATGCAGGTGAAACACCTGTGTCCCCGTTTTTCAGGCGGGCCCAATCAGACCACCCATTGTTCTCTATGGAGAGGCTGATGTAAATGGACATGTGTTCGTTTACACCCACCTGCATCCAAATCAGTCCAGTCCGCTAAAAACAGACGAATGGGGATTCCATTCCCCATCCATCTAGCAGGCTGGATTGGATGGCATCGGATGGAAATGGACAGGCGGTCCGTTTCCATCCGACCACCCCACAGAGAACAGCGGGCTGTGTCCGTGTCTGCTCTGTATCAGTGGAGTGGACGCAGACCTGGCATCCGCCTGCACAGCGGGGATCAGCAGACAGATTCCCCGCTGAGCAGGCGGATCTACGTGACAGAGTGGGCTCCATGTGAAAGGGGTCTTACTAAAAGCAGCTGGCCCATTAGGGGCGCCGCCCCCCTGCAGGGTGCCGAACTCATGAGTTTGTATGAGGTTTTTTTTCAAGCCACATGATTAGAGCCTGAGACTCTAATTGGCTTAAAAAACGTTGGGCTCGGGGTGCAGAACATTGCACCCCCGAACCCACCCACTTGTGACAATAACCAAATTAATATATTCGCTATTGTCTTCCGACTTCTCCTCCTGGCCAATCATGATGGATCGGGTTGGCTGGGAGGAGAAGCTGAGGAAGCCGTGGAGGGGTGAGTGCAGGTGGACCTGGGGGGGTCTTAGTATGTTTGTATTTTTTAAAACATATTTTACTTTTTATTTTTTTTATAGTTAGTTTTTTTGGGGGTGGTGGGTGGGTGGGGGTCTTTGAGATATCAGAGGTATAAACAGACCCCCATATATCTCTTTTTTGAGACTAAGGGGCCATTTTCAGTCCCTTTCTCTGCAGCACTTTACTTGAATTAATAATCTGTATAGAGATTCCATTCATTCATAAAATCACAGTCTGATACACAGCAACTCTTGCGGTTTACTATTTATCAGCTGTCAGAGGATATAGGAGCGATCGCTGCCTATATTCAATGTACTACAGGGGGGGTTTGGTAAACACATTTATACCAAGCCGCCCAAGCCTCTACTTCACCCCCACCTGCACCGCTCCCTCCCCCCAGCTATGCTCCCCAGCCTGACAGATCGTGGAGATCAGTGCAGGGAGAAGCTGCAGGCGGCGGGAGGGAAGGAAAGGAGAGATGCCACTCGGAGCAGCCATGGATTGGCGGTGTGGGGGCAATACGGGGGTGATCTGAATGGTGGGGAGACATCCCGTTTGGTCCCCCCCCAAGCACGTTCTCCCCACCTTCCTTGCCACCGGCAGCAACTTTTTAGGTCCTGGCAACATACGGACCTGGCAGTCAAAGGGTTAACGCTCATGTCAGGTTTTTTTTGCTTGATAACAAATCCATCCAGCAGCAAACCCTTATTTCCACTTTCTTGCTGTTCGGAGTACATGGTTAATGGTTATGCTTGTAAAGAAGCCAAAGGGAGAAAAAAAAAACAGCACACAACCCATGGACCTCAAAGTTTTAATGAGGTCATTCTGTGATGATAATGCAAATTACAGCGTCTGTCACCTTGAGAAAGGGGTCTGTTGTGGCCCCAAAATGTTGGTTGTATTATTGCAAAATTACCCTTAAAATTAAGAGGTCTATGGGTTCAGAGCTGACTTTTTCTCTTCTTAGGTTTTTATTGCAGTCTGTGCCCCATTAGGGAGATTCACCCTCTCCAATTGTCCTGTTTACCAAGATCACCAAGAGTGAAAGTGAAAGAAAATCCCCAAATTTGGGTTGTCACTGGAACGGGAAGAGAGGGGGGAACAGTCCAATAAGGATACTAATTCTAGTGACAACCAGGAATTCCCTCGTTAAAGCAAAGTTCCACCAATTTAAAAGTCAGAAACTACAAAAAAAATCAAATCACTCACCTGTCCAACGGTCCAGCGATGCAGGCGCACAAAGCCATGCTCCTCTCCCCCCTCCTCTCTGTGGCGCCAGCATTCTAACTGTGGGCGCCAGGCTGTGGCTTCACATCTGGGCGAGCATTGCACATGTGTGAGCCGCGCTGCGATTGGCCTGGCAATTTTCTGGGACCTGTGACGTGTCCCAGAAGATTGCAGGGAGGGTGGTGGTGAGGTGATCTTCCTTTCGGCACCAGGAAGTGGGAGCTGGGTGCTTCTAAAAACAGGGTACCTGCTCCACCCCCCGCCCAAAAAAAAAAAAAAAATGACATGCCAAATGTGGCACGTCAGGGGGTCACCAACACTTAAAGCGGAAGTTCCATTTTTGGGTGGAACTCCACTTTAAGGGATATGATTATTTAGTGATGTTAGGATTTTTGAATTACCAGTAAAATCTGTTTTTTAGTATGGTATGGGACTCAGGATCTTTAGTCTTCATCATGGATTATCTGCAGCTACATTTAGGCGATTGGACACTGGCAAAAAAAGCTGCAGAGATATTCCCGATATAACTCCCAGCTAGCTTCAGTTTTATAGCAACAGGGAGATACAAAAGAAGAGGGGAGAGACCTGTTTCCAGTACTGTTTTAATAGCAAGTCAAAAAAAAAAAAAGGCGTTTTTCAGGCATTTTAGCACTAGAAATAGCGCCTGTAAAGCACCTGAAAAACGCCTCCCTAGTGCGAAAGGCCGAGTGCTTATACAATGGGGCGGTGTGCTTGGAAGACGTTAGAAAAAGTCCTGCAAGCAGCATCTTTGGGGCTGTTTGGACGCGGTGTATACACCGCTCCTAAACCGCCCCTACCCACTGAAATGAATGGGCAGCGCTGCTGAAGCGTTTGCAAAGCGATTCGGCAGCGCCACAACATGGGCGCTTTAAACTTTCATCAGCTGCTAGCGGCGGTTAAAAGCACCGGGCTGGCAGCTGAAAAACTAGCGGCGCTTTACTGCCAATGCCAATCGTCTTCAGTATGAAAGTAGCCTTAGCTTCACCATGTAACAAATGGATCAATGACTTGATAGAACTCATGGGAGCAGCCTAGAGCACCTTACCATGGGGCTTGACTGTCTCTCACCTTCAAGCAAGGTGGCTCCCTGAAGGGCTTGGACTGTTCCATGTACACTGCTATATCACTCAGTTCAAGTCCACTTTTGCCAGTGTAATTTTAATTGATTTAATAAATCCACATTTGTTTCAGGTTTCTACACTACAAGAATTTGTTGCGCTGTTCTGTTTTTTGCTTTTTATCTTCACATTTCAGAGGAGCTCCCACTGTACATAGACTGGTTGCATTGGATGCTTTTTAGGGGACAGATTGTTTTCCGTTTGGGTATGGGGACTATACTATCCTAATGATTCCCCTGGACCAATTGAAACGATAAAAAAAAATCACCTGAATGCCCACTATCTTGATCCTGTGGAGCAGAGTGAATTGATCCCACAGCATCACCAATACGTCCACATGAAGGCCAAAGAATCCTGATCCCTGGACCTGGTGACAAACCTGTCCAGTTTGTTGTTGAATCTGAATGCCAAAAGTTCCAAATCCAGCACACCCCTCCTGTGGGCAAATGGCTTGACACACCACCAGATGAAGTCTATTCCCCTGAATCCAGACAGTGACTGAGAAAGCCCACCTGACAATATTCTATGCTTCAGATGTGGACTGCGAACAGGGTCAACATTTACAGTTCTGCCCAAGAGAATCAAGTCTGCTTTCTTTTAAATAGTATGATGTCTGGTGCCTGCTTGATGGTTGATATAGTGGATGGCTATGACACTGTCCGACTGGATTCTTTTTGGTTACACTCACAATTGAGGGGTCCAGCATTGAAGGGACATCTAAATTGCCCTTCACACTAGATTTTGATGGGGATATGCACTTCCTCCGATGACTAACTCTCCTGTACAAAGATAGCATCCAAGACTTTTCTCCAGCCCCATAGGCTGGCATCTATTGGGAGAACCTTCTGTGACTCGAGCACTGGGTTGGAAATCCACCACACCAAGGAGAGAGTCTTTTAGGTCAGATGCATGGGGTAAATCGAAAGAACAAGTCATCTGTCCCACACTGCCAGACTGTTGCTGTGCAATGGCCTGAAGTGAAGCAGGGCATATGGGATAAAGCAACCATTAGATCCAAGACCCTAACGAGGCACAAAGGGTCTCCTCTAGAGCATTAGGGCTGGGCATGAAAGTCGAGGGACAGAAGTTTGTCATGGAGCAGAAAGATCCTGGACATGGGCCTGACCTTAGGCACGGCTAAGTACTCTAAATCTGTGAGATGATTGTAGCAACGACTTCCGACAGGTTGAGGTAATAATTCAAGCTCTGGACACTGGCTGTCAGATAGGTGGGGAACTGATCTTTCAGCAGGAGATCATCCAAGTAGCCCACAATATGAATCTCTTGAGCATGGAGCAGGAGCTAAAACTGGGGCAGGCACCTTGGGAAAAAAAATAGGGCTGGTGGACAGTACAAAGCAAAGGGCCACAAACTGGTAATGCTGATCACCTACCGCAAAACACAGGTAGCGATAATTGGAAGGAAAGATGTGCAAGTTGGCATTCCAAATGTCTACTAAGCCAGTAGGCTCCCAGAAGGAGGAAGGCAATGACTGATCTGGCAATTTCAAAGTAGAACTTATGAACCTGTACAAATACATTGAGAATCTTTAGTTCCAAAATGAGCCGGGCCACTTTTGGTATGGGAACCAAAAAGATGTTCAAGTAGAAGCCTTAAGCAGTCTCCTTTTGATAAAAGTTGCTGAATGCCAGCAAGAAGAGCTACAAGTTTGAAAGCATGAAGTGTGGAAGAGGCATTGTTCGAAATTCCAGTTTGTAGCCCCAGGAAATTACATTCTGGCTCCAGACATCTGAGATTTCCTAAAAACCGAAGGATGAGAAGGCCAAAAGACATCCCCACATGTCATTGATAAGGATGGGCTCAGGCATGTTCGCAGCTCCACATGCCCGAGCCCGCCAGGAAGCTTACACTTCAGAGTGCTAATTGACAGGCAGCAAGACATTTCCTGTTCCGCGGCTGCAGAGATTGGGAAATGTCTCACTGCCTGCGATTTGCACTCCGCAGTGTAAGCTTCCTGGCGGGCTTGGGCATGTGGAGCTGCGAACATGCCTGAGTTCATCCTTATCAATGACATGTGGGGATGTCTTTTGACCTTAGGGTGCCAGGATAAGGGGGTGGTAAAATCCAAATTCACTTGCTAGGAATCTGGATTTTTAAAATGCCTGTCTTCCGGTTCCTCTCAGGAGGCAAACTAAAGCCTCCCTGCTGAGCTCAGTATGAGCATGCTTGTTAGTAGGCTGCTATCAGAGAGCACAGAGATAACAGTAGGCAGGCAGTGGGCATGTCCTACTGTCAGAGCAGATCCACAAAGGTGCAGATTAGGGCAGAGCAGTGTGCAGGGAGTGGTGTAGCCCAGCTGTCAGACAGGCTCTGGTTAGGGATGGTGGTGTGCGCTCGGCTGTGTGGGGTGGGTCAGGTCATGGCTTCCAGCAGAGGGCCCCAGTGGATGACGAAGAGGAGGCAGTGGTGGCGCCCAGCTCTTTACTGCAGGTTCCGCCGAAGATCCTGGTGGAGGTATTCACCTGCCTGGGACAGAACTACCCGTCCTGGCTCTTGCCAGATCCTTTCTACCAACATCAGGAGGGGGCGCTGCAGAACCATTGAGACGATGGGGGATTGGTCATTCCCAAGGCATGCGTGATGGGGAGGGGGGTATCTAGGGGATGTGACAAGGGTAGGAGTATCTAAGGGGTGTGACTAGAGTGGGGGTATGTGGGGTATATCAAAATGAGGATGAGGATCTGGGGATTTAGAAGGGCATGCACTGGGGTATGTGTATGGGGTGGTTTTCTCTGGGGTAGGTGGGATGTACTATAACAGCCTTTTTCAACCAGGGTGCCTTGAGGTTTCTTTAGGGATGCCTTGACTAAATGCCGAAAAATTGCCGAAAAATGTATACAAGCCAGCAGGTGGATCAAGCCTGAATTTTAGACACCCAATACTTTCTGACCTCTTATACCAATGGAGGTCCATCAATGAAGGAGAGGGCACACATACCATTTTCATACAGTGGAATACATTCTGGGATCTTGGTGCACTCGCTACGGATTGAGCTTTGTCTCCTTTGGTGAATATTGAAAGAAAATTGGAAGTTTGGTTCTTGCCACAAGAGACTTTTCATAGGGTTTCTTATTGAAAAAAATTATTTTGGACTGACATATGAAACACGATTTAAAAACATTTATTTTATTATTTTTTATGTTAAGTATAATTGCTAATCATTATAATAATTTGATGCATTGGTCACACACACACACACACACATACACATTATACATACACACATATATACACACATATATATATATATATATATATGTGTGTATATATGTATAATGTCCCTGTTCATACCCTCAGGATGCAGGGACCGTAATCTCTTAATCCACCATACCGCTCTTCGTTTCAGCTTTAAAATCCTGCCCCCCCTTCTTCCAAAACCATAAATCTCAGATCTGAATCTTTGTGTCCCTGCTCTAAAAAATGCTTTGATACATGCAATTCTGGTTGTTTATTCCTAATGGTGCTGCAGTGCTGGCTAATCCTGTCTTTAATCTTTTTGCAGTTTCTGGGCAAGTTAAAATGTAGATTACATTAGGTGGACTGGCACGTGTGGAAACCTTTCACCATAAATTTCTGACCACTGTTGGGATGAACATACTGTAATCATCACCCTTCATCATTAAATTGCATTGTATGCAATTGAGACAAGGAAAGCATCCTTTCCTTTTTCTTGCCCAAAAATTGTTTTAATTTCATGTTTATTTGTCCTAAACTCTGACCGTACCAATGCATCTCTTAATGCCTTATTCCTCCGGTATGCTTTCAAAAGGTATCTGCTGTAAATCTATCTGTGGGAAAGCATGTTTAAGTAAGGGCCAATGTCGTTTAACCTCTTTGAATCCAGGCCAATTCTGACATTTCTCTCCTACATGTAAAATTCATAATTTTTTTGCTCGAAAATTACATAGAACCCCCAAACATTATATATGTTTTTTTTAGCAAAGACCCTAGAGAATACAATTTTTTTCCCCCCTTCCCCCCCCCCCCCCCCTTCCTGCTTTCCCTCTCCCTTTCCTATTTATCTCACCTCACTTCCACATCCTCCACCCACTCACTCACATCACAGCCCATTTCTTATTAGATGTCTCACCACCTTCACTAATTCACCCATCCCCCATCTTCCCTTGTGTCATTGCACAGTCCCCCCTTTCCCCCCCCCCTTTTTCCTTCTTTTCCCTCTTTAACCGATCCCTTTCACATTTGACCCCTTACCATCATCCACCTTCCCCTCCAAAACCCCCCCCCCCCCCCTCCCTCACCCCCCCTTCCCCCCACCAACCTCCCCCTTCCCCACTCACTCCATCATCCCTCTCTCCCCCCCCTTCTCCTTCCTTTTCCTCCCTCCTTTCTCACTTCCCCTTGTAAACCCCCCCCCCCTTTCCCTCCCCCTTGCCTTCACTTCCTCCCCTTCCCCTGTCCATCCATTTCCATTTCTCCCTGGGCGCCGCACCGGAATAGAACCGAATATCGGGCACTCTTTCCAATCCCGGGTGACACCCATCCAGTATTGACTGTACGCCATCTAATTTACAAATTACGGACATTATCTTTAGGTACCATTGAACAACCTGCTGGCTTGACCTGCCCTTCCCCAGTCGCCGTGTAAGGCACTGGGGGGTGCGCCCGTGTCTCCATAGATGCATCTCGATGGGGTAAGAGTCTGCTCAACATTTACCAATGTGTATCCTCTCCTTCTTATGAGAAATAATCAACATTGCTGATCTAGTTACAGCAATGACTGATCCCAAAACATGAATGTTCTTCCTTTGAAACTTTCCCTTCTTTTCTCTCTTTTGCAGATGTAAAACATATGTATTTCCTGATGAAGCTGTTTAGCGAAACTAGTTGAAATACTTATTGTACATTTGTTTGTTTTTAAAATCTGTCCAATGTATAAATGTGTGAAGAACAACTATAATAAAGTGTTATATTTTATATAATATTGGTTTACGAACATCAGTAATGATACTTAACGTACCGCGATAGTCCGACAGCTCCCCTTCCGTTGGAGAACCTTGGCTGGAGACCAGGATTTCTCCAATAACATTTTTTCCTCATACTATACGGATGATGGTACATACTACCTTTTTTCTTTTTTTCTTTAATTAGAAAGTTAGGCCACAATTTTCCACCTAGAGAACACAATGACGCTCATTGCAACTTTTTATCTCGCACGGTATTTGCGCAGCAATTTTTCGAAAACGTTTTTTTCAGAAAAAAAAAATTTCATGCTAAAAAAAAAAAAAACAGTAAAGTTAGCCCAATTTTTTTAGCATAATGTGAAAGATGAAGATACGCCGAGTAAATAGATACCCAACATGTCACGATTCAAAATTGCATGCGCTCGTGGAATGGCGCCAAACTTTGGTATTTAAAAATCCCCATAGGCGACGCTTTAACATTTTTTACTGGTTACATGTTTTGAGTTACAGAGGAGGTCTAGGGCTAGAATTATTGCTCTCGCTCTAACGTTCGCGGCAATACCTCACATGTGTGGTTTGAACACCGTTTTCATATGTGGGCGGGGCTTACGTATGCGTTCACTTCTGTGTACGAGCTCACGGGGACAGGGGCGCTTTAAAATTTGTTTTTTTTTTTATTATTGTTAATTTGACTATTATTTTTTGAGTTTGACAGTTTAAAAAATAAAATAAAAAAATTGATTACTTTTATTCCTATTACATGATCGGACCTATTAACAGTGAGATATGGGGTCAATAAGACCCCACATCTCACCTCTAGGCTGGGAAGGCTAAAATGAAAAAAAAAAAAAAAAAAAAAAAAACGATCACCGCTTCCCAGCGGAGGCGGCGCCGTTATTTGAATGCAGAGGCCGGGCGTGACGTCATAACATCGCGTCCGGCCTCCGAACGATCATAGAGACTCCGGCGACCATCTGGTCCGCCAGAAATCTCTATAGTCATCATCCGGGGGCCGGCGGATCCTGAGTCCGACTCACCGATGGAAGCATCAGTAATGCCGGAACAGCCGCTATGATCGTTCTTATGGTGCAGGGAATCGCCGGCTGAAAATCTGAATGATGTCTGTAGCTACATTCAGATATACCCCCGCAAAGTGGAGGCCGTCATATGACGGCCTCCGGATGGGAAGTGGTTAATGATTCTAAAGAGGTCTTCACTATAGCTGTTAAATGGCATAGAAAAAGGCTGTAAGATTATATGCTCAGGATATCCCTGCTCCCTAAATTTTTGAGACATCTCTTCAAATCTTCTTTCTTTCATGGCTTTATCACCAACAATGCGTTTAACCATACAGAGTTGACTCTACAATGGATTTAAATACATGGGGTGGGTGAAAACTATCAAATAAAAGCAATTGATTCCTGTCAGTAGGTCAGATTCTATCATGTTGTGATTAATGTTAATCCTAGTATCTAGAAATGGAATTGACATACCTTCCACATGTATCTTGATTTGGATCTCAGGACAATACTCATTAAGCATTCCATCAAATATTTTTAGGGATTCCATGTTGCCCCACCATATAGCAAATGCATAATTAATAAAGCACCACCAGGTGGCGCAATGCGTTTTAAATAAATAATTTTGATAGATGTACTTATGTTCAAATTCATTCATAAATGCACAAGCAAATGGCGGTGAAATGTTTGAGCCCATGGCAACTCCATTAGGCTGTACAAAAATTAGAGTTACGCTTACCGGTAACGTCTTTTCCTGTAGTCTTTCAGGACAGCCACCATGAGAGATAGTCTCCTCCTCTTCCTCTAGGAAACACTGCACCAGCCCATAAATTATTACTTCCCCTGCCGGACCTCAGTTTTTTTCGAGATCACCTCCGGCCAGCTGGGGAGACACAAGAACACATATTCAATTATCATTGTCAAGCTGCGTTCTGGTCTTTTGTTAGACCCCCCAGAAATTACTCGGGTGGGTAACTATGGCTGTCCTGAAAGACTACAGGAAAAGACGTTACCGGTAAGCGTAACTCTAATTTTCCCTAGTCGTCATTCAGGACAGCCACCATGAGGGGATAAGCGAGCACTTACCAGTTAGGGTGGGACTACAGCTTGCAAAACCTTGCGTCCAAAAGGCTTGCTCGCCTGCCGGCACCAGATCCACTCTATAATGTTTTATGAAAGTGGAATAGCTGGACCATGTTGCTGCCCTGCATATCTGGTCTGGCGTAGCTCCAGCCCTCTCTGCTTGAGAAGTTGCCATAGCTCTTGTTGAGTGTGCCTTAATACCTGAAGGAATCTCCTTCCCTGCTAAAGTATATGTTTGGCCAATTGTTGATCTAAGCCATCTCGCAATCGTGCGTCGAGACGCCTTGAATCCCTTTCTGGCCCCAGAAAACAAAATAAACAGAGTCTGACTTTCTTATTGACTTGGTCAGCTTAAGGTACTTTAGGATACTTCTCCTTACGTCTAAGAAATGAAATTTCAGTTCCCCCTTCTCCTGAGGGGTTGGGACAAAACGAAGGTAAGACTACCCCCTGGCTTCTGTGGAAACCCGAAGCCACTTTAGGCAAAAATGCCGGATTAGTTTTAAGTACTATCCGGTCTGGAAAAATTACGCAAAACGGGGGTCTAATTGATAGTGCCTCAATTTCACTGACCCTCCTGGCAGTGGTTACTGCAACTAAAAATACAGTTTTTAACGTGAGCTCCCTTAGTAAACATCCGTCTAAGGGCTCAAAAGGAGGTCCTGTTAAGCTCTGCAGGACTAAGGATAGATCCCACCCGGGGAAGGGTGGGCTTCTGACTGGTCTCTGTCTAGACCGAGCCTTAAAGAACCTAACCACCCAAGGGTTGGAGGCCAGAGATTTTTCCAGATAAGCACTAAGTGCTGATACCTGAGTAGCTACGGATAACCCCTTGTCCGCCCCGCACTGCAGGAATTCCAGCACGGCTATGGGGCTCTGCACTGAGAAGGAGCTTGCTACATGCCAATCGTTGAAGCAGAGCCTGACCTTTTTATAAATCCAGCGTGTCTCCTTTTTCCTGCTACTGAGTAGGGTAGAGATGAATCTTTCTGAAAAGCCTTTAGCTTTCAGTATGCCCTCCTCAGTAGCCAGGCTGCCAACTTCCATTGGTGTACTCGTGGACAAAGGACAGGACCCTGTGAGAGGAGATCCTCCAGAACTGGAAGGAATAGGGGGGGCTCTGCTGCCAGCTGCCTGAGAACTGAAAACCATGCCCTCTTTGGCCAATGTGGAGCCACTAGAATTAGAGACGTGTTCTCAAAGTTGAAACTTTCTCAACAACGTTGGTAACAGTGCCGGAGGAGGGAAGGCATAACACGTCCTGAACTGCCAGCTTTGGGTTAATGCGTCCACTCCCAGAGCTCCCTCTCCCCCGTTTAGGGAGGAAAAACAAGGAACTTTCGCGTTTTCTCTTGACGCGAAAAGATCCACCTCTGGGGGTCCCCATTTTTCGGAAATGAGATTGAAGACCTCCTGGTTGAGGAACCAATCTCCCTCCCTTAGCCTCCTTCGGCTGAGGAAGTCCGCTATTCTGTTCCTCTCTCCTCTCAGAAATACTGCTGAGAGAGAGAGGTTGTTGGACTCGGCCTAGCTTAAGATGTATATTGCTAGGGCCAGCAGGACTCCGCTTCTTGTGCCGCCCTGCTTGTTTATATAGGCCACGGTCGAAGAGTTGTCCGACCGTACCTGTATATGATGACCCTGAAGAACCTTCCCGAAAAAACCTGAGGGCAAGTCTGACTGCCTTCAGTTCTTTCCAGTTGGATGATCTTTTCAGATCTTCGCCCTTCCAGGTACCCTGGGCAACCAGGGAACCCAGATGTGCCCCCTTGCCGCTTGCATCTGTCGTTACTACCCGAGAGACGGGAATAAGCCACAGACGTCCCTGTGACAGGTTCACTTCCTTCCTCCACCAAAGAGATCTTTTTATCTGGTGAGGAACGTGCACTAGGGTGTCTAGATCCCTTTGACTGTTGTCCCATACCCTTAGCACAAATGTCTGCAGGGGCCGAAAGTGCAGTCCTGCCCACTGCACTGCTGGGAGGGCTGAGGTTAGAAGGCCCAGCGTTGACATTAGAGACCTCTTGGAGACCTGCTAGCTGCACTGAAGAGCGGCCACCGCTCTGTCCAGCTTCGAGATCTTTTCTGAAGGGAGAAAGACCCTCAACAGCATTGAGTCCAGCAGGTATCCCAGGGTACACAATACGCTGTGTAGGAATGAGGTTGGACTTGTCTAAGTTCAACAACCACCCCAGGCCTGTTAGGACCCCCTTTGCTAGATCTAGGTCCTTGAGTAGCTGATCTGGGGATCCTGGGCGTCCAGATACACTATGACTGACACTCCCTGGAGCCGCAAGAAAGCCATTGCCTCCGCTAAGATTTTTGTAAAAATGCGGGGGCGATGAGGATAGCCCGAAGGGCAGCGCTTGAAACTGAAGGTGCACCATTGTACCGTCTAGGTCTATTGCTAATCGGAGAAACCTCCGAGGCTTCTGCGATGGGGACATGTAAGTACGTGTCCCTCAGGTCCAGAGAGACCATAAAGCAATTGTGTGGAAGCAGGGCCCTTACCGTGAAGATTGACTCCATGCGGAATCTCTTGTAGGTAATTGACCTGTTTAGGGGCTTCAAATTCAGGATCAACCTAAATTTTCCGGAGGGTTTCATTACCACAAATATGTGGGAATAGAATCCCTTCCCCTCTTCCCCTCTTGGTACTCTGCGCACTACTTCTTGTTGTTCTAGCTCCCTTAGAGCCTTTACCAACGCCTCTGCCTTTGTCCTGCAATTGGATAGGTGCGTGACAAGAAACCTTAGCGGAGGGGGTCTTGCGAACTCCAGGTGGTACCCCCTTCTTATGACCCCGAGGATGAACCAGTTGGGGGAGATCATCTCCCACTGCGGAAGGAAGGCCCCCAGTCTTCCTCCCACCGGACTTAAGGAGTCATTGGTCTTTGTGGGCCTTTTCAGGAGGGCGAAAAATCGCCCCTCCACGGCCCCTGCCTCTTTGGCCCCAAGCTTTCTTTTGCCCCTCTGGCTTCAGAGTCTCTCTACGTTTCTGCGGACGAAACCCCTTCGCCTGCACTGGGGCTATACCTTTGAGAGGGAATGACTTCTTCCTGTCCGCCGTTCTGTCTAGAACAGTATCCAACCCGGGACCAAAAAGGAGGTCATCTGTCAGGGGTACCCCCGCACAACTTAACCTTAGAGGCACTATCGCCAGGCCAGGTTTTCAGCCAGAGAACTCTTCTGGCTGAGTTGGCCAGAGCCGCTGATCTGGCTGACATGCGGACTGATTCTGCCGAGGCGTCTGCTATATATGCGAACCTCTTAGGATTGTGGGAAAAGACGACAGTATAGTCTCTTTAGCTGTACCAGCTTCAATGTGCTCCTGAATCTGGGAAAGCCAATGCTCCAGGTTGCGGGCTACAACCGTAACAGCCATTTCAGGCTTTAGATTGCCTATTGTAGACTCCCATGTCTTTTTAAGCAAAGAGTCCATCCTCTTATCCATGACATCGGACAAGGCACCCATATCTTCGAATGCCAGGTCCGTGTGTCTTGACACCTGCGAAAAGGCGGCATCCAATTTGGGGTTCTTGTTCCAAATGGACGTAGGATCCTCCAAGAAGGGGAACCTTCTCTTTAGAGACCCAGAGAAAAAAGGTCTTCTTTCGGGATCCTGCCACTCCTTTCTAATAGTTTCAACCAGAACTTCATGCACTTGAAAAACTTTTCTCTTTTGTTCCCCCAAGCCCTTGTACATCCGGTCATGGAGGAACAGGGGTTTCTTATCCTCCTGTATACAGAGGGTTGTGTAAATGGCCCCTAGGAGGTCCTCAACTTCGTCTAGGGACAATTTATACCTAGAGGGCCTTCTGGATTCCCCATCCAGGCCCTCTGACTCCTCCTGAGAGTCAGAGGTGCCACTATCTGGCTGCCTTAGCTCCACCTCGGAAGGGCCTGAGATCTCCTCTGCCATAACTGTAGCTGCAGGTTTGGCAGGTGCAGAGCCCTGAGCTTGTGGCGGGGTTGTTTCCTGTGAAATAGGATTAGAAGGGAGCTGAAATTTTTTCAAAAAAGGGTCTTAAATGATGAAAAAGTAGAAGAAAGCTCCTTAACCGAGCTCCTTATCTGCCAATCCAGACTCCTGCTCAGATTCTCTTTCTCTGACCAGGGAGTCTATACAGTCTTTGCACAGGACCTTGGTCCATGCTTCCCCCAAAACATCTCTGCAGGAGGCACACTTCATCTTAGAGCTATGGGTAGACTTTGTCTTTTCAGTAGCTTTCTGAAATACATGCAGCAAGACAGGCAGAAAAACATGTTAAAAACAAGCAGGAAATAGCAGGAACCAACCCTGGGAGTGCACTAGACCCACTCTATAAAACAGGGATCAGAGCCCCCCCCGACCACCCAGGGGGTCTGCTCCCCCCAAGATAGGAACCATACAATGGAGGGGCATACCTAGATAGAGAGGACCCTTCCCCCAGGGTGCTCTTACCTTAGGAAGGCTGAAGGTGGTGTCACTGTGTGCTGTAGCATCGGCTTCAGACATGACTGCAGGTGGCTGCTTCCCAGGGAGTCTCACGCTGCCTGTGTGCGATCCGGACTCTCTCCAGCCTGTGCCTGGCCCCCTATCAGCTCCGTGACCCGGAACCTGAAGTCACGGGTCAAAGGCAACAGGCTCCGTCACCCGTCGACCGGCGCGCTGGTTCCAAAAATCTGCAGCCTATACCCTGTATAGGGAGAGCGGACTGCTGCCTTGCTGCACCCCTGTGGACGCGATAGGGGTCCCCCACAACCTGATGCTACGCTCGACAAGGAAGGGTGGCTTCTTGTTTAGGGTAAGCAATGCTTGGTTTACCCCCTGGAAACCCCTGCTTCCCTAAGGAATTTTGCCAATGGCCACAGTCTCCCTGACCGCTGCTAGCCTGGTCCCTTTGCACAGTGTCTCCTCACCGGAGGAAACACTGATAACTGAGGTCCGGCAGGGGAAGTAAGAATTTAAGGGGTGGCGCAGTGTTTCCTAGAGGAAGAGGAGGAGACTATCTCTCATGGTGGCTGTCCTGAATGACGACTAGGGAAAAACTGATCCAGGAAAAATAAATAGTTACGAGACAAAATAACCTGAAACTATTTCTGAAACATTAGTATTTGCGATTCTGAGTAGCCATTTCTTTCCCTAAACAATCCCAGCAGGCATCGATGCGGGATGGATGTGTATAGGTTGTTGACATCCCAGATCACCAGTATTTCATCTCCCCGACACTGGTGTACACTTTTTAGCGTCTGTAAAAAATCATTAGTGTCTTTGATGTAAGACTTTGTATGTTTCACCAAAGGGGACAGGACTTGTCCAAAAACTGCGCTGTAGGTACAAAAATATAATACACAATATTCCACTTCTTTTCCTTCAAAAGCTCTTGGGTTGCTTTTGCAGTGCGTTTTGGATCTTTGTCCATCCGTACTGTGAAGCGCCTTCCAATCAACTTTGCTGCATCTTTGCTGACAGTACAGTGCCTTGCAAAAGTATTTACCCCCCTTGGCATTTTTCGAGTTTTGTTGCCTCATAACCTGGAATTAACATGGATTGTTTGAGGCTTTGCATCATTTAATTTACAGAACATGCCCACAACTTAATATATATATATATTTTTTTAATTTTGAAGCAAACAACAAATAGAACAAAATAATAGGAAAAAGTCAATGTGCATAACTATTCACCCCCCTTAAGTCAAAACTTTGTAGAGCCACCTTTTGCGGCTATCACAGCTCCAAGTCCCTTTGGATAAGTCTCTGAGCTTGCCACACCTTACCACTGGGATTTTTGCACATTCCTCCTAGCAAAACTGCTCCAGCTCCTTCAAGTTGGATGATTTGCGCTTGTGAACAGCAATCCAAGTCTGACCACAGATTTTATATTGGATTGAGGTCTAGGCTTTGACTAGGCCATTCCAACACATTTACATGTTTCCCCTTAAACCACTCCAGTGTTGCTTTAGCAGTGTGTTTGGGGTCATTGTCCTGCTGGAAGGTGAACCTCAGTCCTAGCCTCAAATCACACACAGAGTGGTACAGGTTTTTCTCAAGAAACTCCCTGTATTTAGCACCATCCATATTTCCCTAAACTGTGACCGGTTTCCCAGTCCCGACTGCTGAAAAACATCCCCACAGTGAAACATGGTGGTGGCAGCATCATGCTGTGGGGAAGTTTTTCAGCAAATGTAAATGTGTTGGTGTGCGGCCGTCTCTCTGGGAAGGTTTGCTGTTGTGCCATAGTCTTTCCGTTTGGTTACGATAGATTTAATGGTGCTAGGGATCATCAAAGATTTGGATTTTTTTTGTATAACCTAACCCCGACTTGTACTTAACAACATAGTCACTTACTTGTTTGGAGAGTTCCTTGGTCTTCATGGCAGTGTTTGGTTAGTGATGCTTCTTGCTTAGGTGTTGCAGCCTCTGAGGCATTCCAAAAAAGGTGTGTGTGAGGCCTTAGGCAAATCTTAGACATGAGGCCCCACTCATGCCCAAAATGGGAAAAATAATTAAAGCAATAGAAATTAACTGTATAAATTGCATGATATTCCCTTCAACTGTAACACACACATCAGGCGAATTAGGCGGCCGTGAGGCCCCTTGGATTTCACACAGGTGGACATCATTTCACCAATTATGTGACTTCTGAAGGTAATGGGTTGCACTAGAGCTTTTTATGGGCTACATAACAAAGGGGGTGAATACATACACACAGTTTGCTTTTTTGATGAGTTTCTGCAGTTACACATGCCAATTATCAGTTTTTAATTTCTGAAAAATTGTTTTATGTATATATTTTTCTAATTTTACTTCACCAACTTAGACTATTGTGTTCTGATCCATCACATATAATTGAGATTAAAAAAAACATTGAACTAAAGGCTGTAATGTAACAAAATAGGTAAAAAGCCTAGGGGTGAATACTTTTGCAAGGCACTGTATATCTCTAGACACTGCAGAATTCATCCGGCTGCTTCTGTCTGTGGCATTATGAATAAACACCAATCACCGAGTGCCACTGGAAGCCATGCATGCCCATGCCCTCACACTACCTCCACCATGTTTTACAGATGACTGTGTGCTTTGAATCATGAGCTGTTCCAAGCCTTCCCCATACTTTTTTCTTCCCATCATTCTGGTACAGATTAATCTTAGTTTCATCCGTCCAAAGAAAGCTTTTCCAGAACTGGTCTGGCTTTTTTCAGATGTTTTTAGGCAAATCTGGCTTTTCTATTCAAGGCTTATAAATGGTTTGCACCTTGTAGTGAACCCTCTGTATTAGGTCTCGCAAAGTCGTCTCTTGATTGTAGATAAGCACCTGAACGATTGCAACATACAGGGATATACAATGTAATACTGACATAATCACTCACATAGGTTGGACTTGATGGATGTGTGTCTTTTCAACCTCACCTACTGTATGTAACTATGTAGAATTTGACAATGATACACCCGCCTCCTTACAATGGCCTGTTTCACTTGCATGGACAGCTCCTTTGAACGCATGATGTAGGGCCACAGCAATAGATTCCAAATGCAAATACCACACGTAGAATCAACTCCAGACATTCTATCTGCTTAATTGATGAAGAAATAACAAAGGAGTAGCCCACACTTGGCCATGAAACAGCTTTTGATTCAATTGTCCAATTACTTTTAGTACCTTGAAAAAGGAGGATGGCTAAATTTAATTCCTAAAACCTTCCTCCAATTTGGATGTACATACCCTCAAATTAAACTTGAGAGTGTGCACTTTCAGCCCACATCCATTCTATAACTGTAGCTTGAAAGTTTTGGCAAATACCTGAAAAAAACTAAAATTGTGCCCAAATATATATGAACCCAACCTAACTGAGGGCACAACCAAAGCGGAATTTGAACATGTGCTGGAACCAGTAGTGTCACGCTCATTAGGGGTGCTCCCCCACTGATCAATGCACCCAGCCCCTAATCTACATACAGAGTGCCAGATGCATTGATTTCAATGGTGTAACGAAACGCCCCACACTCCGCTTGAGTGCTTTTATCATATACCGCTTACTTCCAGTCTGAATATAGATATCAGCTATTCCAACTGCTTGCAACCAAATAGGCATTACTAGTTTTGGCTGCTGAACATGAACTGTTTATTGAAACACAGGTACACAGAGAACACTCGGGACAATCCCCCCTCCCTTTGCATTCAGGGCTGGGTAGACTGTCCAATCAGCAAGGAGGGCTGTTGCAGGAATCCCCCCCCCTCCCTCCTCACAGAAAACACATACACACCCTGTGACGGACCTAGCCGGGACACGGGCTGTTGGAGGGGACTGAGTGCGAGCCTGTTGCCTTACGATTATGGGCCCTGGCATTTGGGGGAACAGTGCTCTTTGAGCTGCAAGCCTGGGACCCCTGAGCTGGTGATACTTGGATTCAGGTCCATGCTGGCCCCCCAATACACATAGAATCTGTATGTGTATTTGGCATATTAGCAAGAGACGCTAATGTCATGACTCATGAACTCCAGCCACCTGTGTTATGTAATTGAGTATAGTCTGGCTTGTAGAAGTGTTTCACCTATTGTTGTGTGTGCTAATTAACCCTGCAATTGAATGAAGGAGCCCAGTGTTGATTAAGATAATTAGCTCATGCTAATTAGGTTAGGCTTGAGTCATCTGTCAACTGTATATAAGTGTGACATGTAAAATAAAGATTCATTCCTGATGTAGCCTACACTGGTGTTGTCTGGTGACTGGCTGAGCTAATGGGTCTTGGATTGTGTGGTACCGGACGGAGGAAGCATTTACGGCGGACATATTGAGTACGAGGTCCGTCACAATTGGTGGCAGCAGTGGGATCGTGCTTCCTTGTCGTGAACACATCCAAACCATCACCTGGATCCAAGGCCCGGATAGCAGAGGTACAGATACGTCATCATGCAAGAGGAATTCGGAAGGAGGTTGCGAGAGATGCGGATACAGCACAGAGGATCATTATCGGTGCAGGTCCTGCTGGGATGGTATGATTCTGTTCGCCTACAACTCTGGAAAGAAGCGCTAGCCTGTGAGCAGCGACACCAGGGAAAAGTTCTCCCCTCCATCCATGTAAGGTACTGGTCGCAGTATGAAGTACGAATGCTGTTATTGGGGGAACAACCGAAGCAGGAGTGGACAGCTGAGTTAAGCAGGCTGATCCGGGCAGAAATGCGTTTGGACGAGAGCTACAGAGCCCTCCGGTGGTATGTAGCCCAAGTGTGCCCGTGGACAGCGGATGACAGGCCCACGGAAGGCTTTGATTATAATGGCCTGGGATTGTTGTACTGGAGGCTGTCCGAGGACCCCGACTTTGGGAGTGATCTGGAGTGGCGTTTGGAGGAAATAATGGAGCACAGAGAGCAAAGATTGAACGTCTCGGAAGTGCTCTGGGCACAGGAAGATTTGGAGTTCCTGGCCGCTCAGGAATGGGAGCTTGAGATCGCCTACATACAGCTGCTAGACACTGCTCAGCAGCAGGGTGGGGCTCCCTTTGCCTGGGACTATGAGGAAATACCAGCAGACCGCTCTAAAAATCCTGGCTGAAGAGTCGGCGATGTGGCATAGTAACAGAGTGCTTTGCCCACCTGCCCCCGCAGCTATGGACGCGGAGGTCTTATGGCGGATGCAGGAAGTGCTGACAACAGGGCAGAGCTCTGCTAACCTCTGCCCAGCGCCGATGGCATCTTCTAGGTTCCACGGACAGGTGGTGAACCTCTATCCCCAGCCATCAGTTGTAGAGACTGGGGATTTAATAGACTTTTCTGCTGAGGAAAAACAACCTCATGAGCCTCCATCTGAAGAGCTGGTATTAGGGCCAAACTTCACTGAGCTCTGCCCAGCACCAACGGCAGTATCCGTGGAGTTACAAGGAACTTCTCCAGCTGAAGCGCAGGTCACCGGACAGAGGGTCCAAGACCTCTGCCCCACACCGGTGGCAGTTATGGAGGCTCAGGGTGAGAAGGTGGCAATCACTTCCCAGCAGCAGATACAGGGGGAGAAGGGAGAGGAGGTGTTTGTCGTCCCTCCCCAACAGTTGGCCAGGGTGGAGAAAGCGATCTTTCCTCCCCAGCAAAGATTTGTGCACCTGGGAGACAGTACCAGAGACATGTTGTCCCAGCAGCCAGATGAGGGAATGGAAAAGGAAGCCAGCCTCCTGCCCCAATGGTTTGCCAGAGCGGAGGATGTGGAGTCCCCAGCAGAAGTGCTGGCAACAGGGCAGAGTGCTACCCACCTCTGTCCAGCACCAGCAACAACTGTGGAGTTCCAGGAAGCCGGGGCAGTCGGCCTCTCTCCCCAACAGTTAGCTGGAGGAGATGATGTAGGGAAGCTCCTACACCCACCTGAACTGCTGGCAACGGAACAAAGTGCTGCTGGCCTCTGCCCACAACTAACAGAGGGCAGATTTCCTGTAAAGGGGGATGGGACTGCAGTCCCCACCTGTATACCCCAGGGATGCTGGGCTGTCGGCCCAGATCCCCAACAGCATGATGGAGTGAGCCCAGTCACCCTGTCTTCTCTCCAGCGGCTGAAAAGACTCCAGGGAGAAGGGCCAGTCCAGGCCTCTCCCCAGCGGCGGATATGTTCTATGAGAGAGGCAGAAGTTGGCTGGGTGAGTCGTGCTCTGTTTGGAACAATTTGTTTGGGGTACTGTGTGGGTACAGGCATTAGAGGACTGGAACCACTGACTAACTTCGGAGTCAACCCGTCTGGGGTCTCCTCCTGTGTTAGTCTCCTGCCGAAAGGGGAGAAATGTGACGGACCTAGCCGGGACACGGGCTGTTGGAGGGGACTGAGTGCGAGCCTGTTGCCTTACGATTATGGGCCCTGGCATTTGGGGGAACAGTGCTCTTTGAGCTGCAAGCCTGGGACCCCTGAGCTGGTGATACTTGGATTCAGGTCCATGCTGGCCCCCCAATACACATAAAATCTGTATGTGTATTTGGCATATTAGCAAGAGACGCTAATGTCATGACTCATGAACTCCAGCCACCTGTGTTATGTAATTGAGTATAGTCTGGCTTGTAGAAGTGTTTCACCTATTGTGTGTGCTAATTAACCCTGCAATTGAATGAAGGAGCCCAGTGTTGATTAAGATAATTAGCTCATGCTAATTAGGTTAGGCTTGAGTCATCTGTCAACTGTATATAAGTGTGACATGTCAAATAAAGATTCATTCCTGATGTAGCCTACACTGGTGTTGTCTGGTGACTGGCTGAGCTAATGGGTCTTGGATTGTGTGGTACCGGACGGAGGAAGCATTTACGGCGGACATATTGAGTACGAGGTCCGTCACACACCCCATAATACTTTTCTCCCAAGACAGACACAATAGACTATGATATATATATATATATATATATATATATATATATATATATATATATATATATATATATATATATATATATAAAACACACACACACACACACACACACACACACACATATGTACACATATACAAACACACAAAACATTCCAGTGTGGTTCTACAGCGAGTCCGATTACTACAGATCAGACTGGGGTTCTCAGTCACCCTGTGCCCCTAATGGACATAGGGTAACTTGGACATAGGAGGTGCATGGGGAGCTGAAACAAGGGTCTCCCAACCTCTCCAAGGGATTCTGGGTTCCACGGGCCCGCCCAAAGTGACTACCACACAATTTATTTATTTATTTTTTCCTTTTTAGAAGCACATGATTGGGGTGCACTTGTGTGATGTGTGTGGTGGTGGTTGGAGTGAAGGAGGAGGAGTAGAGGAGGCGGCAGGGGGAGCTGGCAGTGGCCAATGAGCGTGCAGTCTCCAGCAGAGACGTGCAGAGGCAGCGTTGCCATGCAGCCTGAGGGAAGAGAGATGGCGGTTTCTGTCATTGGAGCATTGGCCCCAGCCTGGCTCTGTCCACCTGGCTGCTCTCCTACCGCTTCGGCCATCTGTTGTGCATGGACTTCACCAAAAAAATGGAGCACCAGCCACCACTGGTTGAAACACAGGGATAGACTTGCAGTGCAAGACAGTGGTTATTTGGAAAGAGCACATTTGGAGGACGTTTGAATATACTGTTTGAAGGACACTTGTTTTTCAGCATGATGGACGGTTTTTAATCAGAAGACAAATGTTTGGTGGCGGTAACTGAAAGATTAATCTCAATACTGCATAATTATTTGAATAAGCACGGTAGAGGTGGATGATCTTATAAAATATTGATGTGAAAAAGTATGATTTGTCGTTTAGGAAAGTAGCGCTGAACTGATTTGATATATACACATTTAGGGAGCATGGAAACACATAGTGCTGCTGGCTGCTTAAAGGCCACGTTCACCACAATAAATAAAATAGAGCCCCAGTCCCACATAAGAAATTGGCCCGACACATCCTCACAGCGGTGCGCTGCCTGGTGGTGCTAAATTGGAAACGTTGCTCCCCTTACTCAACTGAGGCCCTTTACGCAAGGATCAAAGATGTCGAGTTGATGGAAAAGATGACAGCGAGAATACAAGATAGACTGGACGCCCATGATAAGGTCTGGGAGCTGTGGCACCGCCGGGAGTACCAACATGATCCAGTGACTGGGCCAGCCTGACAACCCACCCTTTTCCCCACCTTCTCTTCCATTCACTAAGAGTCCTCTTGTGACTCCTATCTCTATCTATACGAGTTACAATGTTTGGTTACTACTGTTTCTCATGCAACTGCAATGTTATGATAATATAAGATGAGGGACCACGGCTACCTGAAAGTTAGATACCGCAAGTTTAGAAAGACAGTAAGAAAGGCCTTGATGTATATGAAAGAATATTGCTTTCCCGTTTTGATAACTAAGCATTGCATTCTAAAGCCCCATACACACGGTCGGATTTTCCGATGGATTCTGTCCTATCAGACAATGTTGTCGGAAATTCCGACCGTGTGTAGGCACCATCGGACAGTTTCCATTGGATTGTCTGACGGACAAAGTCCTATCTCCTGCTGGATAGATTTGACAACAAAGTCCGATCACACCAAATCCGATCGTGTGTAGCGAATTCCGACGGACAAAGTGCTACGCATGCTCAGATCACATTACAAGACCAAAGCTATTGGCTACTAGCCTCTACGTAGTCCCGTCGTAGGCAACAAACGTCACCACGTTCAGAATGATCGGATTTTCCGACAACTTTGTCCGACCATGTGTACGCAAAACCAACATCGGACAAAGTACGACGGGCATGATCCGACGGACCTGGTCCTCGGATAATCCACGCGTGTATGGGCCTTTAGTGTACCTGTCAAAAACTAATATAATAAAATTGTTATTGGAAAAATAAATGCATTTTTTTTGGAGGTAAAAAAATAAATAAAAAATTATTAGCATTTATTATTTTTGTAAAGCACTGCACCCATGATCAGTAGATCATGGGTGCAGTGTCAGTCTCCGGAAGCTTTCAGAGCTGTTTTCCCATACCTCCGATACAGGCAGGCAGTTACTGAAGAAGTCCAGGACAAATTAATGTAATACGAGGCCCTTTACAGAATAATCTAGAGTGGGTGACTGGGGACAAAGGCAAAATTAAATCCCTTCTTCAGATCTGTGTATACAAAGGAGCATGGAGAAGCTCAACACTATAATGGGGATGATATTGATAACCCCAAAAGAACTGCTATGGCTCAAAAAGTGATATGGTCCAGAAGTATTCAGACAGAATTTAGAAAATCTCTCTCATCATAGTTACATAGTTAGTTGGTTGAAAAAAGTCCATCCAGTTCAACCATAAAAAAAAAATAAAAAATATTGTACAATCCAATATACCCAATTCTATACCTACAGTTGATCCAGAGGAAGGCAAAAAACCCCAGAAGAGCATGCTCCAATTTGCTACAGCAGGGTAAAAAATTCCTTCTTTGATTTTTATTCATGTTTTTCACCGAAGATCTCTATAGATCTATTGTGGACCAAAGCAATTTGTATGCTGGTCAATTCATCGCCGCTAATCACATTTGACCCCTGCCTGAAATTGGAAACCAATTACGGTTTCTGAATTTAAGACCTTTCTGGGCCCATCCCTACATAGTTACATAGTAGGTGAGGTTGAAAAAAAGGACACGTCCATCAAGTCCAACCTATGTGTATGATTATATGTCAGTATTACATTTTATATCCCTGTATGTTGCGGTCGTTCAGGTGCTTATCTAATAGTTTCTTGAAACTATCAATGCCCCCCGCTGAGAGCACTGCCTGTGGAAGGGAATTCCACATCCTTGCCGCTCTTACAGTAAAGAACCCTCTACGTAGTTTAAGGTTAAACCTCCTTTCTTCTAATTTTAATGAGTGGCCACGAGTCTTGTTAAACTCCCTTCTGCGAAAAAGTTGTATCCCTATTGTGGGGTCACCAGTATGGTATTTGTATATTGAAATCATATCCCCTCTCAAGCGTCTCTTCTCCAGAGAGAATAAGTTCAGTGCTGGCAACCTTTCCTCATAACGAATATCCTCCAGACCCTTTATTAGCTTTGTTGCCCTTCTTTGTACTCGCTCCATTTCCAGTACATCCTTCCTGAGGACTGGTGCCCAGGACTGGACAGCATACTCTAGGTGCAGACGGACCAGTCTTGTAGAGCAGGAAAATTATCGCTTTATCTCTTGAGTTGATCCTCTTTAATTCAAGACAATATTTTGCTTGCTTTGTTAGCAGCAGCTTGGCATTGCATGCCATTGCTGAGCCTATCATCTACTAGAGTTTACATACTATTGATGTTAGGCTAACTGGTCTAATTCCCAGGGATGTATTTTGGGCCTTTATTAAATATTGGTGCTACATTGGCTTTTCTCCAATCAGCTGGTACCATTCCAGTCAGTAGACTCAGTAAAAATGGTCTGGCAATTACTTAACCGAGTTCCCCAAGTACCCTTGGTGCAAGCCATCTGGTCCCGGTGATTTATTAATGTTAAGTTTCTCAAGTCCAATTTCCTGTGATGTGTCATGAAGATAAACACTGCAACTTTGGTCACTGAATCCCCCCTAATTCCCTTGTGAAGACTGAGAAGAATAAAATTTAATAACTTCGCCATCTCCCCATCCTTTTTAACCAGATGTCCTTCCCCATTCTTTATGGGGCCAATATGGTCTGTCCTCCTTTTTTACTGTTTACATACTTAAAGAATTTCTTGGGATTTTTTTTTGCCCTCCTCCGCTATGTGTCTTTCATGTTCTATTTTAGTCATCCTTATTGCACCCTTACATTTCATTGTTGCATTCTTTATAAAGTCTGAATGCTGATGATGATCCCTCAACCTTGTATTTTTTGAAGGCCTTCGCCTTTGCTTTTATATGCATTTTTACATTGGCGTTAAGCCATCCAGGACTTTTGTTCGCTCTTTTAAATGTATTACCCAATGGGATGCATTGGCTAATGCCCTTATTTAATATGCTCTTATAGCAAACCCATCTCTACTCAGTAACACTTTAAGTCTAGTTGGTGTGTTTACCATCTGACCCATAAAATTGTCCTGCAAGGCATTTAGGAACTGGCGAGCCTTAGATGATTGCGTGGTTCCCTTCGCCCAGTCTGTCTGAATAATTGAAATCCCCCATTATGATAAGACTTCCCATCCATGCTGCTAATCCAAATTGTGATAGGAGATCTGTTTACCCTTCCTCCCTCAGGTTAGGGGGCCTATAGCGTACTCCCAGTATTATTTTCCCCTTAGCTTCATCCCTTTGGAGCTCTACCCAAAAGGATTCCACCTCCTCCCTAGCTCCCTTAGTGATGTCATCTCTCACATTCACTTGTACATTATTCTTGATATATAGGCATACCCCTCCCCCTTTTTACCCTCTCTAGCCTTGCGATAAAGGGTATACCTTTTAATATTTGCCAGACAATCATGAGAGCTGTTGAGAGCCCTCCTCATGGGCATAACCAAAAAGAGTAAGTTGCGGTCATATTGGTCCACTGACCCAATTCACCATATGCCTGTGTTCTCTGCTTCCATGACCAGGGCACTTAACGAGCAGATCTTTCGGTTGCACTTTAACGACAATGAACTCTGTCGTCCTTGGGGTGACCCTGAATATGATTGACTCTACAAAATTCGGCCCCTCAAACTACTTCAACCAACGTTTTGCAGCCTTGTTTACTCCCCATCAAGTTGTCTGCATTGATGAGTCCCTGATTAAGTTTTCTGGCCACTTTTCTTTCAAACATTATCTTCCCAGCAAGCGTGCCAGATATGGGGTCAAGGTGTATAAGCTCTGTGACAGGGCCACAGGCTTTACATATAGTTTTATTGTTTACGAGGGAAGAGATAGTTACGTAGAGCCGGAGAACTGCCCAGATTACATAGGGAGCGCTGGTAAGATTGTGTGGGACTTGGTGTCACCCTTATTCAGAAAAGGGTACCATTTGTATGTGGACAATTATTACACAAGCGTGCCACTTTTTAGTCACTTGTTTGATCATCTAATCGCCGGGGCTTTCCCCAGCGGCTTGTAGATTTCCGTCTTAGGCTGGGGAAGAGAGTCTGTTTGAAGTGTAATAACTTGCTCGCTGTGAAGTGGAGGAATAATAAGAATGTTTTCGTTCTTTCCTCCCTTCACGCAGACACAACGGTCCAAATTCCCACGGTGACTGGTGTTGTGGAGAAACCCCTCTGTGTCCACGAATACAACCTTAATATGGGAGGTGTGGACCTCAACGACCAGTTGTTGGCACCATACCTAATTGCCCATAAGGCCAAGCGCTGGTACAAAATAAAAAGTGTTTGTAAATGTATTTTAATTCGCTCTGCTGAATGCTTATGTGGTATACAAAGCTTCAGGATGAACTGGATCCTTCCTTAATTTCCAGGAAGAGATCATCACACCCCTTTGTTTCCAGACGGTGCTGTGGCCCAACTTCCCAACGCAAATGCAGTAAGCCAGGTGCATTGGAGGCATTTTCCTTATGTCCTCCCTGGTACCACTACCCAACGAGCACCCCAAATAAAATGTTGTGTCTGTAGAAAGCGCGGATATAGGCGCGACACCCGCTATTTTTGTACCTCCTGTGCTGACCATCCTGGTCTTTGCATTGGTGAATGTTTTGAACGCTACCACACACTAGTGTCATTTTAGCGTAGGGTACAGCACGGCACAGACTAGGACACACATTCACAGGGTCTCCAAAGATGCCATCGCATTTTGGGTTAACCGAACCGTTACAACCGTTAAAAAAAAAAATATATATAAAATAAAAAATATGGGGATACCTCATGTGAGACTTTTTGGGAGCCTAGCCACGTACAGGACCCCTAAAACCAAGCACTGCCTTCAGGATTTCCAATGGTGTAAATTTTTGACTTCACTCCTCACTACAAATCAAAGTTTTGAAGATAGATAGCCAAGATAGCACAAAAACCCACTAACTGACCCCATTTTGGAAAGTAGACATCCCAAGCTATTTGCTAATAGGCATTTTGAGTCCATGGAATATTTTATAATTTTGCCACAAGTTGCGGAAAAATAACAATTTTCTTTTTTTGTTTTTGCACAAACGATATATTGCTCAAACATGCCATGGGCATATGTGAAATTACACCCCAAAATACATTCTGCTGCTTCTCCTGAGTACAGGGATACCACATGAGTGACTTTTTTGGGAGCCTAGCCGTGTACAGGACCCCGAAAACCAATCACCGCCTTCAGGCTTTCTAAGGCCGTAAAATAGTGATTTCACTTCCTCACTACCTATCACAGTTTCGGATGCCATGAAATGTCAAGATAGCACAACCCCCCCCCCCCACAAATGACCCTAATTTTAAAAGAAGACACTTCAAGCTTTTTGCTGAGAGGCATGTTGTGTCCATGGAATATTTGATATTTTGCCACGTTTCCGGAAAATTTTAATTTATTATTTTTTTTTTTTTTTACACAAAGTTGTCACTAAATGCTATATTGTTAAAACATGGCATGGTTATATGTGGAATTGCACTCCAAAATACATTCTGCTGCGTCTCCTGTGTACAGGGATACCACATGTGCAAGACTTTTTGGGAGCCTGGCCGCGTACAGGACCCCAAAAACCAAGCATCGCCTTCAGGCTTTCTAAAGGCGTAAAAATTGTGATTTTACTTCTCACTACCTATCACAGTTACAGAGGCCCTGAAATGTCCAGATAGCACAACCCCTGCCCCCCCAAATGACCCCATTTTGGAAAGTAGACACCCCAAGGTATTTGCTAAGAGGCATGGTGAGTATTTTGCAGATCTCATTTATTTTTGAAAACGAAGAAAGAAAAAGAAAAACATTTTTTTTTCTTTTTTCAATTTTCAAACGTTCGTGACAAAAAGCGAGACCTGCAAAATACTCAACATGCCTCTCAGCAGATAGCTTGGGGTGTCTACTTTCCAAAATGGGGTCATTTGAGGGGGTTTTGTGCTATCTGGGCATTTCATGGCCTCCCAAACTGTGATAGGCAGTGAGGAGTGAAATCAAAAATGTACGCCCTTAGAAAGCCTGAAGGCAGTGATTGGTTTTCAGGGTTCTGTAAGCAATTAGACTGCCAAAAAATTCCACACATGTGGTATCCCCGTACTCAGGAGAGGCAGCAGAATGTATTTTGGGGTGCAATTCCACATATAACCATGCCATGTTTGAACAATATATCATTTAGTGACAATGTTGTGTAAAAAAAAATAAAAATAAAATAAAAATAAAAATTGTAATGTTCCCGCAACTTGTGGCAAAAGATAAAATATAACATGGACTCAACATGCCCATCAGCAAATAGCTTGGGGTGTCTACTTTACAAAATGGGGTCATTTGGGGGGGGGGGGGTTTGTGCCATCTTGGCATTGTATGGCCTTCAAAAAACTGATGGGCAGTGAGGAGTGAAATCAAAAATTTACACCGAGAAATCCTGAAGGCAGTGCTTGGATTTTGGGGTCCTGTACGCGGCTAGGCTCCCAAAAAGTCTCACACATGAAATATCTCCATACTCAGGAGAAGCAGCAGAATGTATTTTGGGGTGTAATTCCACATTTAACCATGGCATGTGAGAGCAATATATAAGTTAGTGACAACTTTGTGTAATTTCTTCTTGTGACAAAAAAATAAAATATTCAATGGGCTCAACATGCCTCATCAATTTACTTAGGGTGTCTCCTTTCCAAAATGGGGTCATTTGGGTGAGGTTTCTACTGTCCTGCCATTTTAGCACCTCAAGAAATGATAGGCAGTCAAACTAAAAGCTGCGTAAATTCCAGAAAATGTACCCTAGTTTGTAGACGCTATAACTTTTGCGCAAACCAATAAATATATGCTTGTTGACATTTGTTTTACCAAAGACATGTGGCTGAATACATTGAGTTCATTAAATTTGTTTTATAAACAAAAAGTAGAAAAATATATTTTTTTCAAAATTTTCGATCTTTTTCCATTTACATCGCAAAAAATAAAAAAAATCACAGAGGCAATCAAATACCACCAAAAGAAAGCTCCATTTGTGGGGAGGAAAAAAGACGCAAATTTCGATAAATACAGCATTGCCGCGCAGTGCCAAATTGGTTCTCTGGTCATTGAGCAGCCAAATCCTCCAGGGCTGAAGTGGTTAAGGTTTGGGAATCATGGCTGTCATATGCCTTTCCTACTCTCCCCTAGCCAGCTTGGGCCATCTATGACGGGCGGTGCCGATGCTCTTGAGCACTTTTCTTCTCCCTTTCTCTCGACCGCTAACCCTCTGGTCCTCATTTTGCTTCCCTTAGCCTTCCTTGGCTCCCTACCTGTCAGGTGCACATTCTTACTTTATCGCCACCTTTTTGCCTAATTTTCTCCCGATTTCCAATCTGCCTCTCCTCTTAGATATGTATAGGCTGTATATGGCACCACTAACGGTATTGGCTGGGTCAAGGTATGCCCCATTGGTTTGGGGAAGCTTCTTAGGACCCTTTGGCCCGAACAGCCTTATGAAACAGGCCTATTTTCTGCTGCTGCGTTAGTTCTCGTTTTCTCCGTTAGGTTTACATTGCCTGTTTTTGGCAGTTTTTGTAAACTTGTGTGATAACTGTCAATGCTAGTCCCTGTGTGGGCATAACTAAAGCATGTTAGCTACTTGTTAAAAATTATTGAAACAGAAACAAAGTACTAAACAGTATTATCTAAACCATATATGATGCATTTTTTTAACTGTGTTTAAGGCTTTCTTTTTTTTTTTAAAGAAGTTTAAGGCTTTCAAGTAGAAAGAGTTAAAAGCAGAAGCCGTCAAGGACACAAAAAACATGAAGGCTATGCAGAGCCCAATATAGTAGACAAGCATAATAAAATTGCATTCTGAAGGCACATAGTAAAATATATAAAAGTACCAGTAGCCATGGGCACTAGCTGCCAAACAAAAGAAGAGAGAACAACTACAGTATAGATTTACATACAAATCCCATACCTACAAATCCCATACCTACACAGACACACTGCTCTCCCTCCTGGCCTCAATTGCACACACACAGAACAATCACAAAGACGACAGAGATCCACCATCTGAGAGGCCAAGATATCCAACCAGGGCTGCCAGATTTTGGTAAGTTTTTTTGGGACAGGTATGACCAGTACATTACACGTTTGTACAGAGGTAACACTTGATTTATAATGTGACAGACATGTTGTACGGTAGGTGGAGTAGGGTTATACGACAGATCTTTAGTTAACACTTAAAGTGGTTGTAAAAAACGTGCGCCGTTTAGGAGATATTTCACTTGTAGTCCGCCGGAAATTGCTACCGATGCATGCGCAGGTAAGAAACAAAACTAAAGGTGGTTTCTTCCCTAGCATATGCTGCATGCGCGGGAGTGACGTCACGCGGCTCCGGCAAATCACAAAGCCGGAGTCCGTGGCCCCGAAGGAAGAGGGCAAGAAGATGGACGCTGCCCACACAGGGGACGTCGCTGGATTATTTTGCAGGCAAGTGGTACATAATGGGCTAGTTTGCGATGCATACTAGCCCATTATGCTTTTCATTTGCAGGCTATACAGGGAGCAAAAGAGGAAGTAAAACCCATAAAGGCTTGTATGATAAAATCAAGCACTCAATTTGTTTATCTAAAGCAGACACTTTCATTTCATGTTTATTCCATTGTAGGGTTGATTTAATAACTGGAGAGTGCAAAATCTGGTGCAGCTGTGCATGATAGCCAATCAGCTTTTAACTTTAGCTTGTTTAATTAAGCCTTTACAAACCAAACTGGAAGCAGGTTGGTTTCTATGAGGAGCTGCACCAGATTTTGTACTCTCCAGTTTTAGTAAATCAACCCCTATAATATATATATATATATATCACTTACCGTCCTGAATGGAGTTCCTGTCCTCACTATCGCTGTCATTTACTTCAGGAATGTTAACCAGGAACTGCCGATTATCCCTCAAAACAGTAAGTGTAAGTTTGCCTTTTGACTTCTCAATAAGCCGGCGAGTATCAGCCAAGGACATATTTTCACTTGCAATTCCATTAATCTATAAAATAAAAAAAATTTGTATTTTAGAATTGACCAAATGTTACAGTAATTCACACCCTTCTTGCTTTGCCATCGAATAGTACCCCAGCACAGAGGTGGTTGCAAGCTCATTAATGCATCGTCCCTTCTGTTAAAGTTCGCTACTAATCCATAGATAAAGCTGTAAAGTTTGTCTAGGACTTATGAATATAGAAGAAAAATAGAATGTTGTCTTACCTGTAAATACTGCATCTTCAAGTACAAAACCAGCCACAGGACTTGTATTCCTAGACCATGGGTTGTATTGCAGCTGCCTTTAGGTGATTGGACACTGGCAAAAAATTAGCTAGGGCCTCCCGCAGAGCACACCATATAACCCCTGTATATTTTAGCAAGCAATACGTAGCGACCTGTGTCCTGTACTTTACGCCAAGGAGTTTACAGGCAAGTCAAAAGTCCTTAATCATACAGTACAAGGCACAGAACTTGTATTCTTAGACCATGGGATGTACCCAAGCAGTAAACTGAAGGGTGGGCAAACAGAACTGCCTACAGGCAAACAAGAAAACAAGGTTCAAAAAACCCTAAAATAAAATAAGATGACAGCTTTAAACACCTTGTGACTGAAGCTTGCATCAGCCAAGGCCTGAACATGCACCTGATAGAACTTTGAAAAAGTGTGAACAAGGGAACAGATGGCAACAGAAAGCAGGGTGCCCATATGAGGGCTTACAGTCAGGACAAAGACTCAGTCTTGTGAATAGAGGGGCCCTGGCTTTTAAGTAGAATCTGACAGCCCTGACCACATCCAAGTCATATAGGGCACTTTCCTTGTCATGTTTTAGGGTCAAAAATAGAAAAAAGGAAAGCATGAGGCTGGTATGGCCTTGCCAGATGTTTACTTCTACTACCCAGTGGACCAGTTAAAATATATACAATCCTGGGTATCTACAGACCTACCTGTGGGAGGTGCGGCTCATATCCTAGGTGTGCTACGATTAACCCACCTTTTGGTGGGAATGGAGGCCCCTAAACTAAGTTGTCCATTTTAAATCTAGCTAGGTCAGTGTGGCGGGTGGCTAAGAAGTTGGCTGGGTACACTGATACTCCCAATTACCTCTTTGGGACAGCCCAATGTTCCCACACCTGGAAACATTGGAGGACAAGTCTGTCTGGCAGAGATTCAGTGTCTCCATACCATCTGATGTTTATGATAATGGTACCATAAAATCCTTTGTCTACTTACGTAGATGCTTAGACTCAGGCATGCCTATTATGCCCAATTTGGTAAACAGTACTTGTCCATTTCTACATACCCACTGATCGGGATACTACGTTCACAAGGCCCGAAGGGTTTAATCTCTAGCCTACACTCTCATTTACTAAATCTCAAAATATTGCATAGTGCCCCTTCCGGCTAGGGCACGCTGGCAGGAAATCTGTTCGTATCTGGACAGGGATGACTGGGGGAAGGTATGCGTTTCTCACCTGTCAGCCCTTCCAGCAGCAATAACAAACTTATCCAAATTGTACATAATACACTAAACATACCATTGATTGTGGTTTACTGGACCCAGGTTACGACATTGTTGTCTAGACTCCTCTCTATGCCGGTTGCGCTCACACCTCTCTTGGGCTTATTGGATGAGGAGTTATGGACTCGTCCCATTAGAAAGCTTCTGTATGAATCCTTATTTTTGGCCCAGAAACAGATAGCTCTTAAGTGGATGCAGCCCAATTCCCCTCTGTAACGCACTGGCTGCATGCAGTTAACCAAATTTTGCCCTACTTGAAAATTTTATATGAGCATCGGGGGTTGTCACATTAATATAAAAGTATGGCATGTTTGGTGCTCCTCAGAACTTACCATTACTAGTGACTAACGTATGTATGGTCTTGGTGTGATCTGTTCCGAACGGTTGAATATTTTCTATACGAGTACCTCTACATGTGCTTCCATGTACAACGTGTTCTTGTACTGACCAAGACTGCAAATGCCTGTTGTGTGTTTTAAGGTTTTTGACCTGTTCTACTACTGTACAAGGTTATATGCATTCTGGTTTCTAACCAGTTTATTCATACTTTACTTCTGTATTTTGTGCACTTTTGCAATAAAAAGTATGTAAAAAAAAAATATAATATATATATATATATATATATATATATATATATATATATATATATATATATATATATTAGAAAAGGAAGAACAATGTTCTCATTGAAGTCCAAAGGAAGTGCTAAAAACCTCAAAATCCCATAAAGATAGACAGGATGAGATCAAGACATCTGTGCCCGGACTCACGTAGTACTGAACATCCATAATCCAATGAAGCCAAGCACCAGGACATCTTGGCATTAAAAATGTATATATTTAATTCTTTAAACCATAAATCGGAATCAGTTCCTAGAAGTTGACACGTTTCAGCCTCCATTATGACGAATGCCTATATAGGAGGCTAAAACGCATCAATTTGATTCCTTTTTATGGTTTGATGGATTAAATTAAGATAACAGTTTTTAATGCCAAGACATCCTGCTCCTGGATTTTTACTTCAATATTCTCATTTAGGTTGAAAGAAGATACCACCTTAGGTAGTATATATGTAATGGCTACCAGGAAAGCAAGCAACTATACAACAGGGACGTGCAGCCAGGGGAAGCAGGTGAGGCAGAGCCATGAACATAAAAAAAAAAACATTGACTTCAAGGGAAGTAGCTCGGCGACCTGGGGTCACAGACCCCACATTTAGGCGG
The DNA here is from genome assembly GCA_028564925.1 of Lithobates sylvaticus. Taxonomy (NCBI): domain Eukaryota; kingdom Metazoa; phylum Chordata; class Amphibia; order Anura; family Ranidae; genus Lithobates; species Lithobates sylvaticus. Next base: position 412,431,287 of record CM053026.1, read on the forward strand.
TAGGTAGCTGAAGTCCTACCCCACCACTGGGGCTCCTATCATCTATGGTTGCGGAGATACAGGGTTCCAAATCATGGCCGCCGAGCAACACAAACATGGCCGCCAGAAGAAGTCAGCAGGCACTAGGGGGAAAAAAAAAAAAGACGCCGGCTATGGCAAAATGGCCGGGACGCACTATTCAAGATTGAAACAGACCCAGGAAAGCCTCTGAAAGGGAGAGAAAGAGGATCCGGGCACCAGACACCCGGGAGCGCCCAGTACCTCCCACCTGACGGCACGCACCCCCTTGCCCACTAGTACTTCACTTCATTCTCCAGGAACCATCATGGCACCACACTATCCCATATAGAGGAAAGAAGCGGGGCTAGCAGGGGGACATCCAGGGACCATTTAACCCAGGAAGAGAGGGTGCAAGGTTGGAGGGAAACCCACAGGACTGACCGAGGGGAGAGGGGGGCCATTTACTCACCATACCAGGACCAGGCGGGCACCACTCCAGACAGAACCTCCTCGCCACCGAAGTGGGGGGGGGCTGTCAGCCATGAGGGACGCTGCGAATCGAGCCGAGACCCGGTCGTATGCAAACTCGAGACGTTTAACTCGCAGGGCCAGCCCCCGTCCAGCCCCCGTCCAGTGGAGCTATGTTGCGGCCGACCTATCGCGTATATGCGGTGTGCACGTGCTCGCTGGCCAGACTGGAGAGACCACTGGATCAAGAGTCCAGCCAGTCGCCCAGTCCGGCAGTTGATTGCAGATCTCACCGGAAAAAATCCAGGAAAAAAAAATAAAAAAAAATTAAAAATTTGCCAGCACTAGAGATCCCAGCAGGGAACTAGGTCCTTACTCCTGACAGGGCAGAAACAATTGATTTTTAATACAGCTTACCTGTAAAATCCTTTTCTTGAAGTACATCACGGGACACACTAATCATGACTATCTAGGTTATATGCTACCTTTAGGTGATTGGACACTGGCAACCAATAGCAAGAAGGTTCCTCCCATATAACCCCTCCCATACGGGAAGCACCTCAGTTTTGTAGCAAGCAATGAAGATCCCAGAAAAAGAGGGGAGGGCCCTCTGTGTCCCGGGATGTACTTCAAGAAAACCTTAGTTAGACTTACCGGTAACGGTATTTCTACGAGTCTTTCAGGACAGCACCTGGAGAGAGCGCAGCTCCACCCACTTTCCCAGGAAACACTGCAGTTTTTTCTTTAAAGACCGGATACTTCCACCATGGCCTCAGTTATTCGTAGAGTACCTCCAGCCATGCTGAAATTAGATAAGCAGAACATAGTAACAACATCACATTTTATATACAGTTAGGGTGGGTCATCGGCGCTGTCCTAAAAGACTCGTAGAAATACCGTTACCGGTAAGTCTAACTAAGGTTTTCACCCTTCATCCTTCAGGACAGCACCTGGAGATAAGAGAGTACTTACTCTAGGGTGGGACCACCGCCTGCAGAACCTTTCTGCCAAATGATTGTTCCGCTGCTGATAGCAGGTCCAGTCTGTAGTGGCGCGTGAAGGTGGAGAAGCTTGTCCACGTTGCCGCTCTACAGATCCGATTTGGGGATGCCCCTGCCCTTTCTGCCCAAGATGTTGCTACAGCACGTGTGGAATGGGCGATTACCCCAGAGGGAGGAACAACTCCCGATGCTTTATAGGCCTCACTGATGGCCATTCTTAACCACCTAGCTATCATATTTTTAGAAGACCCGTAGCCCTTACGTGGTCCTGAAAACAAAATGAATAGGGAGTTTGATTTTCTAAACTCCTTAGTGATCTCAAGATAATGTAAGAGACACCTTCTCACATCTAAACTGTGAAAGGCCCTCTCTTTAGGGCTAGATGGTGAGGGACAGAATGTAGGGAGGATTATTTCCTGCTCTCTGTGAAAAACTGATGCCACTTTCGGGAGAAACCCTGGGTCTGTTTTTAACACTATCCTGTCCGGAAAAATAAAGCAAAAAGGTTCCTTTATAGAAAGGGCTTGCAGCTCACTCACCCTTCTGGCTGTTGTCACAGCTACTAAAAGAACAAGTTTAAGTGACCATAGCTTGATGGTTACCTCCTCCAGTGGTTCAAAGGGTCCTTTGGTCAGGCCCTGTAAAACTAGGGATAGGTCCCATTTTGGGAAAACCTTGAAAGGAACTGGTCTTGCTCTAGACAGAGCTTTAAAAAATCTAATAAGTGCCTCTTGAGATAAACGTCTCAAGAAACACCGACAGAGCAGCCACCTGGGCTTTCAGGGTACTGATTGCCAACCCCAGCTCCATTCCGTCATGGAGGAACTCCAGGATCGACGCAATTTCCTGGGGTGGAAATCTCTTCTCTAGACACCAGTAATTAAAACGTTTCCACGTTTTGAAGTAAATCGCCCTAGTAGTCGCTTTGCGACTGTCTAGGGGAGTAGAGACCAGCTTGTCTGAAAGTCCCTTCTTTCTCAAGATTTGCTCCTCAGTAGCCACCCAGTCAGATTGAGGTGCTCTATGTTTGGATGCTGAAGAGGTCCCTGGGTTAGGAGATCTTCCTGCAGTGGAAGAACCCAGTGGGGTTCCACCGCCATCCTCTGTATTGTAGCAAACCAAGCTCTCTTGGGCCAGAAGGGAGCCACTAGGATCATACTCGTGGACTCCTGTTGTAGTTTCCTTAGAACTAGAGGGATCAACTGAAAGGGGGGAAAAGCATAGCACAGGTGGAACTCCCACGGTTGTGCCAGCGCGTCTAAGCCCTTTGATTGGGCTTGTCTGCTTAGTGAAAAGAAAGCCTTCACTTGCTTGTTTTTCTGGGAAGCAAACAAGTCTATTTGCGGAGACCCCCACCTTTCTGTTAGCTTTTGAAAAACCTCTGGGCTCAGACTCCATTCTGACTCTAGGATTCTTTCCCTGCTCAGCCAGTCTGCTACATAATTCAGGTCCCCCTTCAGATGTACCGCTGTTAGCGATTTCAGGTTGACTTCCGTCCAAGACAGGATCTGACCGGCCAGGGATAGCAAGACTCTGCTTCTTGTGCCGCCCTGCCTTGTTATGTAAGACACCGCCGTGGCGTTGTCTGATAGGACCTGGATATGGTGGCCCCTGACTATGCTTTCGAAGGCCCACAACCCCAAAAGGATAGCCCTTAGTTCCCTCCAATTGGAGGATTTCCTGGCTTCCTCGACTGTCCAGTCCCCTTGGGCCATCTGTCCCTCCAGGTGGGCACCCCACCCCCAGGAACTGGCGTCCGTAGTTAGTCTTTTGTCTACGGGGAAGCACCAAAGAAGACCTCTGTCGAGGTTTGCGCGACTCCTCCACCACCAGAGCTTCCTCAACCTGAGGAGGTATCCTGATTAGTTTCTCCAGGGGCTCTCCATAGGACCAATTTTTTAGTATTGTCTGTTGGAGGTCCCTTGCGTGGAGACGCGCCCACTGCACTGCTGGAATAGATGCCGTGAGGAGACCTAGGACTGACATGGCAAACCTGACAGATATCTGCAGGTTTGTCTGCGTCTTCCTTACGGCATTCTGTAATTTCTCTATCTTCTCCTCTGGGAGAAAGATCTTCTCCTGTCTGGAGTCGATGGTATACCCCAGGAATTTTAGGGACTGAGAGGGGATGAGATTTGATTTCTCCCTGTTTAGGATCCACCCGAGACCCTCTAGGTGTCCCCTTGTCCTCACTAGGTCCCTTTCTAATAGATCTCTTGTGTTGGAGAATATAAGAAGGTCGTCCAAGTATGGGACGATCGATATCCCCTCCAACCTGAGGGGGGCTAGGGCTTCCGCCAGGACCTTTGTAAATATCCTCGGGGATGAGGACAGCCGAAGGGGAGAGCTCGGAACTGGAAATGTATGACCGAGCCTTCTATACTGACCGCAAACCTTAGATGTTTCTGCGATGGTATGGCTATGGGGATATGAAGGTAAGCATCCCTTAGGTCTATGGATGCCATGAAACAACCTTGGGACAGGAGATTTTTTACCGAGAAGATTGTATCCATCTTGAACCTCTTGTACCTGATGGATTTGTTTAGAACCTTCAGATTCAGGATCATTGTGAATTTCCCTGATGGCTTCTTTACCAGGAACACATGTGAATAACACCCCAGTCCCTTCTCCCCCGGAGGGACGTGAGTGATCACTCTCTGCTGAATCAATGCCTGTAAGATTGAAACTATGGCCACCGACTTCTCTGGGTCTCTGGGAGTCTGAGTCACATAAAACCGAACGGGTGGGGTGTGAGCAAATTCCAGTCTGTAACCCTCCTTTATTAACCCGAGAATAAACGGACTGGATGTTACTGACTCCCACTGGGGGAAGAAGGCTAGAAGCCTTGCTCCCACAGCTAGAGGATAGTCACTGGGTCTTTGTATTTGGGGCAGGGGGGCGGAACAAGACGCCTGACTTACCCCTCCCTCTCTGTGGCTTCCAAGGTCTTTTGTATCCTGTTTCTTTCGTTTCCGGGGTTTTCCGAAAAGGACGAAAATTTTTGCTACCCTGGGGGGTTACCTTTTTCTTGACCGGAAAAGCCTTCTTTTTATCGGCTGTCCTGTCTAGAATAGCTTCCAGGTCTGGGCCAAAGACTAAATCTCCTTCAAACGGGAGACCACATAACTTAGTCTTAGAAGCTGTATCCCCCGTCCAGGTTTTAACCCATAATGCCCGACGGGCTGAGTTTATAAGTGTTGAAGACCTGGCCGACATTTTAATAGACTCGGCCGATGAATTTGCCATATACCCCACCGCTTTTGATAGAATGGGTAAGGTATCAAGCAGATCCTTTCGAGGCGTACCAGCCTCGATATGGGCTCTTAACTGGTCTAGCCAGTGTTCCAGGTTCCTGGCAACCACTGTGGAAGCCATGGCTGGTTTTAAATTTGAGAGGGTTGAGTCCCAAGCCTTTTTTAGGAGAGAATCTGCCCTCTTGTCCATGGCATCTTTTAGGATGCCCATGTCCTCAAATGCTAGGTCGGTATTTCTAGATACCTGAGAAAACGCTGCATCAAGTTTGGGTTTTTTATTCCAAAGTTGAGAGCTATCCTCTTCAAAGGGGAATCTGCGTTTGAGTGACCTAGAAAAAAAAGGGGCCCTCTCTGGGGCCTTCCATTCCTTCTTGATCATCTCGGACAGACAGCTATGCACCGGGAACACCCTGTGCTTCACCTCACCCATACCTAAAAACATTTTGTCATGTAAAGATAGCTGGGTCTTGTCCTCTGTAATATTAAGAGTGGTGTGGATGGTTTTTAGGAGATCATCCACATCCTCTAAGGACAATTTGTATCTGGATGAAGAGCCGGAAGCTTCCTTTCCTTCATCTATCTCTTCCTCAGAACCTGAGGACCCGCTACCCCCTTCAGCCTCTGAGTCGCTACCTCTAGATGCAGCTGACGAGTGGGAACGGGGTACTGTACTGCTGCTAGTAGCAGGACGCCTATCTAGATAGGACCTAAAGGTCTCAAAGGTGTCCGTCATTTCCTTGCGAAAAGAACTGAACAGTTCCCCCTGCTGAGATGCAGCAGAAGTAGCAGTCTCCTCTCTAACTAAATCACCTATGCAGGATCTGCACAAAGTTTTTGTCCAGGAGTCTCTAAGCACATTCTTACAGACAGGACACTTCCTTTTGTTAGGAGGTGAGACGTGTTTAGTTTTTTCCTTTGTTTTCTGAAATACACCAACAACCAACATCTCAATTTAAAATTCAGGGAAAAAACATGCTGACAGAGAGAAAAACAACCTTAAATTCCCTCTGTATACAGCCAAATGAATCACCCCACAGACTCATTTAAACACAAAAGCATTCTTCCTAAACTGTCATTAGGAACTGAGTGCTGCAGGCTTCCTGTACTAGGAAGGGTTAAACAATCTGGCCCTGAGGGTAAATCTGGGGACACCTGTCCCTGCTTACCTGAGCCTGGCTGACTGAGGTGGCTCCTGCACCTGCCACCGCCGCTTGATCCTCCTCCATTGTAGCAGGATCCCAAGCGCCGAAAAGCCCATTTTATTTGAATTCCGCGCGGCCTCGACGCCGGAAATGACGTCAGCCGCGTGCGACCGCCCTCTCTCCCTGCGTTCCAGCGGCCGGAACCGGAAGCCGTGTCGCGCCGTCGAAAGTACCGCCCCCGGTCGGAAGTGACGCCCTCGCCATCCGAAACCCGTAAGACATGAGGCACTGAACGGCGCGTCTTTCAAACAGCGCCCAAGCCTCCCTGTCTCCGGTCTAAAAATAGAGGATGGGGACCTCCAACAGCCTGACCCCCCTGGGTATGAAGGAGAGAGGACACCGGAGCAGCCCCCATGCGTCAGGGAGGCAGCTGGGCAGGTCTGCAAACAAAAAAAGAGCAATCTAACAGGTATGCCTTCAACTCTCCCCACCTGGAGAAAGCGCAGCACCCCCTGGTTCCCTGCAGAGCTTCCACCATGGCTGGAGTAAACACTACAACTGAGGCCATGGTGGAAGTATCCGGTCTTTAAAGAAAAAACTGCAGTGTTTCCTGGGAAAGTGGGTGGAGCTGCGCTCTCTCCAGGTGCTGTCCTGAAAGACGAAGGGAGAAAAGGATTTTACAGGTAAGCTGTAGTAAAAATCTATTTTTCTTTATCGTACATCACGGGACACAGAGCACTATTTAGATTATTATTCATATATTCATTAGGACTATCTGGGATGTCCTAAAGCAATGCACCTGAGGGGAGAGAGACACAGAATATTAACCCCCCCCCACGGGCCTCCCGCCTTATAAAGCTGCCTGCAACAAGCTGTGGCCAAAAATGGTTTCCCTTTGAGATCCAACATCCACCTGGTAAAACCTTGTGAACATATGAACCGAAGACCAATCAGCTGCTTTGCAAACCTGAGCCATAGACACCTGTTGGCGCACTGCCCATGATGCACTAACCCCTCTAGTGGAATGTGCCTTTAATACCAAGGTGGAACCTTGTGCTTCAACCCATGCGCCTGGACAATAGCCTGGCGAATCCACCTCGAGATAGTTGAACTCATAGCTGCCTGTCCTTTTTTTAGGACCCTCGGGCAGAACAAAAAGAAGTCAGTCTTCCGGAACGGAGCTGACATGCCTAAGTAAACTCCGATTGCCCTCACCACATCAGGCGAGTGAAGTGATCTTTCTTCCCTAGACTTAGGGTTTGGAAAGACGGAAGGTAAAATGATATCTTGATTTAAATGACATTTGGAAACCACTTTGGGCAAAAAATCCGGACGAGGGCGCATGACCGCTCTGTCCTGATGTAGAATCAAATAATGTTCCTTGCAAGGAAGGGCGGCCAGCTCTGACACCCTTCTGGCTGAGGTTATGGCCACCAAAAAAAATAATTTCCTAGTCAATAGGATCAAAGGAATATGCCCAATAGGCTCAAAGGGTTGACTCTGAAGGGCCGACAGCACCAATTTCAGGTCCCAGGGGCATAAGGGCGCTTTAACCAGCGGCCTCAGGTGCGTTACTCCCTTGACAAAGGTTTGCACCAGAGAATGTATGATCTCCAGGCTCTATAGTAAATAGCTCTAGAAACTGGCTTCATAGCATTTATCAGAGTAGACAAGACCGAACCCTTCACACCACAGTCTCAGTATTCTGGCCTCAATAGCCATGCCATAAAATTCAGAGACCGTAAAGAAGGATGGAATATGGGTCCTTGAGACAATAGGCCCGGACGGAATGAAAGGAACAATGGGTCCCCCACTGCCAGCCTCACAATCTCTGTGTACCAAGACCTCCTGGGCCAGGCTGGGGCCACCAGGATCACCGGCTTTCGTTCCTCCTGTATCCTGCGCAGCAGGTGCGGTAGAATTTGAATCAGGAGGAAAGGCATACATCAGAGAATACCGATCCTAAGGAACCACCAGTGCTTCCGTCCCGACAGCAAGCGGATCCTTGGTTCTGGACACAAACCTGTCCAGCTTGGCATTGAACCTGGATGCCAAAAGATCCACATCTGGGGTCCCCCAGTGTTGACAGATCTGGAGAAAAACTTCGGGATGAAGGGACCATTCCCCTGGCAACAACTTTTGGCGACTTAGAAAGTCTGCCTGACAATTGTCCACCCCCGGTATGAACACTGCCAAAAGGAACGGCACATGCCTGTCTGCCCAAGTCCATATGTGATCCACTTCTTTCTGGGCCATCTGACTCTTGGTGCCCCCCTTGGTGGTTGATATACGCCACCACCGTGGAGTTGTCGGACTGGACCCGGACAGGAAGGCCCCGCAATCTGGATGTCTAGAAACTCAGAGCTAGCCAGGCTGCCCGAATTTCCATTAGATTAATGGGCAAGGTTTTTTCTGCCTGGGACCATATTCCCTGGACAGACGCCTCCTCCAGGACTACTCCCCAGCCCAGACGACTGGCGTCCGTAGTCGCCACCTTCCAGGCTACCGGTGGAAAGGACTTTCCGCTTTTCAAGTTGCTGGCTTTCGACCACCAAGATAGGCCCTGTTGTACCTGTGGAGACAGAGCCATGGGATGATCCAAGGTTCGAGCAGTCTTGTCCCAGGCTTTCAGAATATTGTTCTGGAACAACCTGGAGTAGAACTGAGCATAAGGAATTGCATTGAAAAAGACGACACCATCTTGCCCAGTAACCTCATGCACAGCCGAATAGAAGGTCTCTCCTCTCTTTTCACCTTCCGATCGAGCTCCGCTATGGAATCTTTCTTTAAGGGGGGTAAAAACACCTTTTCTCGAGCGATGTCTAAGATTAGACCCAGATACACCAAGACTTGAGTCGGACGAAGGGCCGATTTGTCCACATTCAGAATCCAGCCTAGGTGCTGCAAAACCCGAACCGTTTTTGAAACGTTTTGGACCAGGACAGGACAGGATTGATCCTTCATGAGAAGATCGTCCAGATACCCTACTGCTGCAATTCCCTGGGATCTTAGGGATGCCAACACCGGTGCCAGAATCTTTGTGAAGACCCAGGGGGCCGTGGCTAGACTGAATGGTAATGCCACAAATTGAAAATGGCGCTCCTCTACTGCCAAACGCAGAAATCTTTGATGGGGAGCAAAGATCGGTACATGAAGGTACGCGTCCTTGATATCTATGGACGCCAAGTAATCCTCTTTTCTCAGGAATCTTACTATTGAATGAGCCGACTCCATACAGAAGGACCGGGCGTTCAAAAAGCAATTGAGACTTCAGGTCCAAAATGGGCCCTACCTCCCCGTTTGGCTTTGGCACAGTGAAAAGGTTTGAGTAAAACCCCTTGAACCTTTGTGTGGAACCTTGACAATTACCCCCTGGTTTTGCAGATGCTCCAAGGCCCGGAAAAGACATTTCCTTTTTTCTGGTTCCGCCGGAAACCCTTGAGCTCATAAAATCGAGCTGGAGGAAACTCCTGAAACTCTATTCTGTAACCTTGTGTTACAGTGGAAATGACCCACCTGTCCTGAACTAGTCATTCCCAAGCACTCAAAAACAGCTGAAGTCTTCCCCCCCACCCGTAAGAGCAGGGGCGCCCCTTCACAAGGTAGACTTGGAGTTGGGCTTGCCTGACCTTTGCGTCCAGGGCTTTTTCTGTCCCTGAGGTTTTTTTAAACCCAGATTGCTGAGGCCATCGAAACCGCTTGGGAGAAGAAGCACTAGGCCCTGGAGCGTTGGGACCCTTAAAAGAAGGCTGCTTATTCCTCCTTTTAACAGAAGTAAGGTGCTCTTTCCTCTTGAGATTTTTTGGTATCTTCGCCAAACAGGCATTCTTCATGAAAGGGAAAAGCCGCAAGAAGCTTTTTGCATGGCGTCTCGGCAGACCAGTTCTTTAACCACAAGACTCTGCGCATATGTACAGATAGTAGCGCACAACAAGACATCTGCTGGATTGAGTCTTTTAACGCGTCTACTGCAAAGCACAAAGCGAGAGGAAGCTCCAACAATTCTTCGGTAGATTCCTCCTGACAAGGTAGGCTCTTGACCAACCTTTTAAAACTGTCCATTAGAGACTGGCAAATGCCGATAGCTGCTACCGCCGGCTGTACTGCTGAACTGGCAACTGCAAAGGAGGACTTTAACAAGGACTCTAGCTTTTTATCAGCTGGATCCTTAAATATTTGAGCATTATCCACTGGACACTAGACTCCTATTCACTGAAGAAATGGCAGTATCAACCAAAAGGTGTATCCCACTTCTTCCTGAACTTTTCCTCCATAAGATATAAAAGGGAGAACCTTTTTGGAGGCAAGTATATCCCGTCAGGGTAATCCCAGTCTGCGGAAATTACCTGTTCCAATAACGCTTGGGAACCCTGCTGAGGCCGCAAGGATCCCAAAGTAGAACAGGAGAGTCCAGGCTCCTGCACGGGAGTAATTTAAACCCAGCTCAAACCATGGCTGAAAATGGTTCCTCTGAACCAGAGTCCTCCGTTGAGGAATCTTCAGCCTCTCCTTCCTCCCAGTCTCTTGTGACCACCTCCTCCAAATCCTCTGCCCACTCTGGCTCTGGATCACCTGGACCCATCTTACTATGAGAGTCCTGGTGCTCAAGTGATTCACCACTGGGGCCAGGCTCAGGAGAGGGAGATCTATTACGCTTTTTCCCCCCTTGCGTGACCGAGGCAATCATACCTGCTATTTTGCCCTCAAGGCCAGCCAAGGCAGATGCCAAATCATCCTTAGTAACATAAGCCGAGGCAGGAACATTGGTAGTGGCCACAATGCCTGACAAATACAATGGCTCAGCCAGGCCAGATGCCGCAGGTCTTTCAGGGGAGAGGGAGGCTGCATCCACATGAGGTTGGTCTCCTGATTTTAAAGGAGGTACTCTTACCCCTATATTTGCCTTGCTCCCTGTTCCTTATTTTTGTAAGCAATGTCTTCCAGAAAACGAGGAAGAAAGTACTCCCTCCAAGCCACATGCTGTAATCCAGCATAAGCAGCTATCACAGCTTGTAAAAACACTCCCCGCCAAACCTGTTGCAACGGTGTCCAAAACCTCCAGACTCACGTGCCCAAGTATAGCTCTGTGTGTCCACAGCACACGCCAGGAAACTCCAGCTTATAAAAGTCTGTCGTTTGATAGAGACGCTGCTCGCGCACACGAGCGATCCGCCGCACCTACGCCTGGGAACACTCGCGGCGCACACGCATACACTGCGCACGCACCGCCATCATGGCGCCATACCCATGGCGCATGGAAAACAAGCAAGTTACCATGCGGCGCATGCTCACACACATAGGATTCCTTGCAGCGACAGTCTAACGCCCTAACATTAAGACTGGACACACAGGCTAGAGGCCACAGTAATAGAGGGGAACATATCCATTTGCATCTGGGATCCATTTCCATCTGTGAGCAGAGCAGAGCTGACAGAGTGCTGACGTGCTGTCAGTAGCTCCAGCTGCTCCGTCTAAAGCTCCGGCCTTTCAGGCCCTCCAGCCTTCCCTGGATCCCCATCAGCCTTGTACCGGCATCCGGCCCCCACCCTTCAGGCACGGGGACCGGGTACACGACCCCCCCGGCCCCCCACACACCTTCTCGCGGCATCCATCACCGCCGCACGCACCACAGCCCGCCAGGCAGCCTGCCCGCTGGGCAGGCGTCCAGGAAACACTGCGGCTTTGGCCTAGCCCGGCCGGTGCCGTGTCACTGATTCAGCAGGAGGTGCTCGCCCCGTTCTTACAGCTCCCACGCCACCCACGCGGCCCGGTCACCTACACCAATCGGACCCCCACCACCCGCGACTGCCGCACACCTTCTGGGAGCCGAGACTAGGCGAGCCCCCGGCTCCGGCCTAGTCCGGCGGCCATCTTGGTCCACCCAGTATACCCAGATATCCAACAGGACATCCCAGGACCCCTCAACAGGTACCAACAGGAACGGCGCTCACTTCAGGTTAGTCTCTGGATGGGAAACATCCTCAGCCGCCATCGCCTCTGCGCTAGCTTGCTAGACGAGGAAGAGAGCGGCTGCGGCTGAGACACAGCCCACGCCATCCCACCTCTCGGCTTACTTTTTACCTCCTTGCTGCATCCCGGCGTCCCCTTCCCTCTCAGAACACCACTGCCTCTGCAACCGGACTTCACCGCAGAGGCACCAGGTCACACAGCAAGCTCATCCGGGATTATCTCCAATCAGGTAAGCCCTCGGGACCCCTCCCCCCCCCCACTAGCAGTTGATCCAGGGCCTTGGTTCCGACCGCCTTGGGGGTCAGGAAGGAATTTTTTTCCCTGCTGAGCAATTGGCTGGCACGGCTAGGTTTTTTTTGCCTTCCTCTGGATCAACGTAAAGGCGGTAGGTTCAACAGGCCCCCCATCACCCCTACCGGTACTATTCAGCACAATTCACCACAGCTGTCACCAGCACTTTTCTTCTGGTCCAGGTTCGTCGCTACAAACAGAGGCAGTTGGAACAGCCAGGAATTTGCGACTCGACTAAAAACTTCCTTCACATAGGGCATCATATGATCAACTTGCGTGCTTACAAATAGCCTTAACACGGCGGCAAGTCTGATAACTAGACTGACAACAGGAACCACCCGGATCAGGATCATCAACTCAGTCATCCTAGGACCAGCAACTTCATCCTCTCGCCATGTGCTACTTCAAATATTCAGCAGAAGTGCTCCACAGGCTAAGGAATACCACCTCAACATTGCCAGCCTCCTTTCAAAAAATTCTACGGAAAGAACGACTACTAAAGACCGACCTACGATCAACCATCAAACTCAGGAAAATACCAGCTCGACCACAACAATTAGCATGCGCCATGATCAACACCAGGTCCGCAGTCAAACACAGACTGGAAGTACACGACTTCATCACCCAAAACAACATAGACTGCCTCTTCGTCACGGAAAGCTGGCTAACGCCCGACTGTAACACCATCCTTGCTGAGTTGGTGCCGGAGAATTACAGGATCCTAACTGAGCATCGGATAGGAAAAAAAGGAGGAGGCCTAGCAGTGATTTTTAAATCGCACCTGGTGCTTACCAAACCAATTTTGCAGAATGCAGTGCCTTTTATGGAGACACTGACACTACATCTTCAATCAACACCCCATGACACCACTCACATTCTACTTTGCTATAGACCACCAGGACCAAAGACCAATCTTCTTACATCCCTCACGGAATTCATCTCAATACACACCCTGAAATCCAAAAACCTCCTGGTACTTAGAGACTTTAATCTCTGGGCAAACTCTACCCAAGACCCAATCGCGACCGCCTGCATCAGCCAACTGGAAGAACTGGGTCTTCAGCAACTGATAAAGACTCCAACACATGGCTCAGGACACACCCTGGACCTTATCTTCAAACAAAATTTGGACATCAACATACTCAACAACCTACCACTACCATGGACGGACCACCACGCCATCAAATTTAAAATCTCCACTAATACCACCCACCTAAAACAGAAACCTGCAACAACAACTCATTGGACCAGATCGCAGAAGAAACTGCACTCCGAAACCTTCAAAATCACTTTAGCAAACAAAATAGCAACGCTGAATTTAACCCACTCAACGGAACAAACACTCAGCTCCCTAAATAATGTATTACTACAAACAGCAGACTCAGTGGCTCCAAAACGCAGAACACTTATCCGGAGTAAAAACTCGGGATGGTTTAATAGCTCTCTCGCACTACTCAAGCAAGAACGCAGAAGAGCTGAAAGAGCATGGAGAAGAAATCCTACCAAGGAAAATCAGACAGACAATCTACAATCGACTCATGGAGAATTATCACAAAGCAATCTTCAAAGCTAAACAAGATTATTTTTCAAATACCATCTCATCGGCCTTAAATCGCCCTCGGGAACTTTTTAAAATAGTTGCTCAGTCAATGAACCCGGTATGCTTAGACCCCCCAGCAAACGAAACTCAAGCTTTCTGCAATGAATTATCAGATTTTTTCATTGACAAGATCGACAACATCCGGAAAATAATTCATCAGAAAAAAACATGCAATCGTAGTTAACCAGAGCAAAAAGAAGACATCAATATAAACATCCCACAACCTCCAAAGTTTTCTCTGATCCCAATCACCACGGACACCACCAAGAACATCATCAGAAACCTCAGAGACAGCACATCTCCGATTGACATCCCCACAAAACTCCTGAAAGAAAGCTCCGACATCTTGGCTCCCACTATAACTCACCTCATAAATCAATCGTTTAAAGAAGGGACTGTTCCGGGCGCCCTCAAACAAGGGATCATCAAACCCCTGCTAAAGAAACCCAACCTCGACCCTCAGGATCCAAACCACCGCAGACCGTTAACAAGCCTTAACAACATCGCCAAGATTATGGAGAAGGCGGTACAACAGATACAACACCACCTGGACACACACAAATTCCTGGACCCTCTACAATCAGGCTTCCGCCCAGGCCATGGTACAGAAACAGCACTCCTGAAGATGGGACGACGCCCTCGAAGCAGCAGATGACGGAGAATCATGTCTCCTGGTACTGTTGGACCTCAGTGCAGCGTTTGATACTGTGGACCACAATACTCTACTCATCCGTCTCACAGAAGTAGCAGGAGTCACAGACGCAGATCTACAATGGTTCGCATCCTTCTTAGGAAATCGTTCTCAGACAGTGAAACTAGGAGCCTTCACCTCTAAAACCCGGGCAATCTCTTGTGGAGTCCCTCAAGGATCACCCTTGTCGCCAGTGCTCTTCAACATATACATCCGCCCACTCCTCAAAATCATCAGAAGATCAGATCTCTGCTTCCACTCATACGCTGATGACACCCAATTATATTTTCGTATCACCGGACAAAAAGACCATCATCAGCAATTAGAAAAATGCCTCACCCTGATAGACGACTGGATGACCACTAGCTCCCTCAAGCTTAACGAATCGAAAACAGAACTTCTTATGCTACATGCAAACCAAAACTCCTGAACCAAGACCCCTTGGACACCACCCACCATCTTTGGACAGACCATCGCCCCTAGGACCAAGGCCAAGAGTCTAGGAGTCATTTTTGACTCAGAAATGTCAATGGATGCCCAAATAGGAGCAGTAGACCGTGGTTCTCACCATCTGCTCCGCCTGCTACGCAGACTCATCCCCTTCATTCCAAAGGAGGACAAAGCAGCGGTAGTTGGAACAGTCATTAATTCCCGACTGGACTACGCAAACTCCCTTTACATAGGTTTACCCCTATATCAACTTGCACGCTTACAACTTATCCAAAACACGGCGGCGAGGCTGATAACAGGAAAAAAACCCTGGGAATCCATTTCCCATTCCCTGAGCAGCCTACACTGGCTAACCGTAAAGAATCGGGTCATATTCAAGACACTCTGCCTCACCCACAAATGCACCCATGGAGACGCCCCCCAATACCTTCTCGAGAAAATAAAACACTACACGCCTAATCGCAGTCTCCGATCGTCTAACCAAAACCTCCTCCTCATTCCCAAATCCCGCTACAAATCTAAGGGGGAACGGAGATTCGCTGTCCAAGGACCACGGCTATGGAACGCTCTACCAAACGATATCCGCATGGAAGAAAACCATCAGGCCTTCAGGAAAAAACTCAAGACCTACCTCTTCTAAGAAGCTTGACAACAAAGCACAAATACAGCGCCTTGAGGCGATTCAGTTCGCATTGCAGCGCTATACAAATTATTCATTCATTCATTCACTATAGCCATCCCAGAGGGAGTACTCATCGCTCCACGCTGCAGGACCTGTAGAAAAAACAGGCCCAATTCCCCCATCACGGCGGGTAGTGCCTCTGTGGAACTTCAAGGACCAGGTCCCCCAATTCTTGGGGTCCACACCCTTGGACCTGTAATGCACCCTTTTGGTTATCTTGGGCAAGTGTTTGACCAGAATACCAATAAACAAGGGTCCATCGGCATGAAGGACACGTAACAAGCAAAACCTTGTTCTTGAACCGAGGCTCAGGTACCATCCACTTTAGCTTTCTTGTGCCATCCGAATGGATCTGATTACAATGTCCTCACTGGGACATCATTGAAGAATTTGAAGAGCTTCAACAGCCATGACCATCACCTTTAAGACACTGGTGAAAAAACTGAGGTGCTTCCCGTATGGGAGGGGTTATATGGGAGGAACCTTCTTGCTATTGGCTCAATCACCTAAAAGGTAGCATATAACCCAGATAGTCATGAATAGTGGCTCTGTGTCCCATGATGTACGATAAAGAAAACTTTAGGCCTGTAGCAGAGGGGGGGGGGGGTGTATATCACCTAGGACAGCCCATGGGTGTAGCCAAGCCTTTTTTCTGCCTAGTGTTCTACTACTGTAGACGGTAATATAACCCTATGGTTCTGAAAGAGGAAGCGCTGCGTCTGTCAATGAACAAATGAGAAAAAAAAATTGTATGCACTAACCTAAAATTAGTTTATCCACATCAAGTTGGCTGTTTCAGAGAACTTTTTATGGGATTCTGATTATATTCACTTTAGTGCTTCAGTTTTTGCAACACTAGATCTTGATAAAAACTTTACCTCCCCTTACTAGCAGCTGGGAGGGTGCTACATCTAGCGATAGTACCCCTAAATCTAAAAGGGGAATGGCGAGACAGGGGAGATGAGGGTAATGCCCTATGGGATACTCGCAGAGTAGGGTGTGGAATATAGGGTAAACGTGTCTGAGAGGGGGCATGGCTGGGACGTTCATGTGAGGACATGTCTCACACTAGCTCCGACATCCTGACTCTAATAAGCCTCCTATGAGCCCGTTATACCGCAGCAATAGACTGGACACTTTGCTCCAGGTGTGGAGCCACTCCTACAGCGGCACCCGGTCGCAGCATTACTAAAACAAAGATGTCTAAACAGAAGAAGGATGCCATCTCTGCCGACAGAATGGCCCAAAATGGCAGACCCCACCCCAGCAACGAATGGGGAGAGAGTTTTCTGCCTCCGTGGTGGCCAAACTCGACCCTGGCAGCCCTAGGACCGGGCAACAGCAGCCATCCGACTCCGACAGAGCAGAAAAAAACAGGCCTCCTGTGAAGCATCCACAATCTACACAGCACATGGAGGAGAAAATGGCGCCCGCGGCCCCAGGGAACACAGCAAGTACCCCATCCCCCCCTCTCCCTGCACCTGACATTGCTGGCCCCTCAGACGTGGAAAGTAGTGAGCCCTCATTACAGGACAACCTTAATGCAGTCCATTCTTATGGCTCAATCACTGAACTGTCTGTTGAAGTTAAGAGCATGAAAGAGGGCTTATTGCATATTAGACAGGATAGATATTATGCAGAAAATCAGGCCACTGCTTTAGAGGGATGGATGAGCTCCATTGAGAATGAAATAACCCCTCTTACTCAAGAAGTGCAAAAAACATCAAATAAAAATGATGAAACAGCAGCTAGGTTGTGGACATGGAGAACAGACTAAGAAGGTCTAATATCCGTATAGTCGGTATGCCTGAAAAATCTGAAGGAAAAACACCCTGCTGAATTTATTGAAGCATAGCAGACACATTTGGAAAATATAACCTCACTGCATTTTTCCCAGTGGAAAGAGCTCACAGGGTGCCTTCCCGACCACCACCACCAGGGGGCAATGACAGACCATTCTTATTGAAACTCCTGCACTACAAAGATGGAGACATTATACTCCATCTGGCTAGACAGAAAGCCGACATGGTAATACAAGGATCCAAAATATCCATATATCCAGATTTCTCAGCGGCTGTTCAAAAACAAAGGGCAAAATTCACAAAAGTAAAAAAGTTAATGTGTGCAATTCCAATCATTTACTCCATGCTATACCCAGCCAAACTCTGCGTGGTGGCAAGCGGTTCAGTACATTTCTTTGAAAGCCCAAATATGGCTGCTAATTGGCTCGATCGCCATGAAAGACAACTGAGAGGAGCTGCTCGGGGACATGCAAAAGAATGACAACAATGCACACCCTATATACTCTGAATCCTATTGCTCACCTTACTAGCAAAGGAGCTCACAAAGACACAATCGACTTCTTTGTTACCCCACACTTCATACCAGCTAATCTTGTGTTTTGACTTTAAAAGACACAGGGCCCTGACCCTCGTTATTACCCCTCAAGTAGCCCTTGGGGGGCACTCATTGAAGTTTTCTAATTGGGACTTCATAAGTTTGTGACTACTATGCCTGTTTTTGTTAACGGCTGACTGTTTTCTACTCTTTTTTTAGGTTTTTTTTTGCTTCTCTGCCCTGGTTGAGTGGGCTGTGTCTCTGCAGGTACCTTTACTGTGCGACTCTACTCTACACTCCTACATCCCGAATTGGATTGATTGTGACTACAGACGGAAATCACCTCCTACTCCTTTTTGGCTCAGGTAACCTTTGGGAATGGGTACACCCTTTTTAGGGACTGGACCCCCAATGGCTTGGGAGCCTGCTATTAACTCCCCTCCTCCTCATGGGTAAGCGACTAGACATAATCCTCTCCTGGAACGTTAGGGGACTACATGACCCTACAAAGAGGACTGCCATATTTACTTGCCTCTCACAACAGGATCCCGTTATCGTTTGCTTACAAGAATCCCACTTAACTATTGACACTACTCATCTACTACGTATGTCTAAATACCCTGTTCAATACCATTCTGTTCATACCAGGTACTCCAGGGGGGTTAGCATACTGCTATGCAGGACAGCTGCATTCACTAAACATGATGTACAAATAGACTCTGAAGGCAGATTTGTCTTCCTGATGAGTGTATGGGAATCTCAAGCCTGTATTATTGCTAATATATATGTACCTCCACCATTTACATTAACTGTGTTGCAATGCTTGTCTAGGTTTTTAGCTAAACATCCTCAACTACCGGTGTATGTACTAGGTGATTTTAACAGCGCACTAGACATTTCCCATGATGTACATAAAAAATATTCTCCGCAGGGCCCCAGACTGCAAACCCCTCTGGCTAAATTCATAAATGAACTCTTGCTGGTGGATCTTTGGGAGGTGCAAGTCCCCCCTCCAGGCCCAGTTCTCCTGTCACTTGCTGAAACATTCTACCTTGTCTCACATAGACTTCGCACTAGGAAATTACCTAACTTACGGCTATGACCCTGTAGTAACATATCTGTCCAGGGGTTTGGCTGACCACTCTCAGGTGCAGCTTGGCTTGAATTTCCAAAAAACACACCTTCCTATACACTGGAAGCTGAACCCATTTTGGCTTCAACTATTCACTGACACGGACAATATGCAGTTACAAATTAAACACTTTCTGGAGATAAAAAGACCTTCAGCTGCGGCTGGGGTGGTCTGGGATACCCTAAAAGCCTTTATCAGAGGGATGTGTATTAAGGAAATTAATACAATTAAGACCAAAACAGACAATGGGCTAGAGATGCCAGTCAGGCAGTGGAGAAAGAGGAGGAATTATTTCTGCAGACTCCCACACCTGAACACGAGAGGCAATGTACAGATGCACAGAAAATTTACTGTATAATACACCAACAACAAGCTGACAACAAAAGATTTTTCACCTCCCAAACATATTTCAAAGAAGGTAAAAAAACTGGCCACATGCTGGCCATGATAGCCAGGTAACAACAACCTCCCCAAGTGATACATAACAGTTACATCACAAACACAAACTGTCACTGACACACCATCTATCCTAAAGGAGTTCTGCTCATTCTACCAGGACTTCTACTTCTCTAAGGTATCTTACCCTGCTGACAAATTAACCCAATTCCTTGACTCTGTCACTCTACCTCAACTCCAAGAAGTAGACAGAAAACTCTTAAATGCACCTCTCACCCTAGAGGAATTACAACTTGCACTAACCACATTTCCAAACTCGAAGGCCCCAGGCAATGATGGCCTACCCATCGAATTATACACAAAATTTGGAGGATACTCCTACCGGAGATACTCCACACACACACAGAGGCGATCAATCTAGATTCATTGCCGGAATCTATGTATGAGGCAGTAGTGGTGGTCCTTTTGAAACCAGGAAAGGAACCTGAAACCTGAATCCTATAGACCCATCTCCCTGTTGAATATGGATTTAAAACTCCTTACCAAAATCATCGTCATGAGACTCTCTAAGGTGGTGACCAAACGAATACATCGGGACCAGTCCAGCTTCATACCAAATAGGTCCATGGCAAATAATCTCGGACGCCTCTACCTCAACATGCAAATCCCAACTGATAACCAGGGACAGAGCTATCCTATCGCTAGACGCCGCCAAGGCGTTTGATAGTGTTGAGTGGGCAAACCTGTGGCGAGTGCTTGAAAAGCTTAACCTAGGAGACAATATAATTTCCTGGATCAAATTACTGTACAAGGCTTCATTAGAATAAACACCACCTTATCTCCTTTCTTTTGACTTACACAGGGCACTAGGCAAGGTTGTCCCGTATCCTCATTACTATTTGCTCTGGCCATAGAACCCCTGGCTGCTGCCATAAGGGGGAAACAATAGTCTGATTTAGGCGTGTTGAGCAGGAGCACAAACTGGCACTCTATGCCGATGACGCACTCCTCTTTTTAGGTGACATACATACATCCCTGGTGAAACTTATGGAATTGAGCCATACATTCGGGTCCTTCTCTGGTTTCAGAATAAACTGGTACAAATCCACAATAATGCCTTTAGACCCACTAGTGGGGCCCCTACCTCAGATAGACGAACAGATTAAAGTAGTAGATACGTTTAAATACCTAGGTATAGTTATACACCCTAGTCTAGACCAATATATTAGACTTAAAGTGGTGTTTCCCCCTAAAAAATAAAAAAGGCTAAAAAAAATAAAAAAAAATAAAAAACTTGGAAATTTTTGTTTTCACATACCTCTAAAATGCCGGTTGCTATGGGGTCCCTCATAGTCTGCCTCCTGTGTAGCCTAGGCTGGTGACATCACTTCCCCTCTGCGCAGGAAGGGCTCCCAAGTCATCTAGGACCAGTCACATGTCACAGATGACTGTGCGGCCAATCACGACGAGCGGATCGGGGGGTTCTCGGAGCTTCGACCCCCCCGCATCGCTGGACCCTGAAACAGGCAAGTGTCCAATTATTAAAAGTCAGCAGCTGCAGTATTTGTAGCTGCTGACTTTTAATTTTTTTTATTTTAAGGGATACACCCCTTTAATATAGACCCAGTGCTTAAACAATTCCAGGAAAAAACAACTAGCTGGATCAAGTTGCCACTGTCCGTAGTCAGCCGATGTAACTTAAGATGATCTGGAACCCACAAATACTGAATGCACTCCACAATGCCCCTCTCTGGATCCCTAGCCATGTGTTTAGGAGGTGTAACACCATTTTTCGCACATTGATATGGAGGAAACAGATTCCAACAGGAAGCAAAGGACTCGGGTGGGCTGGCAGTACCAAACCCATTTTATTACTTTATGGCGGCTCAGTTGCAACATTTAACTGGCTGGCTGTGCCCTGAGTCCTCTGATCCCATACGGAACTTAGTTCGCACTCAGACATCTGGCGGTGGTCTTGTGACGTGTATAGAGGCAGGCGAGCTGGGGGCACTGACCCCATATCCCACATTATTACTTATAGACAAAATATGTAATAAAGCCAAAAACCTGAAATATTCAGGTTACACTAATGTCCGAGGGACCTAGTCCGGCGGGACTTCCCCACACACGCCCGTACTTCCGAGCGTGTGACTTGCCCACACACGCCCGGACTTTCGTAGAGCGTGTGACTTGCCCACACACGCCCGGACTTCTCCGGCGGACAATCCACTGGAAAAAGTCAGCGGGAATGAACGGACTTTCCAATGAGCGGCAGGTCCGTTTATTTCAAAAGTCCGGCGGACTAGCCTACTAACGGCGGACAATTTTAAAACAAAAACTTAAAACCTAGTCCGCCAGACTTTTGGCGCCAAAAAGTCCGCCGGCGCCCACACACGAGGGGATTGTCCGGTGGACTTGAGTCCAGCGGACAATCCTGCGGGATAGTCCCTACGTGTGTACGCGGCATAACTGGTCCCGCATTTGGAATAATCAAAACTACCCAGAACTAAACAAATTACAGGACTTCAACTGGTCAAGGAGTGGAGTAAATTAGTGAGGGCAGCGGCGCCCGAAAAAAAGATGGCTGCCGGGCCGACATGCAACTGCGCATGCGCCAGCGCTGTTCCGATGTCCGGACACGCTCTGCAATTTTCGGAAAGGAGGGTGCATGCGCAGTGACACGATGGTGCAGAGTGGCGCCTTTTTTAAAAATAAAGCCTTCTTCCTAACGTCCCCTGCGCAGCCTCTGACCTCCTGTGGCCCCCCCTGCAGCCTCTGACCTCCTGCCCCCCCCCCCTGCAGCCTCTGACCTCCTGCCCCCCCCTGCAGCCTCTGACCTCCTGTGCAGCCTCTGACCTCCTGCCCCCCCCTGCCGCCTCTGACCACCTGCCCCCACCCCTCGCAGCCTCTGACCACCTGTCCCCCACCCCTCGCAGCCTCTGACCACCTGTCCCCCACCCCTCGCAGCCTCTGACCACCTGTCCCCCACCCCTCGCAGCCTCTGACCACCTGTCCCCCACCCCTCGCAGCCTCTGACCACCTGTCCCCCACCCCTCGCAGCCTCTGACCACCTGTCCCCCACCCCTCGCAGCCTCTGACCACCTGTCCCCCACCCCTCGCAGCCTCTGACCACCTGTCCCCCACCCCTCGCAGCCTCTGACCACCTGTCCCCCACCCCTCGCAGCCTCTGACCACCTGTCCCCCACCCCTCGCAGCCTCTGACCACCTGTCCCCCACCCCTCGCAGCCTCTGACCACCTGTCCCCCACCCCTCGCAGCCTCTGACCACCTGCCCCCCACCCCTCGCAGCCTCTGACCACCTGTCCCGCCCCCCTCGCAGCCTCTGACCACCTGTCCCGCCCCCCTCGCAGCCTCTGACCACCTGTCCCGCCCCCCTCGCAGCCTCTGACCACCTGTCCCGCCCCCCTCGCAGCCTCTGACCACCTGTCCCGCCCCCCTCGCAGCCTCTGACCACCTGTCCCGCCCCCCTCGCAGCCTCTGACCACCTGTCCCGCCCCCCTCGCAGCCTCTGACCACCTGTCCCGCCCCCCTCGCAGCCTCTGACCACCTGTCCCGCCCCCTCGCAGCCTCGCAGCCTCTGACCACCTGTCCCGCCCCCTGGCAGCCTCTGACCTCCTTCCCCACCCCTCGCAGCCTCTGACCTCATGCCCCCCCTCGCAAGCCTCTGACCTCATGGCACCCCCTCGCAGCCTCTGCCCTCTCCTAATGCCCCTGTACCATCCGCAGCCTCTGACCTCTCCTGTTGCCCCTGTACCATCCGCAGCCTCTGACCTCCCCTGTACCATCCGCAGCCTCTGACCTCCCCTGTACCATCCGCAGCCTCTGACCTCCCCTGTACCATCCGCAGCCTCTGACCATCCCTTGTCTTATATCACGTCTGGAGAGGAGTCAAGAGTGGGAGTGCCGCCAGGATGGGGGTCATGGGAGAAGTCAGACATGTATGGACGGAGAGGAAACTATGGGATAAAACCAGAGCCACCAAGCTGGAGCCGACTGACTGAGCCCTGCACGATACACCTGAGAGGAGGTCAGTGACAGTACCGCCAGGCCAGTCTAGGGGGGTCAATACAATATTGTAAGGGGGCACCGATATAAAGGTTTCCCCCTTATATCAGTAAACCCCCTTATCTTAGTCTTTTCTTTCTCTGGTAACCAGAGTCCTCCCCACATTCCCAGAGTTCCCCTTTACATCATAGTCTGCAAGATTTCACCTTACAGTGCAAGGGGGAACTCTGATGTAAAGGGCAATGCTGGGGACCCTGATGTGAGTAGGGAGGCTCTCTGGGGACCCTGGTGCAAGGGGGATGCTCTCTGGGGACCCTGATGCAAGGGGGGATCCGCTGTCAGATATGTAAAGATATATATATATATTATATACATGTCTGTTCTATATTGTTGTACTTATTCTTTGACTGTTTTGCTTAAAGGAAGGAGGATTGTATTGGGAGCACTGTAGTATCAGGTGTGACTGTGTGGCAATGGCAAATAAATTACATAGCTCACGGCATCACGAGTCAGGTAGAGGGCCCCTTGGCAGAATTTTGCTTAGGGCCCCAGGGAGGTCAGGATAGTCACTGCGTCCGACATACATACCAGCATTAAATGCAAGCAAATTATTCATAAAAATGTTTTGGAATTGGACTTTCGTAAAAGAAGAAAAACTTGCCGCTATCTGTCCATGGAAGGACAGTAAGCCCTGTCTAGGCTCGAAACAGCCCTCCCCTTGTGAGGGCTGTTTCGAGCCTAGATGGGGCTTACCGTCCTTCCATGGACAGATAGCAGCAAGTTTATTCTTTTACGAAATACCTCTGCGGAAGAGAAATTTTTCCTGAAACATGTTAGGCCAAAGGAGAAAATCTACATGCATTGGCATGTGTAACAACTGTCCATGAATATATGTTTTGTTCTATCATATGTATTGTACAAACTGTTAACATGTTTGCTATCACACATGTGTTTTAAAACAAATATTTTTTTAAATAAATGACATTTTATGATAAAAGGTTTGCCCATGAAGACTCAATGTACCGGGGGGTACTTATGACCCTTTTCTTAGGGTCTCTTTATAACAAATGTCTGGCAACATTCGAGTGAGAATTAATTAGTTCTCCTTGTGGTTCATATACTTCGTTCTAGAAAATGGCAGCCCCCACACATACGGAGTGGATTGCCTCCATGAATGACTCTCTTATTAGAGAACAACTCCCATACAAGCACCGAGGTAGTTCAAGAAAATTTGAAAATATATGGGAGCCCTGACTGGACACACCTGGTTTAGATCCATTACGTCTAGTCCACAATAGAATCCTAAGGGGTAGAACAACCTGAACAACAACAGTACCCTAGACGCCAGTAACCAGAACATGCTAGAGATAAGAAAGGGGGAAGACATAACGCTCTGTGTGCGCGGTTGATCCAGGAGGGAGCACTTATGAGGAGATTGGTGCTCTGCAGAGGCAAAAAGTTTTTGGGTTAGTTCCACCCAAAAATTCATACATGATAACACTGTACATCGCCCCCCGCTGGTTAGGGGATGGCGGGGTCCCTGTTCTGCTCAATGGACCCAGAAGACCGGAAAGGGAAATAAAGACATAAGGAGGACACACAAAAGATATATAATGAGATCAAAGAATGACAAACAACTGCCTTGTTATATATTCATATCTCTGCTTTTGATGGTGTTATCACAACTGTTACTGTCTAAACAAACATGTAAGACCGGCTTGGTCATTAACATAGCTACCTTTGTGTCCTCACAAACAGACATTTTTTGTTTAGTGAAATGGAAAAAATAAATAAATAAAAAGTTGTTTTTTGTGTTTGTTCACAAAAAAATTGTCTGATTTAAAAAAAAAAAAAAAAACGTGTCTGAAAAGGAGCAGGCAGCAACCCAGGTACAGACCATCCTGTAGCGAAGCCCTTGTGTCAAACGTGTGGGAGGAAGCACCCAAGTACCTTATAAGGGGCTCTAGGTGGAAGTAGCAATAAACAGGGTTTGGGATCCATAGGGATGGACCATGGCCCTATACCTGTATAGTACCTTGCGGCTAACTACATATGTTGCGAGCACCCATGCAGGATCCCAGTGCCTAAAGCAACATTACAGGCTGTCCCAACAGGTTTTTCCAAGGTTGTACTGATCCATATTAATTGATTCTATTGTAATAGAAGGCGTTAACTTAAAGTAGTTGTAAAGCCACTTGTCATGTCCCTACAATCCACTCTGTTAGGCAACAATATGTGCCCCACTGTATGTCCTTAATATTTCAGAGCATCTCCCAGCGCTCATGTGACAGGCTGCCTCTCTCCTCTCCTGGACTGAACAGCTACAGCGGGAGGGTCCGAAACCGCTCTCCTCCTCTCCTTCCATTCTCCCGGCCAAGAACGTCAGCCGAGAGGAGAGAAGGAGAGGAGGAGAGAGCCGAGCAGTCACGTGAGCACCGGGAGGCTCTCTGAAATAAGGTAGATGATATTGGCTTTTTTTTTTTTAAAAGGGAAATACAGTGGGGCACATATAGTTACCCAACAGAGTGGACTGTAGCGACATTACACTTCTGAAAGCAGCAAGAGGGGATGATCATGGTGCGTATGGAGCCAACAGGCAGGGAGGGGAGGGGGAGAGGAAAAAGGAGAGCTATGAATGACAGAGGCACGTAAACTGACCATGGTGTCAGGGCTCAGCAGCCATAATAAACCGTGGTCAGTTTGAAGGGGGAGGGGAGAGCCAGGCAGGATCAGCCAGGTATTTCAGGTGATAGAAAGAGCCAAATAACAACACAAGCACTGTATAACATGCTTTAAAGGAATAGGATCCATTTTTTTAGGGTTGCAAACACTTTAAGGAGTTGAATGAAAAATCCAAAAAGGATAAAATAATAGTGGTAATAGTAGTATTATTAAAGTGATTCTTCCATAAGAGAGAAGATCCATCACCTTAGGAAACTAGCACTCATGACTTGGGACATATTGAGTGGGGTGGGGTTATGAGTGAGCAGCCCAGCATCCCAGCCTGTGTCCTGTATTGCAGGATAAAGATTAAAAAAAAAATTGGTATCAATTACCTTAAGAATTAGGTCTCCCTCCTGTAGGGACTTTTCCTGAGCAGCCAGCCCCGTGTCTGTAATATGTTTAATGAAGATTTGACTACCAAGCTTCAAGCCATATTCTGCAAAAACACAACAGAAAAAAATATATTGAGGTAAATAGGTAAATGCATTGGGTTTTAATGTTTGGGTAGGAAAGACCTAATAAGTTATAAATTGCAGAGCAGAATGGAAAAATTATGGAGAGTTCAAGCAAACTTATGCTAGCAATGCGGAACATACCTTGTTTTTCTGTTTGTTTCACCAATATAGTTTTTACAGGTTTGCATGGTACATCCTGAATCGGCAGTCGCTTGAAACCAGACACAAGTTCAAGGCCACTATATGGCCTTTCAACAATATCACTTCCCAGGTCTGTTCTTGAATAGTCTGCTGCATCACTTCCAGAGTACCCCCTACCACTACCAGTCTCTGTCCATCTGTTTGAGCCAAATGACTCCCTGTCAGAGACCTGTTTCTCCTTGCCAGTTCTCCTCCTTGAATAATTTCCCACTCCACTTCCACCACTCTTTGTTCTGTGCTGTCTTGAGTGGTAAGAGGAACGATGAGTAGATCCACCCGAGCTACGTCCACTGGAAGAATCCCCTTCATAGCCTCTTGCTGTATCCTCATGGGGCTCCCTGCTGAAACTCCCATATCTCTCTCTCCAGGCTACAGAAGAATCAGTTTCTTCTTTTCCTTCTTTGTCAAGGGAACTTGAATGCATGAGCTCTGATGTGTGTGACAATGTGGAGCTGTGAGGAAGGCCTGTGGAAATGGGGAGTACAGAGTTGCTTGCAGGAAGTTGAATTTTTCGAGGACGTTTCACAGTCTGTTGTGGGAATGTGCAAGATGGAAAATGTGAAGTTTTAAAAATGGTTAAAATAAAATCATTTTGAATTACTAATTTGCAATACTTTTCTATTTAAGCATAGAAACCACATTTTGTTTATTTTTTTTCAGAGATATAAGTGTCCAGTAGCAAAACATTGAGGTGCTTTCAATCAAACTCAAAAATCAGTAAACACATACAGAAGAGGACACAGTACCACCACAGGACTTTACATTTTAACTTTGCAAAAAAAAAAAAAATTGTCATCATTCGTATGCAGGGCACAGTGACAGTGTCTCTGCGAAGGGCATCTCCTGACCTTATAATTACCTTACTTGCTCTACCTTCACAGCAAGAATACATGGCACTTCAAGGTATAGGAGAAAATCTGACCTGCTCTCCTGTGACAGTAGCCAAGCGTTAGGATAATTGTTGTCACGTGACGCGGGGGGGTTTGGTGTCTAATAATTCGTAAGTGTGACTTAAAATCCCCTGCTGACTAATTATTAGTTTCTCTTCATAAAACATAATTTTTAACAATCCCATTCAAGTTGGGATATGTGTTGAAACAATTAAAATAATGTAGATTCAGTGAATAAAATTGCCTTGCTAATGTGTGTATGTATTGAGATGAATAAATCAAAACAAATATAGTTCATATCATAAAGAAATCATTAAAGGATCAATATGAAAGTTATAATTCGAGAAAGGGACTTTCCATCATCCGTTCCAAACACCTGAGTTGTGCCCCACCACCTTAGCTAAAAAGAAAAAGAAAAACGCTTACCAGAGTGAGGTGTATATATTCATCTGGTGACTGTCCACAAGCTGCAGATCCACATGGTTATTCATACTAGTATCTCATCCGACCAAAAAAAAAAAAAAAGACATCCCAGGCACATAGGAAAGAGCCCAGGACAACCACATAGCGTAAAACACTATTTATTAATAACAAGTGAACAACAGGATGCGATCCAAACACTTCCTAGTCGGGAAGAGCATGGCGACGTCATAAGTGATGGCTCTACCCTACGTGTTTCTTCAGAACCGACGCCATCAGGGGCACTGAAACCAGCGTAAAATCACTATATATGAAAAGTTTGGGTGGGTTACTTCAAATGTTCCTCCGGTTCTCAAGGTAGAGATCAGTGTCAAGGTGGACTCCCAATATTCCACCAATATCCAATAGAAAAAAAATGATGGGACACGTTCTCCAATGCAAAATGTATTTATATCAAATGTTCAAGGCATAAAATTGTTACATGCTACTGTACAGTTATGAGCATTCCATGCTCTTCATCAGGCTTGGTGCAATGGTCTACTTTCAGCCACATACTTTTATACTAAACACTAAAGGGTGTAGCCTCATTTATCTAATAATTACACGTTTGAAATAAAAGGGAGAATTGCAATTCTTATATAAAAATAGTATGAGGTTAATCATAAACAAAAAAAAAAAAAAAAATCAGAGGAAGAGGAAGAATTGCATTCAAAAAAAAAAAAAAAAAAACACAAAATCACAAAATACAACCCTATATTTCATTTAGACTGTTTACCAGGCCAAATCCATTGCCAGACACATTCCATAGTCTTGTCCTGTATAGTTCCATTCATCCTGAAAGGAAGAATGAAATATATCTCTCACATAAAAACAGGTATAGGTCATAATCCCTATACATTCCCTTGGGGTGCAGGGACCTCAATTTATCCCCCATACTTCTCTCCGTTTCAATTTAAGTATCCTGTCACTCCCTCTACGATCTCCAAGTACCTCATCTACAATAAAAAATCTCAAGTCTGAATCACTATGGCCCTGTTCTAGAAAATGCCTAGAAACTGGCAAACCTGGCTGCCTATGTCTAATAGTACTGCGATACTGGGCAATGCTGTATTTTTTTTTTGTGCAGTCTCACCAACATATATTAAATTGCAGGGACATGTTAAAATATAAATTACATAAGAGGATTGGCAAGTATGATAACCTTTCACCATCATTTTTTAACCACTACCTGGATGAATAAAATGATCACCCTTCATCAATAAGTTACATTGAATGCAATTTAGGCAAGGAAAACAACCATTCCTTCTTTTACCTAAAAACGTCGTTTTCAATTGATGTTCCCTTGGCCGATATTCAGACCTTACTAATGAGTCTCTAATTGCCCTATTCCTCCTGTATGGCTTCATTGGTAACTGCTGGAACTCTTCTGAGGATAAGCCCGTCTCAGCAATGGCCAATGCCTTTTAATAACTCTGAAAATAGCCTCACTATAGCTGTGGAATTGAAAGATAAAAAAGGTAATCTCCACCTGTCCTATTCTCATCCTGCAAAAGTTTCCTATACTCCTGTGCAATAATGTTTTCAGGATATCCTCATTCTCTAAACTTGTGACGCATATTGTCCAATCTGATCTCTCACAGTCACGTCACTGACAATGCGTTTGACCCTACATAATTGACTCCTCACAATAGAAGACATGTGGTGGATGAAAGCTGTCAAAAGACAGCAATTGATTTCGGTCTGTAGGCTTCATATACAGATCAGACTATGCGACTGGTCAATATAAATCCTAGTGTCCAAAAAAAGGAACAGACTTGCCCCCTAAATTCATCTTAAATTGGATCTCAGGACAATCATTAAGCATCATGTCAAATCTTTTCAAAGACTCAATGTCGCCCCGTCATATGACAAAAATATCATCAATGAAGCGCCACCAGGTGGCGCAATGCATCTTGAATAAATAATAAGAAAATATATATTGATGTTCAAGGTCATTCATAAAAGCACAGGGATATGGCGGGACGACAGAGCCCATCGCAACTCCTTTGAGCTGCATGAAGAACTGGTCCTTGAATAAAAAATAGACAAAACAATCTGAAATAAAAATTCTCAAACAATAATAATTGGGACTCAGAATCTCTCACTCGATTAATTTCATAGCCACACCAATCCCTGCTGCATGCGGGATGTAAGTGTACAGGCTTACAATACCTCAGGTATCCAGTAATTCATTGCCTTGACACTCAGATGTTTGATCTGATATTTCTTACCAGAGGGGACAGTTTTGTCCAAAAGTTGTGCTGAAGGGACAAAAATTGAATCTCTCCCTGAGACAATGGAACGTCCCGGGGGAGAGTGACTATCCTTAGGAATTTTGGGCAGTGTGTACAGAACAGGAATCATAGTACGGGTAGGCAGAAAAAATTCCAAAAGGTCCAGAGTGACGACTCCCTCCTTAAAAGTGGAGTTACAGTCCCCCAATTCGATTTTTTAAGACTCCACTCTAACTTTTCTATCACATCATCACATTTCTCAAGCTTCCGCAGAGCTATCCTTTCTTTATGCGACAGATTATTAGGCAGATCTTGAAATTCAATCCGAGAATTCAACCCGTGAACTCTTTAACAAAAAAGTCTCCACCGGGGCAAAAGTCGTAGGTGGTACAGATTTTGATTCCACTTGCAAGCCTAACGTTTGGCTATCTAATGGATCACCAGCTGCATCCCCAAATGTGAATGGTTTATGAATGAAGTGCACTTTCTAATGTTGCAGAACAATCTATAAAGATCTTGGTCCAATTGAAACGTGTTTAAATGGCTTTTGGGACAAAATGAAAGACCACGATTAAAAAGTCCTACCTCTTCTGGCGACAGGACCCGTCTTGAGATATTGTGGATCAGGCCTCTCGTCCCAACCCCTGGTTGCCTCATGTGTTGTGAGACTGTTCTGATCCCACCGATTCCTCCCTGTTCAGCCGAGAACGAGTTTGCATCCGGGGGTACCCTCCGACGGTCTTGATGTAAAAAACTAGATGAGGAATCCGTATCAGTATTTGCTAAGGAGTTGTCAGAAATCTCTCTCCTCATACCTCCATAGTCAGAACGACCGTGTCGGTTGTATGGGTGGGGCCATCTATACACCTGATTCCTTTCATAGTCCTCAATGTCACGGTCAAACTTGTTCCTTTTCCTTATTTCTAGATCAGATCGATGTTTGTTGGAATTAACATCAACCGATTCCTTCAGTTTAATAGACTCTTCAGCCATCACTGAGGTTTTTAAATCCTGTTCCACTTTCCTTAACGGCTCAGCTAAAACAGCAAGTTCCTTATGAATATATGAAATGGTGAGCTTCAAGGAAATCAAACAAACATTTGTTAAGGATTTGCATAAACGTGTTTTTATATTCCTCATGGTCATTAAATAATAATTTAGGAGTCAGTCTCACCCGCAGACCCCTTGGGATCCTCTGTACCCGATGGTACTCGAGAATCAATCCATGTAGTTCCAACAATGTATGCTTTTTGAGCAATTTTTCCCATAAAACGAGTATTGTGTGTAGGTGTAGTACCAATAAGAAAGTTTCCTTGATCCAGATATTTGAGACATAATCTGTGAAGCTTCTTCCTGAGTGAATGAAAAAGTGGCAACTTACTCACAGGGAGTATGTAAAAGAAAAATGTGGGTCGGTTACTTCGAATGTTCCTCCGGTTCTCAAGGTATAGATCAATGTCAAGGTGGACTCCCAATACTCCACCAATATTCAATAGAAAAAACAACGGGACACATTCTCTAATGCAAAAACCTATGTTAGACTTACCGGTAACGGTATTTCTACGAACCTTCCAGGACGGCACACATGAGAGATGAGGGCTCCTCCCTACAGGAAACACAAATCACATGACAGCTTTGTTATAAGTCCCCACCCTCCCCCTTGATCCTCAGTATGTAATAAAGTAATCCTGAACTGGTTCACAAGGAGCGTTGCTCTACGTAGGTACTTACCACTTAGCGCTTAGCTAGGTCTTTCCCTCCACATAGGGTGGGAAGTAGGCCTGCCGTCCTGGAAGGTTCGTAGAAATACCGTTACTGGTAAGTCTAACATAGGTTTTCTCCTATAACCTTCCATGACGGCACACATGAGAGGATAATCAAGTAACCCCCAGGCCTACCTTCAGGGTGGGACCACTGCTTGTAGGACCTTCCGACCGAAAGCCATATCTTGCTGTGACAATACTTCCACACGGTAGTGTTTTAGGAACGCATCTTGACTGGACCAGGTGGCTGCTCTGCGGATTTGTTCCCAGGAGGCCCATGCTTTCTCTACCCAGGATGCTGCTAGTGACCTGGTTGAATGGGCTTTAAAATTTAGCTGGTGCTGGAACCCCAGAACTTTCATAAGCCACAGAGAAAGCATCTCTTAACCATTTAGATACTGAGGCTTTTGAAGCCTGAAGTCCTTTTCTAGGCCCTGCGTATAGGACTAGCAGGTGACTGGACCTCCTAAAACCTTTTGTTCTTTTTAGATACGCAAGGAGACATCTTACGTCTAGGCAATGAAATTTTCTTTCTCTTATTATTTGGTTTATCACAGAAGAAGGACGGCAATATTATGTCTTGCGTCCTGTTAAATAAAGATGCTACCTTTGCTAGATATAAAAAGTCTAACCTAAGGGTGACCCTGTCAGGTTGAACTAATAAGTAGGGCTCCTTCATGGACAGCCCTCGCAGGTCCCCGACTCTCCTGGCCGTGGTAACTGCTAACAAAAAGGCTAACTTTAAGGTTAGAAACTTAAGGGGAACCTCTTCTATAGGTTCAAAGGGGTGTTTAGATAGTGCCTCTAAAACCCTCATTAGATCCCATGGTGGGAACCTGTGGTCTGTGACAGGGGAACTCCTTTCCCTGGCCAACAGGAAACACTTTATCAAGCTTTCTTTGGCCAGCCTCACTTCTAGGTAAACCGAGAGGGCCGCTATCTGGACTCTAAGGGTACTGACCGCCAAGCCTAGGTCTACCCCGTCCTGGAGAAACTCCAGAATGACTGGAACAGAGGTGGAGATGATCTGCCTTTTCCTACCCCAGGAGCAGAAGGTCTTCCAGACTTTTAAAATATATCTTTTTAGTCACTGGTTTTCTACTCAGAAGAAGAGTATCTATTACTCTATCTGAGCATCCCTTATTTCTTAGGACCTTGCGCTCACTAACCAAAAAAATTCCGGTCTTGGGTGAAGTACTGGACCCTGCATAAAAATGTCCGCCCTGTTCGGAAGCCTCAGTGGCTCTGCCACAGCCATCGAACTTAGGTTCGCAAACCACGCTCTCCTTGGCCACCAGGGTGCTACCAGAAGGAGCTGCCCTGAGGATTGGCTGAAGTTTCTGAAAAACTCGTGGGATAAGCGCTAGAGGTGGAAAGGCGTAAGCCAGTTTGTAATGCCAGGACTGAGTCAGGGCATCTAGCCCCTCCGACTCCTTTTCTCTGGAGATCGAAAAATACTTTCTTACTTTCCCGTTTTGCCGATTGGCGAACAGGTCTATCTCCGGTTTCCCAAAGCATTGTACCAGGATTTGGAATGTCTCGGGGTTTAGTTCCCATTCCCCTTGCCCTAGCTGCCGACGGCTTAGGAAGTCTGCTTCCAGGTTGCTTGTCCCTTTTATGTGGACAGCTGAGATGGAGAGAATCTCCCCCTCTGCCCAGCCCAGGATCTGTTGGGATAGTTCTAACAGGCGTCTGGACCTGGTACCTCCCTGATGATTCAGGTAGGCCACCACGTGGCGTTGTCGGAGCTCACTTGGACCTCCTTGTCCTTGATGTTTTCTTGGAAGGCTTTTAGGGCTTCCCCTACTGCCTTGAGCTCCCTGTAATTGGACGACATCTGGCTTAGCGAGATGTCCCAGCGACCTTGGGCTTTCTCCTTCCCTAGGTGGGCTCCCCACCCCCAGGAACTGGCATCGGTGGTAACTTTTACTGAATTCCACTGAGCCCATGGCCAGCCACCCTCTAAGTTTTTGAGGATTGTCCACCACCCCAGTGAGGACAGGACCGGAGGAGTTAGTAGTATCTCCTGATCCAAAGACTCTTTCTTCTTGTCCCATGAGGACAGAAGAAATGAAGGTCTCGAGTGGAGCTGAGCCCAGACTACGGCTGGAATGCTTGCCGACATCAGCCCCAAGGTTCTTAGAACCTCTCTTCTGGTGCAAGACGGAGTCTTTATCAGAACCTTCACTGAAGAAGACAGTTTTGCCACTTTGTCCTCTGGTAAGAAGAGCTTCTGAAGCTTGGTGTCTACCCTGTAACCAAGAAAAATCTTGATCTGTTCTGGGTTGAGGGAAGATTTTTCCTGGTTGATTATCCAACCCAGGTTCTTCAGAACCAACATGACCTTGTTGGTATCTCATTGGACCTGATCGGCTGACTGTCCGGAGATCAGCAGATCGTCCAGATAAGGGATTAGGGATACCCCCTGAGGATGTAGGAAGGTTACTGCTTCTGCTAAGATTTTTGTAAAAATTCTTGGGCTGGCTGTTAGCCCAAACGGCAGAGCTGCAAACTGCCAGTGAAAAGTCTCTCTTCCGACTTTTACTGTGAACCTCAGGAATGCCTGATGATCTGCATGGATCGGAACATGCAGGTAGGCATCCCTGAGGTCCAGAGTCGTCAAGAAGGCCCCCTTCATAAGGTTTTTAGATAGTAGATATTCTCCATGGAGAATTTTTTGTACTCCAGAAACCTGTTTAGATTTTTTAGGTTCACTATAAGCCGGTACTTGCCTGACGGCTTGCGAACGAGGAATACGTGGGAATAAAATCCCTGGTATTGTTCTTTTGGGACTGGCACTACCACTCGCTGTTCCACCAATTCCTGGATACCCTCCAGGAGGGCAGTTCTTTTCAGGACATCCCTGGGTGGATGAGTTAGGGTAATCATACAGGGGGGTTTTCTCAGGAACTCTAAGCGATACCCTTCTCGCAGAGTCTGACAGATGTAACTGCTGTCTGAAATTTCCTCCCACTGAGGGACAAAATGAGACAGCCGTCCCCCTACCCTGATCTTGGCGTCACTTGGTAGGCTTTGTGTCAACCCTGGGGGAAGGAAACATCACCCTGTTCCGTTGTCTCCCCCTGCCATAGTTCCACCGCTTGTTGGGTTCCTTTTTGGCTTTTTGCTGTGGTTGACACGGGGGACCTCGAAAAAAACGTTTACATTTTTCTTTTCTAGGCTTGACTGGGAATTTTTTACCCTTCTCTGAAGACCTAGACAGGACATCATCCAAGCCCTTGCCAAACAGCAAGGATCCCTGAAAAGGAAGGCCACATAGTCTACCTTTCGACAAGACATCTCCTTCCCAGGCCTTAATCCAAACAGCTCTCCTAGCTGAATTGATTAACGCAGCTGTCTTAGCTGAGGCCTTGGCAGACTCGACTGCTGCTTCTGCTAAGCTACAGCTTTACCTATCACTGATAGTGAATCAAGGACATAATTTTCTCCGGGTTCCTGAGCTAGATGTTTTGTTAGCTTTTCTACCCAAAAGTTTGCATTCCTAGCCACACAGGCTGCTGCTAATGCCGGACCCAGGGTTGCTGTATTGGCTTCCCAGGCTTTTTTTGAGAAGGGACTCTGCCCTACGGTCCATCAGGTCCTTGATACTGCCTGTGTCCTCAAAAGAGAGATCGGCTAGCTTGGTGACCTGAGACAGCAGGGCATCCAACTTTGGGAGTTTAAAGAAGGTTTCTTCATCAGACTGATCAAAGGGGAACCTTCTTTTCCAAGACTTCTGTTTAATAATCCCTTTTTCAGGCTCCCTCCACTCCTGCAGGACAAGGTCCTTGAGGGATTGATGGAGCGGGAAAGACCTAGCCTGAGCCTTGCCTTTAGGGGCTTCCGGAATCTCCTCAGTAACATATATTGCCTGCAGGAGTCCATCCAGATCTTCTGACTGGCCTGGTTCTAGGTCTAGCTTTGTATCTGAACTGTGTTCAGACCTGGCCTGGCTATCCACATCCCCCCCCCCCCGTCCCCCCTCTTCCTCCTCGTCCAGCTGGGAAAGAGGGATGGACTGTGAGGGCAGGATAAGGGCACTACGACCCCCCCAAATGAGACTTTCCTGGGAAGACATTCCTTCTCTGGGGGTAAGCTCCTCTGTCTCTGGGCCCTTGCCCTGCGGCATCACGGAAGGCTTTTACAGTTGACAACAACATTTCCGTTTGCATGGATGAGAGAAAATCTTTCATCAAGGCCGAGGCCCCTTTACCTGCTAATTTGTTTATACATTTATAGCAGAATGGTTTTGGGTGAGACTTTGGGAGTTTATCTTTACAATTCCCAAATTTTTTGAGGAGCTATGCCCTAAAGCGGTAGGAGGGCGTTTATCTGGGGCCTCCTGGGCTCCGCTGGGGGACTCTGTAAGACAGGAGACATAAATACATCACATTATATGTCTTCCCCCAAGACTGCGGGCTTGTACCGGAGAGAGAGGAAGGGTTAAGTTTAAGGTCAGCCGGTCCTGACTTTATCACCGATTCTCTACCTCAGGAATCTGGATCCACTTATCCCTTCGTCCGCTCTCTTTCCAAGGGGGGTTTGTACTCACCGGGCCCCGACCTGGATCTGCCCGCAGTAGAAGCTTTCCCCTCTTCCTGTTCCATGAAGAGGTTTAGCAAGGCCTTTTGCTGCTAATACCATCGGGTGGGGAAGGTATAGTCAGCCGACCGTCTCACACCGCCACAGCTGCAGCCGATGGCTGAGCTCTGCTGCTCCACGCCGCTCTCCACGCTTCTCCCGGTGTACTCGACTTCCGGGTTGCGCCGTGACCTCGGCTCTGCCCACTTCCTATGATGCGTTCGTCCTCAGAGCGAGGCTTGGAGGACAGGAACAGTGGAGAGTGGCTGGCGGGAGATTCAAAACAGCTTCAGCAATGGCGAGCCTCTTCCCAACGGCCAGAGCGACAGTGCTGATATTGGGGCGACCGTCATACCTTTCCAAGGGGGGGTTTCCCCGGTCATTCGGTTAGGAAAAAAACAAACGTGCTGCTGTGTTCGGGAGAAACACAATCAATACTGAGGCTCAAGGGGGAGGGTGGGGACTTATAACAAAGCTGTCATGTGATTGTGTTTCCTGTAGGGAGGAGCCCTCATCTCTCATGTGTGCCGTCCTGGAAGGTTATAGGAGAAATGTATTTATATCAAATGCTGTTCAAGGCTCCAGAGATCCAATTTAAGATGAATTTAGGGGGCAAGTCTGTTCCTTTTTTGGACACTAGGATTTATATTGACCAGAGTCCCCTAGAGTCTGATCTGTATACGAAACCTACTGACCAAAATCAATTGCTGTCTTTTGACCGGAACCAAAGCAGCAGCCGAACACGTGACTTCAGCATCTTAAATACCCCTTCCCAAACTACGCAGCGGGGCCAGACGCACCCACTGAATGGCTCCAGGAAGATTGGTGCCCAACATGTCCAACCAGGCTTAGTTCTCAGCCTGTCACAGGTGCCTCATCGCACCTATGACCAAGCATAACCTCAGTACAGCCCAGCCAAACTGATGCCAACGTAAAAAACCTATACAATTAACCCCCAGAACTCTGTTACAGTTCTGGAACAAAATTTACATATGTATAGTGCACACTTAGTCAAGTGTCCGCGCTACACTAGTATGAATAACCATGTGGACATGCAGCTTGTTGACAGTCACCAGATGAATGTATACACCTTTTGATGCAAGTGCATGTTACTCTAGTAGTAAGAATCCATTCACTCTGGTAAAGCTGGCAATACACCTATAGATTATCTGCAGATTTTCTATGGTTAGATGAAAAAGGTTAGAGACTCCTCCATCCACACAGTTTAGCGAATATGGAGAAATCTGTTGCACTTTTTCCATCTAACCATAGAAAATCTGCAGATAATCTATAGGTGTATGGCCAGCTTTAGAGTCTTTTTTTACCTAAGGTGGTTGCACAACACTGGTGTTTGGAATGGATGATATAAAGTCAAAATCTCCAATTACAACTTTAACATTGATCACCTTGGGACTTTTATGATTACTTTAGGATATGAACTATACATTTTGATTCAGAAAACAAACAGTGCAGCACTGAATTAATAAAGACAAAAATCAAGTAAATTCATAGAAGTGCAATTCCATAGAAACAGAGCCGATCCGCCCTATACGCGGACTACGCAAGCTGCGTAGGGCCCCGCGGCGGATCGGCTCTGCTCGGGGGCCCCTGGGGCCGCTGCCGCCACTGTGAGGGCAGCGGCGCCTGAAAAAAGATGGCCGCGGGGCCGACATGCAACTGCGCATGCGCCCGCCTTTCCGAAAATTGCCGAGCAGCGGCAACAGCGCTGGCGCATGCGCAGTAGCCCGACATGCAACTGCGCATGCGCCAGCGCTGTTGCCGCTGCTCGGCAATTTTCGGAAAGGAGGGCGCATGCGCAGTTGCATGTCGGCCCCGCGGCCATCTTTTTTTCAGGCGCCGCTGCCCTCACAGTAGCGGCACCAGTGACACGATGGTGCCAAGTGGCGCCATTTTAAAAAATAAAACGTCTCCTCCGCAGCCTCTTACCTCCTGCCCCCCCCCCCTCGCAGCCTCTTACCTCCTGGGCCCCCTCCCCCTCGCAGCCTCTTACCTCCTGTCCCCCCCCCCCCCCTCAAAGCCTCTAACCTCCTGCCCCCCCTTCGCAGCCTCTAACCTCCTGCCCCCCCTTCGCAGCCTCTGACCTCCTGCCCCCCCCTTGCAGCCTCTGACCTCCTGCCCCCCTCGCAGCCTCTGACCCCCTGACCCCCCCCCTCGCAGCCTCTGACCTCCTGCCCCCCCCCCCCCTCGCAGCCTCTGACCTCTGCCCCCCCCCCCTCGCAGCCTCTGACCTCCTGTCCCCCCCCTCGCAGCCTCTGACCTCCTGTCCCCCCCCTCGCACCTTCTTTCCCACCCCCTTCGCAGCCTCGGACCTCCTGTCCCCCCCCCCCCTGCAGCCTCTGACCTCCTGCCCCCCCCCTTGCAGCCTCTGACCTCCTGCCCCCCCCCCTTGCAGCCTCTGACCTCCTGCCCCCCCCTTGCAGCCTCTGACCTCCTGCCACCCCCCCCCCTCTGCAGCCTCTGACCTCCTGCCCCCCCCCTCGCAGCCTCTGACCTCCTGCCCCCCCCCCTGCAGCCTCTGACCTCCTGCCCCCCCTGCAGCCTCTGACCTCCCCCCCCCCTCGCACCTTCTGTCCCACCCCCTTCGCAGCCTCGGACCTCCTGTCCCCCCCCTTGCAGCCTCTGACCTCCTGTCCCCCCCCCCCTTCGCAGCCTCTGACCTCCTGTCCCCCCCTACGCAGCCTCTGACCTCCTGTCCCCCCCCCTTCGCAGCCTCGGACCTCCTGTCCCCCCCCTGCAGCCTCTGACCTCCTGTCCCCCCCCCCTTTGCAGCCTCTGACCTCCTGCCCCCCCCCCCTTCGCAGCCTCGGACCTCCTGTCCCCCCCCTGCAGCTTCTGACCTCCTGTCCCCCCCCCCCTTGCAGCCTCTGACCTCCTGTCCCCCCCCCCCCTTGCAGCCTCTGACCTCCTGTCCCCCCCCTTGCAGCCTCTGACCTCCTGTCCCCCCCCTTGCAGCCTCTGACCTCCTGTCCCCCCCCCTTGCAGCCTCTGACCTCCAGTCCCCACCTTGCAGCCTCTGACCTCCTGTCCCCCCCCCCTTCGCAGCCTCTGACCTCCTGTCCCCCCCCCTTCGCAGCCTCTGACCTCCTGTCCCCCCCCCCCTTCGCAGCCTCTGACCTCTCCTGTTGCCCCCCACAGCCTCTGACCTCTCCTGTTGGCCCCCCGCAGCCTCTGACCTCTCCTGTTGCCCTCCCCCCACAGCCTCTGACCTCCCCTGTCCCATCCGCAGCCTCTGACCTCCCCTGAGTCAAGAGAGGGAGCGCAGCCAGGATGGGGGTCATGGGAGAAGTCAGACATGTATGGACTGTGGAGAGGAAACTATGGGATAAAACCAGAGCCACCAAGCTGGAGCCGACTGACTGAGCCCTGCATGATGCACCTGAGAGGTCAGTGACAGCACCGCCAGGCCAGTCTAGGGGGGGTCAATACAATATTGTAAGGGGGCACTGATATAAAGGTTTCCCCCTTATCAGTAACCCCCCTTATCTTAGTGTTTTCTTTCTCTGGTCACCAGAGTCCTCCCCACAGTCCCAGAGTTCCCCTTTACATCATAGTATGCAGGATTCCACCTTACAGTGCAAGGGGGAACTCTGATGTAAAGGGCAATGCTGCAGACCCTGATGTAAGTAGGGAGGCTCTCTGACGACACCGATGTATGGGGGGCTCTCTGGGGACCCCGATGTAAGGAGGGGCTTTATAGGGATGCTCTCTGGGGACCCTGATGTAAGGGGGTGCTCTCTGGGGACCCTGATGTAAGGGGGGTGCTCTCTGGGGACCCTGATGTAAGGGGGGTGCTCTCTGGGGACCCTGGTGTAAGGGGGAGGCTCTCTGGGGACCCTGGTGTAAGGGGGAGGCTCTCTGGGGACCCTGGTGTAAGGGGGAGGCTCTCTGGGGACCCTGGTGTAAGGGGGAGGCTCTCTGGGGACCCTGGTGTAAGGGGGAGGCTCTCTGGGGACCCTGGTGTAAGGGGGAGGCTCTCTGGGGACCCTGGTGTAAGGGGGAGGCTCTCTGGGGACCCTGGTGTAAGGGGAGGCTCTCTGGGGACCCTGGTGTAAGGGGAGGCTCTCTGGGGACCCTGGTGTAAGGGGAGGCTCTCTGGGGACCCTGGTGTAAGGGGAGGCTCTCTGGGGACCCTGGTGTAAGGGGAGGCTCTCTGGGGACCCTGGTGTAAGGGGAGGCTCTCTGGGGACCCTGGTGTAAGGGGAGGCTCTCTGGGGACCCTGGTGTAAGGGGAGGCTCTCTGGGGACCCTGGTGTAAGGGGAGGCTCTCTGGGGACCCTGGTGTAAGGGGAGGCTCTCTGGGGACCCTGGTGTAAGGGGAGGCTCTCTGGGGACCCTGGTGTAAGGGGGAGGCTCTCTGGGGATCCTGATGTAAGGGGTGGCTCTCTGGGGACCCTAATGTAAGTGGGGGATCCACACTCAGATATGTAAAGATATATATATTGTATACATGTCTGTTCTATTTTGTTGTACTTATTCTTTGACTGTTTTGTTTAAAGGAGGGAGGATTGTATTGGGAGCACTGAAGTGTCAGGTGTGACTGTGTGGCAATGGCAAATGGTTTACATAGCTCACGGCATCACGGGTCAGGTAGAGGGCCCCTCAGCAGAATTTTGCTTAGGGCCGCAGGGAGGTCAGGATCGGCACTGCATAGAAATGTCCATGAGCAATCTGTGCACAAAAACGATCAGGATGAAAAAGTGCCTCCAGCCGTTTGAGTAATGAAGATACGATAGGGCAAGTATCACCAGCCAAGAAACACAACCACACTTACCAGAGAACGTGTGACCCCCTAATTGTTTACAATAACCAAGCCAGAGAGCCGGACATCCTAGATATCCTCTCATGTCACTGGATAATATGCACCATAGAGATGAATGGATAAATCCAGGAAGCAATGCCCTCTTATCCAGCTCACCTTTAGACCATCCTGACCCTCCGGCATGTCCTCTGTACTGAGAATCACATGGAAGGTATGCAGACACTGAGAATATGTTTTGATTTATCTCAAAATGTACACACATTAGCACAGCAATTTTATTAACTGAATCTGCAATTTGGGTCTAATTGGTATTGCCAGCTGCTGTTTTTTTATAGGTCCTTGTAGCGCGTTTTTTCTTATTTTTAATTGTACTTAAAATAATGGCTTACCACATTGGCAGTCTTCGAACAGGACTTCAGTGTGTGAATTGCAAACGATGAGGTCATATTCTCCAATGAAACCCCATTTACCATCACAATGCGATCTCTTGTCCTGCAGAATTCATAATATATCAGAGCAGAAAATCAATGACCATATTGAAAATTATGGGGAAATGGTATAATAATTTAGCTTACTGTAATCTACCATCAGCAGGTCCCCCAGGAACAATGTCAGAAACAATGACTGAGTGATCGCTATCTTTGCTACTTGGACGGTCTCTGCCTCCACCGATGGCTATGCCAAAGCCTTTTCTAGGGTCCTACAGGTAATTTCATTACATGGAAGAAAAGAATGTAAAAGTTGTTTTAAATTGTCTACACCACCAGTTAATAGTCTGTACCAATTATATGTTCAGAATGTTGTTTCATGCAATCAATCTCCATAAAACATCTGGAAAAATAATAGGATTTTTATAACAGCTTACCTGTAAAATCCTTTTCTTGGAGTACATCATGGCACACAGTGCCCAAGTAATAACTTAACCACTTGCCGACCGGCGCACGACGATATACGTCGGCAGAATGGCATGTACAGGCAGGAGGACGTATATACAAGTCCCTCCTTTAGCCTGTCCGCGCCGGTCGGGAGCGCGCCGGGAGCGTTGCGCTCCCACGCCGGTCGGGACCCCCGTGAGTCCGATCGCGGTCCCCGCGGACTCGATCGCCGCGGGGACCCCCGCAATCGTCTCAGGGGAAGGCTGAACGGGGAGATGCCGAGATAAACAGCATCTCCCCGTTCTGCCTAGCAACTAGTGACGCCGATCTCTGCTCCCTGTGATTGGAGCAGAGATCAGCATTCACTAGCTGACAGCCACGCCCCCCCCCCACAGTAAGAAACACACCCCTAGGCATACTTAACCCTTACACTGCCCCCTTGTGGTTAACCCCTTCACTGCCAGTGTCATTTATACAGAAATCAATGCATTTAAATAGCATTAATTGCTGTAAAAATGACAATGGTCCCAAAAATGTGTCAAAAATGTCCGATGTGTCCGCCATGTCGCAGTCACAAAAAAAAAAAAAAAAAAAAAAAAAAAAAAAAAAAAAAAAAAAAAAAAAAAAAACGCAGATCTCCGCCATTACTAATAAAAAAAAATTAATAAAAATGCTATAAAACTATCCCCTATTTTGTAAACGCTTTAACTTCTGCGCAAACCGATCAATAATAGCTTATTGCGATTTTTTTTACCAAAAATATGTAGAAGAATACGCCTAAACTGAGGAAAAAAAATGTTTTTTTATATATTTTTTGGGGATATTTATTATAGCAAAAAATAATGCATTTTTTTCAAAATTGTCGCTCTATTTTTGTTTATAGCGCAAAAAATAAAAACCGCAGGGGCGATCAAATACCACCAAAAGAAAGCTCTATTTGTGGAAAAAAAAAAGGACGTCAATTTTGTTTGGGAGCCACGTCGCACGACCGCGCAATTGTCAGTTAAAGCGACGCAGTGCCGAATCGCAAAAAGGGGCCTGGTCCTTTGGCTGCAAATTGGTCCGGTCTGAAAGTGGTTAATGGGTTATGGGCCACCTTCATGTGTTGACACTGGTATACCCAATACAGGAAGTTCACTCCCCTATATAACCCCTCCTCCTACCAGGAGTACCTCTGTTTTTGTAGCAAAGCAATATACTTAAACCCCATAAAAGAGGGGAGGGACCTCTGTGTCCCATGATGTACTTCAAGAAAAGGACTTTATAGGTAAGCTGTTATAAAAATCCTATTTTCTTTATTGTACATCCCGGGAAACACAGAGCCTAAGTAATAACTTAATGGGACGTCCCATAGCAATGCTATTTGAGGGGAGGGAGAGACAACCCGTAGGGCACCCACAGACTTGAGGACTTAGACTGCTGCCTGCAGCACGATGCGCCTGAGGGCGATATCCTCATACCTTCTTACAACCACTTGATAACATTTTGTGAATGTATGCACTGAAGACCAAGTTGTGGCCTTGCAGATCTGAGTCATGGAGGCCTGGTGAAGCACTGCCCAATAAGCACTTACCAACTTGGTAGAGTGTGCCTTAACTTGAAACAGGGGAATCTTACCCTTTAAATCATAAGCTTGAATTACAACTTGCCGAATCCACTTAGCGACAGTGGATTTCGATGCTGCCTGTCCTTTCTTAGGGCCCTCTGGCAGAATAAATAAGACATCAGTCTTACGAATCTGAGCAGTTGCCTTTAAATAGATTTTCACTGCTCTCACCACATAAAGACAATGTAGTGACTTTTCTTCCCTGGAACATGGTTTTGGAAAAAAACAAACAATGGCAGGACAATATCTTGGTTCAGGTGAAAACCTGAAACTACTTTTGGCAAAAAGCCTGGATAAGGACGCAACACCACTCTGTCCTCATGAATAATCAAATATGGCTCTTTACAAGAAAGAGCAGCCAATTCCGAAA
Source organism: Lithobates sylvaticus (assembly GCA_028564925.1). Classification (NCBI taxonomy): domain Eukaryota; kingdom Metazoa; phylum Chordata; class Amphibia; order Anura; family Ranidae; genus Lithobates; species Lithobates sylvaticus. The sequence continues at coordinate 412,475,664 of CM053026.1, forward strand.
CCCTCCTTGCTGAGTATATAGCAACCAAAAATACCAGCTTCCTTGTCAGAAGGACTAAGGGAATATGCTGTATCGGTTCAAATTGCTGTTTTTGTAACACTGACAAAACTAAAAATTTAAGTCCCAAGCGCTCAAGGGTGATTTAACTGGTGGGTGGATTAATCTGCATCACCCCTTGCATAAAACCCCAGACTAAAGAATGTGTAGCAAGCGCTCTTTGAAATAAAATCGATAAGGCTGAGACTTGGCCCTTAATAGTACTCAGTGCCATCTTCATCTCTACGCCCAATTGTAGAAAGGCAAGAATTCTGCCTAAGATATATCGGTGATAATCCTTGGATTCACATCAGGAAACATAAGCCTCCTAAACGCCATAATATATAGTTCTGGAAGCTGGTTTCCTTACATTAATCAAAGTAGAGATAACTGACACGGAAAGCCCATGTTTCTTCAGAATGTGGGTTTCAATAGCCAGGCCGTTAAATTTAGCGTTCAAAGTAGGATGGAATATCGGCGCCAGTGAGAGCAGGTCTGGCCTTAGTGGGAGGGGCCATTGACCCTCCACTGCCATCTTTACGTTTTCTGTGTACCGTGACTTTCTGGGCCATGCTGGTGCTACCAAAATTACCGGCTTTCTTTCCAGCTTGATCCTGCAAAGAAGTCGTGGCAGCAACTGAATAGGAGGCAATGCATAGATCAGTGAGAACTGATCCCACGTGGTTACCAGCATATCTGTTCCGCATGCGAGTGGATCCCTTATCCTGGACACAAAGTTGACTAACTTCATGTTGAATCTGGATGCTAGAAGATCTACGTCTGGAGTCTCCCATATTTGGAAAACAGCCTGAAAAAGTTGGGGTGAAGAGACCATTCCCCCCGGGAATAACTGCTGGCGACTTAAGTAGTCCGCCTGCCAATTCTCTACTCCCGGAATGAAGACTGCCGATAGGCATGGAAAATTATTTTCTTCCCAAGTTAGAATATGGTTCACCTCTGAGCCGAGAGACTCTTGGTGCCCCCTTGGTGATTGATGTAGGCCACAGCTGTGGCATTGTCAGATTGGATCCCGACAGGACAATTCTTTAATCTGGAGGTCCAGGTTTTCAGAGCCAGACACACTGCCCGAATCTCTAGGATGTTGATGGACAGGGCTCTTTCGGATCTTGACCACTGTCCCTGGACAGTCGTTTTCTCTAGTACTGCTCCCCAGCCTGAGAGGCTGGCATCTGACGTTACTACTTTCCAGATAATTGGTCTGAAGGATTTTCCTTTCAGCAGATTCTGGGTTAGTAACCACCAACTGAGGCTTTGGGACACTCTTGAGGACAGCCACATTGCCAAGTCCAAAGCTTGGATCGTTTTGTTCCAAGCAGATGGGATACTGTTTTGCAACCGTCTCAAATGGAACTGGGCATAGGGGACTGCTTTGAATGAAGCTACCATCTTTTCCCAACAACCTCATGCAAAGGTAAATTTAGGGATTTCTTTTTGACCTGACCATCCGCACCAGCTCTTATATGGAGCTGATCTTTGCCGGAGGCAAGAACACCTTCTTCTGGGCTGTCTATAATCAAGCCCAAATACTCCAGCTTTCTTAGCGATTTTAATTAAGACTTCTCTAGGTTGAGAATCCAACTCAGATTTTTCAGGTAACTGATTGTAATGTGTGCACTTTGCTCTAAGCAAGCCACTCACTGGTCTATTAATAAATCGTCTAGGTACGCTAAGACTGTTATGTCCTGTGCCCTTAGCCTGGCTAGAGGTGGGGCCATTCATTTTGTTTACACCCGGGGTGCTGTAGCTAGCCCGAAGGGCAAGGCTACAAACTGAATGTGCTGTTCTACTTCGAGTCGCAGAAACCTTTCGTGAGTGGGAAATATAGGGACATGCTGATATGCATCCCTGATATTGATGGACGCCAGAAGTTCTCTTCCTTGTAGGATGGAAACTACTGACCTGATCGACTCCATGCGAAAGGAGCGGATCTTCAGGAACTGATTTAGATTCCTTAAGTCCGACAACCCCATTTGGATTTGGTACCGTAAACAGGTTTGACTCTGTCCCCAAATTCCCTTTGCCAGACTTCTGAGTAATGCAGAAGTCTTCCCCCCCACTCTGGACGCATCTTCATGAGGCTTTAGTATTCCGTTTTGCAGATTTCCGGCCCCAAGTCTTTCTTTAAGCCTGTGCCTGACCCTGAGGTTTTCCTTTTAGAGTCTGACGGCGGATGCCATCGCCACTGCCTAGAGGCGGATGCCCCTGGCACAGGAGAAAAAGTCAGTTTAAATGAAGGACGTTTATACTTTATTTTGAATGGCAAAAGAGTACTCTTCCCAATAGAAAACGTTCGGATGTATTTATCCAAATTATGGCCAAATAGTCGCTCCCCATGAAAGGGTAAACTAGCTAGAAGCTTTTTGCAAGGAAAAGCATGAAAAGGCTGTAAAGGTTCTAAAGACCCCAAAGGTAGAAACCTAACTTTCAGCTAACTCTGTTAGGGGTAGCATGAAAGCGGAGCGAACCATTTCTGTAAGAATTTGTACCTCAGATTGCAGCGCTGAATCAACTGTTTCCTCCGCAGAGGAATAATCAGCTTGTCTTTCCTCTGGATCGCCTGAGGGTAATACCTCATCCTGGCCCCATTGTTCCCTTGGTAAATGGTCTAAAGTGGGGGAGGGGGGATCTAGCACGCTTCCTATCCACTTGGATAGAGGATGTGAGTAAAGCTGCTAACCTTCCTTCTAGGCCCTGCAGGGCAGAGAAAAATGCATCTTCAGTCACGTATACAGGGGCTGAAGTGTGAGAAGCAGTTGCACCACCAATCGGTTCCAAAGACTCACCCTGGCTTGCCAAATCTGGTATCTCTGGAGGGGATGACAGTGTGGAGGCATGACTGGAGTTCCCAGCGCCTGGGGGGTGTAATTTTAGTTAATTTTGTGGTAACCTTGGAAGCCATAGTGCTAAGAACAAAAGCAGAGGCACTCTAATAAAAATGTACCATTTGCTGAGCAATAGTAGAAATAATGCAACAAAGATTAATCTGATGCTAAACAACACTGTATTTTCCTGTACTGGAAATGCCTCTGTACACCCTCACATGATCCAGTGCTCCTGTGTGGCAGCTCTTCATTCAGCTGCTCTGGTAGAGACATTTTAGTCATAAGAGCGCTGCTCTGTGCTCCACATGGATGCGCAGTCGCGCACACGGTGCCGACTGCCTTGGGCCACGCCCCTTCTATTGACCCGCTGCTCTCTCCTCTTTCAAATTAACCTCAGCCCGCGCATGGACATGGCATTCGGGTCTGAGACACAGACCCGAAGGCAGGAGGCTGCAGCCAAGCAGCGTTACAGGCAGGAACAGAGATATTTCTTCTATATAAAAAGCTGGCTTCCTTGCACTAAAGAATAATGCTCAAAGGCAGGTATACATAAAAAATGTTGTATGAGAAAGCCGCCCCCACCCTGGGGGGGGTTACATTTAAGTGTAAAACAGCCTTTAATGCCATCACACCTTGAATAATCATCTGCACAAAGCTTGTGCTTACAAATAGGATGCAATATACCTTGTGCAGTATACATAATGTACCCCCAGCTGCTTAGTTTTCCCCCCTGATACAGGGACACACCATACTGTTGTAGCTGGACACAGTTGCTGAAAAGGGAATGCGTATCTTTACTCCCTCTAGAGGAGTTTTAAGGCATTACAATGTTTAAAATATATTGAAGAAAAGGCATAAGTGAACTTTTTACAGTCCCCAAGCTTCTTCCCTTACCTTACCTTATCCTCGCTGCAGGATACTGCTGTTTTAAACAGACAACTCCAAACTTCACCCATCAGGGTGGGCTGCGTTAGTAAACCTTCAAAGACCGGGTCCCTTTTAATAGGGGTTCCACTCCTTTGGACCTATATAGCAGTGGTCATCAACCCTGTCCTCAGGGCCCACTAACAGGCCAGGTTTTATGTATTCTAAAAAACGGGGTGCTTGAATTTCCGCCCTCCTATGTGAAACACCGCTCTGCGCTACTAGGGTATGTGTACTTACAATATATGGGATAGTGAGCTATTCAAATCCCCAAGTAGTGGTAATATATAGATAAATAAATAAATATATATTATATGTTAACAAATATATAAATAAATAAATAAATAAGTGAATAAATATATATTATATGTGAACACGTGTATACAAAATATAAATAAATAAATATATATATAGTATATATGTGTATATGTGATAAAATGAATTCTGAAATTTATCTGGTGATGTGCCAAACTGTTTCAGTGAAAATGTGAAAGTATAAAGTCTTATACACACATTTTGTAGCAGCCGCTTATATACAAAAAATGGTATTTGGAGAGTACAAATAAAAGGCTAGACAGACAGACTGCCCTTGGGCTATGTCCGCCTGATATTTGTAGCAGCGCTGTGTATTACTTTCTCAACTTAATGTGAAAATATTAAGCGGAGTACACCTCTAATGAAATTTATACAGATTACTAAACGAAAAGTAAATAATAAATATCAAATGTGCACGTGAATAAATAAATTAATAAATAAAAAATTAATAAAAAATAAAAAATTAATTAATTAAAAATTGTATGGATCAATGAATATAATTCACACTGCGTGTCTCTAGAACAAAGGATGTTAGAAAGTCCACGTGTCCAAAGAAGTTCATCAAATCCAGTAATGATAGCAATATAGCGATAATAATTGTGACAGTTCTATAATCGTGTAACAATATAAAATTCTGTGACGATATTCCGTGAGTCATCCAAGACTTCCACCATAGATTTCACCGTGTGGGAAGATTATCCCCTTTTGGGGGTACACTCACCAGAGATATACTTTATATACGCCTGTAGTTACAAGTTATGTGGACCTTCTCTTCCGACATCAGCCAAAAATCCCCCAGCGCGTAAATACAACCAGAAACAGCCTTTTCCTCCCTGTTAAAGGGAAAATTACCTCAATAAATAAAGTTTTAAGCAATATTACGCTATGTGGCCCAATATTTGTTCCCACACATGGTTTTAAAAAATGACCGCGCTGATGATGATATGACCGATGCTGGAGGAAAAGGCTGTTTGTGGTTGTATTTACGCGCTGGGGGATTTTTGGCTGATGTCGGAAGAGAAGGTCCACATAACTTGTAACTACAGGCGTATATAAAGTATATCTCTGGTGAGTGTACCCCCAAAAAGGGGATAATCTTCCCACACGGTGAAATCTATGGTGGAAGTCTTGGATGACTCACGGAATATCGTCACAGAATTTTATATTGTTACACGATTATAGAACTGTCACAATTATTATCGCTATATTGCTATCATTACTGGATTTGATGAACTTCTTTGGACACGTGGACTTTCTAACATCCTTTGTTCTAGAGACACGCAGTGTGAATTATATTCATTGATCCATACAATTTTTAATTAATTAATTTTTTATTTTTTATTTTTTATTAATTTTTTATTTATTAATTTATTTATTCACGTGCACATTTGATATTTATTATTTACTTTTCGTTTAGTAATCTGTATAAATTTCATTAGAGGTGTACTCCGCTTAATATTTTCACATTAAGTTGAGAAAGTAATACACAGCGCTGCTACAAATATCAGGCGGACATAGCCCAAGGGCAGTCTGTCTGTCTAGCCTTTTATTTGTACTCTCCAAATACCAGGTTTTATGTATTACCTTGGGGAGATGCAGACTAGAATACTGCAATCACTGAGCAGCAAATGATATCACCCATGATGTATTTCAGTTATCTTACAAACCTGGCCTGTTGGTGGGCCCTGAGGACAGGGTTGATGACCACTGCTATATAGTACCCCTCAGGAGCAACTTTAGGTAATGTAGCAAGACCAAAAAAAGTCCTGGTTCCTAGGGTCCAGCCCTCAAAGAGAAGAGTTACAGGCAAAACCTTGTTCTTCTATGCGAGGCCCGGGTACCATCCTGTGGCCTCAGTGGCGTAAATGGATCCGATTGTGGAGGTTTTTTAAATCCAGCATGGATCCCTCCTGGAGCTCCTCAGAGCACATCTTCACTCATGACTAGGGGTGCAACGGATCAAAAAACTCACGGATCGGATCGATCCTCGGATCAGAGTCACGGATCGGATCATTTTTCGGATCAGCAAATAATTGAATTTTCAAAAACCTGTGAAAATTCCACCACCATATTGCCCCCACTGTAATATCCACGTCATCTCCCCACTGTAATATCCACACCATCTCCCCACTGTAGTATTGGCAGGGTTTAATGCAGAGTATTGGCAGGGTTTAATGCAGAGTATTGGCAGGGTGTAATGCAGAGTATTGGCAGGGTGTAATGCAGAGTATTGGCAGGGTGTAATGCAGAGTATTGGCAGGGTGTAATGCAGAGTATTGGCAGGGTGTAATGCAGAGTATTGGCAGGGTGTAATGCAGAGTATTGGCAGGGTGAAATGCAGAGTATTGGCAGGGTGTAATGCAGAGTTTGTTTACAAGTGATCGCTCCATCATTTGACGGAGCGATCACATTGTAAACAGCCGCCGAGTGTACCAAGATGGCCGCCGCTCGGGAGCTAGGCCGAAGCCGCAGCCTTTCCTAAGACCGAGGCCGCGGATCGTGGGGTGTGACGATCCGAACTGGGTGACCCGTTCGGATCACGGATCGGCGACAATCCGTTGCACCCCTACTCATGACCAACACCTTAGATACTGGCGAAAAAACTGAGGTACTCCTGGAAGGAGAAGGGGTTATATAGGGGAGTGAACTCCCTGTATTGGGTATACCAGTGTCAACACCTGAAGGTGGCCCATAACCCATTAAGTTATTAATAAGGCTCTGTGTCCCATGATGTACGATAAAGAAATACAACTTTTAGGAGGTACAAACCCACTATTCTCGAAAAGGATATGCATCTCCTGCACATTGCCCAACCATGACCGCTTTTTCAGAAATTGCTATTTGACCCACTTTCACACTGATCTGCCTGAGAAACATAGGACGTTCTTGTTTGCATACTTGTTTTAGGTTATTGATCCAAAGTATTGAGGGAATATTGTTGGCATTGTAGCCAAGGAACTGCAATTTAAAGAATGCGAAGGCAGCAATGGCAACCTTTTCTGTAAAGATTATTCTAATTGGCCACTTTACAGTGCAAGCAACTGGAATTTCCATGCTCAAGCTGGGAGTAGGAAGACAGAGAATAACTTAAATTTTAGCGTAAAAATCTGCTTTACTTCAAACACCAAAACCAAAAGGGATGACTAATTTGCATAGAACATAAAAAGCACAAATGTTTCCTTGTTGACAAAACAGAGAGAAAAGAATTCTCCCAAGAAGGGTGATTAGGATACTGTGATTGATTAATACATTTTATTAAGTATCAGAAAACCCACATTAGTAAAAATTTAACAACAAAACAGAAGCTACTGCAGGTATGGACCACAGAATTAAAAAAACAACGTTGTTATATTAAAATAGGGGGAGCAGCTGCACATACACACTATACTGACCAACACACATATGCACAAATAGATGAGGCTAATAATAGCTATAGGTGGTAAAACAGCGCGGTCAAAAAACAAAAACAGATGAATAGTCCAGCAATCAAGAATCAAGTAATAGAACACAGTCCACAGGTTACTCCATAGATACTGATAGTCTCTTCTATAAAGATTGCAGGTTTGGTTGTTTTATTAACAGCTGAACAGCGAAGTGTATTGACTGTAAATAAAGTCAGGAAGCAGTCAAGCACAGTTACTGTGTATATTGGTCTCCTCAGCTAAGCAGAGCAGGGTAAATGAAATGGGGAGGAAAAAGCAGGAGCAAAGCGTCATAATTTTTTATTTTATCTATTACAGGATTTATATAGCGCCAACAGTTTACGCAGCACTTTACGATATAAAAAGGGAGACAATACAGTTATAATACAATAAAATACAAGAGGATTAAGAGGGCCCTGCTCAGAAGAGCTTACAATCTAATCAATTTAAATGTGTGTCCATGACACTCTCATCATATGTCCACTTGTTGGCTGCTTCCCGCTACCTCTACCCATCCAAGTAGATCGTTTCCCATCCGAGGTTGACAATCCCGTATGAAGATCCACTGTGCATTCAATATATTGCAAGACGGCCGTACGTTTGAAAATCCCGCCGTATAAACTCTGCGGGCTGCCGCCATTCAGTCCACGCTGGTGCAGTAAGCTGATGCGTCATTTCCCTGTGAGTGTGTGTTGGTGTACAGTGCGTATGTGCAGCTGCTCCCCCTATTTTAAAATGACAACGTTGTCTTTTTAATTAACTGTGGTCTATACCTGCAGTAGCTTCTGTTTTGTTGTGTTTAATTTTTACTAATGTGGTTTTTCTGATACTTAATAAAATTTATTAAATCAATCACAGTATCCTAATAGCCCTTCTTGGGAGAATTCTTTTCTCTCGGTTTTGTCTACTATGCCGTAAGGTCGGTAGGTTCACTTTTCTGGTGAGTTTTCCCTAGAATTAAGTGATTGATTAGCTTATTTATTATTCTTATAATTAATATTTTCGGTTGATCCAGGCATCCAATCATTTTTCTTATAAATGTTTCCTTGTTGCCTTCAGTTTAGCTCTGGTGAAACACTAAAGCAGGGGTCAGCAACCCCCGGAAAGTGTGCCAGACATGGCACGCAGCCGCATTTATGATGGCACTTGAGGGAAGCCTGGAACATTCACCGCCCACTCATCAAAGCCGGCTGGCAGATACGGCTTGCTACACAGGAGGGAGTATAGCGGGGTTCCTGCCAGTCTCACTTGGCTTGCCTGCAGCCTACACGGAGGCAGTGTTGAGCAAGGCCGAACTAAGAGGTCTGTATAGCTTCCTCCCCCCCCCCCACCCCCACCCCCACGGATGCTGTGCCCGGGTCAGTAAGCTCTTCCTACCATCCTCGAACTGCCTCAATACAGGACATGTACAGGACATGTAGCTGCTCTTGCACAGAGATGAGATCAAGGATCTGTCTGTAAAATAATATGATCTACAGTGTGTGCAGTTGGCTGTTGCAGTTCTGACCTGCGCTTTTCTCAAATCGGAAAGGTGGCCGGCACCACTGCAACAGCCAGCTACATGAGGTTGTGTCTGTAAAAGAATTAGACCTCATATGTGTGCAGTGTGGTGAGGAGGAGCTCTGCTGAGTGTCCTGCCAACAGTGACGGTACACTGCCCTGGTGACCACATCTTCTGCTCCGCTAATGCTGGTTGTGCACCCTGCAGAACCCTTCTCTCCTCCATACCGGCTCCTGTCCTCTGCCATGCTAACTTTTAACTTCAACTCTGCTGCCTTGCTGGCCTCTGTACACGACCCTACAAACTGCTGACTATCTTCTGCTTTGCTGACCTCCCATCTTCTGCCCCTTACCCTTTTTTTACTGCACCTCAGCATCAGATAGGCTAGATCTGGTTCTGGTGTTGATTTGGCTGTCCCAAGATGCCTACTGGGAATTACTAATTTGGAGGTTCAGGAATTGGGACTGATCTGAGGTGTAAAAGGTGTAGGAATTGCGTGATCTGAGTTCTAATCAATGCTGTATCCTGGCCTAGGCCGACAAAGCCCAGGCCTAGGGCAGCACTTCGCAGGGGGGCAGCACAGAAAGAGTCCCTGCCGGCTTGCGCTACACTGTTAGTGTAGCGCCAGTCTTATGGGGCGGACTGGTCTGAGGGGCAAATTAGTCTAGTGCCACCCATAAAGCGTCCACACTGCTTCTGGTATGCAGGCGGCTGGCATTCCGCAACTATGGAGGAGGGGGGCGCCGCTTCCAATTTTGACTCTCATCATCCTGGACCACAAACCTTCCTCACTGTGCTATGTTTTCTGCTGCACCATTGCCATGGTTATATCTTCTTAGTCCTCTCCATAAAATTATCAGAAATGTATGCTTAAAGTAGAACTACAGGCAACATTTTTTTTTCTCATTTTGGATAGAGTAAGGGAGGGTTATAGCCCCTGTAGGTTTAATTTTTACTATCCCTGTCCCATTGCAGAGATAGCCCTTCACTTCCTGCCCCATAGCCAAACAGGAAGTGAGGAAATCTATGTAAAATTAAGGGAATCCATTGCCCCCCCATGCCCTAAGAACAAGTGCCCCCACTTGAAAATGTCAGGGCAGGTCTTAAACAGGAAGGGGTGGGTCATATTTAAATTAGGGGGTACACGAGTTTAGTCAGGCCTAGGGCAGCACAAAACCTAAATACAGTATTAGGTCTGATGGTGCAGGGATTGGGGTAATTGAGGTGTAAATGTAAAAGATTTGGGGTGATCTGAGGAATTGAGGTTTATCTCAAGTGTGAAGTTGCAGAAATCGGATGATCCGAGGTGGGAAGGTTCAGGAATTGAGCTGATCTGGGGTCTGACTGTGCAGGAATAGGAACTGATCTGGGGTAAAAAGGTGCAGGAATTGGAAATCTGAGGTCTATAGCACAGGGATTGGGGTGACCTGAGCAGTGAAGATGCAGGAATTGGGGCGATCTGAGGCGTAAAAGGTGCAGGAATTGGGGTTAATGAGCTATTGAACTCGCTTATGTACAAAATATAGTACTGCTGACCTCAGCACCTACCATGTTTAAAATAAAGTCAAATAATGGTGCAATAATTCAACCTGAGGAAAGTTTACCTGTGCTAAAGAAAAAGTATTCAGAAATACTGCACTGCTAATTAGCATCAATCGCTATATTAAATATCTATATACAATAGGTGTGATAAAGTACAAAACTCAGACGTGATATAAATATTACAAATATTGCATAACATTAATTGACAAATAAAATGTGAAAAAGTCCCAGATAGATTCTAATGAGCGTCAAGGATCCAAGGAAAATATTTCAGTATGTGTCAAGCAGTCAAAATCCAGGGATATGTTCGCCACCGCCTCTAGATGAATTGCCTGCTCACCTCAGAGTGCAAGTCGAGGGGTCCCAGAAGAAGAGTATCAGGGCCGCTCTGTGCAATACCATTGCACAGAGCAGGTAGAATATTTGTGATTTCAAAAAATTATTACAGCCTTTACAACCACTTTAAATGCCATAGATGAATTGTGGTTCTTGAGGCCGTGGCAAAAGGGATATGTAGTCCCAACAAAAGGAATACAGTTAACATGCTCAGCGTGTGAACTAGGAAAAAGTGCTGCTGAGTGATTCAGAGCCATCAGTTATGATAACTAGTATGTGTAAGCATTTTCAAAAACATTTGTTTAGAGTACATATTTTGAGGAGTGAGCATTTTACTAGTAGATATGAATACATAAAAAGACAAAGAAGAAGAAGAAGAAGAAGAAGACAAAAAGAAGAAGAAGAAGAAGAAGAAGAAGAAGAAGAAGAAGAAGAAGAAGAAGAAGAAGAAGAAGAAGAAGACAAAGAAGAAGAAGAAGACAAAGACTAAGATAAAGACAAAGAAGAAGAAGAGCTACTTCTTTACCATGGGAGTTACAGACGAACATTTTCACTCACTAGGTTAGGAAAGCTGCGTATGTGCGTTATAGTTCTGTAAAGTAACGGTTTAGTTTTTGTTCTGCAATACTACATTCATTTTCTCCAGACCTGCTTTCTTTGAATTTTGCTAGCCAGTGTGCAGAGGTGGGCAAGAACAGAATCTTGTTTTGTTTTTTTCACAGATTTTAGCCTTAAGAATTTTGGGTTAGGTATGGCAGAGATAAAGGCAGTGTCTATGTTTGGTTGGAAATACTTTATGATGCTCCTAGGAAAGCTTGTGATTTGGATTAGGAATTGAATAAATGTTCACCCTTCAGTGGCAGGTTAAACCACTGAGGATGGAGATCTGAATGATAGATGTCTAGTCCTCAGACAGATTGATTAAATGTCTTAAGCATGGTTAATACCTTTGTGTTTATTTAGTGCATCTTCAGTGTACTAAAGTCTATCTGACATGGTTTCCTATGGGTCACATTCACATCTGTGCATTTTCCATTGGTGCGTTTTTTTGGAAGGGGTCATGGTTTTGTCCTACAACAGTTTACATTTTTGGTTTCTTCACTAAGACAACAGACACCTCCCAATAACCAAAAATGCAACATGCATTAAAAAACGCATTAACCACTTCAGCCCCGGACCATTTGGCTGGCCAAAGAACAGAGCATTTTTTGCGATTCCGCACTGCGTCGCTTTAACTGACAATTGCGCAGTCATGTGATGTGGCTCCCAAACAAAATCAACGTCTTTTTCCCCCCCCACAAACAGAGCTTTCGTTTGGTGGTAATTTGATCACCTCTGTGGTTTTTATTTTTTGCGCTATAAACAAAAAAAAAAAAAAATGCAACATTTTTGGTAAAAAAATGAATAAAAATTGCAAGCAGCGTATATTGATTGGTTTGCGCAAAAGTTATAGCATCTACAAAATAGGGGATAGTTTTATGGCATTTTTATTAATATTTTTTTTTACTGGTAATGGTGGCGATCTGCGATTTTTATCATGACTGCGACATTATGGCAGACATGTCGAACAATTTTTTTTTCCAATTAACTGTTTATTAATTATAAAGGCAGATAAATGAACATAACATAAGTACCGTGTTACATTTGTTTCGGCATTACCGTGGTCGTACCAGTACATGTCTGTTAGTATAAAACATTTAAGTAGCAAGCAAGTAGTCAATTTTAGCCATATACACAAACTATTATGCATCAAATAGAACATGTTATTGTTCTAGTAACCGAGAATGTAAGAAGGAGAAGTAGGGAGAAAAGATGAGTTAGATGGGGAAAGATGGGAGAGGGAGGGAGGGGGATGGTGTGGCTCGGCCATCGACTCAGGGCGGATCTTCATGTCTGTGCCAATCTTCCCAGACTTTATCATGTGCTTCAAGTCTATCCTGTATTCTGGCTGTCATTTTTTCCATCAACTCTATATCCTTTATTCTAGTGTATAGATCTGCTCGGGAGGGCAGAGTCTGACGTTTCCAATGGAGAGCAATCAGGCATCTTGCGGCTGTCAGGACATGGCTAAGTAGTTTTTTGGAGTGTTTAGGTAACTGTGGGGGTAGTAGTCCCAGTAAGAATGTTTTGGGGGTTTTAGGGATCTGGGTTCCCATGAGGTTCGAAAGTAGTTGCTGCGTTTCCCCCCAGAAGGGTGTTATCTTGGGGCATGTCCAGTAAATATGGTATAGGTTGCCTTTCTCCACCAAGCAGCGCCAGCACCTATCCGAGCTGGAGGGGTATATGGCATGAAGTTTATCTGGTGTCAGGTACCAAAAGTACAGTATCTTGTAGGTGTTCTCTTTATAGAGCATACAAAAGGAACTTTTTGCCGCCTGCGACCAGATCGTTTGCCAAGTGGTCTCTGAGATTTCCTCTCCTAATGTCTTCTCCCAGCGAAGCATATACGCATGCTTACCTTGGCTGGAGAAGGAGTATTCATTTAATATCCGGTATATGTCTGAGATGAGACCTCGGCGTGCTGATACCTCCAGTATTATGGTCTCAAATGGCGTTGGCGCTGAAAATTGGAGAGTTGGGGCAAAGGTCTGGGCATAGTGTCTAATTTGTAAATATCCGTAGAAGACCTGGCGGGGCAGGTCAAATTTCGTCTGGAGTTCGGCGAACGAGTGCATTCTGCAAGTACAGGGATGCACCAGGTGACCAAAATGAAATAAATTTTGTGATGCCCAGGGCGCGGACATCTGGTGCGTGAGACCTGCAGGCATTCTGGGGTTATACAGGAAGGAGGTCATAGGTGACCTCTCAGAGCACAGTTTATGTGTACGGGCGAGCCTTCTCCACAGCTTTTTAAGATGGAGCATAGGGCCTAAGAGTCTGGTCGGTTCTAATTCTACGCTTGCGTTCCAAAAGGAGGCTATTGGGGTGTATGGGGGCAATCCAGAGTTATAAAGTCACTGGCAGTGAAGGGGTTAACACTAGAGGGCAGTGAAGGTGTAAAGTGTGTCCTAGTTTGTATTCTAACTGAAGGGGGATAGTGACTGTGCAGGGAAGATAACAGATAGTCTGTTCATGTGTGAACTCTGTATGAACAGACGATCTGTCAGTTCTCCCCTCAGAGAACCGGAAACTGTGTGTGTACACCCCACAGTGGCCTTCTATGGTACCGACGTACCATGACGGTGATTCGCACAGCCAAGCCATGTTGCCGCAGTACAACAACTGCGGCGGCTGGTCGGCATGTGGTTAAAACACGCAAAACACACCAACCGCAACCTGCATAGGTGTGTGAACCTGCACACTGAGTAAAGACAGAATATGCACAGTTGTTGATGTTAACTGTTAAATGCAGTGTAACGCACCTGAATTTGACCTGACATCAGTCTCTTGCAGTACCTGTACAGGAGGAGCCAGTTCATGAGCTGACGGGACGCATTGGGGATAGAAAAGCTGAGCGACAGATTAGCTTATCACTGTTCAGTAACAGGCTCAGATGGGTTCAGAATACCCTAGGCTCAGAGTTAAATGATGCTGGTCATTGGAATGGATAGCAGCAAGAATAAAGTGAATAAAATAAAAGGGAAAAATTCTAGCAGCGAAAATTAGTATTGTTGATTGAAGGTGAGCGTTGCGCAAAAGCAGTTTTTTTTTTTTTCAAATTATTTATTAATTGATATCATCCAAAATACACACAGTAGTTGATTAATCTACACATAACCTTAAATCTACTACCTCTAAATCAGTCAAATACGCAGGGTAGGGCCTACAGTTGAATGTTTTCTTAGGGTCTGACTGAGATCTGCATAGCACCAAACTGCCAGTCTCAGTGGGAACATACTTTGGGATTGTTCAATCTTTGGCCACAATTTAAAATCTACATGTCTATACCAGTCTATTAATCTCCCCATATGTGCTGCCTATTAATATCCCTCCATACTGCTTTGGCATAGTCCTAAATCGGCATTGTAATCTAGGTCTTTTGTTGGCCCAAATAAAATTAGTTATTGTCACATTGATTTGTTTAAAAAAATTCTCTAGGAATGTGAATTGGCAATGTTTAACCACTTCAATACAGGGCACTTAAACACCTTCCTGCCCAGACCAATTTTGAGCTTTCAGCGCTGTCGCACTTTGAATGACAATTGCGCGGTCATGCTACACTGTACCCAAATTAAATTTTTATCATTTTTTTCCCACAAATAGAGCTTTCTTTTGGTGGTATTTAATCACCTCTACGGTTTTGATTTTTTTCTAAACAAATGAAAAAAGACTGAAAAATTTGAAAAAAAAAATGTAAATAAGTAAGTTTTCTCCTTTACTGATGGGCACTGATGGGACTGCACTGACGGGCACTGATGAGGTGGCATTCATGGGCACTGATGAGGTGGCACAGATGGGCACTGATAGGCGGCATTGTATTTGTTTTGTACTGATGGATGCCAATCAGTGCCAAACAATGCATGCCAATCAATGATGCCCATTGTGGGCACTGTGTCATCCCTGGTGGTCTAGGGTGGCATACCTTGTGCTGGGCATCCCTGGTGGTCTGGTGGCGTCCCTGGTGGTCCAGTGTGGGCATCCTCGGAGGGGCTGCGCTGATAATCGATCAGCACAGACCCCCCGTCAGAGGAGCAGCCGATCGGCTCTCCTCTACTCGCGTCTGACAGACGCGAGTGAGGAAAAGCCGATCACCGGCTCTTCCTATTTACACTGTGATCAGCCGTGATTGGACACGGCTGATCACGCGGTAAAAAGAGTCTCCGTCGGAGACTCTTTACCAAGATCGTAGTTGCGGGGTGTCAGACTGACACCCCGCAACAACGATCGCCGCGATGTGCGCCCCCTGGGGTTCAAAATCCTGAGGACGTCTTATGACATCCGGTCAGGATTTAGAAAACACTTTGCCGACGTCTTTTGTCTATAGGGCGGGCGGCAAGTGGTTAAAAGATACACAAATTTAGGCAGAATTGACATTTTAATTATATTACACCTACCGAACCAGGAAAAAAAACACTGATGCCATTTAGAAAGTAAAATTTCGTACCCTGCGGAGTAAAGGTGGAAAAATTCAATCCATATATTTGAGATAGCTTAGGTGGAATAAACGTACCCAAGTATTTAAGGGCCGTTGTAGTCCATCTAAAATTAAAATTAGCCTTTAGAGTTTCAATCTGAGATGGGAGCATCGCTACCCCCATTGCCTCAGACTTTGACATATTGATTTTTAAGTTAGAGATTTCCATATTGATCTAGTTCTCTCAGGAGGTTCTGTAGGGATATACTTGGTTTAGTAAGTGAAAATAAAAGGTCATCCGCATAAGCGGATACCTTGTATTGTAAATCCCCAGTTTTTATGCCCGTAATATCGGGTTTTTGCCGCACTTTACAAAGAAATGGCTCTAGAGAGCGCAAACAGAAGAGGCCATAGGGGGCACCCTTGTCGGGTTCCATTTGAAATTGAAACAGGATCCGATAAATATCCATTTACTTTGATTTGTGCCATTGGTTTCGAGTATACACTCGAAATCCATCCAATCATCCTTTCCCCTAGCCCCACATATCGTAAAACCGAGAACATAAATGGCCAATTAACCCGGTCAAACGCCTTCTCTGCATCCGTTCCCAGGAACACAGATGGAATATTAGAGGTGACAGCTAGATGGATAAGGTTCAGGACCATAATGGTGTTATCTCTGGCCTCATGGGTTGGTATAAAGCCCACCTGATCAGAATGGATTAGGTCCATCAGATGTGGTTGAATACGTGCGGCTATAATTTTTGTAAATAACTTCAAGTCCACATTTAGTAAAGAAATAGGACGGTAACTTCCACATACTGACGAATTCTTATCCTCCTTTAGGTATGACCGTAATATGTGCTTTTAAGGCTTTATTAGGAAGTACCATCTCATGTCCTAAGGTATTAAATGTTTGTATCATCTGTTTGCCAAGTTGGGGCAGGAATAACTTGTAATAATTATAGGTAAACCCATTCGGGCCTGGCGATTTACTGGGTTTAGATGTCTTAATCGCCTTTTGTAATGCCTCTAACGTAATAGGTGCCTCTAGTTCCTCTCAAATCTGTTCCGTTAGCTGTGGGATACCTGAAGATGAAACGTAGTCCTCAATGTTCTGTTGTAGTTGCTGTCTCATAGATAGATTATATAAAGATTGATAGAATTTCCGGAAAGTAGATGCTGAGTAGGGGTATGTACCTTTCTAGTCTGAGTCTACTATAAAAGGTATATAGGCTTGTGCACGCTGTTCTTGTAGGGCTCTAGCTAATAGGCGGCCACACTTATCTCCTGACTCATAATAATATTTCTGGCAATTCTGCATTGCTGCCTTGGCTCTATAATAAAGTAAGGAGGTTACTTGTCTACGTAAATTACCAAGTTCAGCCTCCACAGCTATCTCAGTTTCCGTTTAATTCTAGAGCCATGTTTAATAAGGATCCCCTTTAATATGGCTTTATGCGCTTCCTATATTGTCCCCGAATCAACTTCTGGTGTGGTATTGTATTGAAAATAATACTGTAGTTCTTTAGTCACATTTTCAATCACTGACTTATTCTCTAATAAGCTCTCATTGAGTCGCCACTGTCCTCTGTTAAGGCTTGGATATTCGGTTACATTCCATGTCAAAGTGACCGGGGCATGGTCTGACCATGTTATGTTCCCTATGTCCACTGCCCTGACTGCCAGTAACATTTGGTGTGGGATGATAAACCGATTCGGGAATACACCTTATGTGGAGAGGAATAAAAGGTATAATCCCTTTCCTTAGGGTGAAAATCTCCAAGCATCTATAAGTTGGTAAATATGTAGTGCCTGTGGTACTTGTTTACGACATCCCCTGGTGGTTGAGGAGTTACCCATCGATGTATCTACTTTAGGTTCCAGAGCTAGATTAAAATCTCCCCCAGCAGTAGCTTACCTTCAGCGAATTTCATGAGATAATTGAGAGCAGATAAATTGGTATTGATTGTAATTTGGTACATAGACCGTAGCAAATGTTACCTTAATTCCACCAATCGTACCTTTAAGAAACAAAAAAATCTACCCTCCCTATCTGCTCTTCTATCTTGTAGGCTCCATGGAACTCGTCTGGATATCAAAATTGACACCCCTCTAGTCTTAGATGTCTTATTTGCAGCATGATATACAAATGGAGAGGCTATTCTTTAAGATTGGTATCTTGCCTTCTTTAAAATGGGTTTCCTGAATATATGCTACATCAGAATGTGATAGTTTCAAATCTTGGGAGGAGCATCCTATGCTTCTCAGGTACATTGAGCCCTTTAGCGTTTAAGGACGTGATCTTCAGTACCTCCATCTTCCCTATAAGCGGTTAAAAAAGGAAAAGAGAAAAAATATATATGTATTATATATAAAATTTTATAAAACAAAAAGGGTTCTATTAACCCTAATGTACCAGTGAGGGGTTTACTAACCTCTCACTCTTCCCTCTTACAGACCTAGAGGGATCTAAGAAGACAAAAATATAGACGCTCACGTACATATTACCACTTAAGTGAGCGCAACCCCAAATGGGGGCGTGGTCAACTACAGACGAAGTAGGAGCCACTCCCCTCCCTTCGATGACCATAAAATATAAATTTTTATGGTTTATTTACACTGACCTGTATATATAAGAAATACAATAAAACAATAGTAACTATAGTCTATACCGACTCTGGATATCATACACAAAATAAAAAGGGCCTTTTAAAAAGAAAAAAAAAAAAAAAAAAAAAAAAAGGGAAAGGGGGATAAAATAAATATTCCCTCTTTCAGGGGGAGGGTGGGCTCAACATGTCATAACCCAGGTACATTGGCCTCTATTGTTATGCTCTTGATTGGTATTAACCATATAGCGCCAGTCACCCCCAGTGCCAGCTAGCCCAGAGCATTTATGTGCAGTGCAAAACACTGAAACCCAACAAACAAAAAAAATAAAAATAAAATGTACCACACATCCAAAAACCTCTAGACCCCATCTAAGTATAATCTAAGTGTAATTATATGGCCCCAAAACTAGTGTGGTAAAAGGATCCCTCCCGGTATGGGCGTTCCTCTCCATATCTGAGTTGAGTATAAGGGTATACAGGTCCTTCTCAAAAAATTAGCATATTGTGATGAAGTTCATTATTTTCTGTAATGTACTGATAAACATTAGACTTTCATATATTTTAGATTCATTACACACAACTGAAGTAGTTCAAGCCTTTTCTTGTTTTAATATTGATGATTTTGGCATACAGCTCATGAAAACCCCAAATTCCTATCTCAAAAAATTAGCATATTTCATCCGACCAATAAAAGAAAAGTGTTTTTAATACAAAAAAAGTCAACCTTCAAATAATTATGTTCAGTTATGCACTCAATACTTGGTCGGGAATCCTTTTGCAGAAATGACTGCTTAAATGCGGCGTGGCATGGAGGCAATCAGCCTGTGGCACTGCTGAGGTGTTATGGAGGCCCAGGATGCTTCGATAGCGGCCTTAAGCTCATCCAGAGTGTTGGGTCTTGCGTCTCTCAACTTTCTCTTCCCAATATCCCACAGATTCTCTATGGGGTTCAGGTCAGGGGAGTTGGCAGGCCAATTGAGCACAGTAATACCATGGTCAGTAAACCATTTACCAGTGGTTTTGGCACTGTGAGCAGGTGTCAGGTCGTGCTGAAAAATGAAATCTTCATCTCCATAAAGATTTTCAGCAGATGGAAGCATGAAGTGCTCCAAAATCTCCTGATAGCTAGCTGCATTGACCCTGCCCTTGATAAAACACAGTGGACCAACACCAGCAGCTGACATGGCACCCCAGACCATCACTGACTGTGGGTACTTGACACTGGACTTCAGGCATTTTGGCATTTCCCTCTCCCCAGTCTTCCTCCAGACTCTGGCACCTTGATTTCCGAATGACATGCAAAATTTGCTTTCATCCGAAAAAAGTACTTTGGACCACTGAGCAACAGTCCAGTGCTGCTTCTCTGTAGCCCAGGTCAGGCGCTTCTGCCGCTGTTTCTGGTTCAAAAGTGGCTTGACCTGGGGAATGCGGCACCTGTAGCCCATTTCCTGCACACGCCTGTTCACGGTGGCTCTGGATGTTTCTACTCCAGACTCAGTCCACTGCTTCCGCAGGTCCTCCAAGGTCTGGAATCGGTCCTTCTCCACAATCTTCCTCAGGGTCCGGTCACCTCTTCTCGTTGTGCAGCGTTTTCTGCCACACTTTTTTCTTCCCACAGACTTCCCACTGAGGTGCCTTGATACAGCACTCTGGGAACAGCCTATTCGTTCAGAAATTTCTTTGTGTCTTACCCTCTTGCTTGAGGGTGTCGATGATGGCCTTCTGGACAGCAGTCAGGTCGGCAGTCTTACCCATGATTGCGGTTTTGAGTAATGAACTAGGCTGGGAGTTTTTAAAAGCCTCAGGAATCTTTTGCAGGTGCTTAGAGTTAATTAGTTGATTCAGATGATTAGGTTAATAGCTCGTTTAGAGAACCTTTTCATGATATGCTAATTTTTTGAGATAGGAATTTGGGGTTTTCATGAGCTGTATGCCAAAATCATCAATATTAAAACAAGAAAAGGCTTGAACTACTTCAGTTGTGTGTAATGAATCTAAAATATATGAAAGTCTAATGTTTATCAGTACATTACAGAAAATAATGAACTTTATCACAATATGCTAATTTTTTGAGAAGGACATACATATACATACATATATATATATATATATATATATATATATATATATATATATATATATATATATATATATATATATATATATATATATATATATATATATATATATATATATATATGGGCTGTTACTGATTAAAATTTGTGTTCGATTAAATTGATTTTTTTTTTTAAATCGACTAATTTCGATTAATTATAAGGCACATACAGATCCGACTACTTTTAGCTGATCTCCTTGCATTGCAACTCTGCATTAGTCATTGGTAAATGTGGTATACACTATATACAATCACCTGACACTAGTTAGTTTCCACAATCCATGACTTATCCCATGACTTATCTTCACAGTTCACAAATACGTTTTAAATTCAAACTGTAGCACTGACATAAGTCATTAATTTTTCCACAGTAGCGTGACAATCCCTCCGGTCTAACTAATCACTCTCACCTTATGGCATGGACCCCTGTGCAAACAGGTGGTCATGCAAGCGGGTATCAAAAGGTTTAACACAGACCATAAACTTCTCTCACGTCTCCATAGATCTCAGCAAGGACGCCAGGTCATGGGTAGAAAGAAAAGTGCTCACCGCTTAAATATAAGATCAAATTTTTGTGTTCAAAACACAAACTACTCACATAAAGATGATAAAAACACAGCATGTAAAGTCGATAATCGTGTTAGTTCCGTAGGGCAGCAGCGGTTGACGCCATGCATAGCTCCTCCCCCATACGCGTTACGTTCAATCAGAACTTCAACGTCACCGGACTCCTCCCCCCTTTTCTTCGTTAGCAGAGGGAGGCACTTGGGGAAGGGGGAGTAGTCCGGTGACGTTGATGTCCGTGACGTCACCGGATCTCCAACGGAACTCCCTGAAGACCCAGAAAAGCCGGCGGAGAGTACTGCTCAAAAGAATTTTAACCACTTGCCTACCAGGCACAAACACCCCCTTCCTGACCAAGCCATTTTTCAGCTTTCAGCGATGTCGCATTTTGAATGACAATTGCGCAGTTATGCAACGATGTACCCAAATACATTTTTTATAATTTTTTCCCCACAGATAGAGCTTTATTTTGGTGGTATTTGATCACCTCTGCGGTTTTTATTTCTTGCGCTATAAACAAAATAAGAGCGACAAGTTTGAAAAAACGCAATATTTTTTACTTTTTATTATGATAAATATCCAATTTTATTTTTTTTTTAAACAAATTTTTTCCTCAGTTTAGACCGATACGTATTCTTCTACATATTTTTGGTAAAAAAAAAAAAAAATTAAAAAAAAAATCGCAATAAGCGTCTATTGATTGGTTTGCGCAAAAAAGTTATAGCGTCTACAAAATAGGGGATAGATTTATAGCATTTTTTTATTATTATTTTTTTACTAGTAATGGCGGCGATCTGCGATTTTTATTGTGACTGCGACATTGCGGCGGACATATCGGACACTTTTGACACATTTTTGGGACCATTCACATTTTATACAGCGATCCATGCTAAAAAATGCATTGATTACTGTATAAATGTGACTGGCAGGGAAGGGGTTAACACTAGGGGGAGCTGCAGGGGTTAATATGTTCCCTATGTGAGTGATTCTAACTGTGGGGGGAGGGGACCGATCGGTGTCCCTATGTACAAGGGACACACCATCGGTCTCCTCTGACAGGACGTGGATCTGTGTGTTTACACACACAGACCTACGTCCTGCTCAGTTACCGGGCAATCGCGGGTGCCTGGCGGACATCGCGGCCGCCGGGCACGCGCATCGGGTCCCCGGCGGCGCGCGCGCCCCCCTAGTGGCCAAAAAGCAAGCAACGAAATATGACGGCGGCCCGCCACAAGAGCTGCACCGCTCCGCCGTCAATTGACGGCAGGCGGTCAGCAACAGGTTAAAATCGATCAAAAAAAACATTTATGATTAAATCGAGGAATTAATCTTTAATTTTCACAGCCCTAATTATTAATATATAGTGATCTGTTTTTTGCAGCTTAGTTACAAATTAGTGAAATGTGTTTGTGAAATATGTAATACTATAAAAGGTTTGTGAAATAAAAAAAAATAAAAAAAGAATTCATGCCATGCTCTGAGTCAATCCTTTCTCGGTTGGTCCCTGCGTCGCCCTGGCCCTCCCCTCAGGTAGTCACCCATGGGTCACTATACCTTCCACCCCACCCATCCTATCTTTCAATCTATAAACGTTAAAAAAAAAAAATAAAAAAAAAGGGGGAGAAGCAATTATACTCTCTCCTGGGAGGGAGACCAGATATAATTCAAGTTAAGTATATCTCACAGCGTAAACCTCTACATAGTCACTCAAAAATGTCCCCAAGAAAAAAAAAAAAAAAAGGAGGGACATAGGATTTTCAGTTTAAAGTCTTGACCGACTATGATCCCAAGTCTGTCTCCTAATTCAGGTTAATTCTCTCCCCCACAGCAAGCCCCCCTATATTCACTGATGCCACCCAAAAAAAAAAAAAAAAAAAACCCTTTCAAAGACATGAGTCTATCCAGTCTATTATCCTTGGGATCTGCTCCCCCATCCCAGGGTCTCCCCGCCTGTCCCTATATAGGGGTATGACTCCGGTCCTGTGATCTCCATCTCATTCTACCAGGACGGGATTGTAATCTTCCTTGTTGGCTCGGAGTGGGGACATCCACATGCTGTATACGTCAGAGTGGCTGCAGCCAATCTTGTACCTCTATAGACGGGGTCCCTATAAGAGTAAATAATTCCGGGAGATCAGTAAAGCGATAATGTGAATATAGATGTTCCCTTCCAAATAGTTAATGCAAACGGGAATCTCCATCGATACGTGTGGCCCATCTGTATCAGTCGGTCCAATAATGGTCGTAACATCGCTCAGCGTTGAAGGGTCGCCTTAGATAGGTCTGGCAGAATTTTAATGTTTGCTCCCTCAAAAATAATTGCTCCTATTGTCCAGGTCTTACTTAAAATGTCCTCTTTACAAGTATACCTGTATATGCGACATACAATACCAAGGTGCCTATTCAAGTCTATTGATCTAGGGCCACTTACCCTGTGCACCCGATCGATTTCTGTTGGCTCCAGGGCCCCCGCCTCCAGGACTTGATGAAATATAGCGGTAACTGTAGTCATCAAGTCCCCTGGTTCGGTAGTCTCGGGGAGGCCACGGATCCGCGCGTTCTGTCGGCAGCTTCGGTCTTCCAAATCTTCGATCTGCAACTGAAAATCTAGTGACCTTTCCCTCTGACGGATCTACTCCTGCTCCACTCCCGCCAGCCTCTCCTCTACAGCTAATATCGTAGTCTCTCCTGCTGCCATTCGTTCTGAGAGCTCCTGGACATCTGAGCGGACCCCCTGCAGGTCTTGTTGGTGTGCCTCAGTCACTCGCAGGATCAACGCCTCAATGTTCGCCCTTATGGGGAGAGCCCGGAGGAGTTCCCTAATCTCCATATTCTCTTGGCGATAGGTAGATTTCTCCATCTGTGGATCCATAACAGATGCATGAGATACTGGGCTATAGTATGTCTGGAGCATTGGTCTAAGGCTTCCGGGGGAGCCGGGGTCACAGTCATCTCCGTCGAGATAATAGTCTCTGTATTGCCGCCCTTCATTTCCATCATTCTCGCCGTCCCTCTTGTCCTTACGCTACGGGTCTGGACCCCAGGAAAGTATTGCTTAATGTCCGCCCGTACTAAGGTTGTGATAGGTATCTGCTCTCTTTCCTGCTCTTAGCCGGGCACATGCCGTTTTAGGCAGATCAGTAGGTCCCCGTATACATCGGAGGGAGAGCGTAGCTCAAGGAGAGCAGGACCTCACATCGCCATGTCAAGGCCACGCCCCCTGCCTTTATTTTATAAATGAATGGGATATTGTTATTTTGCTGGAGCTCCCCTTTAAAATGAATCTATTTATGACGTTTTAAGTATAAATGCCTACATTCCTGGCATGCAACAGTATAAATCTTTCAAAAGAAGCTGTGCCCTTAAAATGCATTTCATGATATCAGGGTAAGTTAGTTTGCCTAGGCCAAAATATCATCACCTGGTTTTGTAATTTTTTTATCTACTATTCATATTTATCTTCTAATTTTTGGCAGGAGTTCTGCTCTAATTAACATTAAAAGAAAATGAGAGAATAGTGTAGTTTGACTGTAATTAAGCAAAAAGCCTTTGCCAGAGCATTATGTGCCAATAATGGTCACAAGGTTACACAGTCAGGAATAGCCAAATAGAGAGATAACAGAGCAGGGAGTTGTGACACCTGAGCATGCTGGAATTGTGGGCAGAATCAAGTGATTATGCCCACGATTGCAGAATCGCAGCAAAACACGGGAAGTGTTTGTGGTGCCTTTATCTCTTAATAGCAATCCCAAATGTGGTGCGATTTTCTCACGATTGTCGAGCAACAAAAATCGCAATGCAAAAGCACACCTGGCAAAATTTGGTGCATTTTTGGAGCGGAGGGAGGCCCATTCAAAGCAATGGTGCTTTTCCAAAACTGCTCCACAAAAACACCCAAAAAAGCTAGAGAAAAAAAAAAAAAAAAAAAAAAAACAGGTGTCGCTGCAGTACGCTTAGGTGTGAAATCAAACCTTTAGCATAATTGAAGGAAAGTATTATCCGCTTTGTGTTTCCTATAATGTATATATGGAAACACAGAGGTGGACCAGGCAGACAAGGTGACAAAGCTAAGGTGAGACCAGTAAAGCTAGGGAAACGATGATTTACCAGTGACTGAGGACAATGGGCTCTTGTCTGAAGTTTTACTTATGGCTTGGTGGACATTGGTACAAAGCTCAATTAGATCAGGAAAATCTATTTGTCTGTACACTTAAATTCATAAAAATTCCCACACATTTACTTCCATGAATTCTGTGACACATTCACTGCTCCCTATAAATGGATACTGCTGTGTCACACATTTCACAGAGCCTGCATTTTAAACTAAAGGCAACAAGGTACCATAGTCCTTACAAAGTAAAAGTAAACAACAGGGAACTCAATTCTTAGAAGGACAGAGAGGCCAATCTAACAAAGACCTGCAGCATCAAAATTTGTTGTCTACCGGGCGCTCAGGTTCGGCACATCACGGAAGCTGTCATGGTGCTCGTTGGCACCAATGACAAAGTCAGAGGCAGATGGAGTGTCCTAAAGAACGATTTTAGGGACTTGGGAGCTAAATTGAGAAAAAGGACCTCCAAGGTAGTATTCTCAGGAATACTACCGGTACATAGAGCCACACCAGAAAGGCAGAGGGAGATTAGGGAAGTAAACAAGTGGCTGAAGAGCTGGTGTAGTAAGAAGGGGTTTGGGTTCCTCAGTCGATAACCAGTACTATAGAAGGGAAGGACTGCACCGAAATAAGGAGGGTGCAGATCAGCTGGGAATGAAGATGGCCGAAAAAGTTAGAGGGGTTTTTAAACTAGGCGACGGGGGAAGGATCCAGAGGTAGAAATAGTCAGTGCGGAACATATTCCATAGGGTAGTATTGGAGGCATTAGTGGTAGGTTGACCAAAGCACATAAACCCAAGGTAAGTATAGTAGCAAGTCCTAGTTGCAATCTCGGAACACCCAATAAGAGGATAATATGCGACCGGTCTAAACTACATGGGATGTTTACCAATGCCAGGAGCCTGGCGGATCAAGATGGGTGAGCTAGAGTTACTGTTGTATGAGGAGGATTTGGATTTTCTGGGAATTTAAGAGACCTGGTTCAACAGCTCTCATGATTGGCTGGCAAACATTCAATGGTATACCTAGCAGCTATTGGGGCACCCGAGCCAAGCCGTAGCTCTGTGTCCCCATTCAGACACGGAGCAGTGGTTATGCCCCAACCCCCTCACACCCGATTGCCTAAATGACTGATTGACAGCAGCAGGAGCCAATTGTGGAGCTACTGTGTCTCAGCCAATCAGGAGGGAGAGTCCCGGATGGCCAAGGCACACGTGGACATTGCTGGAACAAGATGGGCAACAGGTAAGTATTAGGGGGGCTGCTGCACACTGAAGTTTTTTTTTATCTTAAGGCATAACCACTTAAACCCCCTTCCTGTCCAAGCCAATTTTCAGCTTTCAGCGCTGTCACACTTTGAATGACAATTGCACAGTCAATCAACACTGTACCCAAATTAAAGTTTTATTTTCCACACAGAGCTTTCTTTTGGTGATATTTAATCACTGCTGGCTTTATACTTTTTGCTAAAAAACGAAGACAAAAAACACACACACACACACACACACACACACACACACACACACACACTAAAGAGACAAAGAAATAATTTCAGAACTTTTTCCACCTTTAAATGTGACCTATAAACTGTACAACTCAGGTGAACAACAAAGTGAAATCTTTTAGGTGGAGAGAAGTAAAAATAAGACGGATGCACAAGTGTGCACACCCTCAAACTAATACTTTGTTGAAGAACCTTTTGATTTTATTACAGGACTTTGGGTATGAGTCAATCAGCATGGCACACGACTTGGCAATATTTGCCCACTCTTAGCAAAAACACTCCAAATCTGTCAGATTGCGAGGGCATCTCATGTGCATAGCCCTCTTCAGATCACATCACTGATTTTCAAATCAGATTCAGGTCTGGGCTCTGGCTGGGCCATTGCAAAACTTGAAACCTATTCTGTTGAAGCCATTCCTTTGTTGATTTGGATGTATGCTTTTGGTCATTGTCATGTTGAGCTTTCTAGCAGAAGCCTGAAGGTTTTGTGCCAATATTGACTGGTATTTGGAACTGTTCATAATTCCCTCTACCTTGACTAAGGCCCCTTCCAGCTGAAGAAAACCAGCCCCAAAAGCATGATGCAGTCACCATGCATCACTGTGGGTATGGTGTTCTTTTGGTGATGTGCAGTGTTGTTTTTGCGCCAAACATATATCTTTTGGAATTATGGCCAAAAAGTTCAACCTTGGTTTCATCAGACCATATCACATCCCTTTTCAAGCTTTTAACTATAGATGTCTCTATTAGCACGATCGCAATATTGCAATACACTTTGCCGCTGTGTGTATTACAATGCATACAGCGACATGTGAATAAATAACCAAGAAAATGGCCGCGCCCGTGATCTCTCAGAAAATGGCCACCATACCATTCACATAATGTGCTACGAGAAAATGGCCGCCCATTAACAACAATGATATAGACTATTTAAAGACAATTTGTGGGCCTTCCCATCATCCCCTGATGAAGTCATGTGGTTGTGACGTCACGCGTAGGGAAGGGACAGGCACTCCGAATTGACACATCCAAACGAGCTCGCCAATCATAGGAGATAAGTGTGTTTTTTATTGTTTTATGCGAGTACCCTCAATACTGTTGAATAAACTTTTACATTGCTACAAAACACTACACTATACGGCACTTCCTCTATTATTATCATTCCTGCACCTGCCAAGAGACAAAGACAATAGGTGACTCCATTGCGGTCCAAGGATAGGAGCTCAATTGTGGTCCAGGGATAGGAAATCCATTTAGGTCCAGGGACACAGGAGAGAAGCTGCCACTGCCATTACCAATGTATTTGATTCATATGCGGTTACCTCTTTACCGCAAGGTAAGGGGCCACTACTTAGTAGTGTGCGTTTACACAAAGAGGAGACACTCTTTACAACTGCACTTTTGAAAGAATCTTATTCAATAGACTGTTGTCACCATCTCAATTTTTGCATTCTTTGCACATTGCGGACTTGCACAAATTTATTTATCAGCATCCTTTTTTTGTGCTAGCTATTTTCATATTCTTTTGCACTTTTATTGTGCCATTTTTTCATTTTTTTGCGTTACATTATTATTATTTGCATTGTTGCACAGGCAAGCTGCACTCAGCACAGGAAGTTTTTATGTTCAATACAGTTGCAATTTATAGTGCCGTTTCTGTTTAGCACACACGTTGTGCTGCAAATTTTTGCACTTATTTGCTTTTTTTGGCACTACTGTCATATATTTGTACAATCTATTATTTTTGCACATTGCGCTCAATTTCAATTTTAAATTAGGGAATGATGAAAAAAAATGCAACACATTAGCAAACATTAAATACATAGAATGTGATGTTAAAGGAAAAATCTTACCTTAATATAGTCCTTCTGCAGGACCTGAATAATGGCAGAACAGGTCTCTGGGATAATGATCCCCAAAGCCTGGGGGGAGATGCCTGTATAGAACTTGGAGGTCCTGCAGGCTTCTCCCAGTCGCCAAGTACCGCAACGTGGCGACTAGCCTCTGCTCTGGAGTGATGGCTTGCCTAATGCAGGTATCCTGCCTGCTGATATAAGGGGTCAGCAAAGCCAACAGACGGTGAAAAACGGGGTCCGTCATCCTGAGGTAATTCCTGAAATCATCAGGATTTTTCTCCCGGATCTCACGCAGCAAAGGCATGTGCGAGAATTGGTCATGCTGGAGCAACCAATTCTTCATCCATGAACTCCTCCCCACCCTGTTCATGGACTGGGCTGGGCTTGTGTCAAAGCTAGAAGCCCAACACCAAGCCCCTGCACAGCATGAACTATACAACAACGAGTACGTACAGGCAACATGGCTTCAAAACGGTCGGCTGGTCAGAACGAATTAACAGAAAGCACTGAAAAACAGCAAGGCCTGAAAGAACGAACTGAAAATCTGCAACGAGCGGACAAGAATGCACTGAGAATCAAATACGGTACTATAAATGGCACGCACTGACAAACAACTCCGAACTTTGTGCGTGTGTATGCAAGACAAGTTTGAGCCAACATCCGTCGGAAAAAAACGTTGTCGGAATCGTGTGTACGGGGCATTACTGTGAAGAAGACTTTCCGTAGTCCGTCAAACCCTATAATACCACTGATAAGTTCCATTTCGGAAAATAATAAATAAATAATAAAAAAAAAAAAAAAAAAAAAAAGGTACTGGCCTAGCTCTGGCCAATGCCTTAAAAAGTGTTATAATAAAAGCGGATCCTGAGATCGCTGCCTCTCCAGGAATATCACCCCCCCCCCCCCGCCCGAGTCAGAAGGTCTCTCAGGAATGGAAGAAACCAGTGAGGTTCCACTGCCATCTTCTGCACGGTTGAAAACCATGCCCTCTAGAATCATGCTTGTAGCCTCCCTTTGTAGCTTCTTGAGAACCAACGGGATCATCTGGAAAGGGGGGGAAAGGCGTAGCACAAGCAGGTCCACAGTTGCACTAATGGGTCCAGTTCGTCAGCTTGATCTCACCTGTTCAGGGAAAAATAAACCTCCACCTTTGCGTTGGCCTGGGATGCGAACAGATCGATCTGGGGGGCTCCCCATTTTTCTATTAGCTTTTGGAATACTTCTGAATTCAGACTCCATTCTGACTCTAGTAGCAATTTTTCTGAGCAGAGAAAGGGTACTAGATTAACATCTCCCTTTAGGTGCACCACCGTCAGGGATGCCAAGTTTTCTTTCTGCTTAGGACAGAATCTGAAGGGCCGAGGACAGCAACACTGCTTCACTGTCTTGTTATGTAGGCCACTGCTGTGGCATTGTCGGACAACACCTGAATGTGGTGACCTCGGATTTGATCCTTAAATGCCCATTGTCCGAGCAGAATGGCCTTTACTTCCCTCTAATTGGAGAATCTCTTGGCTTGTTTGTCCATGTTCATTGGGCCATCTGTCCTTTCAGATGGGCGCCCCAACCCCAAGAACTCAACCTCCTTTCTACAGGAAAACACCAGAGCAGGCCCTTGTCCAAGTTTGACTGTCTCCTCCACCACCACAGCTCTCTCTGAACCTGAGGGGGCATCTTGATCAACCTCTCCAGAGACTCCCCATAAGACCAATTCCTCAGAATTGCCTGCTGGAGATCCCTTGCATGGAGATGTGCCCATTGCACTGCTGGTATTGATGCTGTGAGGAGTCCTAGTACTGACATGGCTGCCCTGATAGAAATTGGCAGATTTGTTTGGGTCTTTTTTTTTACAGAATTTTGGACCTTCTCTGTTTTTTCCTCTAGGAGAAAAATTCTCTTTCTTGTATGGAATTGATGGTATACCCCAGAAACCTTATTGTTTGAGACGGAATCATGCTTTATTTTTCTTTGTTTATGATCCAGCTAAGACTTTCCAAGTGTCTGTCAGGTCTTTCTCCAACAGAACCCCTGTTTTGGCAAATAGCAGGAGGTCGTCCAGGTATGGTACGATCAATATTCCCTTTAATCTGAGGTGAGCTAAGGCCTCTGCTATAAATTTTTGTGAATATCCTCGGTGAGGACAGCCCGAAAGGAAGGGCTCTGAACTGGAGATGTGAGATTGACCCTCCCATCTTGACCGCTAACTGTAGGTATTTCTGTGATGCTGGTGCTATAGGCACGTGACGATACGCATCCCTCAAACCTATGGATGCCAAAAAACAGCCAGGGGTCAGAAGACTCTTTACTGAAAAGATTGTGTCCATCCTGAACTTCTTGTACCAGATGGATCTGTTTAGTATTTTCAGGTTCAGAATTAATCTGAACTTCCCTGATGGTTTCCCTACTAGGAATATGTGCGAATATCACCCTCATCCTTCCTCTTTGGGGGGGAACAGTTATGAAGACTTTGTTGAATGAATTCTTGCAGGATAGAGGACATTGCTAGAGATTTTTCTAAGTCTTGGGGAGCCTGGGTTATGTAAAACCGAGTTGGTGGGGACAGAGAACTCCAGTCTTTAGCACTCTGTATTGTCTTGAGAATAAAACAAAACTGGTTGTTGTGGTCTTCCACTGTGGGAAAAAAAAAGTTTGCAGCCTTCCTCCCACAGTTGGAGGACTGTGTCATGGAAAATGTTATTAATATATGTTGTCAGATGCCCCCCAGTGTCAGTTTTGCTGTAATGTGCTCATGTGAGCGTATTCGCACATAAAGACGTTGGCGGAAGACCATTGACTGCGGAAATCTTCCTGTGGACACTGCAGATGCGTTTGCTGGTTTAAGGAAGTTCATTTGTGCCTCACCGGGAGACTGGCCATTTCCAGGTGGCTGCATTGATAACTTCAAGCAAACATCTCTGTGTACATGTTGGAACGTTAATATTTATATCATTATGCTATGGCCCACGGAGCCATGGCTTTATATCGTTCGTTGTCATTGAAAGCAGTTTAGACATCACTGCTTAGTCTGTTTGAATGTATACATCTGTGATTGGTTCTTTTGAAGGAAAACAATTGTCCCTGTATTGTAACACCATTGTATTGTATTTCCTTATATGGTCATTCAGATAATGCACTAGGGGATCGCTTAATTCTTTTCACATGATGCACATCAACGCATGACATCTTGGAGTGAGCTCTGGAGGATCACTGAATCTGCAGATAGGAATCTTTGGAGGTCCGTGTCCGCGGTTCCAGTGGAGGTCTCTACACAGTTATTCCTTTTGATGCCTTATATGATCCTCTGTGACAGGGGATCATTTGATTCTGGTAAGCAGTAACTTCACTCAGTGATGGTGGTTTACAGAATTTCACATATCCTGGATCAAGTTTTCACTGAGGATACCTCTACATTTGAGACTTTTGCATATGCACGGGTGTTGCTGCATTTTTTGTTGCAAATTCATTATTGGACTTCATATTCTATATATTTTATATATGTTCTAATAATTCACCATTTCACTAAATTTTTCACATGTGTATATTTTTCACTTGAATTTTTTCATTTATATATAATCTATATTACCATATGGAATTTACACGTATATTCTGTGAAATAATGGTCATTGTTTGCAGTTTGGTATGCGAACTTGGATCAGTGTGTACCATTTAAATTAGTATTCATTGAGTTACACCTATATCGGGCCACCAGTGAGTGTGTGCACGCACATATAACTTTTATTCTTATAGTGGTATGAGCAACTTTTTGTTTTTCTCATTTATTATCACTGTTGCTATATTCACAGTTTAGTTGCTGCTACCCATTTGGTTTTAAATAGACCCAATTTCTTCATTTTGGTGGTGAATTCACAACTGAGTACTCCCACGCAAACCTTAGCGCAGTTTTTTTTCCTGTTTTTCATACATTGCAAAACGTTAACCTTCTCGTGAAGCCATTCCTTTGTTGGTTTGGATGTATGCTTTGGGTCTTTATCATGCTGAAAGATGAAATTCCTCTTCATGTTCAGCTTTCTAGCAGAAGCCTGAAGGTTTTGTGCCAATACTGACTGGTATTTGGAACTTTTCATAATTGGGATAATAGTCCCAAAGCATTCTGCCACCATCTCCATTCTGCACTGTAGGTATGGTGTTCTTTTGGTGATGAGCAGTGTGGTTTTTGCGCCAAACATATCTTTGGGAATTTAGGGCTAAAAAGTTCAACCTTGGTTTCATCAGACCATAACACATTTACCCACATGCTTTTGGGAGACTTCAGATTTATTTTTGCAAGATTTAGCCGGGCTTGGAGGTTTTTCTTTGGAAGAATAAGGCTTCCATCTTGCGACTCTACCCCATAGCACACACATTTGAAGAATATGGGAGATTCTTGTACCACACAGCCAGTACTTGCCAGATATTTCTGCTGCTCCTTTGTTGCTGTAGGCCTCTTGGCAGCCTCTCTGACCAGTTTTCTTCTAGTCTTTTCATCAATTTTGGAGGGATGTCCAGTTCTGGGTAAGGCCACTGTTGTGCCATATTTTTCTCCACTTGATGACTGTCTTAACTGCATTCCATGGTATATCTAATGCCTTAGAAATTCTTTTGTATCCTTCTCCTGATACATTTTAACAATGAGATCCCTCTGATGCTGTAGGATGCGCATAAGAAAACGTTATTTGCGGTTAACCAGAGGCACTTTAAAATGATGGCAGGTGTTTACTGAATGTGATTGCTTAAATGGGTTGTAAAGGTTGGTGTTTTTTCACCTTAAAGTGGATGTAAACCCACTCTCATCCTTTCCAAACTACTGCAATATTGCTTATCGAGAAGGCTATACATGCCTCCTGCATGTATACTTATCTGTCAAATGTCTCCCCTCTGTCTCCCGAAAAACTGGAGATTTTGTGGGTGTGTCTGTTTTCCAGGGCTCAGTGGGTGGAGTCGTGATGTCAGTAGACTCCCCGCCCACCTCTACAGTCCCCTTATCAACATGCATTTTCTCCTGTGTATTTCTTACACTGAACTTCTGCTATGATCACTAACATCCAGTCAAAACCCAGAAAAGTCCCCACATGACTTCAGCATGCCAAATCATGTCAAGGTGTGGAACAGCCAATCCTTGCAGAGGTGCTGAAGAAAGGAGTGGGGTGGGAATTAAAAAATAATGCATGTCTTAGGCCCCTTTCACACGGGACGGATCCGTATTGATCCACCCCGTTAATATCCGCTGCTCAGCGGGGATCGCTCAGCTGATCCCCGCTGATGACAGGGTGGTCCCTGCACACTGTGCAGGGACCGCCCTGTCAGTTCTCCGCTCTTCCCTATGGGGGAATCGGATGAACATGGATCGTCTGTCCATGTTCATCCGATCTGCAGACGGATGGAAAAATAGGGTTTTCCTCTGTCTGCAGAATCGGACAATAGCGGGGGTGTCAGCGGATGCTCATCCGCTGACACCCGCTATCCCATAGGGATGCATGCATGTCCGTTTTTCATCCAAAAACGCATGGATGAAATATGGACATACGGTCCGCATGTGTGAAAGGAGCCTTAGGCTAGTGCACACGATATGTAAATCACCTGTCAATCACAGCAAGGGGGAAGAACGGACAAAGTTTTCACAGTTAGTCTGTTTTATTTCACTGAAAAAAAAGATATGAGGATTGCTCAGAGCTGGATTAACTCTTTGTGGCAAGACTGGGCACAGCTGATCTGAAATCCCATACTCTATATAAAGCTTAAATAAAAACGGACAAACTGAAAACTTTGTCCGTTCTTCCCCCTTGCTGTGATTGACAGGTGATTTAAATATATCTCGTGCACTAGCCTAAAACATGCATTATTTTTTTAATTCCCACCCCTAGTTATAAGAGGGTGTGAACACTTATGCAACCACAATATTTTAATTTTGACTTTGGTTAAAAGGACCAAATCAAGATAATGAAATAGATAACCAATAAATTCACAATAAAAACAAAATAATTAAAAACATAAAACTTTATAGTTATACACTGCACCTGATTAAGCTATATATCCATCTGTATCCAAAAAAGTAAATAGCAACACTGTATACAAAAGATACAATGAAACCAATCAAAGGATACAATGTTTAGTTTATTTTGTCTTCACTGTGAACTGGTTCCCACTGTTAGGCTGCATTCACACCTGAGCGTTTTGTCGCCCTAATCCGCCGTAAGCCTGAAGCTACAAAACGCTCGAGGGGAAAAAATACATTATTCTCTATGGAGATCGTTCACATCTCCACTCCAAAACGCCTGAAGCCGAACGCCTGAAGCTCAAACAAGTTCCGGACCCTTTTTTGTCGCGCGAATCGGGCAGATTTGGGCGTTCGTGCCCCCATAGAAACTAATGGAAACGCTCGATTCAAGCGAATAGCGCGACAACGAGCGTTTCTACGGGCGTTTTGTCGCTGCATCTGCTCGAGTGAAGTAAATTTTTACATGAAGGAAATGACATAACATAACAGGAAGTGCACAGATAACCATTTTAGCAGACATACAGACCAGCAATATGGAGGATGAAGATACTGTATGCCTGCTGGATCAAGAGAGATTTATTGGAATGGTCAAGGAGCACCCCTGTCTCTATGATACCAGAGATCCCACGTATAAGCTCAGAGCGAGCAAGAGGAGGGCATGGACCCAGATTGCCATGAAAGTTTTCTCAAACTGGGCAGACCTAACTGGCCATGTTAAGGATGTAAAAGGTAAGACAAACCCCTGCAAACATTAGTACATTATAGAAAAACAGTACCACTTCACACCTGGGGCCAATTATGACATTTCTCTCCTACATGTAAAATCCATAATTTCTTGGCTAGAAAATGACATAGAACCCCCAAATATTATATATGATTTTTTAGAAAAGACCCTAGAGAATACAATGTCGGTCGTTGCAACTTTTTATATTGCACGGTATTTTCGCAGCAATTATTCAAATACGTTTTTTTTCATGCTTAAAAAAAAAGTAAAGTTATCACAATTTTGTTGCATAATGTCAAAGATGAAGATACGGCGAGTAAATAGATACCCAACATATGAAAAAGTCATGCAAGCCGCATCTTTGGAGCGCTAAGCGCCCCTTCCCATTAAAAAAAATGTGGCAGCGCTCCAAACCCGCCTGCAAAGAGCCTCTGCAGCGGCGATTTGCGTGCCTTTCTAACCCTTTTTCGGCCGCTAGCGGGGCATTTTTAACCCCCGCTCGCGCCCGAAAAAGGGTTAAAACAAGCTGCCCCATTGATTTTAATTGGTAGGAGCAGTGAATAAACCGCTCCTTCACCGCTCCAAAGATGCTGCTAGCAGGACTTTTTCTTACCGTCCTGCTAGCGCAAAGGAGTCGCTTTTGTCAGGCGCTATACAGGCGACTGAAAAACGCCTCAGTGTGAAAGGGGCCTATGCATAGGACTATAGTATAGTCAGCATGTCACAAATACATGATGGCACACTCTGACCCCTAGTGTATATTGTATGGATACTGCACACAAAGATAAATATATATTTAAAAAAAAAAAACACGGAACTTCTTCACAATAAATCAAGCAATTTTATTAATTATTCACCTAGCATAGTATACGGTTTTATTATTATGACAAAGAAATAATTTATTGAATTGCCTCAAGCTGCCATGGGACCTGTCCTGCTGGAGACATGAAGTAGGATGCAAATTGATCCCTGACATGTGTCCCTTGTCTGTTTCCACGCACACCGGTCCAATGCGCTCTTTCCATACTCTCAAGTACTGGCTCCTCAAAATCATATCCATCCCGCTGCCTTACAAAATTATGCAATGCACATGAAGCCTTTACAGCAGAGACTGCATTTTGCATATTCAGAACAATCGGAGTGTGCAGTACCCGCCATTTATTTGACAATATGCCAAATGCACATTCTACCACACGACGTGCTCGTGTTAGACGGTAATTGAACACACTCCTCTGATTCATTTAGATTGTGCCCTGAGTAAGGCCGTAGTAGATGCTCACTCAGAGCAAAGGCCTCATCTCCAACAAACACACTGGGTAGGGGAGGGCCATTTGTGCCCGGGAGTGGCCTGCTTGCCGGAAGGTCCAGACAATCGGTACGTAGGAGGTGTCCAAATGAGGAATTGTTAAAAATAGCCGAGTCAGCGCTGCTGCCATACGAACCAATGTCAATGTACCGGAAGCAATAATTGGCATCCGCAACCGCCATCAAAACAAAAGAAAAATATTTTTTATAGTTGAAGTATTGGCTTCCGCTTCCCATGGGCTTAATGATCCTGATATGTTTCCCATCGATTGCTCCGACACAATTAGGGAAATTGCAGCGTTGCAGGAAAACCTCTGATATCTGTGACCACTCTTCTGATGTCGGTTTTTTCAACACGATATCCTTCAAAATCTCCCAAATTGCAGAGCAGGTGTCACGGACTATATAACTAGCTGTTGATTTCCCTATCCGAAAGCTATAGTGCAGACTTGATATAGATTGTCCAGTTGCTAGGTACCTACAAAGAAATAAATATATATATTTTAATTTGTGTTTTGACAGTTAAAATGCTAAAACTGAAGTGGAAAAGCTTACGGGATGCCTACACACGACATGTACGCCTGACCAGGGAATGTAGGAGTGGATCTGCAGCATGTGCTCCAAGAGAGTACATGTTTGCTAGAGAACTGGAGTTCCTTCGGCCATTGGTGGCTTTGGGGCGGTAAGCTTTCATCTGTACGAATGTCATTAACAAATGTAAAGAGAAAGTTCTAATAATTAATTTCTATTTTCAGTACTGAAAACAGCTGGGAGGACAGCTCCCAAA
Organism: Lithobates sylvaticus; assembly: GCA_028564925.1. Lineage (NCBI taxonomy): Eukaryota > Metazoa > Chordata > Amphibia > Anura > Ranidae > Lithobates > Lithobates sylvaticus. The sequence continues at coordinate 412,513,174 of CM053026.1, forward strand.
ATAATTTGGACCCACAAGCAAGCCAGGCATCAGGCGGTGAACAAGAAGGACAAGATCCGGAGAGCCAGTTGTCTACTCCGGCACGCTCTACAGCAACAACACCTGTGGGAGACCGTGACGAGGAGTCCACACCACCTATTCCTGTTCGTGTGCCAGCCAGAGGAACAAGAAGGAGGGCTCCGGAACCGGATTTTAATAGAATGCTCGACATTATGGCCGGTATGTCGGACAGGATGACCAGCAATAGGTCCCATGTACAAGTGTCTGCTCGGTGTCTGGAAGGTCTGATGGAGAAGGTTCCATCAGAGCTCCAGGCAGACATGCTGTCAGGCACTATACGCTACATTGCGACCTTCATCCCGCCGACCACCACATATAGGTCCTCTGAACCTCCCCCACCATATGGTCCTTATGCTAATCCCCCCCCGCCCCATCTGCCAGCACTTCCTCGGTTTTCAGCACCACCTCCTAATTACCCTCCTCTGCCTACACCGCCACCAACCAACTACTACCGTCTGCCAACACCACCACCACCACCTTCTAATTGGCAGCCCAATGACCATGCATCTACCTCCACCTGGTCACAATATGGCCATGCCATGGATGTGGTCAATGCACCTAACGAGGGAGTCAACTCCTCCCAAACCTTTCAGCACCTCTGATTTTTTTTTTTTTTTTTTTTTTTTTTATGAGCTACGTTAGCTCTGGTTGAGCTGTATATTTTTCAATTTTAAAAAAAAAAGAGAATAAGTTATATTTAGTTACTATTTGATAGTAATAAATAAAGTTTTTTGTTTAATATTAAAATTGTGTGATCGGATGTTTATTTTTCCCTCAATTCTTTACAAAAGTAGGAATTTTATTATAATAATCATTGTAATATGTTATTTTTCGCAGATGAAATGTGTATACCACTAATAACGCCCCAAAATACATACATTGCACTGATGACACGTGGCACTGACAGGTGGTACTGATACGTGGAACTGGGGACACGTGGCACTAACATGTGGCAATGATGACACGTGATATTGACAGGTGGCATTGATACGTGGCACTGATGATACGTGGCACTGGGGACACGTGGCACTAACAGGTGGCAATGATGACACATGACACTGACAGGTGGTATTGATACGTGGCACTGGGGACACGTGGCACTGGGGACAAAAAGAAATAAGAAGAATTTACCTCAGTGTGATGATTAGTCGTTCCACTGGGGGTATACTGTTCCGGAAATAGGTGTCCATTCTTTGCAACCGGCTACTGAGTAAACCCAGTAACTCATCAAAGCTGTGACCAAGAAATATGGGGTTTATTAGTGGACATTATAAGACAGGAACAATGTCAAACATCATGAATCCAAATTACTTTGACTAACCTTTTTATGGACATCCTTGTGTAGTCCAATAATTTCTCATCATGCTCACGTAGATCACTATACATGACCCAAAATTGGCCTCTCTCTTCACGTTCGGCAATTACTGGGTGGATCCAATATCTGCGTGCCCTCTTCTTTCTCCTCTCTCTTTCATGTAGAAAGTATGAGGTAACCGTGGCTGCTGCCAGAAAACACGCCATCTCATTGTCACTCATCTTTGTGCAGAAGATAGTACAATATGGAGCAGGAAGCACAATGATGACCCGGTAGTACAGTATTCACCCAGGAAGCAGATGAACAAAATCTAAAAACATAGCAACAAATGATGACAGTGATGATCATTTTTCCTATTGGCTATCCAGAAAAACGATGAAGTTGAAAAACGCCTGAAAACGATGTATGCTAATGTGCAAAAACGACCGTATTCGCGCGACAAAACGCCGGTAAAAACGCTCGTTCCGCTACGCTCAGGTGTGAATGCAGCCTTACTGACTCTAGTTTCTGGCAGATTGTTACTTTTGTGGTTGAACTGATTAAAGAACATTGGGGGATATTTAATAAAACTGTTGCAACTGTGAATAGTAGCCAATCTGCTTCTAGGTTGTCAAAGCTTAATTGAACAAGCTCAACTTAGAAGCTGGTTGGTTACTGTGTACAGCTGCACGTGTGCACCAGTTTCAGTAAATCTTGACCAGTTGACTGGATTCAGCTTGGCATGGCATGCGATTAGGTGGTTGTTAACCCACTTTTATTAAATGCGCCCATCCTCTCTGCGCCATAATTGTCCCTGTGTTCTGTAAAAAAAAAAAAAAAAAAACTGCCCGATTGTCCCTTTATGAGCGTGGCTCAGCTGATTCCGCACTCATATACATGCCAAGGTTCTAGGTGTAGTCCTGGACTCTGAACTCTCCTTCAAGCAACACATCCAATCACTGTCCAAATCCTGCCGCCTCCACCTCTGCAACAGCGCCAAAATACGCCCCTTTCTAACCAATGACACAACAAAGCTCTTAACTCACTCGCTTGTCATCTCTCGCCTCGACTACTGCAACTCCCTTCTCATTGGCTTACCTCTACATAGTCTATCACCTCTGCAATCCATCATGAATGCTGCTGCCAGACTCATCCACCTTACCAATCACTCTGTGTCTGCCACTCCTCTCTGTCAATCCCTTCACTGGCTTCCACTCGGCCAAAGAATTAAATTCAAAATACTAACAACTACGTACAAAGCCATCCACAATTTCGCCCCCCAGCTACATCACTAGCCTAGTCTCAAAATACCAACCTACTCGTTCTCTTCGTTCCTCTCAAGACCTCCTGCTCTCTAGCTCCCTCATCCCCTCCTCCTATGCTCGCCTCCAGGACTTTTCCAGAGCCTCTCCAATCCTATGGAATGCCTTACCCCAAATCTGTCCGCCTAGCTCCTACTTTATTAGCTTTTAGACAATCCCTGAAAACCCTTCTCTTCAGAGAAGCATATCCTACCCACACCTAACAACAACAACCGTATTTTCATTTTCTCCATCAGCTCATCCCCCCACAGTATTACCTTTTGTTCCAATTGACCCCCCCTTCTAGATTGTAAGCTCCAATGAGCAGGGCCCTCTAATCCCTCCTGTATTGATTTGTATTGTAATGTCTGCCCTCATGTTGTAAAGCGCTGAGCAAAATGTCAGCGCTATATAAATCCTGTATAATAATAATAATAATAATAATAATAATAATAATAAAGGTACAATCGGGCAGTTTATTTACATAACACAGGCTCAATTATTATAATGGTGCAGAGAGGATGGGAGCATTTAATAGAGGATATGAGGGCAGAGAGCAGCAGGAGCTGGGGGGGGGGGGGGCACTGGTACGAGCAGAGACAGGCAGAGGGGGGGGGGGGGAGGACACAGGAGACAGATAGCAGGCTGCAGCTGACGGAATTACGCAAACGGACCACAGTGTCAGGGCTCAGCAGCCATTATCATGATCAGTTGTCAGGGGGGGAGGGTATACCCAGGCAGGATCAGCCAGGTATTTAAAGGTGATACGGGGGTCCAAATGACACAGCACAAGCACAAGCTATATAACATGCTTTAACCACTACAGATCCGCGCTATAGCCGAATGACGGCTACAGCATGGACCTGCTTTGCCGGGACTAAGTCCATCACGACCCCTTACCACATGATCAGCTGTCAGCCAATGACAGCTGATCCTGTGATAACTGAGCTGGTAATCGGCTAACAGCGCGAGGAGGTAAAAAAAAAGTTGATTACCGGCCGCCGTGAGAGGGATATCAGTCCCGATCACGGCGAGCTGGCGCCAGCTCATTAGTGCCCACCTGTGCGACCTAAGCAACAGTGCCACCCATCAGTGCCCACAGTGCTGCACCTCAGTGTCACCTACCAGTGCCCATCCGTGCCACCCATGCGTGCCACCTTATCTATGCCATCAGTGCTGCCTTATCTGTGCCCATCAGTGCCCACTAGTGCAGCCTATCAGCGAAGCCTCATCAGCGCATATCAATGAAGGAGAAAAATTACCTGTTTGCAAAATTTTATAACAAACTATTAAACATGATTTTTTTGTTCAAACATTTTCCATCTTTTTTTGTTTGTTTAGCAAAAAATTTAAATCCCAGCTGTAATTAAATACCACCAAAAGAAAGCTCTGTTTGTGGGGAAAAAAATAATAAAAATGTAATTTTGGTACAGTGTTGTATGACCGCGCAATTGTCAAAGTGAGTCAGCGCTGAAAGCTGAAAATTGTTCTGGGCAGGAGGGGGTTTTAAGTGCCCAGTAAGCAAGTGGTTAAGGCAACAGGATCTTTATTTTTTTAGGTTAACAAACGCTTTAAGTCTATGAGAATCAGAAAACCCAGATCCTTCTTAACCATTGACTCTCCCATATGCTCTCCTAGAACGTACGCTGCATGTAGGTTTTAGCCCCAAGTGCTCAACTTTACATTTATCAACATAACCTCAAATGCCACAGCCACACAGTTGCCCAATTAAATAGTGCCTTGAGTTTAGCTTGTAAATTGGAGACATTCTAAAAGGACGTTTTTCCAGTGCATAGCTTGGTGTCATCTGCAAACACTGAAACAGTTTTTAGTCCCAAACTCTATATAATTTTTAAATAGGTTAAAAATGTAAGAGTACCAACACTGAAGCTTAGAGTACACCTGGAACCTGCAAATAGACTACATATCCCACAATGCATGGGTCTCAGTCTAGTTTTCTCCAGGTGAAAGCTTACAGTAATTAGATCAGACTAAGCTGGCAGAGAAATAAACAGATCACCACGTAAACTTTCATGACATTAGTACCCCCAAATTTATAATGCAACACAGAAGAAAGGGTAAGGCATGGATTGTGACCCAGAACAAGAAGTTGCCTGTTCTTTTAGAGAATAGGTACAAGCTAGGTGACTAAATACATGGACATAGGGGGGGCAATAAGCCATGACACTACAAACTGCAGCCACAACACGTGAGCCTATCATTACACAGTAAGTCAAACAAATGACACAGGGAATAGGACCACACTAACACCTTGTTTAAAAGAACAAAAAACATCTGAAAGTGTACATGCCCATAACACAGCAAGGTAGTACAAAATGAAACTCATCCTACAAACTACTTACCCGGTTCAGTGTAACAGTATACTGCTCCCATATCATCATCTCCTCCATCTTAGGAACCTAGAAGAAAACAAGGGTGAAAATTATTTTTACAGAAAAATAGCATGTAGCTTTAAAATAAAGCGATGTTTAACCCAATGAGTATCCTTTTACCAGTCTGATACCCAACATTGATAAAAACTTTATACATGGCCCCATCTCCACTTGACTGACAAGACCACTTATACAAAAGCCAAATCACATGTCTAGTTCAAGCCTGTTGAGCTATAAACATACTGAAGAGGCAACAACCAGATAATTTCCATCAAATTCTTCCACACATGCCTGATAGAGAAAAATAGCATCTTTATTTCTTGAGAGCTTAAAAACTGGAAAAAAAAACACCTCAATAAAATGATGTAAAGAACCCAAGTACATAGTTTGGGCATTTTATTATTATTCCATTATCTGCACTGAGTGACAACAATGCAGTTATTTGCTATTGCTGTAAAACTAACACCATCTCTGGAGCAAGTAATAAATAAATTATATACAGTGCCTTGATGTCTACATTTTGTCATGTTACACCCCAACACAAATGTATTTTATTGGGATTTTATGTGATAGACCAACACTAAGTGGCACATAATTGTGAAGTGGAAGAAAAAATGATAAATGGTTTTCAAAAGGTTTAATAATTATCTGAAAAATGTGGCGTGCATTTGTATTCAGCTCCCTTTACTCCGATACCCCTAATTAAGGGAAGAGGTAGGTAAACTTGGCCCTCCAGCTGCAGTAAAACTACAAGTACCATGAGACATTGCAAGACCCTGGCAAACACAGGCATGACTCCTAGAGGAATGATGGAATTTGTAGTTTCACCACAGCTGGAGTGCCAAGGTTGCCTACCCCTGATCTAGTGGAACCAATTGCCTTCAGAAGTCACCTAATTAGTAAATAGAGTTCACCTGTCTAATTTAATTTCAGTATACATACAACTGTTATGTGAAGCCCTCAGAGGTTTGTTAGAGAACCTTAGTGAACAAACAGCATCATGAAGGACAAGGAATACATCAGAAAGGTCAGGATAAAGCTGTGGAGAAGTTTAAAGCAGGGTTAGGGTATACAAAAAAAAAAAAAAAAAAAAAAGATTCCAAGCTTTAAACATCTCACGGAGCACTGTACAAACCATCATCTGGAAATGGAGTGTATGGCACAACTGCAAACCTACCAAGACATGGCCGTCCACCTAATCTCACAGGCTGGGCAAATAGACCATTAATCAGGAAAGCAGCCAAGAGGCCCATGGTAACTCTGGATGAGCTAGAGGTCCACAGCTCAGGTGGGAGAATCTATCCGTAGGACAACTATTAGTTGTGCACTCCACAAATCTGCCCTTTATGGAAGAGTGGCAAGAAGAAAGCCATTGTTGAAAGAAAGCCATAAGAAGTCCCTTTTGCAGTTTGCAAGAAGCCATGTGGGAGACACAGCAAACATGTGGAAGTAGGTGCTCTGGTCAGATGAGACAAACTTTTTGGCCTAAAAGCAAAACGCTATGTGTGGTGGAAAACTAACACTGCACATCACCCTGAACACACCATCCCCACCGTGAAACATGGTGGTGGCAGCATCATGTTGTGGAGATGCTTTGCTTCAGCAGGGACAGGGAAGCTGGTCAGAGTTGATGTGAAGTTGTATGGAGCCAAATACAAGGCAATCTTACAAGAAAACCTGAGTCTGCCAAAGACTTGAGACTGGGGTGGAGTTTCACCTTCCAGCAGGACATGGACCCTAAAACAGAGCCAGAGCTACAATGCAATGGTTTAGATCAATGCATATTCATGTGTTAGAATGGCCAGACCTAAATTCAATTGAGAATCTGTGGCAAGACTTGAACATTGCTGTTCACAGATGCTCTCTATCCAATCTGACTGAGCTTGAGCTATTTTGCAAAGAAGAATGGGCAAAAATGTCACTCTAGATGTACAAAGCTGTCAGACATACCCAAAAAGACTTGCAGCTGTAATTACAGTGAAAGGTGGTTCTACAAAAAGTATTGACTTAGGGGGGCTACATGCAAATGCGCGCCACACTTTTCAGATATTTATTTGTGAAATTCTTTTAAAACCAGTCATAAATTTTCCTTCCACTTCACAATTGTGTGCCACTTTGTTTTGGTCTATCACATAAATTCCCAATAAAATACATTTAAGTTTTTTAGTTGCAGCATGAAAAAAAATGTGGAAAATTTCAATGGGTATGAATTTGAGCTGCACAATTAAATCGCCAAGAATCGTTATCGCGAGCTTAACTAAAGTGTTTCACAATTCTTTCTATGCAAAGAATTCTCTCTGCTCTTCTGAAGCCACAGCCGCCAAAAGAAAGGAAGAGAAAAACTGGACAGTCTGCCAAGAATCAAAACATTCTTTATCAGTTGAACTTAAAGAGGGAGTCCACCTGAAAAAAAAATTATTAAAAGCCAGCAGCTACAAATACTGCAGCTGCTGACTTTTAATAAATGGACACTTACCTTTCCTAGAGTCCAGCGATGTCGGCAGCCGAGGCCTAGCAAATCGATTGGCTCTCCGCTGCTCCCGGCGCCATTCTCGGTGAGGGAATGAGGAAGTGAAGCGTTGTGGCTTCACTTCCCGGTTCCCTTCTGCGCATGCGTGAGTCGCGCAGCGCAATGAGAATGGTCCGCACTGTCTCTGGGACCCTATGCCCGGAAGTGGGTGCAAATACCTGTCTTAGACAGGTATCTGCACTCCCCTCCCCCCTGAAAGTTGCCAAATGCGACACCGGAGGGGGGGTAGGGTTCCGAAAAGCGGAGGTTCAATTTTTGTGTGAACCTCCGCTTTAAAGTATAAATATTGTAACAATTTGTCAATGGAATAGACTTTGTGTGTAAGTGAAAAAATTTTAAACCACTTAAACACTAAACCTTTTTCTGACATTTGTTGGTTTCAAGTTAAAATCATTTTTTTTTTTGCTATAAAATTACTTGGAACCCCCAAACATTATAATATATATATTTTTTTTTAGTAGACACCCTAGAGAATAAAATGGTGGTTGTTGCAATATTTTAGGTCACACTGTATTTGCGCAGCGGTCTTTCAATTGCAATTTTTTTTGAAAAAATTACTTTAACTTTAAGGACCGCCTCACGCCGATATACGTCGGCAGAATCGCACGGCTGGGCACAACCACGTACCTGTACGTAGCCCTTTAAGAGCCCAGCCCTGGGTCGCGCTCGCGACACGATCCTGAGCTCCGTGACCGCGTGACCAGCGGACCCGATCGCGGCTGGTGTCCCGCGATCGGGTCACAGAGCTGAAGAACGGGAAGAGGTCTGTGTAAACAAACCTCTCCCAGTGCTTCCTAGCGTGACTGACACTGATCGGCTGTTCCCCGTCATCGGGAAAGCCGATCAGTGACGTCAGACGCAAAGCCACGCCCCCCTACAGTTAAAAAAAAAAAAAAAAAAAACAAAAAACACACACACACACACACACACACACACACTTACACCTCCTCGCCCCCTAGTGGTTAACTCCTTCACTGCCAGTGTCATTTACACAGGAATCAGTGCATTTAAACACTTCCCGACCGCCCCATGTAGATATACGTCAGCAGAATGGCACGTACAGGCAGAATCACGTACCTGTACGTGCCATTCTTCAGGCGCGTGGGGGGTCCGATCGGACCCCCCCCCCCCCGGCCGGCGGGGACGGTCGGGATCGCTTCAGGAGCGATCCGGGATGAGGGGACGGCCAGTGGTTTCTGGCCACCCCCTCGCGATCGCTCCTGGCGAATCAGATGCTTCCTCTGTCTGTGTCAATCAAAACACAGGCAGAGGAAGTGATGTCACGCTCGGTGCGCCGGTCTATGTGACCGGAACGCCGAGGAGACAAGATGTAAAGGTTAGTGCACCAACAGTACACTGACACCAGTACACATAGGCACATATTCCACCCCCCTGTCACCCCCCAGATCACCCCCTCCCCCCCCAGTCACAGTGTCACTAATTGCAGTGATCATTTATTTAGTGTCAGTGTGACTGTAATAACTGTCAGGGCAGTTAGTTTTAGGTCCAAGGTAGCCCCCTACCCCCCCTAATAAAGGTTTAACCCCTTGATTGCCCCCCAGGTAACCCTTTCACCCCCTTTTGCCAGTGTCACTAAGCGATCGTTTTTCTGATCGCTGTATTAGTGTCACTGGTGTCGCTAGGTAACCATTTTTTTTTTTAGGTAACCGCCATGTTTATATAGGTTCATAAATAGGTTTATAGGTCAGGTACCCCCATATTACAACCTAAATAAAGGTTTTAACCCCCTGATTGCCCCTAGTTAACCCTTTCACCCCCTTTTGCCAGTGTCACTAAGCGATCGTTTTTCTGATCGCTGCATTAGTGTCACTGGTGCCGCTAGGTAGCCAGTTTTTTTTTTAGGTAACGGCCAGGTTTATATAGGTTCATAAATAGGTTTATAGGTCAGGTACCCCCATATTACAACCTAAATAAAGGTTTTAACCCCCTGATTGCCCCTAGAGTTAACTCTTTCACCAGTGATCACTGTATAAGTGTCACTGGTGACGCTGGTTAGCCAGTTAGTTATTTAGGTTCCCCGTCAGGTTTTTATATAGCGTCAGGTACCCCCATATAATACCCAATAAAGGTTTTAACCCCCTGATTGCCCCTAGTTAACCCTTTCACCAGTGATCACCGTATAACTGTTACGGGTGACGCTGGTTAGATAGTTTGTTTTTTATACTGTCAGGGCACCCGCCATTTATTACCCAATAATGGTTTAACCCCCTGATCGCCCGGCGGGTGATATCAATTAGGTTTTAGGGTCAAATAAGGTCTGCGTCGCCCCAGGTTAGTGCCAGCACCGCAAACACCCACGCACAAAGCATACACCTCCCTTAGTGGTACAGTATCTGAACAGATCAATATCTGATCTGATCAGATCTATACTAGCGTCCCAGCAGTTTAGGGTTCCAAAAAAACGCATTGTTAGCGGCATCAGCCCAGATACCTGCTAGCACCTGCGTTAGCCCCCTCCGCCCAGCCCAGCCCAGCCCACCCAAGTGCAGTATCGATCGATCACTGTCACTTACAAAACACTAAGCACACATAACTGCAGCGTTCGCAGAGTCAGGCCTGATCCCTGCGATCGCTAACAGTTTTTTGGTGGTAGCGTTTTGATTCAGTCGCTAACAGTCAGGAGCTTTTTTACCTGTAAATCTCAAAAAAATAAAAAAAATAGTTGTCGTTTTATTGTTCTCTCTCTATTGTTGCTCTTTTTTTACTCCATTCTATTCTGCAATGTTTTATTATGTTTTATCATGCTTGCTTTTCAGGTATGTAATTTTGTTTACTGTGTTTTAGTGTTAACCATTTTTTTTGTTTTCAGGTGCGCCATTCAGTTGCAGCGCGGATTTATTTATCTTGACAGCAACAGTGTTTGCTCCCACGATACATAAAGACGCGACTCCAACACTGTAGGAGGTGATTTCACCACCACAGTTAAAAAAAAGAGCATATATGCCGAAGCATGGGGGCAGCAGGGGGGGGGGGGGGAGCGATTGGCTCCTAATGCTGCGTACATACGGTCAAAATTCCGACGGAGCCTTGCCCCGTGGAAAAGTGCAACCGTGTGTACATGGCATAACTTTTGTGGGAGGATGCCCCCATGCTTCGGCATATATAAATGGTGCATGTATGCCCATCATTAGAAGTGGGTGGATGAAGGGAGGTATTCTAATGGTGGGCATACCCACCGATCAATCTCTTTTTTTCGTTCAGCCAAGAGGCTGCATGAAAAATAAAGATTACAATATATGTCCAGTATGTTGCTGGACTTTGAATGGTTATACCAGAATGATGCCTGCAGGTTTAGGTATCATCTTGGTATCATTCTTTTCAGCCAGTGATCGGCTTTCATGTAAAAGCAATTCTAGCGGGTAATTAGCCTCTAGACTGCTTTTACAAGCAGTGGGAGGGAATGTCCCCCCTCCCGGATATAAACCGCGCCATTGGGAAATTGGGAAAGCGTTTTATCACACCGATCTTGGTGTGGTCAGATGCTTTGAGGGCAGAGGAAAGATCTAGGGTCTAACAGACCCCAATTTTTTCAAAAAAAGAGTACCTGTCACTGCCTATTGCTATCATAGGGGATATTTACATTCCGTGAGATAACAATAAAAATGATAACAAAAGAAAAAAATGGAGGGAACAGTTTTAAAATAAAATAAAAAAGCTAAATAAAAAAAAAAAAAAAAAAAAAAAAAAAAAAAAAGCACCCCTCCCCCCCTTCTCTTGCGCAAAGGCGAACACAAGCGTTGGTCTGGCGTCATACGTAAACAGCAATTGCACCATGCATGTGAGGTATCACCGCGAAGGTCAGATCGAGGGCAGTGATTTTAGCAGTAGACCTCCTCCGTGAATCTAATGTGGTATCATGTAAAGGCTTTTAAAGGCTTTTAAAAATGTATGTAGTTTGTCGCCACTGCGTGTTTGTGCGCAATTTCAAAGCATGTCGTGTTTGGTATCCATGTACTCGGCCTAAGATCATATTTTTTATTTCATCAAAAATTTGAGCAATGTAGTGTGTTTTAGTGCATTAAAATAAAAAAAAGTGTATTTTTTCCACCAAAAATGCGTTTGAAAAATCGCTGCGCAAATACGGTGTGGAAAAAAAAAATGCAACACCCACCATTTTAATCTGTAGGGCCTTTGCTTTAACAATATATATAGTGTTTGGGGGTTCAACGTAATTTTCTTGCAAAAAAAAAAATATGTTTTCATGTAAACAAAAAGTGTCAGAAAAGGCTTCGTCTACAAGTGGTTAGAAGAGTGGGTGACGTGTGACATAGGCTTCTAAATGTTGTGCATAAAATGCCAGGACAGTTCAAAACCCCCCCCCCCCCCCCCCAAATGACCCCATTTTGGAAAGTAGACACCCCAAGCTATTTGCTGAGAGCAATGTTGAGCCCATTAAATTTTTTTTTTTTTTTTGTCCCAAGAGATTGAATAATGAAAAAAAAAAATATATATATTTTTTTTACAAAAAGTTGTCACTAAATGATATATTGCTCAAACATGCCATGGGCATATGTGGAAATACAACCCAAAATACATTCTGTTGCTTCTCCTGAGTATGGGGATACCACATGTGTGGGACTTTTTGGGAGCCTAGCCGCGTACGTCACCCCAAAAACCAAGCACCGCCTTCAGGCTTTCTAAGGGTGTAATTTTTTTATTTCACTTCTCACTGCCAATCACAGTTTCGGAGGCCATGGAATGCCCAGATGGCATAAAACCCCCCAAAATGACCCCATTTTGGAAAGTAGACACCCCAAGCTATTTGCTGAGAGGTATTGTGAGCATTTTGCAGATCTCGCTTTTTGTCACAAAGTTTTGAAAATTGAAAAAAGAAAAAAAATATTTTTTTTTCTTTACTTTCTTCATTTTCAAAAACAAATGAGAGCTGTAAAATACTCACCATGCCTCTCAGCAAATACCTTGGGGTGTCTACTTTCCAAAATGGGGTCATTTGGGGGGGTTTTGTGCTATTTTGGCATTTTATGGCCTTCGAAACTGTGATAGGTAGTGAGGAGTGAAATCAAAAATTTGCACCCAAATCCTGAAGGCGGTGCTTGGGTTTCGGGGCCCCGTACGCGGCTAGGCTCCCAAAAAGTCCCACACATGTGGTATCCCCATACTCAGGAGAAGCAGCTAAATGTATTTTGGGGTGCAATTCCACATATAACCATGGCATGTGTGAGCAATATATCATTTAGTGACAACTTTTTGAAAAAAATTTTTTTATTTTTTTTGTCTTTATTCAATCACTTGGGACTAAAAAAAAAAATATTCAATGGGCTCAACATGCCTCTCAGCAAATAGCTTGGGGTGTCTACTTTCCAAAATGGGGTCATTTGGGGGGGTTTTGTACTTCCCTGCCATTTTAGCACCTCAAGAAATGAGATAGGCAGTCATAAATTAAAAGCGGTGTAAATTCCAGAAAATGTACTCTAGTTTGTAGACGCTATAACTTTTGCGCAAACCAATAAATATACGCTTATTGGCATTTTTTTTACTAAAGACATGTGGCTAAATACATTTTGGCCCAAATGTTTGATTAAAATTGAGTTTATTGGATTTTTCTTATAACAAAAAGTAGAAAATATCTTTTTTTTTCTAAATTTTCGCTCTTTTTCCGTTTATATCGCAAAAAATAAAAATCACAGAGGCAATCAAATACCATCAAAATAAAGCTCTATTTGTGGGAAGAAAAGGACGCCAATTCCGTTTGGGTACAACATTGCATGACTGCGCAATTACCAGTTAAAGCAGTGCAGTGCGAAATTGAAAAAAGACCTCTGGTCCTTTGGCTGCCAAATGGTCCGGGGCTGAAGTGGTTAAATAGCACTGATTGCTGTATAAATGACAATGGTACTAAAAATGTGTCAAAAATGTCCGATGTGTCCGCCATAATGTCGCAGTCACAATAAAAATCGCTGATCGCCGCCATTACTAGTTAAAAAAAAATATTAATAAAAAGGCTATAAAACTATCCCCAATTTTGTAAACGCTATAACTTCAATAAACCAAACAATAATCGCTAATTGCGATTTTTTTACCAAAAAATATGTAGAATATGTATCGGCCTAAACTGAGGAAAATTTTTTTTATATATTTTTGGGGGATATTTATTATAGCAAAAAGTAAAAAATATAGAATTTTTTTCTAAATTGTCGCTCTATTTTTGTTTATAGTGCAACAAATAAAAACCGCAGGGGCGATCAAATACCACCAAAAGAAAGCTCCATTTGTGGGGAAAAAAAGGGCGCCAATTTTGTTTGGGAGCCATGTCACGCGACCGCGCAATTGTCAGTTAAAGCGACGCAGTGCCGAATCGCAAAAAGGGGCCTGGTCCTTTGGCTGCAAATTGGTCCGGGCTTAAAGTGGTTGTAAACCCTTACAAACCACTTTGACCTACAGGTAAGCCTAGATTAAGGCTTACCTGTAGGTCCAATAAATATCTCCTAAACCTACATTGTTTAGGAGATATTTAAAAAAGCAAAAGGCAACGCTGTCTACGGCGCATGCGCCGTAGACAGCGGCGCGCAGGCGCATGCCGGGTTCACGGCGATATGCCGCTTTCCTGCGCATGTGCGGGAGTGACGTCATCGCAGCTCCAGCGAATGACATCGCTGGAGCGGCGAGACCCGGAAGTCACTGCAGGTTTGATGGCGACGCAGAAGATCGTGAATGAGGACCGCTTTGGGGCCTTTTTTTTTTTTAGGTAAGTCATTCATAATGAGCTAGTATGCTGTGCATACTAGCTCATTATGCCTTTGCCTTGCAGGGTGTGTTTTTTTTTTTTTTTTTTTAAGAGGCTTTACTTCCTCTTTAAGTGGTTAATGAATAAAAAAAATAAAAAAAATAACCAGTAAAGTTAGCCCATTTTTTTTTTTTTGTATAATATGAAAGATTTTATGCAGATTTGTGTTCCTCTACCACCACCATTTACCAATAAATACCTAAATTCCACTACTTGCCCAATGACTTGGAGACGTACATTCACTCTAATGTCCTGGACAACAGATTTGTCAATGTAGAATCTACGATGATCCAACCTTGCCAGACTGACCTTTTGCCTAAATAAAAATCCACAGCTAATAATATTGGACACGTCTTTATTAATGCACAAATAAAATTTTCAGCAATAGAGATTTTGCAGTTCTAGATGTCACAATAGTAGTCTGTTGGTCTAGTTGTGGTACATTTTCAACATTCATCTGATATAGTGCAGAGGTCCGTCTCCATCTGCATTTAAAAAGTAATCAGTATTTACTAAAAGTTTGAGTATATGCATGGTATCAGACCCATGGTACTAAGTACTTAAAGCGGGAGTTCCGCCATTTTTTTTTTTTTAAGTCAGCAGCTACAAATACTGCAGCTGCTGACTTTTAAAACATGGACACTTACCCGTCCAGCGCGCCCGCGATGTTGGCACCCCAAAGCCGAACTTTCGATCGGCTCCCGGGTGCTGGCGCCGCCATCTTCTGTATGGGAATCATGGAAGTGAAGCCTTACGGCTTCAGTTCCCTACTGCGCATGCGCGAGTCAGCTGCGCAATAAGGACGGTCCCTGCTGTCTCTGGGATCCGTGTGTTTCCCAGCAGACAGTGGGGGCCCCGCAGAAAGTGGCGTATGCCCGGAAGTGGGTGCAGATACCTGTATTATACAGGTATCTGCACCCCCCTCCCTCCTGAAAGGTGCCAATTGTGGCACCGGAGTGGGGAGGGTTCCGATGAGCGGAAGTTCCACTTTAGGGTGGAGCTACGCTTTAAAGCAGTTGTATACCCATTTTTTATTTCTACCTGTACGGTTTAGGAGATATTCACTTTGCATGCAGCCACTGACGTCAGCAGCGCATGCACTGTGAATGCCTGACTGAAGGTCCGGCAGAGCGACGTCATCACAGTTCTGGCCACTCAGAGCCAGAGCCGCGAACCCGGAAGACACGCCGAGGGCAAGATGTCAGCTCCCTCGGCGTGGACCGAGATTAGATACTGGCGCCTCATTCTAATGCAAGTGTTTCATATCAAGCTAGTACGCGGTGCATACTAGCTCATCATTATGCCTTTGCCTTACAGGTTTTTTTGTTGTTTTTTTTCTGCAGGTATACAACCACTTTAAGTTGGCCCTATGTGCTTCATATTTCCGCAATTCAAATCATGGGCAGCCCCTGTTAGCATCTTACAGCTTGACAAACTATTATGGAAAAAAATAATTCAGCACAGGATTTAAATTGCAGCCCAAAATACACCAGATGGGTCTTCAGGAGGACCCTACAAGTATGAGGTGTCCTGTTAAACCGCTATATGGTCTTTTCCCCCCTGCTGCAGATCAGTTTGTGTCTTGGCAAGCTTCTTATAGCCTAGGCCATCTTTATGTAGAGCAACAATTTTTATTTCAGATCCTCAGAGTTCTTTGCCATGTTGAACTTCCAGTGACCAGTGTGAGAGAGTGAGAGAGAGAACACCAAATTTAACACACCTGCTCCCCATTCACACCTGAGACCTTGTAACACTAATGAGTCACATGACACCGGGGAGGGAAAATGGCCAATTGGGCCCAATTTGGACATTTCACTTAGGGGGTGTATTCACTTTTGTTGCCAGCAGTTTAGACATTAATGGCTGTGTTTTGCGTTATTTTGAGGGGGCAGCAAATACAAGATTATACAAGCTGTACACTCACTACTTCACATTGTAGCAAAGCGTAATTTCTTCAGTGTTGTCACATGAAAAGTAAAAAAATATTTACAAAAATGTGAGGGGTGTACTCACTGGTGAGATACTGTATATCTACAGGCTTCATCTTTATATACGGTTTAGAAAGTACACATCTTGTTAGAATTTTTACTTCCTCACTCTGCACTGCAAGAGAAGAAGTCTTGGATAACACTGAGAGACAGCTGATTAGAGGAAAGGCACACACCAGGCTCCATATAGCCAGAGACTTTTAGGCTGCTTTCACACTGGGGCGGTTTGCAGGCGTTATTGCGCTAAGAATAGCGCCTGCAAACCGACCCGAAACAGCTGTTGCTGTTCCTTCAGTGTGAAAGCCCGAGGGCTTTCACACTGAAGCGGTGCACTTGCAGGACGCTCAAAAATGTCCTGCAAGCCGCATCTTTGGCTCGCTATAGGAGCGGTATATTTACCGCTCCTATAGCACCCGGTCCCATTGAAAACAATGGGGGAGCGCACCGAACCTGCCCGCAAAACGCCGCTGCAGCGGCGGTTTGCGGGCGGTATTGACCCTTTTTCGGCCGTAAAACCACCCCGCTAGCGGCCGAAATGTGCCGCTAAAGCGCCGCTAAATATAGCGCCGCTTTACCGCCAGCGCCCCCACCGCTCCAGTGTGAAAGCAGCCTTAGAGCTGTCCTGTGAGTAAAGCAGATTTCTGCTATTCTATTTATAGCACCCTCCCGGACACAAAATTCAGGCTGGTTTTATCACGTGTCGGAGAACTTGTCAAAAGTTATCATGCTGATAACAGAAGAATAGAGCAGGAGAAAGCTACAGGACTTAGTGCTTTGAAGAGAGATAAGAAAACACTGCAGATACTGTATATGTACCCAGTTCAAATTTCAGGAATCGAGTTTACATCCAGTTTAATTTATAGCATTTGTTTTATGTGTTTTTGGTTAATATTCTCAATCATTTAAAGTACACCCATGATAAAAATTAGAGACCCTTCATTTTTTTGTAAGTGGGCAAACTTACAAAATCTGCAGCGAATCAAAAATTCTTCTCTCCACTGTATTTGCCTGCGATTGACCTCCCAGGGTTGTCTGATGGATAGGGACATTACGCTAGAGGAGATAGAGGTAGCAATTGCTTCCTTCTCCCCTTGTAAATCTCTGGGTTTGGATAGCATGCCCTTGGAGTGGTATGGAACATTTAGGGAGTTGCTGGCCCCTTGCTTACTGCAGGTGTGAAAGGTTATGTCTTTACTGGTGAAGAATTGTCATATATGCTCTCACAGCCTAGGGAATAAGTGACTATGTTCTTGTCTGGATCCCCAATATCCCTCTATGGCGTAACCAGTCTTTAGGGTAATTTTTTGAAGGTAGAAGTTGGTACCCCACGGGTCGGTATGGGATTAAGTATGCACATCAGATGTTTCCAGATGGGAAGTAATGCTCTTTTTAGCAGATCTATGGGGTCCCTAGGACGTGGCACTTTAAATATGCCACAGTGGCTCAGTTTGGGGGAGGTGTCGTTCAGCTTTAAAATGCTTAACTGGAGGCAGTTTTACTAGATCTGGATCCTACTAAGCTGGTCTCCAGATATCATGTGGCCCTGGGTCCTGGGGATTCACAATTGGTTGGACGAGCTGTTGGATGGCTACTGCACCGGAGTTGTCAGAAGAGATGTGGAGTGAGGTCCTGGATATGTATCCAACCACAATTATTGCCTCTACGGATCAGATGATCCAATTACGCCATCATATATCCGGTTCCCGACCGGCGCGTGACGATGTACAGAATGGCACTGACAGGCATAAGGGCGTATAGGTACGTCCCTTTAAGAATGCCGCCGTGCCATTGCGTGCGCTGGTTGGGACTTCGTGAGTCCGGTCACGGGTTCCGTGGACTCGATCACCGCGGGTATACCCGCGATCGTCTCACGGGAAGGCTGAATGGGGAGATGCGGAAGTAAACAGCATCTCCCCGTTCTGCCTGGCAACAAGTGACACCGATCTCTGCTCCCTGTGATTGGAGCAGAGATCAGTGTTCACTAACACAGCCACGCCCCCAGTTAGTAACACGCCCCTAGGAACACTTAACCCTTACACTGCCACCCCTGGTTAACTCCTTCATTGCCAGTGTCATTTACACAGGAATCAGTGCATTTAAATGGCATTGATTTATGTATAAAATGACAATGGTCCCAAAAATGTGTCAAAAATGTCCGATGTGTCCGCCATAATGTCGCAGTCACAAGAGAAAAAGAAAAAAAAAAAAAAAAATTTATAAAAATGCTATAAACTATCCCCTATTTTGTAAACGCTATAACTTTTGCGCAGACCAATCAATCGCTTATTGCGATTTTTTTTTTTTACCAAAAATATGTAGAAGAATACATATCTGCCTAAACTGAGGGAAAAAAAAAGTTTCTTTTTTTTATATTTTTGGGGGATATTTATTATAGCAAAAAAGAATGCGTTTTTTTCAAAATTGACGCTTTTTTTTTTGTTTATAGCGCAAAAAAAAAAAAAAAAAAAAAAACGCAGGGGCGATCAAATACCACCAAAAGAAAGCTCCATTTGTGGGGAAAAAAAAAAAAAGGACGTAAACTTTGTTTGGGAGCCACGTTGCCCGCCTGCACAGTTGTCAGTTAAAGCGACGCAGTGCCGAATCACAAAAAGTGGTCTGGTCTTAAGCCAGCAAAATGGTCCAGTCTGAAAGTGGATATATTATACCCCTGTACGCCTATTTTGTATGCATAGAAGAGACTCTGCCTTAGGTCATAAATGCCAGCTGGGTGAGGGTACCTTCTTTCACATGGTGTCGAGTTCATTGCTGACAAATTTTGTCTTCCCAATGCATGTAAACCCTTATGTCTACTGGGAAACGAGGAGATGGATATGGCTACGAAATTCTTTTCTATAGCTGGCCATACACCTATAGATTATCTGCAGATTTTCTATAGTTAGATTGAAAAAGTGGGGGATTCCTCCATCCCTACAGTTTAGCGAACATGGCGAAATCTGTTGCACTTTTTCCATCTAACCATAGAAAATCTGCAGATAATCTATAGGTGTATGACCAGCTTAAGTCCACTTACAGCAAGGAGGTGAATACATGTATAAAACCTAACTTTGGGGATGTGGATGAAATTAGTCAATACGGATATTCTGCTTAAAAATCGCATGACATATATATATATATATATATATATATATATATATATATATATATATATATATATATATATATATATATATATATATATATATATATATATATACACACACACACACACACACACACAGTCACTTTAAGAATTTATACTATGCTTGATTTGTTTTTTTTCCCCCCTTCTTAGATGGCTTGTTTCACTTCCTAGTAAATCAAAAAAAAAAAAAAAAAAAAAAAAAAAACTGTTGGATATGCGACGACACAAACTACTGATAAGAACCCAGAAAGCTGCTCAGCTTTCATACCAAAACCAGTCTGAACTGACCAGATACTGCTGAATTCTATTTTTTTTGCCAGTCAAATTACATATACAGTAAACCCCCGCTATATTGCGGTTCAGTTATTGCGGTCCCGGTATATCGCGGTATTTTAATTAGGACCTGTTATTCTGATATTGTGGTAATATTTCACCATTTTCGCAGTTATGTACTCTATTTTTTACTGTACTGTACAGTATACTGTACTGTTAAGACAATATTTTTGTGTTTTAAAAATCCTCTTGATCTCTCTCTCTCTCTATCTTTAATGTGTTTCTATTGCATAAAAGTGTGTTTAAAGACCTTTAAATGCTATTAAAAAATTAACAAAACATGCCTAGGGTGTATTTAAATAGGGTCTTTCTATTTTGCGGTTTTTCACTTTTCGCGGGTGGGTCCGGAACATAACCCCAGCGATGGAGGGGGGTTTACTGTACACCCATTTAACTGTTCCCTTGCTACTAAGATATGAATGCTGATTGGACTAAACTATTACGGTCACACCTATAAACACGCCTAAACCTTATGCATATTCATACGTATAAAATAGTATAGCCTGTAGATGTAACCTCAGAAACACTTTCACTTTACTGCTTTATTGAGAAGTGTGTGTTTCTCCAGTGCAGTGTATGGAATAAAAGCAGTTTCCTTTTTATCGATTTGGGCTTACTGTCTCATCAGAAAAAGGTCTTGATTTGGAGACTCGTTAACCTAATTTAACACCTGGATTCTAACTAAATTCAGTACGCTTATAAACAGACTGAACATACATTATCATTACTACTGTCACCCATGAATATGCTGACATGCATGGAGAAACGGATTCAAATTATAACTGCACTTTAGCTAATCATTACAACTGTACTTTTCCCAGCCCCCAAAACATAGCCAATACTGTAAAGCCACATTTAACACCAGCAGCATTGGGCTGTGAAACCCAAGGTAAGGGCAAGGCAAAATAGCATTATTTCATATTTCTGTTCGCACCAATGGCTGCCTTGGTTTTCTTTGAAAGAAAATTTTTTTAATAAAGACACGTTACGGTTTTACACCGTACAACAAAAAAAAAAAAAAAAAAAAGAAGGTTTAACCACTACAGCTTGTACCTTTATACTGCTTATGCAAGTTTTACATTACCACTTTGGCCCTGTTTATTCTCCCATAACTTTGTGATTACTTAAAAGCGGAGCTCCACCCAAAAGTGGAAGCTCCCCTTATCTGCCTCCTCCCCTCCCCCCTGTTTTTGACACTTCCTCCTGCTCCCCCCGCCACCAGGCCATTAACAAAGTGCAGCGCGCTTTGCACATGTGCAGTAGGGAACCGGCTGTTAAGCCGCAAGGCTTCACTGCCAGTTTCCCTTACAAGCAATGGCGACGGCAGCAGCATCCGAGAACAGATGAAAGAAAAAACCGCTGGGGTGTTGACACCGCAGGATCCCTGGACAGGTAAGTGTCTTAATATTAAAAGTTAGCAACTACAGTATTTGTATCTGCCGACTTGATTTTTTTCTGAAGAAGTCTAGAGCTCCTCTTTAAGATAAGCAATACTGTACATCAGACTTCAAAAAAACCAACTCGCCTGCTCGCATTTTGCGAGTGGATTTGAGGTCTCGCAAGTGTAGGATCGGAGGGGAGTAGGGGCCGCCGCCGCCTGTTTGATTAGAGCGGCAGGGGAACATAACAGCTTTTGTTTCAATAGCTGTGTGTTCCACGCCGTGCGCCGTCATATACAGCCCCTCCCCCTTGTCCGGGGAACTTTGATAGACCGATAGACAGATCACCTGACCCAGGATTGGACGGGTGATCTGTCTATCAAAGTGACTCGGACAAGGGGGAGGGGCTGTGTATGACGGCGTGTGGCGGGGAACACACAGCTATTAAAACGAAAGCTGTTATGTTCCCCTGGCGCTCTAATCAAACAGGCGGCGGCTCTCCTCCCCTGCACAGGTAGGCTGCATTGGGGACACAAGCTGCACTGGGGGACACAGGCTGCACTGGGGGGGGGGGGAGAAGACACATGCCGCACTGGGGGGGGGGGGGGGTGAAGACACATGCCGCACTGGGGGGGGGGGGGAGAGAGACACAGGCGCACTGGGGGGGGGGGGGAGACACAGGCTGCACTGGGGGGGGGGGAGAGACACAGGCTGCACTGGGGGGGGGGGAGACACAGGCTGCACTGGGGGGGGGGGGGGAGACACAGGCTGCACTGGGGGGGGGGGGAGACACAGGCTGCACTGGGGGGGGGGGGGAGAGACACAGGCTGCACTGGGGGGGGGGGAGAGACACAGGCTGCACTGGGGGGGGGGGGGGGAAGACACAGGCTGCACTGGGGGGGGGGGGAGAAGAAGACACAGGCTGCACTGGGGGGGGGGGGGGGGGGGGGGAGAAGAAGACACGGGCTGCACTGGGGGGGGGGGGGGGGAGAAGAAGACACGGGCTGCACTGGGGGGGGGGGGAGAAGAAGACACGGGCTGCACTGGGGGGGGGGGGGAGAAGAAGACACGGGCTGCACTGGGGGGGGGGGGGGAGAAGAAGACACGGGCTGCACTGGGGGGGGGGGGGAGAAGAAGACACGGGCTGCACTGGGGGGGGGGGGGAGAAGGAGAAGAAGACACGGGCTGCACTGGGGGGGGGGGGGGGGGGGGCACTGGGGGGGGGGGGAGAAGAAGACACGGGCTGCACTGGGGGGGGGGGGGGAGAGGAGAAGGGACCCCACGGAGAAGAAGACACGGGCTGCACTGGGGGGGGGGGAGAAGAAGACACGGGCTGCACTGGGGGGGGGGGGGGAGAAGAAGACACGGGCTGCACTGGGGGGGGGGGGGGGGGAGAAGAAGACACGGGCTGCACTGGGGGGGGGGGGGAGAAGAAGACACGGGCTGCACTGGGGGGGGGGGGGGGGGGGGGGGGACACGGGCTGCACTGGGGGGGGGGGGGGGGGGGCACTGGGGAAGACACGGGCTGCACTGGGGGGGGGGGGGGGGGACACGGGCTGCAGGGGGGGGGGGGGGGGGGGACACGGCTGCACGGGCTGCACTGGGGGGGACACGGGCTGCACTGGGGGGGGGGGACACGGGCTGCACTGGGGGGGACACGGGCTGCACTGGGGGGGGGGGGACACACGGGCTGCACTGGGGGGACACGGGCTGCACTGGGGGGGGACACGGGCTGCACTCGGGGGGACACGGGCTGCACTCGGGGGGACACGGGCTGCACTGGGGGGGGGGGGGGACACGGGCTGCACTGGGGGGGGGGGGGGGGGGGGGACACGGGCTGCACTGGGGGGGGGGGACACTGGGGGGGGGGCAGAACTGGGGGGGACACGGGCAGAACTGGGGGGGACACGGGCAGAACTGGGGGGGACACGGGCAGAACTGGGGGGGACACGGGCAGAACTGGGGGGGACACGGGCAGAACTGGGGGGGACACGGGCAGAACTGGGGGGGACACGGGCAGAACTGGGGGGGACACGGGCAGAACTGGGGGGGACACGGGCAGAACTGGGGGGGGACACGGGCAGAACTGGGGGGGGGGGGACACGGGCAGAACTGGGGGGGACACGGGCAGAACTGGGGGGGGACACGGGCTGAACTGGGGGGGACACGGGCTGCACTGGGGGGGGGCTGCACTGGGGGGGACACGGGCTGCACTGGGGGGGACACGGGCTGCACTGGGGGGGACACGGGCTGCACTGGGGGGGACACGGGCTGCACTGGTGGACAAAGTTGTTAATATTTATTTTTACAACTTAATTCTGCATAAATCATTTAAGTATCATTTCATGAGATAATTTATGAGGGCGTGTTTAGGGGCGGGGCAACTGGTGGCGAGTAACCCCTGAGGCCTGGCTAGTAGCTCAGGACTTGAAATTTTGAGCCCTGCTGTACATAATATATAGCAATATGTATTATACAGCAATAAAAACTGGACAAATAGGTTTCTTTTGGTAATAATGTCCTGCAAAATGTAAAATTTTAAATGTAATCTATAGTCAAAAAACACAAAGCACAACCTCAGCTCAATCACAGTCTGTGCTTTGTGAAAGGCTAAGCAGCAGGAGGGGGTGGACGTACAACACTAGAACCATTATCTGTAATATAGACACTGTTCCAAAGCGGCAGGGAAGAATGCTGTTGAATCTTCTGGCAGCCACTCAGTCGGGCTTACACACACACACACACACACACACACACACACACACACACACACACACACACACACACACACACACACACACACACACACACTACTGTTCAAACTTTACAAAAAGTATTACAATTAAAACCTCACTGTGCTTGAAATTCAACTTTAATGAATTCAGCAAGATATGACTGTCCACATGCATATGCAATGACAGATTTAAAAGGGTTTGCTACCCTAGCCTACCATAAATCGGGATGTATGCCTGCTGTACTTGTGTAAAAAGTCCCTCTACCTTCCAATTAAATTAAAAACTGACCACACTAGGCAGGCGAACACACCGTGGTCCATTCTCTAGCTATGCTGTTAACTCAAGCCCCTATATCACTTAGTCAATAATTCATCATATTTAGACTCCTGAAGTCTACTCTAGATTGATTATGTGCAAAATATAGCATGTGCTCAGGTTGTTCCAGAGTAAATTGATTGAGGTCCTCTTTCCACTTGGCTAAGAAAGGGGTTACATTGCCCGCAGGTGTATTAATTAAAATAGTATTGCAAACGGAGAGCATGTCAGAGAAGTTGGATTATTACAGATATTTTTAAACGTGGTAAATTGGGAAAGGTTCAATCTACGCAACTTCAGCAAGAAGAGAAACATTTCCAATTTGCACTGCCTGGGAAAAAAGTAGGGAGGGTCAATCATAACTAAAAATTAAATTTAATTAAAATGTTCTCAATTGTTTTCCAACCACCCCAGGAGATAAAATTCAACAACCTGAAAGTTATTATGCAAATTAATTTTAATTGTCAAAATAGCAACTCTTGTGTTATTCATACACCCCTTACACACAACATGTAATGATCTCACACTTCATCAAAGATAATCAAAATAGCTCACCTCTCCCACCCTGTTGAATGGATAACAAATGCGCATTGCCACACAAAGTAAATAATACCTCTGCTCTTCTGAATAAGCAATTCAAAATTTCAAGAAATGATAGTACTTACATTTAAAGTTAAATGTGTCATTATTAACTAAGGATTAAAGGGCAATATTCATTCTAGATTTGTCTGGATTTGATAGACTGGAGGAAAAGTTTATAAATGTTCCCATACTCAAAAGGATTAAAAGGGTTAAAAAGGAAAAAAAAAAAAAAAGTGAGCTCACCCCCACTTTCAAAAGTTCAGAGTGGCCATTGCCTGGATACTATAGCCACGGAAGCAGTTAATCAAGCACGGTGTCTGTAGCTGCACTGGTGTGCAGGGGAGCCACTGGGGTCTACTAGACCCTTAGATTTCTCCATAAAAAGAGGATATATTACCTGCCCAACGCTAAACACATAGGTGTGTAGCAATGTGGACTACAATTGCAAAGTACAGTGATCCTCTGGTATTTCTATATATCGCATGTCACTCAAGTGCCCAGCGTTACTGACATGATATTTGTGAGCCAAACCAAAAAGGGATTGTGGGGATTTTAGTCTCTCAGAATGGCAATTGCTCCGCATGACTATACACCTGGACTACATATCCCAGGGATCTTTGTTACCATCAGGAAGATTGCTGGGAGGAGCTATAAAAGCCAGAGACCCTCCCCACGCTCTCTTCCTCCTGGGCCTGCTGCGTGACAAACCTCTCCGTGCACGGAGAGCGGGGTCGCAGCCTACCTCGCGGGGTAAAACACTCCAACCAGGGTGAGAAGGGCCTAGCACTGCTTGCCCTTTGTCAGACATCCATCCGGCACCACCCTGGTCATCTGACAATCTGTGTTTCGAGCCCCAAACCGGGAGATAGGCACAGCGGAACCGCTGCATGAGCGGTGCTCCGGGAGCTGCTGCCCAGAAGGCATTAAAACCTGTCTGTAAGAACGATCAAGTGGCTCAACTGCCGATATACAAAGAATAAATGTGGGTGTCCTTCGCGCTGTTTTACTGAACTAGAAACTATATTAAATGGAATAAATGAGTGAATAAAGGTGAAAAAATATAAATAAATAAGTGTCAATAATGATGCTGTGTGTGGAAAAAAATTCCTAAAACAAGCTGCAAAATCTATGAGTGAACACAAACTTGTACAGGAAAATATAAAGAATAGTGATTTTGCGCTAAAGTGCATCAAACAATGTGATAATGATATACCACATAAATTCTCAATGTGAAATACACATAAGTGACATAAAATGAGCCAAACAATAAAAAGAGTAAAAATCACATCAAATAACGATTTCTAAAGTGCTTCCAGTGCTAAAAATCCATAATAGTGAATCAAAATAGTGATGATAAAAATATATAAAATGATATGTTAATCTCAGTATAAAATTATTGAGAACACTGACCATGAACACCGCATTAAAAATAAAGGATGAATGATATAAATGAATAAAAATATGAATGAATATAACTATGTATATCAATCATGAATTAATATGCTACTATGAAAATCGAGTCCACCAGAAAATGACTGAATAAAGCCGCGATGGTGATGATCCCCTTAAAATGACATTCTAAAAGTCTCTAATATCCTTCAAAGTGATAATTCGGACTGTCTTCAAAACAGTGGGGGATGTGGGGTGGTGAGGACCTAATCCTAAAAGGTGCTCACTAGCCTCTCACCTCTCAGATGTTTAAAATACACATCGCAGCCAGTGTAGATAATCAGCTCCACTTCCAGGTACTTCCTTGGATGTCTCCAAATAGAGTGGTTGATCCGTTCCACAAATGGAGGGGAGGGAAGATAAGATTCCACTTCCTTGAAAACTGGACTCAGGGATGTCCCTCTCCTCGTGAATGGTTGGCAGATCTACAGGTTATTGAAGGCAGAGATAGCCGTGACTCCAAAGGGTGGTAAAATTGGTTTTACCGGTGTGCGATACAGTGGATCACTCTTCAGAGGAAGGGCGGCTTAGTGTGTGTTCTGCAAGTGGCGCATCTGAGGGGTCAGTTCATTTTCATCCAAAAAATTGTGGCAATTCATCGGAGAGGGTTGACTGGGGTGGTCTGTGGCTGGCACACCGACACGTTACATTCACAGGGTGCGCAAAACTTCTTCAGGTTCACAACCTGAAGAAGTTTTGCGCACCCTGTGAATGTAACGTGTCGGTGTGCCAGCCACAGACCACCCCAGTCAACCCTCTCCGATGAATTGCCACAATTTTTTGGATGAAAATGAACTGACCCCTCAGATGCGCCACTTGCAGAACACACACTAAGCCGCCCTTCCTCTGAAGAGTGATCCACTGTATCGCACACCGGTAAAACCAATTTTACCACCCTTTGGAGTCACGGCTATCTCTGCCTTCAATAACCTGTAGATCTGCCAACCATTCACGAGGAGAGGGACATCCCTGAGTCCAGTTTTCAAGGAAGTGGAATCTTATCTTCCCTCCCCTCCATTTGTGGAACGGATCAACCACTCTATTTGGAGACATCCAAGGAAGTACCTGGAAGTGGAGCTGATTATCTACACTGGCTGCGATGTGTATTTTAAACATCTGAGAGGTGAGAGGCTAGTGAGCACCTTTTAGGATTAGGTCCTCACCACCCCACATCCCCCACTGTTTTGAAGACAGTCCGAATTATCACTTTGAAGGATATTAGAGACTTTTAGAATGTCATTTTAAGGGGATCATCACCATCGCGGCTTTATTCAGTCATTTTCTGGTGGACTCGATTTTCATAGTAGCATATTAATTCATGATTGATATACATAGTTATATTCATTCATATTTTTATTCATTTATATCATTCATCCTTTATTTTTAATGCGGTGTTCATGGTCAGTGTTCTCAATAATTTTATACTGAGATTAACATATCATTTTATATATTTTTATCATCACTATTTTGATTCACTATTATGGATTTTTAGCACTGGAAGCACTTTAGAAATCGTTATTTGATGTGATTTTTACTCTTTTTATTGTTTGGCTCATTTTATGTCACTTATGTGTATTTCACATTGAGAATTTATGTGGTATATCATTATCACATTGTTTGATGCACTTTAGCGCAAAATCACTATTCTTTATATTCAACTGCCGATATGATTGTTCTTACGGTGCAGAGAATCGACGGCTGAAAAAAATATCTGAATAAAAAAAAAACTCCCACTGGAGTAGTGTGGTGTGTATCGCGCCCCCTCCCCCTAACAGATCTTCTCACCTGTTGCAGACCGCAAAAAGAAAAAGGAATCCAAATTACCACCATGTTCTAAAAAGTGTTTAGACACATTTGAAATATATTTTTTTTTTGCTTTGCTATTAAAAAGAAGTGTCATTGTAGTGTTCAGATACTCCAATAATAGATTGCGAATAGTGTATCCCACATACTGTATTCTACAGGTACTACACTCAATTAAACAATCATCTTTGAGGTACAATTTGTATAAAAACTTTTAAACTGGAAATGTTCTACCAGTTGAGAAAGAAATAAGACTTGCTTTTTCTGTGTCTTTTACACTGTTGGGTGTATAACCACAGGGATAGGAGCCCACTGTCCCTAACCATGATGTGGAAGGGGGGAGCTGCTAAAGTAGGAGCTTTCCTACTAGAAAAATTGCATTCCTGTCTTAAAATATCATGCAGAGTTTTGTCTGCATACAAGACAGGGAGGCAATGTTTAATGATAGAGACAATCTGGCTGTATTGTTGTAAGTGATCACAAAGTGAACACCTCCACTCCCACCGGAGCGTGTCCTCTTGCTAGAGGCAGAAGAGTTCCCAATCAGATCACTACGATCTCTAATTTTCTGCCTCTATCAAATGTGCACCATATTCCTGTTCTCTCAACCTGTTGGAAACAATTTTACATTTTGGCAAAATCCTCATAAGAGGAACAATTCCTCCTTGCTCTAAAACTCACATGTTGGCAATGCCCGTACTGTATGGGCTGGATGACATTTCGATGCAGGCAGAAGTGAGTTGCCTGCACATTGTTTCCTACGGGTTTTGGTAGAGACTACTTCTCAGTCGGTCACCAGTTCTATAGAAGGGATGGACTGCACCTAAATGAGGAGAGCGCAGATGGCCAAAAAGTTAGAGGGGCTTTTAACCACTTCAAAAAAAAAAAAAAAAACAGGGCATTTTCACCCCCTTCCTGCCCAGACCAATTTTTTAGTTTTCAGCGCTGTTGCACTTTGAATGACAATTGCGCGTCATGCAACACTGTACCCAAATTAAATTTGTATGTTTTTTTCCCCACAAATAGAGCTTTCTTTTGGTGGTATTTGATTGAGACTTGGTTCAACAGCTCTCATGATTGGCTGGCAACCATTCAAGGGTATTCCCTTTATCGCAGGGATAGAGAGGGTAAAAAAGGGGATGGGTATGCCTATATATCAAGAATAATGTACAAGTGAATGTGAGGGATGACATCACTAAGGGAGCTAGGGAGGAGGTGGAATCCTTATGGGTAGCGCTCCAAAGGCATGAAGCTAATGCCTTGTACACACGATCGTACTTTCCAACAACAAAACCGTGGATTTTTGGGTGTTGGCTCCAACTTGTCTTGCATACACACGGTCACACAAATGTTGGCCAACAATTACGAACGTAGTGACATACGACGGCCGATAAAAAGGAAGTTCAAATAACCCCTCAAGATTGAATAGATTCAACCCCCTGGTCCAGGGGGGAACTGCTTCCAAAGTTGCCCGGATAGAGGCACACACCTCCATATTTTTTGGAGCTGCAAGGTCCTCCAACCCTTATGGCTAAAAATAGCCACTAAGGTAGCCCAAATCACAGGAACACACTATACCTAACCTACCAGATGGGCCTTCTTTTCGCTGACCTCCCAGAGGCTACCCCCCAGCTCAGAAAACTCGACCATACGCTCTTCAGTGCAGTACATTGGGCAATAGCCTTGCACTGGAGATGGCCGGCAGTTCCCTGGGACCAGGTACGACGCATTTAAGCGTTCCGTCTCATGGAAGGAGTCCACCACACTCTGATGGAAACTATGCCG
The DNA here is from genome assembly GCA_028564925.1 of Lithobates sylvaticus. Taxonomy (NCBI): domain Eukaryota; kingdom Metazoa; phylum Chordata; class Amphibia; order Anura; family Ranidae; genus Lithobates; species Lithobates sylvaticus. Next base: position 412,543,029 of record CM053026.1, read on the forward strand.
GTATTTGAAAGAAAGTGGGCCCCCTGGTCATCCTATGAACTTTAAGGTCTGAGGAGTGTGGATTTACTTATGCATGGTACCTCACACCCAATATGTCAGAGGGCCGCCCCCCCCCCCCCCCCCTTCACCTTTCTCTTATGGTTTTACCCATGTTGTGCCATTATTGAATTAATGTTATTTATGCAGACTGTAATCATTTGTTTGGAATGAGATTATCACTAGATTATTCCTTAACCGCTTCCGGACCAGCCTCCGCAGTTTTACTGCGGCAGGTTGGCTCCCCTGCACGAAGCCATGTTACTGTACATGGGCTCTGAACAGCGGGGGTGCTGATGCTCGTGGCAGATGGTCACGATGACCGCCGGCCACAAGTGATCATGACCAGGAGACACAGAACAGGGACGAGTGTGTGTAAACACACACCTCCCTGTTCTGACAGATCGTGTGTTCCTATTAGCCAAGAACCATGATCTGTCACTTCTGTAATTAGTCCCTCCCCTTTCAGTTAGAATCACTGCCAGTGACATTTTTACAGTAATCAATGCATTTTTAAATCGCATTGTATTAATGCCAATTTTTTCAAAAATGTGTAAAACATTTTTTTCAAAATTGTCGCTCTTTTGTTTATAGTGCAAAAAATAAAAAACCGCAGAAGCTATCAAATACCACCAAAAGAAAGCTCTATTTGTGGGGGGAAAAAAAAAGGGACGTCAATTTTATTTGGGTACAACATCACACGACCGTGCAACTGTCAGTTAAAGCAACGCAGTGCCGAATCGCTAAAAGTGCTCTGGTCAGGAAGGGGGTAAATTCTTCCGGGGCTGAATGGATTACAATTGTTATGTACGCGACTATAATTTGAATAATGAATGAATGAGTAACTTGTATATATCTTGAATGTATGTCTTTCATTTCAACAAAAATAAAAATCGTTGGTAATAAAAAAAGGAAGTTCAATAACCAGTGCGCCACCTGCTAATCTCGTGTTTCTCGTGTTAGTAGAAGTTTGGTGTGAGTCTATTCACGCTTTTCAGTTAGTTTCTGCTTCTGAGGTTGTACTTGTCGGTTCGTATCTGTTCTTGAGTGCGTGCTTGTCAGGTCATTTCTGTCTTTCAGTGCATCCCATTTATAGTTAGCTTCCGATTTTCAGTGCGTTCTGTCAGTTCGTTCTGAGTGGCACCCAGCCCCGGATTGCACTTGCCTGCAGCCACGTGTGCCGTCTTTCCATCCTCCTCCTCCATGGAGGTGAGCTCAGACAGACTTGGCTCCTTGCAGCTAGCTGAGTGGGACAGGAATGCTTCAGCCTCCGCAGCCACGTGGGTCCAGAGTCTACTCTACGCTTTAAGCCCACTCCTGGGTCGTGCTGGGCATGCCCCACACTCTTCCTGCTGACAGAAAGTTTTAACCTGAGAACGAGGTTTGGAGCTCGCCAAGTCTTCCCCCTAGCGTCTTGCAGCGTTTGGATTGTTGGATTTCAGCAAAATGGCACCCGCTGCACCAGGAAAAGACAGGAGGAGACAAGAGCTGCTGAGTGGCATGCAATAGCGGGGCTTGATTATGCTCGGACCGCCTGCACAAATGCTGTTGGGGGTGACCTGCGAGAAGCTCTAAAGGCGGCAGGTTAGTGCAGCCCTCACCAGCATTCCTAAAGCTGGCTCACAGGGGTACCTCCAACCTGTGTCTTTTTTCAACCTCACCTACTATATTATTATTATAATGCAGGATTTATATAGCGCCAACAGTTTGCACAGCGCTTAACAAAATAAAGGCAGACATTACAATTACATTACAATTTTGTACAAGAGGAATTAGAGGGCCCTGCTTATTAGAGCTTACAATCTAAAGTCAAATCCAAGTAGTCAAAATACAATAGCTCTCCTGTCTTTGGTCCTACAAGTCATGATAAAACCACCAACTAGCTTTAAAATGTCAAGGCACAAATCTTCTATTGTTTGCAAGAGTAAAATGAAACCGTAAAATGATTTTGTGTTCATCAAATGTGCACATTACTCAATAAATGTGACCGATATACTTTAAGAAGGTGTTACACAACACTTTATAGTTTCTGTAGCAGCACGTTTTATCAGTCTCTATTTCTTACAATATAAAGCGTATACTACACTCCTACAAGCACACACACACTATATCAATTTTGGTCAAAAAATCAGTTCAAATCAAGGATTTTAGATTGTAGTAGACTTACACATTGCAAATTTCTAATTTTCTAAAGCTCAATGTTTGGACGATTGTATCTTCATATGTTCTGTCTGCATTCCAAGGTAATTGAATTGTGCAGCAATTTGAAGTTGTGCATAACTAGTATCAGACACTAGATGGAAGCCACACTGCATGCACAATCTGGTCACTGAATGATGTTTCTAATAAAGGATCTTCTAGAAACAATTTTGCATCTGGTAAACAGGCTATGGAAAGGGAAGAAGACTCAGGAGTTGAATTCATCTATACTCTGCTACTACCGCCAACTGTGGAAGTGAGCTCCACTTCTTTATCAAAGTTCTCATGCACACAGGGCATTAAAAAAAAAAAAGCGAGCTGCAAAGCCACTACCAACGCCAGGAAAAAGCGGCTATAAAAACTTTTAGTAGCTTTTTGCATTGGCGTTAATGCACGTTTAGCCGCACTAGCTTTTAGCAGTGTTTCTCTGCCTATATTCAAAATGAATGGTTCCCTATGAGAGCCAACTGATTTGAATAGAAGTCGCACCAGAAGTCTGACCATGATGGTCTGACTTGTGGTGCAGCCTGTGCGCTGAGGATCTTGAAGGGAAACCCTCACCAAAATGAAAGGAAAAAAGAAGTAGTAGAAGCAAAAAAAAAAAAATTAAAAAAATAACCATTATAGGGTGCCCCCCCCCCCCAAAAAAAAAAAAAAAATACATACTAGACCCTTATGCGAGCCCCTCACCCTATGTAAATGAGTATGGGGTACATTGTACCCCTACCCATTCACCCAAAAAAACAACAAAAAAAAAAAACAAACGGCAGCTCCAGCGTCTCTCTCCGCTGTCTTCTCCCTCTGCTGGTTCTCCTCTCTCCGCCCTGCCCGTAGTCAACCAATCGACATTGCCGAGGTGACATCATCCAGACCGGCCACAACTTGTCACTGCGCATGTGCCCAAGAGACGTCCCGTGCCTGTGCACCAACAAGGGTATTGACAACACCGCACGGCAAGGGGAGGGGGCCGGCAGTGACGTGTTAGGACAGCTCCCTCCAGCTGATCCTCCCTGCACCACACGCTGCAATAGAATCATGCAGAGTGTGTGGCGCTGGGCGGCTGCATAGTGGAGTAGAGCCCGTTCCTGCCAATAGGACACTAGAGAGACAGCAAATAAAAGGGAAAGAGAAAAAAAACGGAAGGCCAAAAATGTAAAAGATGTTACCAATTTATTTTACGTTTTTGGCCTTCCATTTCCCTTTCCCTTTATTGGCTCTCTCTAGTGTACTATTGGAAGGAACTGGCTCTACTCCAGCACTATGCGGCCACCTAGCGCCACACACTGCATGAGTCTATTGCGGAGTGTGGCGCAGGGAGGATCAGCTGAAGGGCACTGTCCTATCTGGTCCTAAGACGTCCCTGACAGCCTCGTCCCCCTCGCTGTGCGGTGTTGTCAATATCCTTGTTGGTGCGCAGGCGTGGGACGTCTCTCGGGCGTATGTGCAGTGACGAGTTGCGCCCGGTCTGGATGACGTCACCTCTGTGACACCGAGTGGTTGACTACAGGCAGGGCATGCATATTTAGGCACGCTCTTTCAGCGTTTTATTTAGCGACACGCACTTTGTGTGTCAGTATAGCGGCGGCTGTTATACGAGTGGGGTGTCCTACGTCAAGGTACCATCTTGAAGCATTTACCGTTTGCATCCTTTTGACTGCTAGTTAATTTTTTCCTTTTGACATTATTCCCTTTTCTTTAGGTTTTTTCAGGTTATTTACTGATCTATCCATGTTCTGGATTTAGTGGGGAGGATTATATTATTGGTTCCTTATAAGCTAGTGGGTTCAACTACTCCTCAGTGAGGACCAGGCTAGTGGTTGTCCCCTACCTAGGATGTGCCGAGATATACCCCTGACATTTTGATACAAATACTGCTACAAAGAACCTCTCTTTTGCCCCCTCATCTTGCTCGTTATCTACTGAACTGGTGAGTTCTGTTAGATAGAAGTTCTGGAAACTTTTGTTTCCTAATGTGGCAAGTCTTGTTTAATCATTTTATATTTATCCTCATAATTTCTTTTGTATCTGCTCTTATAATAGATACCTAAACCAGAATTTCGTGAAGGGATTACTTGAGAACCCTCCAACAGCTGCCATGCATTTTGTTTACCTTACCTTGGTTTTTAAGCTGCATTTCCTATACTCCCATATTATTTAGTAATTATGTTACCTTCTTTGATTGCTATATTGACTAGGTTATTTTTGTACTCCATATTTACCTATAATAATTTTCCCCAGCTTAACATATAGGTTACAAGTGTACCTCTCCCCCCCCCCCCCCCCCCCCCCCCCCCCCCCCTCCCCAATATGCAGTTTATAATTTATTAATCTTGTGGACATCCAGTCTACATTTTTTGATATACACACTTTTTGAAATTTTTAGCACACACAAAAAAAAAAAAAAGTGCAGAAAAACTTGGCTTATACTAGAGTATATACGGTATATCATATTTTGCGGTGATACAAAGCTGGAGAGAGGGGAAGAGTTCTCAGCGTTTTTAACCGCCACCAAGAGAAAGTGATAATGAATACCTCCGTGGTGCGAGGGTCAGAAGAAGTTAACACTCTTACCAGAAGATGTGGACCTCCTATTGTAGCAAGGTCATATACGCCAGCAGATACAGCCCTCTGCTTGGTGCAAGATGGATCCTGGACCAAAAAGTGTGTAATTGAACCACGGACAACGTCCTCAATTCAATTTCTCCACAAATCTCTTAAGATTTGCATCACCGCAAAATATCTGATATACCTACCATCTTTAACCACTTCAGCCCCGGACCAATTGGCAGCCAAAGGACCAGGCCCCTTTTTGCGATTCGGCACTGCGTCGCTTTAACTGACAATTGCACGGTCGTGCGACGTGGCTCCCAAACATAATTGGCCTCCTTTTTTTCCCACAAATAGAGCTTTCGTTTGGTGGTATTTGATCGCCCCTGCGGTTTTTATTTTTTGCGCTATAAACAAAAATAGAGCTACAATTTTGAAAAAAAATGCAATATTTTTTACTTTTTGCTATAATAAATATCCCCAAAAAATATATAAAACAACATTTTTTTTCCTCAGTTTAGGCCGATACGTATTCTTCTACATATTTTTGGTAAAAAAAAAAAAAAAACGCAATTAGCAATTATTGATTAGTTTGCGCAAAAGTTAAAGCGTTTACAAAAAACAGGGGATAGTTTTATAGCATTTTTATTAATTTTTTTTTTTTTTATTAGTAATGGCGGCGATCAGCGATTTTTATTGTGACTGCGTCATTTTGGCGGACACATCGGACATTTTTGACACATTTTTGGGACATTTGTAATTTATACAGAAATCAGTGCTATTTAAATAGAACCAATTCCTATGTAAATGACAGTTGTAGTGAAGGGGTTAACCACTAGGGGGCGGGGAGGAGTCAGTGTGACGTGTTGTGTTTTTTTTTTTTACAGTAGGGGGGCGTGGCTGTACGTCTGACGTCATTGATCGGTGTTCCCGATGACAGGGAACCGCCGATCACTGACAGTCAGTGTAGGAAGCGCGGGGAGAGGTTTGTTTACACAAACCTCTCCCCGTTCTTCAGCTCCGTAACCCGATCGCGGGATACCAGCGGCGATCGGGTCCGCTGGTCCCGCGGCCGTGGTCACGGAGCTCCCGACCGGGTCGCGCGTGCGCCCCCCGGGCAGACAAATTTAAAGGGGACGTACAGGTACGTGCTTTTGCCTGCCCGTGCCATTCTGTTGACGTATATCTACATGAGGCGGTCGGGAAGCGGTTAAAGAGACTATATCCTATAAAGTTACCTTTATTTACTCTTTCACTTCACAGAGACTTTGTTGTATGTTTCACTATTACTATATAGGATTTACATCTTGGATATACTTAAAACGTATTTTATTTTGTTTGCTTTTTGATTCAAATGTTTTGTGCACTTTTTATTAGCGCGACTATTTCCATTTATCAAGTCTTGTACAAGATTGTATAGCATGTTTGTGTAGCTGCTTTTCTCCCTTCACAGGAGAGGAGACTTTAAAGGCATTACAATATTAGTATGACAGAAAAGTCATAGGTGGACTTTGCAGTTCCTAAGCTTTTCTCTTACCTTTTCCTCGCTGCAGGATACTGCTGAAAACAGACAGATCCAAACTTCACCATCATGGCGGGCAGCGTAGTTAAACCTTCAAAGACCGGGTCCCTTAATAGGGGTTCCACTCCTTTGGACCTGTATAGCACCCCTCTGGACAACTTTAGGTAATGTAGCAAGACCAAAAAAAGAGTCTTGGTTAATAGGGTCCAGCCCTCAAAGCGAAGCGTTACAGGCAAAACCTCGTTCTTCTATGCGAGGCCCGGGTACCATCCAGTGGCTGCAGTGGCGTGGATGGAACCGGTTATGGAGATTTTTTTAATCCAGCATGGATCCCTCCTGGAGCTCTACTCTTCACTCGTGACCAACACCTTAGACACTGGCGAAAAAACTGATGTGCTCCTGGAAGGAGAAGGGGTTATATATTAGGGAGTGAACTTCCTTGATTGGGTATAACCAGTGTAAACACCTGAAGGTGGCCCATAACCCATTACTTAAGGCCCTGTGACCCACGATGTACGATAAAAGAAATACCTTTTTAGGATTTGATCAATCCTATCAAAGCACAGTTAAAATGTACAGTTATTTTTTTTCTTTAGGCTAGGAGGGGGGAGCGGGGGGGGGGGGGGTGAACGACGGTCTTTGAAGTGCCGATAACACCAGGTTCAAAAGCCAAAGCTGATATATGTGTCCCTTAAATGGTGCTTAAAGCCAGTTTCTGGTCTACTCCTTGCTGTAGAAACAACATGATCCTGGATATAGAAAAGACGCACGGACGCCAACCTTTCTCCTCACACATGGAGATGTAGGCCTTCCAGGTACAATGATATATCTTCCGAGAAGAAGATTTCCGTGCTCTCAACATAGTTGGAATCACCGAGTCCGAAAGACCCCGGTTCCTCAACACCTGGCTCTCAATAGCCATGCTGTTAAAACCAGCGAAGGTAAAGCAGGATGGAGGTTTGGACCTTGAGACAAAAAAGGTCCTCTCGTAAACGGCAGTCGCCATGGGGCGTCCGCCACCAGGCGCACTAGGTCTGCGTACCAGGGACGCTGGGGCCAATCTGGGGCAATCAGTATTACTGGAATCGACTTAGATTCGTCCGCCTGCCAGTTCGCCACTCCCGGGATGTAAATGGCTGACAGGGCCAGTACATGTCGCTCTGCCCACTGAAGGATGTGAGCGACCTCCCGTGCGGCGGCTGAGCTTCTTGTTCCTCCTTGGTGATTGACGTATGCCACCGCCATGGCTTTGTCTGACTGGATCCTGATCGGACGCTCTTGAAGTCTTATCAACCATGTGAAGAGGCATAGCCTGATCGCTCTCAGCTCGAGCAGATTGATCGGCAACTTGGATTCCTCCACCGACCAGAGGCCCTGGGTTGACTGAACTCCCATTACTCCACCCCAGCCGGTTAGGCTGGCGTCCATTTTAGAGGTAGGAATGACTTCCCGGACCGAAGTGACGGGGACCTCAGCCACCAGAGCAGGGAATCCCTGACTAACTGGCTCACCTGAATCTGCCGATCCAGAGACAACGGAGATTTGTCCCACTTTGTCAAGATCTCCTTCTGCAAGACTCTGGTGTGAAACTGGGCATACGGTACTGCCTCGAAGGAGGCCACCATGAGTCCCAGGACTCAAATGCAGAAGCGTAGCGACGACCACTTGTGGTTCATCAGCAGTTTTACAGCGGCTCTGAGAGTCTGCAGCTTGTCTGAAGGGAGAAACACTCTCGCTTCCATGGAGTCCAGCAGTAAGCCTAGGTACTCCAAACACTGAGTCGGTACAATCACCGACTTTTTTAGGTTCAACAGCCACCCAAATTCCTGCAGGATCTGCATGGCGATCGCCACATCCTCCTCTAACTTTGAGGAGATCGTCTAGGTTTCCCACGATCGCGATCCCACATTGTCGCAGCAACGCCAAAACAGGAGCCAATACCTTGGTAAAGACTCGGGGGGCTGATGCCAAACCAAAGGGGAAAGCCAAACTGGTAGTGTGTTTCAACAACTGCAAACCGCAGAAACCTCTGATGCCGAAGGCATATGGGTATGTGCAGGTATGCATCCTGGATGTCCAAAGACGCCAGGGGGTCCCCTTGATAGAGTGCAGCGACTACTGAGCGAACTGATTCCATTCTGAACCTTTGTACTTTTACAAAGTAATTGAGGGCTTTTAGGTCCAAGATTGGACGTACCCCTTCCTTTTTGGGGACTACAAACAGGTTTGAGTAGAACCCCTGGAAACGTTTCGATTCTAGGACAGGTACTATCACCCCGCGACTCAGCAGGTCCCTTGCCGCCCCCAATAGGGCCTCCCGGCGAGCCGGGAGTACGGGTATGCCGGAGGGAAGAATCTGTTTTGCGGCCAAGAGAAGAACTATCTTGTAGCCTGAGGAAATCAGATCGCAGACCCATTGGTCAGACAGCCGAGAGACCCACCGGGCTGCAACTCCCGAAGGCGACCTCCCACCCGCGTTGCAGGCAGGGGCAAACCTTCATGCGGTAGCGCTTTTGCTCGCAGGCTTGCGCTTCCAGGGACGCTTTTGTCGGGCTGAGGATGCTTACCTGAAGCCCCGGGCAGACGAAAAAGACGGTTGTGAGCGGAAAATGAGGGCCCTTGCCTACGGCGTGGCTCCTTAGCCTTCCTGGCCTGTGGGAGTAGTGTACTCTTACCACCTGTGGCATTTTCAATAATGTCATCTAATGAGGCTCCAAAGAGCTGGTCGCCAAGGAAGGGAGGATCCATCAGGGCTTTTATAGATGCCTGGTCAGCAAACCAGCATTTTAGCCAAATCAGGCACCTCAGCACCACAGCTGACACTAAAGCCCTGGATAACAGAGGGAGAGTATCCAGGGCCGCGTCACAAATGTACTTAAGGCCTTGCACTAATTGGTCTGCTAGTTCCACGCAGACAGGAGAAGCCTGTTGCTCTCCCAATTTGCGATGCAAAAGTTTTGCCCACTCAGTGACACAAGTGCGGATGCCAGTACTGGTCGCATTGCTGACCCCACAGCCGTAAACAAGGAACGAGCCACTGCCTCGGCCTTCCTGTCCGTGGGATCCTTAAAAAGGCAGGAGTCCCATCTACCGGGATTGTGGTTACTTTGTTTAACCTGGAAACTGGGGGGTCCACGGCCGGAGGAGCCGACCATTTTTTGAGAAGGCTCTCCTCAAAGGGGTAACACACCGCCATGTATTTGGGGACCGAAAGGGTCCGCTGCGGTCGCCCCCATTCCTTGGGAATGAACTCATCAAAGTAAGTCAGATACGGGAACACCCTAGGTGAATGGGCTGGCTTATGGGACCCAAAAGGGACCGCTACATCAGCAGAGGGATCTGCTGGCTCCTGAATCTTCAGGGTATCATGCACAGCTGTAATAAGTGCTCCAACAAGCGCTTTGTCGCGCACGGACCCGGACAGGGACTCATCCTCACTGTCCGATCGGTCCTGGTCAGCGTCATCTGAAACATCAGAACAGGGGTCACCAGCCTCAGCAGGGCCAGAGTCTGCGTCAGAGCTCTCCCCGGAAGACGGGGGAGCAGGGGCCGTTTACCACCTTTGCGCCCACGCACCGCTTCCATCTTGGCAACAAACGAATTGAGGACCGCCGACAAGGCGTCCAGAGGCACTGCAGTCTGCAGGTGAATCGGTTGCAATTGCCTGGATTTCGGGGGAAGAAACACCAGTTTCTGAAGCCAAGCTGACCCTACCCTGTCTGCCACCTGTTGGGGACTTAGGACAGTGATGGTCCCACCCTCCTAACTGCTGCTGGCTGAGGGGCTCTTTCCTGCAGGACTCACCACCCTTACTGGTTCTGCGCCGTCCAGCTAATAGTGCCTGTATCCTGTGTCAGCTCCCAGATGCATAGGAGACCACACCGCGCTGTGCAGAGCTGCTCTGAATGGCACTGACACTGACCAAAAACGCGTTCAGGCTTCAAGAAAATGGCCACCGAGCGTCCAGTATAAAGGACACAATCACAGGGAAAATGGCCACTGGACTACAGTAAAATGGCGACAGAGCATGCTGCTCACTGGTCACACCAAAAATGTCCGCCGAACACTGTATGCAATGAAAGGACAGTGAAACAACAGGCAGAGAAATGGCGGTAAACAGCGCTACAGCGATCAGCAGACACAGCCTCCAGACACCCAGGGGAGAGACCTACAGACAACCAGAGCACAGCTACCCAGCGCAGTCCCCACCCCAGGTGAGAGCCCCCTGGGGAGCCCCTGTCTATGGCACACACACCGCTCAGCAGCCCATGCAGCATCCCCCACAGGGAAGGGGGGAAGAGGAAGGATGGGGACAGGGAGAGAAGAGAGGGAGGTGAGGGACCCCCGAATCGACCTCCCAGGGAATGCCCAGCTGCTCAGCCCCACCGAGGCAGGGAGAGCTGTACTTACCAGTCCTGAAGAGCTGGGAGACATTCCATTGCAGAACTACTCACTGATCAGTACAGGGTAGCTGCTGGCCCGATATACTGTGACGCAGACATATGTATGCCCCGGAGCATAAAAGCTCACCGACCACCTCTGGAGCTGAGGTTTCGTCGTGGCCTGCCGAGCTGTAGCTGCAACCTCCACACGCTCGATGGCCAGGCTTGGGAGACTACAAGGATAAGGGTATCCAGCCGGCTGTTGATAGCAGATCACAGGATCTATCATCTTGCGCAAAAACCAAGCTTCTGCAGAAACAGACAGACCGATGGGCCCATCAGGGTTCCTAGGTCTTTCTCCTTCACTAGGCAAAATAAAACTGAGGCTGCAGTAGCATGCTGTGGGGTTGTTACCCAAGGGACCGCCCCTTGGGCGGAACTATAAAGTTCTAGTTTTATTATCACATGTTAACATGTAATGCCTAGTCTTCTCCTGAAGGTGGCATAACAACCCAATGGTCTAAGAGAGGAGCTGTGTCAGTCGGTGAACGTAAGAGAAAGAAGGTTTTGCCTTCAGTTACACTTTAATTTGCGTGTGCAAGGGAAAGGTCTTGACCGGCAGTTTATTGCTCACTGGAGCTTGTTTAGACTGAGGATATTGCCGTGCTATTGAGCAAAAACTAGTATGCACTGCATCAACAAGCGAGTGCACAGTACAGAGCATATGGTGTTAAGCCTTAGCTTGTGCCTCAAAATGCAGAAGCTGAAATTTCCTCTGCAGAATCATCTTCTGCTTCCACCTCACCATCCTCCATATGCTTGATGAGGTTCAGGGTCATACTCCTAAATATATTAAGATGGTGGACAAGCAGAAGAGGGCTTTTGGGCCCTGGAGACCAAACGGTTTTAGAAGGGCAGAGAGTATCCCAAACAAATTCAATAGAACTGCAGTGAAATCTGCCCTAGGCAGAAGATGGTCTCTTGCACACCAGAGAGGGAGCAAATATTAGAGGAAAGAAGCTGTGCCCTTATAGGGCTTTGCTCCAGTGCAGGGAAAAGATTACTCTGAACATATCACCGGTTTTCCTCAGTTCCATGTGTAGCACGAGTGCTTTTAGTCCCTGACCAGGAAGAAAGCCATGATAACCCAGGCACTGACTAGTGTCCTGTGGATGTGCCTCTGGAACAGCATGTAGCAGGGAGACCAGTAGATGTGCTTTTTGCAGGTTTAACCTAAATGGCCAGAAGGTGTTGTGCAACTACAATCAACACCCGAGCAGCAATGCTGTGTGGGATAGCCCATCACATTGTACAAAAGGTAAGTATTAAAATAACATTACCTACTAATAACAGTAGATACTACACATTTACAGAGGGAGATAATACCCCACATGTAAAACAGGACCTGGTTACAATTACAGGGAAACCCTGTTTTACCTTACCCATGCTGTGGGTTTCTAAAGGGAACCAAACTTCACATGTCATGTTGTGCAGACCCCCTGAAGGGGTCCTCAGGGTCTGGGTGCCAAAGGAATGGACCACAGCCATGGAAAGCACCCTGCAGATTACACTTGTTGCATCGTATTCCAACGCAGGATCCAGTGCCTAAAGCAAACATTACAGGCCAACCACAATGGTTGTGTGAATGCCTTGTCTACAAGCTATAAAGTCAAATATAATTAAAGTTTTAGCATTGCATTAGTATCTGGGAATGAGGGTCTCAAAAGATCTGTCCAGCCCAGCTGTTAGTCTCATAAGAGAGTGGAAGGGCAAGGTACAGGTGGAAAGCGAGAGCTGCCTAGTCTGTACAACACCGGACTTCTCTGCATTTTACTTGCAATTTATTTTCTAATGCCCCTGCACATATCTGGCTGGTACAAATGAGAGTGGATCCTACTGTTGACATGATGCAGTTTTATCAAGTATATTACCGACTACTGGCAGCCCCATGGATGAAAGAAGTTGGCAGCAGGAAAAGATTCTGCAAAAATTGCTGTGGATTAACAAGGAAAAATGCAAAAACTGTCAGCAATAAAAACAGAGCAAACTCTGTTGCCAGTTTGCAATTATAGTATTTCTTTTTTTTTTTTTTTTTTTAAAACTACTTGCCCAGGGGACCAAATCAGGGACCCAATCTAATTGTCCCGATAAATAAAACATTTCCCAGGATCGAAAATATGGAGGGATAAAATGTTTTTTTATTAGGCAGAGGGCATTTTAGTAATGTCTGGGGTTATTAAAAACAAAAAAGGGGCTTTATGGCAACAAGCTTGTTTTTCACGTTTTGCTAGAAATTTTCTTAGAACCCCCAAACATATATTTTTTTAAGCAGAGGCATAATAAAATTGTGGGTGTTGTGATTTATGTCACACACAATTTGTGCAGCAGTATTTCAAACTAAATTTTTCTTGGAAAAAAACACTTTTTTGAACTTCAAAGCAAACAATACATAACCCAATTGTTGGTAAAATATAAAAAAGACAATGTTGTTACGCTGAGTAAATAAATAGCAAACCTGTCATGCTTTAAAATTCCGCTCGCCCATGCAAAGGCAACAAAACTTAAAATTTAATTATCTATAGGAGACACTTTAAAAGACTTTACATGTTATAACTTAAGATTTACACAGGATTTCTGGTGCTAGAATTACTGCCCATGAACCGACATTCACATTGATACCTCACTTGTGTGAGACAATCGCTGTTTGTACGAGTGCCAGACCACCATGTGCGTTCACCTTTGCGTGAGCGCATTGGGGTGCTTTAAACCCTTCACACCTAAAAAGGGTAAAACAAATCTAAAATGCCTAAGCTCAATTTTGACATGTTTTTTTACAAAACCATACATATCATTACAACTACTTTGTGTATTCAGGTGGATTATACCTTGTTTTTTTCAGGACAAATTGAACTTTCATTTAGTAGTAAATAAATAGTTATGACATCAAAAAGGAAAACTGGGCCAAAATAGTAAAAAAAAAAAAACGGGAGATCGTTGCTTTGTGCACTGGTCCAAATCATTTGGTGAAGAGGGGGGTTATGGTGTGGAGTTGTCTTTCAGGCAGGATTGGGCTTGGCCCCTTAGTTCCAGTGAAAGGAACTCTTAAGACATTATGGACAATTTCATGCTCCCAACTTTGTGGGAACAGTTTGGGGATGGCCCCTTCCTGTTCCAACATGACTGTGCAACAGTGCACAAACAAGGTCCATAAAAATATGGATGGGCGGGTTTGAGGAACTTGACTGACCTGCACAATGTCCTCACCTCAACCCGATAGAACATCTTTGGGATGGATTAAAGCAGAGACTGTGAGCCAGCCCTTCTCATCCACATCAGTGCCTGACCTCACAAATGCACTTCTGGAAGAATGGTCAAACACTCTCGGGCCCCTTTCACACTGGGGCGGTTTGCAGGCGTTATTGCGCTAAAAATAGCGCCTGCAAACCGACCCAAAACAGCTGTTGCTGTGTCTTCAGTGTGAAAGCCCGAGGGCTTTCACACTGAAGCGGTGCGCTTGCAGGACGCTGGAAAATGTCCTGCAAGCCGCATCTTTGGCTCGCTATAGGAGCGGTATATATACACCGCTCCTATAGCGGCCATTCCCATTGAAAACAATGGGGCAGCGCTCCGAACCCGCCCGCAAAACGCCGCTGCAGTGGCTGTTTGCGGGCGGTATTAACCCTTTTCCGGCCGCTCGCGGGGGGTAAAACCACCCCGCTAGCGGCCGAAATGCGCTGCTAAAACGACGGTAAAGCGGCGCTAAATATAGCGCCGCTTTACCGCCAGCGCCCCCACCGCTCAAGTGTGAAAGTAGCCTCATAGACACACTCCTTAAACTTATGGACAGCCTTCCCAGAAGAGTTGAAGCCGTTATAGCCGAAAAGGTGGGCCAACTCAATATTGAACCCTATGGACTAAGACTGGGAATGGGATGCCATTAAAGTTTATGTGCATGAAAAGGCAGGCATCCCAAAACTTTTGGTAATATAGTGTATATGCAGCCCCACTTTAAAAAAAAAAAAAAAAGCCTAGTGCAGTGAGGCTGCATATATGTATTACGTCGGTGTGAAGGGGTTAATATCACTCTTTTACAAGAGCTGACCGTGGGCTCTAAACTCTGCTGCTTGCCCACAGCAGGGCTAAATGTAAGAAGAAACGTCATCCTGGGTGTCGGGCGATAGGAATTGAACATCTCTGTATTATATTAAGCTATACTGTACATATTTGTTTTTTTACTGCAAATGCACTTTTCACAATTCAGGTTCTGCTTTAGACTTATTAGAATAAATACCTTTAATATTTAATCGGGGTACAAAAAACAGCATCAAAATACCACATGCATCAAAAGTGCCAAGGCATATTAGATAATAATCGAGACCACACCATGTATCGGGATACAAGGAATCAGTGCCATAAATGAATCTGGCATTGGTGGATCTTGCTCCGGGTGCCTCTTGCTCCTAAAAGATGGAGACCGAGTTCCCTCTGGCTTATTGACGCGGCTGTGACAGACCAGGGACTTGATGAAATTCCTACTGGTTAACTAACAGGCAAAGTCAGGGCCGAAACTAGAGGGGGCAGGGGAGAAACCTGCCCTGGGTGGCTTATCTAGGGGGGCACCGCCAGGGGTGCCACCCTTCCCCGCACTGCTGCCAGTGTACTATCATTTACTGTCCCCTATCACAAAGTGTCCGCTGTGTACTGCGCATGCGCAGAACACACAGATTCCGAAAATTGCTGAAGATGAAAGGCGCCTGCGCCGTGAGTCCACTTTCAAGCCCCACCATCCAAGTGGACATGGAGTTAGAATATAAAAGAGCCGAGCGCAGCGAGGCCGTGCCCGAAGCGTGGCGAGCAAAGAGAGCCCGCGAGGGGCCCTCTAAGTTTGTGTAGCCCTATGTCCGCTTGGATGGTGGGGCTTACACCTCGACTCATGGCGCAAGCGCCGTTCATCTTATGACATTTTCCGAAAATCCTTCTGCATGCGCAGTACACAGCGGACACTTGGTGATAGCTGGACTGTTCGTGTCAGAACACCGGTTCAAGTGTACTGGACAGGCAGCGCCCGCTGCATAGTTTGCCAAATACCAGAGAATCAAATAGGAGGGAGACTGCACAGGTACACCAGCGCTAAATCACTCTGCTCCTCCAGCCCACCCTATAGAAAGGCATTCCAGAGCAACGCTTAAACTTCAAATCTTGCCATGTTGCTAAGCAACAGTAGCTGCAGCATTGCTCTGGAATGCTTTTCTATAGGACGGTCAGGTGGGAGGAGCAGAGAAGTCAGTACTAGTGCACCTGCGTGGTTTCCCTCCTATTTGATTCTCCAGTATTTGGCAAACTATGCAGCGGGTGCTGCCTGTCAATTACACTTAAACAGGCAGTAGTGACACCCTAGAGCAGAGGCACCTGGTGCGAATGCCCCCTGGAAGTGCTGTGAGGTCTCCTTCCTAGTCCTGCCCAGTGCCCAAACAGCCTATGTCTTTTCAGCGTGAGGCATCCCAGAAAAGCAGAGGCTTCAAAAAGAAGGCCCTGGACTGGGGGTGTGAAGACGAAGCCCTGAAAACTTGGGGGGGGGGGGGGGGGTGCAGACCAAGGCCCTGGACTGGGGGAGGGGGGGGTGTGCAGAGAACGCCCTGGACTGGGGAAGGGGGTGCAGCTGAGCGATTGGCTGTTTGATTACTCAGAATCGTCTGGCTTTTTATGCCTTCTCTTACTAGCAGATTGGGCTGGCCTGACATATCTGTGCATAGATCCTGACAGTGGTATAGTAGAACCGGTATCCAGTGGGGTACCCTCTGAACCAGTTTGCGGATACTTATAAATGAGATTTATCTCTTTGTAAGACAGTGAGGTCTGTTCTCTTTATTTGCTATCTGTAGAACCTTGACTGAATCCTGAAGAAGCCTAACGGCGAAACACGTAGATACATAAGGGTTCACTGCACATTATGTATCAATATACATGATTTTTTATTTTTCTGTACTGTTCTATTCATTTTGTGTATTTTTAAATAGTGTTTGTTATACCTCTTTGTTGTTTCCTATGCCTTCAAAGTCCGACCTAGGTTTACTGTTATAGTACACTTTTTTGTTTATTCCAACAGAGCAGTGAAGTATACATTTTCTTCTTTTTTTTTTTTAACCACTTGCCTACCAGGCACCAACACCCCCCTCCCATCCAGACCAATTTTCAGCTTTTTGGTGCTCTCACACTTTGAATGACAATTACTCAGTCATGCAACACTGTACCCAAATTAATTTTTTGTCCTTTTTTTCCCACAAATAGAGCTTTCTTTTGGTGGTATTTGATCACCTCTGGGTTTGTTTATTTTTTGCGCTATAAATGAAAAAAGACCGAAAATTTTGAAAAAAAAAAAAAAAACAAATTTTTCTTGGTTTCTGTGATAAAATTTAGCAAATTATTAATTTTTCTTCATAAATTTGCCACAATTTATACTGCTACATATCTTTGGTAAAAACCAAAAATTTGTGGAAATTATTTGGTCTGTGTGAAAGTTTTAGAATCTACAAGCTGTGGTGCAAATCATAAAAAAAATTATCACATCTGATGATGTACTGAGGCCTATCTCATTTCTTGAGACCCTAACAAGCCAGGAAAGTACAAATACCCCCCAAATGACCCCTTTTTGGAAAGTAGACATTTCAAGGTATTTAGTAAGAGGCATGGTGAGTTATTTGAAGTTGTAATTTTTTCCCCACAATTCTGTGCAAAATTAAGGATATTTTTTTTTTTCCACAAAATTTTCATTGTAATAGCTTATTTCTCTCACATAGCATATGTATACCACAAATGACACCCCAAAATACATTCTGCTACCCCTCCTGAGTATAGCGATACCACATGTGTGGGACTTTCACTGCCTGGCCACATACAGTGGCCCAACATGCAGGGAGCACCATCAGGTGTTCTAGGAGCATAAATTACACATCACATTTCTCAACCACCTATTACACTTTTGAAGGCCCTGGAGCACCAGGACAATGGAAACGCCCACAAAATTTGGAAAGCTAACACCCCAACGTATAATCTATGAGGCATAATGAGTCTTTTGAATGGTTCATTTTTTTCCAGAAGTTTTTGGGAAAAAAAATGAAAACGCATTTTTTTTTTTTTTTTTTTTTTACACAAAGTTGTCAGTTTAGAAGATATTTCCAACACGTAGCATTTAGATAGCACAAATGACACCCCAAAATACATTCTGCTACTCCTCCTGAGTATAGCGATACCATGCGTATGAGACTTCTATAGTGTCTGGCCACATACAGAGATCCAAAATGCAAGGAACACCATCAGGTATTCCAGGGACATATAGCATGCACATACCAAGAATTACACCCCAAAATACATTATGCTGAGCAAAGCGTAAACAAAAGCTTACCTGTGGTTGCAGTAGCGCAGTTGTACACAGGAGGATAGCACTGGTCCAGGCAGCAGGCAGGGACTTGGTCAGCAACGGCAAACATAATTGTCCAGGCAGGGATACTGTTCATATAAAGTTCCAGGGTCAGTGCAGGCAGAGATATTGTCAGCAGTGCCAAAAATATTGGTCCTGGTAGTAGGCAGGACATGTGGTGTGGTCAGTGCGACAGGCAGGAGGCATGACGGCAGAAAGTCCTACAGGCAGCAGGCAGAAGTAGGGCCTCGTTCAGGACACAATGGGGACAGGGGTAGAGGCTTCTCCCACCCAAATCTCTTTGAAGCCTCCGAGCCTCCAGACCCTAATCTAGGATTGAGAAAAACAAAAAAATTGTTTTCTTCATCCAGAAAAAACATTTCTGGAGCCCCTCACATATGTGAGACCCCTGTGTTGAATCCCACTAGTCCAGTAGCAGGGTACAAGATCAGTCCAAGAGGCAGGCAAATATCATGGTCAAACAGTCCAAGGTCAGTTCCAGATCAGGCAGAGGTAGGTACAGAATCGTTAGGCAGAAGTATGGTCGTATAACAAGCCAGGGTCAGTTACAGAGCAGGCAGTGGCATAAGGGGTGTGAAGGTGTGTAAGGGCAGGAACTGAAGATTACGTTTACCATACTTCACTAATAATTTATTGAAGTATGGTAACGGCGAAAACAGTCACCTATGCAGAGGCCTGGTTGGGAAGGACAATCTGCACAATGATAGGATGCGTCTCTTCTGATTCCTGCTTTGGTACACACCTTACATTTTTTTTGACGGCGTTGGCCTGTTGGTTTGGGAGGGATTTTATCAGGAAAGTGGCAGTGGGAGAGTCGACTAACAACATCGGATTGCATATTTTCTGGTGGGCCGCTCGGGAATACAAGGACAGTGAAAACTTCCTCCTGGTAGCCAAGGAAGGGTTTGGGGTTTTGGGTGGAGTTCCGGTAAATGACATACGAATTATATATTGCCAATTGAAAAAAATATATTGCAACTTTCTTGTACCAATGGTATGTCCGTCGTGTAGCAAGATATGGTTCCATCATTTGGTCGTTGAAGTCGACTCCCCCCATATACAAATTATAATCGTAAATACATTTGGGTTTGTTTATGGGGCCATGTCCTCTGGGGATTTCTACAAAAGGTATTATTGTGGATTGAAGACAGCATGTAGACATCCCTTTTGTCCCTCCACTTCACTGCCAAAATCTTTGTTTCTCAGGCTTGCCGTTTCTCCTTTTTTCAATTTTTGATACACGAGACTTTGAGGAAAGCCCTTCCGGTTTTTTTTTTAACGGTGCCACATGCTGGTGTCTTCATCCGGTGGAGGTTGTGGAACAGGGGCAGGGATGTGTAGAAGTTATCTACATATAAATTGTAGCCTTTTTCCAGTAGGTATATGAGGTCCCAAACAATTTTCCCGCTTGATCCCAAGTAGTCCGGGCAATTAGGGGGCTGCAGCTGGGTGTCCTTCCCTTCGTAGACTTTGAAGGCATACATGTACCCTGTGACTCGGTCGCACAATTTGTACACCTTCACCCCATAGCGGGCCCTTTTGCTGGGAATGAATTGTTTTATTTTGAGCCTGCCACTAAATTTAATAAGGGACTCATCCACACATATGTGTTGGTCCGGGGTAAACAGCTGGGGGAATACTTGGGAAAAATAATTTAAAAGTGGGCGAATTTTGAAAAGCCTGTCATAATTTGGGTCATTTCGGGGAGGGCACTGGGAATTGTCGTTGAAATGAAGGAACCTCTGTATCATGAGGTACCTGTTTCGGGACATAACCTTGGAGAAGACTGGCATGTGTTGGAGGGGCTGGGTTGACCAATAGGACGTCAAGGTGTTTTTTTTGGCGAGTCCCATGTTGAATGTGAGGCCTAAAAAAACCTTGAACTCCTCCACCGTTAGGTCTCTCCATTCATAGGGACGGGCATAATATGAGGTTGGGTTTTGCAAAATAAATTGCTGGGCATAAAGATTGCACTGGGCCACAATTGATCCTAACATGTCCTCCGTAAAAATTAAATTAAAAAATCTATTGGGGTAAAATTCTGTGTGTCCACCTGGACTCCTGGCTGGGCAGTGAAAGGGGGAATTTTGGTTTCTCCTGAATTAGGAGGAAGCCACAAGGGGTTTTGAAGGGCATAGGGAAGGCTGGCATGGGTCCTTGGCCTTTCTTGCCGAGGTACTGCAGTGCTGGTAGATGGCACTGCGGTGCTGGTGGATGGCACTGCTTCCACACCAGAACGCCTTAGTTTGGCCGGCCGAATCTCTTCCTCCTCCGAGTCACTCGATGTTTCGCTACTGAGGACTGGCTCGTAAGTTATGTCAGTCTCAGAATCGATGTATGAAGAGGAATCTGAAGAGAGCTCCCCGTTGCTCTCGTCGGCCTGGTAAAGGATTTGGAACGCCTCCTCTGCGGAATAGACACTTTTGGACATGCTGCTGGTTGCTGGTGCGACTACACAGGTGTGTACTAAGCCTGCACTGATGGACACTGATGAGGCAGCACTGAGGTGGCACAGATGGGTTACTGAGGTGGCACAGATGGGTTACTGAGGTGGCACAGATGGGTTACTGAGGTGGCACAGATGTGCAACAAATGCGCACCGATAAGGCGGCACAGGCGGGCACTGATTGTGAAGATGTGCAGGTGGGCACTGATCGGCACTGGTGGGGCACTGTAATGGCTGATGTTTCTTACTGTCACAGATCCTCTCTCTCCTCACACGCTGTCTCTGTGTGAGGAGAGAGAGCGGCAATGAGAGATGATCTCATATGTTTACATTTGAGATCAACGCTCATTGGCCAGGGCGATCGCGCTGTAAACGGCCGCTGTGATTGGCCGTTTACAGCGATCTGTGATTGGCTGTGTCCAAGGGACACGGCCAACGCAGAATTTCCCCGATGCGCGCTCGCGAGCGCGCTCGGGGAGCGAGGAAAGGGGAGGCCATATGACGGCCTTCCTGGGATTTGGCATCCGCGCTGTGGCCGTCATTCGGCTACGGCCGGATGCGAAGTGGTTAAATAAACAAGACTTTAATATCACTTTAACCACTTCCCGCCCGTTCAATAGCAGATTGACGTCCGGGAAGTGTTTTCATTATCCTAACTGGGCGTCATATGACGTCCTTCAGGATAACAGCCGCCGCGCGCCCGTGGGGGCACGCATCGCGGCGATCGGTGGAGCGGT
This sequence comes from Lithobates sylvaticus, assembly GCA_028564925.1. Lineage (NCBI taxonomy): Eukaryota > Metazoa > Chordata > Amphibia > Anura > Ranidae > Lithobates > Lithobates sylvaticus. Next base: position 412,564,336 of record CM053026.1, read on the forward strand.
GTGTCAGTCCGCTACACTGATCTCGGTAAAGAGCCTCCGGCGGAGGCTCTTTACCACGTGATCAGCCATGTCCAATCACGGCTGATCACGATGTACACAGGAAGAGCCATTGATCGGCTTTTCCTCACTCGCGTCTGACAGACGCGAGTAGAGGAGAGCCGATCGGCGGCTCTCCTGACAGGGGGGTATGCGCTGATTGTTTATCAGCGCAGCCCCCCTCAGATGCCCACACTAGACCACCAGGGAAGCCCCCAGGACCACCAGGGAAGCCCCCAGCATGTGGATGGCCAGGTACATCCCCCATGGCCATCCACATGTTAAAAAAATGCACAAAATATGCCAATCAGTGCCCACAAAATTTTCGGTCTTTTTTTGTTTGTTGCGCAAAAAATAAAAAAAAATAAAAATAAAAAAAAAAAAAATAAAAAAAAATCCCAGAGGTGATCAAATACCACCAAAAGAAAGCTCCATTTGTTGGAACAAAATGATAAAAAAATGTGTTTGGGTACAGTGTAGCATGACCGCGCAATTGTCATTCAAATTGCGACAGCACTGAAAGCTGAAAATTGGCTTGGGCGGGAAGGTGTCTAAGTGTCTGGTATTGAAGTGGTTAAGGTTAGCTTTGTGTAATAAAAAAATATGCAATAGAACAGTTATTTTATTACAATTAGCATAACTGAGGTTTGTACTGTCTGCTACATACTCGCTTGTGGCACAGTCATTAAAGTAAATGGCCCTTTAAGCCCCTCCAACTTTTAATGCACTCTGACCACACCCACAATTTTGGCATAGCGCCGCTATATTGCCACATACCATTTTTACTGGGGGGGGGGGGGGGGTGCAAAAAAAAATTGCCACCCCTGGGTGCCAGATGTGCTCGCTACGCCACGGGGCGAAGTGCTTCTACACCTATAGTATGGGATACCTTTAAAGCCACTATGCTTGGTACATTTGCTGCTGCTATTGGGGCAGCACTATATTCGTAGATGTGGAACGAGAGCTTCATGCAGCAACAGATTTTTGGAGTTGGGAGATAAGAATAGTCATCTTTTAACATTTCTCTCAAGACCTGATTTCCAGTCCTGCATTATTCCTCCATTGGTATTGTGGTTGAACAGCCTAAAGAAATCGTAGATGTCCATCTTTTTATTCTGCTTTTTACACTACTAGAGTTCATTGTAGAATTAGACGATTATCTGTAGGACATCCATCACCCCAAGTGCTGGTAAGCCAAATTTCGCTGCTGGATGCTCCTTTGACAGCCGAGGAAATAGGACTGGTCATGCAATCCTTTGCACACAATAAAAACGACAGGCTAAGACTTTCGCTACAGAGTGGTACCTGCAACACAAAAGAGGTTTTGATACCTCATTTAGGTCGGGTTTTTAATCATGCTCTGGAAGCTGGGTGGCTGCCACCATCTATGTCTGAGGCATTAATAGTACTTATACTGCGAATATTATAAGCCCATTTCATTAATCAATTCAGACATTAAGATTCTGGCCAAAGTTCTTGCTCATAGGTTGAGCAAGGTAATACCCACTATTATACGATCAAATCAAACTGGGTTATTCCAGGCCGATCCACCTCTAACAAACAATTTGCGTAGACTTTTTCCCAATATGCAGACTACACATAAAACTGTTTTCTAGAGTTGTCCTGGCACTAGATACGCATAAGGCCTTTGATTCAGTTGAATGGCCATGCCTACTGGAAGTACTAGTGAAATTTGGCATCGGTGACAAACCCATCAGATGGATTCAATTGCTATATTATAAACCAAGGGCTAGACTGAGGGTGAATAATTATATTTCAGAATCCTTTCCTGTATTGTGAGGCTGCCAGGGATGCCCTCTGTCACCATTGTTTGCCTTGGCAATAGAGCCTTTAGTCAAACTGATATGCTCCAATTCCACTATTAAGAGTCTAGTAATTTACTTGAGGAAAAGGTGTCCCTCTATGCGGACAACATGCTCATTTAGCCAATTCCCAACCTTCCTTATCCGCACTACTACATATTCAAAGATATGGTCTTTTTTCAGGTTTCCAATTAAATTGAGAAAAAGTCTCTTTTTCTCCTTAGATCGAGAGGCATACATTTCCCTTCCGCCCTCTTGCCCCTTAAAAATGTTATCTAGTTTCCCCATCTAGGAATAACAAAAATGCACAATATTTTTAACAAGTGGTTGCAGAGTATTAGAAACATTTATCAAACAAATAGGCAACAGATTTAGATGCAAATCAACTTTCCTGTCATATCTATGCAACATCTATGCAACAGTTTTCATGTGCATTTGAAACCCCTGTCCCTGTAATTCTGGGCAGCCAACTAGAACAGTTTTGCACTCAAAACAGAAGCATAAAATTCCAGGATCAGAGGCAGGGCTTTATTCTGTCAGTGCTACTTTAGCGCAGCAGAAGTAGGAATTCATCAACAAAGCTGCCTAAGTATCTTACATCTACTGCTCCTGTTTAGCACTCCCCATAAATATTCTTACAAAAGTAGAATGAGACTAAGAAGGTACTATAAATAGGAAACCAATATAAAAAATAAAAAAGCAGAAAAAGTAAGGTTTCAACCATGGCGAAGAGAATCTGCCTCCCAAGCTGGTTTGACTGGTTATTTTTAATGATTAACATTTCAACGAAACTGACGCTGCAGCCATGGAATGTGCAGTTTTTAAACCAGACTTGCTGCCGAAAGCTACAACATACTGTGTGGGAAAGAGTAACTCTACTGCTGCTGGGAAACGGACATTAGTAGCAGTTGGGTGTTTTTTTGTTTTTTTTTCCAGCTGTCCCTGAACTCTCCTCCATCTGATCAGTACATGTACACAGGGTCGTTTATAGGCAGTTGAGTTTAGAAGCATTTTTTTGGAATGCAAAAAAAAAAAAAAAAAAAAAAAAAAAGCGTTCTGGACAGATTTTCAGAGGCATTTGAAATGGCAAATGCTTGTAAACGTTCCGTTTACAGGCTATTTTCATTTTTGGCCATTTGAAAAAAAAAAAAAAAAAAAAAAAAAAAAAGGAAGAGGAAGGTTTGCTCGTCCCCCCCCCCCCCCCCCCCCCCCCCCCCCCCCCAAGCTCTCCCGTCCCACCGGGGAACCCAAGAATGCAGCCGGCGGTTCCAACAGATGACCATAAAGCTGATCGGTGACCGAACAGCTCCAATCATCTCTATGGTCTAAGACGCTACGAGCATCACTTTGGTTTTACCAGATATAAAACCGGGCCATTTTTAAATTGGGAAAGCATCAGATTACACTAATCATGGTGTGATCAGAAGCGAAGGATAGAGAAACCTAGTGTCACTGCTTATCGTTATCGGAGGGGCCATTTACACTCCCTGTGATAATAAAAGCGATAAACAAAATAAAAAACCTCCGTCCTTCCGTGCTCACATGCCAAGGCGAACGCAAGCATTGGTCTTGTGTTAACAGCAATTGCACCATGCATGCGAGTTATTACCACGAATGTCAGATTGAGGGCAGCAATTATAGACTTCATGGGTAAAGCTAAAGTGGTAACCTGTAAAGGCTTTTAAAAATGTATGGAATTTGTTGCTGCATGTAGCTGCCCGCCCACTGTCATATGATGGCGGGACGAGGCAGCTCGTATTCTGGGCCGCCGTCATATGACACAATTACTTCTCAGGCCACGTCCTGTCAGAGGAGAGGAGACCGATGGTGTGTCCCTTGTACATAGGGACACCGATCGGTCACCTCCCCCAGTCGGTCCCCTCCCCCCCCAGTTATAATCACTCCTTAGGGCAGACATTTAACCCTTCCCTGCCAGTCACGTTTATACAGTAATAAATGCATTTTTATAGCACGGATCGATGTATAAATGTGAATGGTCCCAAAAAATGTGTCAAAAGTGTCCGATATGTCCGCTGCAATATCGCAGTCACGTTAAAAAAAAAAAAAAAATGCTATAAATCTTTCCCTATTTTGTAGAGGCTATAACTTTAGCGCAAACCAATCAATATACGCTTATTGTGATCTTTTTTTTACCAAAAATATGCAGACGAATACGTATCAGCCTAAACTGAGGAAAACATTTAAAAAGTAAAATAAAAATTGGATATTTATTATAGCAAAAAGTTAGTGTTTTTTCAAACTTGTCCCTCTTCTTTTGTTTATGGCGCAAGAAATCAAAACCGCAGAGGTGATCAAATACCACCAAAATAAATCTCTATTTGTGGGGAAAAAAAAATTATAAAAATTTAATTTGGGTACAGCATTGCATGACAACGGTATCCATTTACTTGGCGTACAATCTTTTATATATCTTACCAAACAATTGGGCAATATATTGCATTTTTGTGCATTAAGAGTAAGATACCAAAAAGTGTATTTTTCTAGACATAAAAAAATTGCAACATATACCATTTTATTCTCTAGGGCCTCTGCTATATCTCTTTGGGGGTTGAAAGTAATTTTCTAGCAAGTGGTAAGAAGAATGGGTGATGTGCGGCATAAGCTTCTAATGTTGGGCACAAAATGCCAGGACAGTTCAAACCGAATCACAGTATATATAAAACAATATGCAGTGTTGTGGTTGGAGGGAAGCTTCAGAATGGCAAAGATGTTTTTACTACAAATTATGTGAGCAAACTGCAGTTACTCTAATGCCCCGTACACACGAAGGGACTATCCCGCGGGATTATCCCCTGGACTCAAGTCCAGGGGATAATCCCCTCGTGTGTGGGCCTTCGACTGACTTTTTTTCAAAAAGTCCGGCGGACTAAAGTTTTAAGTTTTGTTTTAAAATTATCCGCTGGACTTGGCAGTCCAGCGGACAATCCCGCCGGTAGTAGGCTAGTCCGCCGGACTTTTGAAATGAACGGACTTGCCGCTCATCGGAAAGTCCGTTCATTTAGCACGTGACTTCGGGTACGTAGCTAGCGTAAACAGTAAATGCCGGCGCGCTAGCTCCGTCACCTGGCATGGATTTAAAAAGGGACTCCCCACGGCGAAAAAACGGCGTGGGGGTCCCCCCCAAATCCATCTCAGACCCTTATCCGAGCACGCAGCCGGGCAGGCCAGGAAAGGGGTGGGGACGAGCGAGCGCCCCCCTCCTGAGCCGTACCAGTCCGCGTGCCCTCAACATGGGGGGTGCCCTGGGGAAAGGGGGGCCGTACGGCCCCCCCACCCAAAAGCACCTTGTCCCCAAGTTGATGAGGACAAGGGCCTCTTCCCGACAACCCTGGCCATTGGTTGTCGGGGTCTGCGGGCTTATCGGAATCTGGGAGCCCCCAGATCCCGGCCCCCCACCCTATGTGAATGAGTATGGGGTACCATAAAAAAAGGGGGGAGCATAGACAATAAATCGATCAATCAGTGAAAAATCAGTCCATTAAGTGATTCAGAGTAGAAATGGTGTGATAAAAGTGACACCTATAAAGGAGCTAAAATAGTCTCTATGATGCAGATAAATTATGCTTTTCCCTTCTGTTTTCCACACGTGGGGGGTGCTGGGTAGTGAGGATCTGTCCAACAATAGTGCTCTCTAGCCTCTCACCTCTCTTAAGGTTAAATCGGCATTTATAGGAACTCCTGTGGCAATCTCCAGCTCTCCAATTCCCCGTATGGCTCTCAGTGCATTCAGCTTTAAGGATAAAACGGTACCAGATCGGAGTCTCCACTTCCCCACAGCAATGTAATGGCTCACCCTCCGTGGGTGGTAAATCAATCAAAAATGAGAAAAAGTGGAGAGAGGGGACCCGATCGTGAAGTATATCAAAATACGTTTTAATAGAACAAAAGTAAATGCTTACATTAAAAACAGCAGCTGGATGAATGTGTGCGCGGTCTCTGTGTCAAACACTTCCGGTATCCTGACCAATCCCTATGCATTACGTCACGTGACCTCGTGACTTCTTCAGGGGATGCTGATTGGTTGTTTGGTTGTCTTTTATATATGACAACCGGAAGTTGTGTAGCGGCCATTTTGCCGTGGTCCGCGTGTGTAAACAAAGCGCGGCCATTTTCTTGTGGACTTCCTGCACTTATTACGCTCTGTAGAGCGGACCTGGTGGCTGCGCTTATCCGTGATGTTTATTGTGATGTATAGTTCGGGATTATCTCATGTGTCTATGCAGACACACAAGATTAGTGCGTAATAAGTGCAGGAAGTCCACAAGAAAATGGCCGCGCTTTGTTTACACACGCGGACCACGGCAAAATGGCCGCTACACAACTTCCGGTTGTCATATATAAAAGACAACCAAACAACCAATCAGCATCCCCTGAAGAAGTCACGAGGTCACGTGACGTAATGCATAGGGATTGGTCAGGATACCGGAAGTGTTTGACACAGAGACCGCGCACACATTCATCCAGCTGCTGTTTTTAATGTAAGCATTTACTTTTGTTCTATTAAAACGTATTTTGATATACTTCACGATCGGGTCCCCTCTCTCCACTTTTTCTCATTTTTGATTGATTTACCACCCACGGAGGGTGAGCCATTACATTGCTGTGGGGAAGTGGAGACTCCGATCTGGTACCGTTTTATCCTTAAAGCTGAATGCACTGAGAGCCATACGGGGAATTGGAGAGCTGGAGATTGCCACAGGAGTTCCTATAAATGCAGATTTTAACCTTAAGAGAGGTGAGAGGCTAGAGAGCACTATTGTTGGACAGATCCTCACTACCCAGCACCCCCCACGTGTGGAAAACAGAAGGGAAAAGCATAATTTATCTGCATCATAGAGACTATTTTAGCTCCTTATAGGTGTCACTTTTATCACACCATTTCTACTCTGAATCACTTAATGGACTGATTTTTCACTGATTGATCGATTTATTGTCTATGCTCCCCCCTTTTTTTATGGTTTTTTACGATTAGAGATCTTGGGTGTTTATATCACTTTTATTCACTGATATGTTTTTTAATAGTGATTGTATATATTTTTAGTGTTCACTTATTATTTATTTATTTATCACTGTATGCACTTAAAGGATCTATTCACTGCACTTTATTAACAGCTGAGTCACGGCTCAGTGACCACTGTTGGTTTTGATCACATAGTGATTATTCATTTATTTATTTTTGATGCAGTTACAGAGCACTTTAACATTTGATGCACTTTAGCGCAAAAACACTGCCTATTTATTTTTGATTCACGGGTTAGCGTTGACTCTTAGTTTTTGCAGCTCTTTTAGGACTTGTTCCATTTTTTGCATTTGAAACGTTCACCATTTTAGATCACTTTTATTTATTACTTCACCTATAAATTTTAACATCTAGTTCTTACACCAGCGCAAAGGACACTCACACTCACTCTGAGTATGGGGTACGATACCCATTCACCTAAGGTGTAAAAAAAAAAAAAAAAAAACACACATTTTGAAAAAATATTTTATTGCACTGCTCCGGGGGTCTTTTTGCCGGACTCCTCCGCCATTTACCTAGCGGAGATCATCTTCTTCTTCTCACAAGGGGGCGGGGTCACCATGTGACATGAGCATGTGACCCTGTCCCCTTGTCCCTATATAAGTCCCAGCACAGCGCGGCTCTGGCATTCCGGCCAGAGAGACCGACGTGTCAACATCGGAGGAAGAAGAAGGCGGAAAAAGAAGAAGGCGGCGCAGAAAGCGACGACAGCGGCAAGAACACAAGAGACCCCCGAAGGCGGATCGAGACCCCAGACGACGAAGAAGGTAGCCGGACT